>OY744476.1:198286422-199486422 GCA_963556175.1 Tipula confusa | reverse complement strand
CTCTTCGATTAGTTTTGATGATCTTGAACTCAAATATGTGTAGTTTTGGGTACATGTAATTCCAAGCCCATTTTAACTGTACCTTTTTAGGGTACATGAATTATTAATTCTTTGTTACTATAACGTGTGGGCCATTTAAAAGTTTAAATTTAAAAATGCAATAAAAACGGTTTGATATTTTGCCAAATTTATTTTTTGTTGTGAAGTACAATTATTCCAGTTAGGGATGGAATATTATTTCATTCAAATGGCTGCCGCGGCTGGCCTCACAGTACCTCATTCGATCGGACCAATTTTCGATCACTTTTTCGAGTATATGGGGTCGTATCTCGGCGATGGCATCACAAATAATGGCCTTCAAATGCTATATTGTCTCTGGTTTGTCGGCATAACACTTGTCTTTAACGGCGCCCCACAGAAAATAGTCCAATGTTGTTAAATCGCAGCTTCTTGCCGGCCAATTGATATCATCATTTCGGCTAATTAAACGGCCATCAAACGTTTGACGCAATAAATCGATTGAGGCATGAGACGTGTGGCACCATCCTGTTGAAACTAAACATCGTTCACATCAATACCATGAAGAGCGGGCGCAAAAAATCGATTATAATGGTGCAATAGGTGTCTCCATTGACCGTAATGGTTGCGCCGTCCTCATTTTCAAAGAAATGTGGGCCAATGATGCCTCAGCTCCACAAGCCACACCAAACAATCACTCGTAATGAGTGCACATTGGCTTCTGTAAGACAACGTGTGGGTTTTCTGAGCCCTCAAATACGGCAATTTTGCTTATTAACGTACCCACCAAGATGAAAATGAGCTTCATACGAAAAGATGATTTTTTTGGCAAAATCGACATCATCGTGTAATTTCTCGTTGGCCCATCTAGCGAAGTGAAAACGAAGCGGATGGTCATGCGGCTTCAACTCTTGAACCAATTGAACTTTGTAAGGCGTCATACTGAGATATTTTCGCAAAATTCGACGTAAAATGGTGCGTGAAATGATTAATTCTTGAACGATGACGAGTTGATGTTATTGGATTCTCACGCACACTCTCAGCCACAGCTTCAATATTTTCGGTTGCATGCACTGTATGAGCACGCTCACGTCTTGGCGCATCAACAATTAAACCAGTTTCACGAACTTTAACAATGAACTTGCGTATACCGGGCACTGTTAGTGCTTCTCGGCGACCAAATTTTGCACGACATTTGTTTTTGTTTTGGAAATAAATTTCCAATAAATCCAAACGTTGCTCAAGCGTAAATCGATTCATTTCGTTCAGTGGAAATAATATACTGAATTTTGTGACAGAATAGAATGACATAAGTATTGCCAGATTAAAATCTGGCTACATCAAATAACCGGTGGTTAAAATTTAAACCGATAGATGGCCCACCCTTTAGTAGCAACCATTTTCTTAGAAGAAATCATCCTGCCTTTAGAAGTTGTTTGAGCTGTGATTGAACTACCACCGTCTGACTTAATGTTTTAGCATATCTCGGAACAAGAGATAGCATCTGAAGGCACATCGAACAGAAAACTAATAATCAAAAGCAAAGTCTATTAGAATGAAAAACGTTATTACGTCTTCCAGATATGCTAAGGAAAAGGCAGAATCTATTAGAAAATAACTGCAAATTACCAAGTAAGGATATTAAGAAAATTGTAGTGCATGAAATTTTGAGCTCCATCGTGCCTTTAGTACTGCCAAGCTTTTAATGTCGAAAATTTAAAACTTCTCCAATGGAGACATAGCCCTAAAAAGAATGAATTTAAACCGCTCTAAAATGGGCATAAACTTTATATCGTTTTCCTCTCAGAAATCTGGCTAATGCCAGAAGGACAATTTCAAGTGCATGGTTTCACTAGTATTCGTCAGAATAGAGAAGATTGATATGGAGGTGTTTTTATAGGTATATTTGACAAGGTTTCGAACACGAAGTTGTAGAAACTATCAATTGTACGTCAATTGAAGTTGTTGTAGATAAAATATTCACGAACGAATATTTTCAGAGAATTACCAGAATATTTTACCTGAGTTATTTATTTTATCAACTTACATATCGCCACCAAACAGATTAATTTCCAATGAATTAATTCGTTTAATCGACCAACTTTTCAGCCCTAGCGTGCACGAAATAAATCAAAATATATGCAGTCATGCTTTAAATTTGTCTCGGGCGCCAGAAAAAGTTGTATTTGCTGACATTCGAGCTGTGTTTCCCTTTGAAAATGGCGTTACAAACGGTCCATTTATTGTATGAAACTCAGTTACTCACAAACCGGCCAGAAATGCAAGGGTCTGTTGCAAATTTCTCTAATAATACTCTCAACAATTATTCGTCGGAGGTGCTACGACGCAATTATTGTTTACCAGCAGCAAGCATGGAATTAGCTGTGTAAACTTTACTTAAGGCTGTTAAGACAATTTTGAACCAGGGAGACAATGTACCCAACATTGCATCGCTATAGAAGCAGTTATGAACTCACCGAATCAATTGTATGTTTTGCTATATGCATCTGATGCAGGTCACAATAAAGCAGGGAATAATGATTGAATCTTTCTCATTATTGAACGGGACGCAGAGATATTGACTGCTGAGAGCATGAAATCGTTGCTTCAGGAAGATAATGTACCGAGCATTAGTTCTCTGGAAGCTAATATTCATAACTCAAATCAGACCGAGCAATTGGTACAACGGTTAAGGCTCCGGTGTTTGGGTCGGGAGGGATCAGATTCGAATTCCAACGGGGGAGGATTGCAAAAGGGATTTTTCATCACCTGATTACGATCGGTGATGATAAAGAACACAACTATGACCCCCTGTTGGAGTGCAGAATCCATGGGCCGAACCACCGTCCATGTCAGTAAAGACTGACTAGGACGTTAAAAAAATTAACCAAGAAAGTGTTGGGAGAGCTTAGGCCCCAAAAAAGATTGCAGGGTTCAAAAACAACAAAAAAAACTCAAATCAGTTAAATGTCTCAAGAGACCAAACATTTAGGTATTTTCCTATAATTACGCTGGGTGATTTTAATGCTTACAGTTATGTATGGGGTAGCCAACATGAAAGTACAAGCGATAATGAAATAATCGAATTATTTAATCAATTTGATTTAATTTGCATTAACGAAGGTTCTACAACGAGAAACGCATCACTGTAATAGTGTAACAGATATATTTTTTTGTTCAAGTCGTCTAGCACTAGAGACTATACAATAGAAAGTCTTAATTGATAACATAAATAGTGATCAGCTTCCTATCCTAACGATCATTCTAAAAATTATCCGCATCTCACAAATGGTTCACCCTTGATTTGACTTGATAAAAAATTTGATTGGAATTTATTTCAAGAAAATGTAAGAGAAATGTTTATTCGTAGGCCAGTTATAATGACTTGGAACAAAAAAAAAGGTTTCCCATTTCAATGAAATTGTACGTACGAGCATAACAAGAAATAAAGAAGCATTGCGATTTTTTTTAGGCGAGTAAGAGCACCATTATCATTTATAGAAGATTTCAGCGACTGGAACAGGAATTTAAATTCTAGGAATTATTCTCTTTTCTCCGTAATCAGTCTTTACTGACTAAAATATGGAGAATGGCAAAACGTTTCAAGAATGTAGTAACCATAGTGGACCCCACTAGTTTGTTCCCAACTCTGTTTACAGAATAGGACAAAATGACTCGAAGGAGTTGGATGATTTTTACCATTCAAACTATTTGAACTTGAAAATGCGCATTGAGTTGTTGTAATAATACTTCGCCAGGATTGGATAAAATTAAATCATCGCTACAGAATGGTACAGAACAAAGGGAGTCCCGATTTTTAAACCAGATAAAAGTCCAAACGAGGCTGATTCATAACGGATAGCAAATCTTTTATCATGTGTGAGAAAAGTTTAAGAGAAAATGCGTATCTGAAGCCTATGAAGATCGTAAAATTTGTTTGGCAGTTCTTTAAGAAAACAGAACTAAATGTCTATTACAATAATCAGTTTCAACTTCAAAGAATCGTCTGTCAAGGCTGACCGCAGGGATCTTCGTTGTCCTTTTTTATAATATTTACATATACGTAACATCAAATCAGTAATAAATCAAGATTGCAGGATTTAACAATACCCTGATGACGTTTTGATCTACAAGTCAGAGAAAATAATGCATCGCATGAAACTTTCTATTCTATTAATTGGTACAACGGTCTGCGATTAAGTCTTAATGGCAAAAAACACAATGTTTCGTTTCCTCGAGATAACACGTCACCATAACAGGTGAAACATTATCTAGATAATATTCTGGTGGCACAAATAGATAAAGCAAAATATTTAGGAGTTTTTTTTCTTAGTGAAAGTTAACTGGGCCTCTCACATTAAAAATCTGATGTCAAAAAATTAAAGATGAATGAATCTACTGAAATACCACATACGTTAACTTTTGAGATTCTGAGTGGCATCATGCCTATCGGTGGGATTTACACAATTATATAGATTTTACTCAGTATTTGATTTAAGTACCAAAATCCGCTAAATGAAAAGCGACAGAGATTAAATGCAGTAACAAACACAACCAAAGTCCTAAAGGTTTTCACAACCGTATATGAAGCATACACAAACGTACAGCAGGAGCATATTTTCACTTCAAATTCGATTCTCTTTGCGTTTCTTTTAAGTATTGAAGGACACGAAAGCATCATTAATGACCCATCTATCAGTATAAAGAACAACTATTCACTACTGAACTGGCGGTTTTCCGTTTAGAAGGGTCTCAATCGGGATGTTATCTTATATCCACGGATATAGCCTTAGTGCACTAAATGATGTGCAAATAATGCCTTGAAAAATACAAAGTGACCGCATAAATCTAATCGTAGACTTATTAATTATAGAGTTGTCTTGTTCCGACTAAAATATTGATATGCCGACAATTTTTTTTTGTATTGTAATCTATACAACCTTTTCTGGGCTCAAAGCAGCTTTCCTACCATGCCAGGCCTTGGAATCGTTTGGAAATAGCTGCAGTCCCTACTTTCCAATCAATCGTTGAAATTATGTAATTTCCCACTGAAAATTTGAAATGATATTTCATGTTATAGAGGTATAACGTCATCAACGTTTTCGCTTCTATCTCCATTGCAAAACTCTGAAATGCTTGTATAGATTTGGTTTTTGTAGCTTTTTTGTGAAATGGTTTAAATCGCATTCACTCTAAATTTATAGAAATTTACCCGTGGAAGTGGCAAGTCTCATATCAGGCACGACCTCAGTAAAAGTATAAACTGTTATAAACTGCTAGAAGAAGGATACACTCCGATCAAAAAACCATCTAACTGCAATGCATAACCAACCAAACGGAATAAATACCACAGGTGGTACACCAACTATCCAGTTGGTTAGTCGACCCTTCCACAAAACTAGCTCAATAAATTCTCAGTAATTCAGCAGAAAAAAAAACAATTAAAGGAGGACAACCCAATATAGACGTCTGAAACTCCTCTAACTAGTTATAACTGGAGGATCTCGGGAGAGAAACCAATTGATTTCTCTCCCGAGAAAAGCAATCAAAACAACAACAAAAAGTTGATCCTTTGCGAATTACTGTATTCGGAATAACAGAATTGGCTAGTATAGAATCTTTATTATAAAATCAGCGGCCAACAAAGGATACAGAGTAGTGACACAAAAAATAATTTTTGAAAATCAATACATTAGATTCTGATAGATATATAGAGCTCTAAAATGAAATCGAATTTTGATTCCACCACATCAGTTTAGGTTTAGAGAAAATCACTCTTCGATAGAACAAGATCATAGAATTACAAACATTATAAAAGACACTCTTGAGAATAAACTCAAGTATCTTCTTTGATGTATAGCATAAGCTTTCGATAAAGTTTGGCATATCAGATGCTGGAATATAAGTTACAATGATTTACCTAAGCCGTTCTACCTGATTCTTTAATCTTATATCGCATAACGATATTCACATGTAAAATATAACGGAGGGTAATCTGCCAGTTACATCAGAGGCAAGAACTAAATTTCAAAAATCCATAAACACACTCAGTTGTTGGACAAATAAATGGTGTATTAGCCTAAACGAAGATAAATCGGTTCTGATTCACAAACCAGAAAGTTAACTGAACACTATTAGAATTAAATGCAACACTAATCACATACCTAAATACTACGAAATATCTCAGAATGACCCTCGATGGCAAGCTCAGCTAGAAAGGGCAAGTTAAAAAAAAAATAAAAATAAAACGAAAGAGCTGATTTTAGCCACCTCCAATGCATTTCAAGGTTACCGCATTGGCCCAGATATTTATCATCTTACTAACGGAATAAGAAAAATAATTTGTATAATTCAAAAGTCATAATGTTCACAGATGACCTCAAAATTTTTAAAACTAAAAAATCAATGATACCCACCATTTGCAACAAAATATCGACAAGCTATAGTGACTTTGTATGTGATGCAAAGCCGATCGATCTGGACATCAGTAAGTGTAAAACAATATCTTTCAATATCCTAACCAACGACAACATCAGAATTAAGTTCAAATACCAGAACACATAAAATTTAGGTGCGAATCAGTAATGGTTTGACCGATAATCCATAATAAAAATAAAGGAAACACAAAAAAATGCTGCAATGCACATGTGCCTAAAGTATCCGGATAAATTAATTCAGTACTTTACAATTTAAAATTCCGCAAGCGATTATGTTCCACAGATCTAAGACTATGTTAATAAAATTGTTATTCGTCCCCAGATAAATTAGAGCGCAATTTTACATAACTCAGGAAACTCAGATAACTCAGGAAACTCAGGTTTCACCAGATCTATTTTTGGCCATAGCCATCAGTAATTAGCGCAACATATTTAATTTTTAGAATGGTAAACCCAACTATATTGAAGTACCGACTCTAAGGGCAGAACCATCGTCCATGCCAATATATGATGGCTAGAACTATGCAATGTGCAGATGGATATTTAAAAGCGAACCAGTCAGAATCGGACATCATCGTTAAAATTTTAGTTAAAATGTAATCAAATTAATTGACTTAAAGACTATTTCGATTATAATCTTTTTATCAAATAAAATTTATTGCGAATTAATCAGTTCGATGCCTAATTAAAAATCAATTTAATCGTAAACTATTTTTGCATAATTAAATCAACATAAATCATAATAACCACCCCAAACTTGATTGACATCGCATATATATATATATATATATATATATATATATATATATATATATATATATATATATATATATATATATATATATATATATATATATATATATATATATATATATATATATATATATGGTTAGCGTGCGGTTGGTGTTCTTATCAATGTTATCAGTCGTATATTGATCAAAGCAACAAAAAACGAGTGAGATTTATGTTCCTTTACAAATCTTAGCAATTTCAAAAAGGGATGAGTACGTTCGCGGTTATAATGATGATAACAAAAATTTAACACTTTGATGTACACACAAAATAAACGATTATATATGGAACTAACGTGGCATGAAAACCCTATATGAGGATAAGAATGTGAGTGCGAGGGTGCATATTTAATTGTTGGGCGTAAGGATGTAATAAAAATTAATTCAACATTTTTAGGGGTTACTGTGATGCGATAAGGTGCACAAGCCAATTGGGTTGAATCATGTTTACAAGTTTTTGTTGTATTTTTTTATTTTTATTTGTGTTGCTCGCGCGTATGTCTCTAGATGGTATCGCAGCCTCATAATATTTATGTTTTTGTTTAACGGATTAAATCATTCCAATATATCGTTCCACATCCCATTCGATTTTTTTTAGTGTGTGTAAGCATTTTTTATCGTTTTCATAGCTGTGCATTTAAATCAAAATTTGATATGCGATCTGAATATTGATGACCATCTTTATATAATAGTGAGGGCCCTCATCCATATCTCCTTATTTGAGTGTTATATAAATTTTTTTTATATCCACATATCATTGTAAATGTAATAGGAAAGGGGTCATTCTGAATTGCATATATATATGGATATAAATACATAGAAAATTGATTATCCTTTTTTTGCGATGATTTTCAATTGGGTGGCGATTGTAAAACCATAAAAAAACGAGACACGACGAATTTTTATTTTTATTTTTTTTTATAGCATCAAAAAACCATATAACAAAAAGGATATATTGTGTGCGATGTGCGCCATACAGCTGTATGTATTGTATGTGTATATATACATCTACATGCTATATGTGGGGGAAAAAGAAAGTATGTTGTGTGTTTTTGGGCTACCCCACATATCATGATATATATGCTATTGTTATTTTTTTTTTTTTGGTGAGACAGAATTGAAATTTATGTGATTTTATTTATATATTTTTAATAAAATTAAATAAATTATTGAATTGAAATCAAAAAGGATTTTTTTTCAATCCATATATATATGTATATCTGCGGATATAAATACGCTGGGAGGGTAGATTTTCTACATTTGAAAAAACGACAACAAATTTCTTCATTTATTTCGCAATACTTCAAAACGTTTCAAGAATTCACGTCACGAACATTACATCATCATCAATGATCATCATCCTTGTAATTTTATGTGCTTCCAAATATATAAACAAAAAATGGATTAATTTATCTGTAACAATAACAACAACAAAATTTAGAGAAAAACAAGTAGAACATAAAGTAAGATTGAATATTCAATTTTCGTGTTCTTATTGTTCTTCGACAAAATTTATGCTGACTTTGAAATAAAAACATATATTTATTTATGTTTTTGTCCCAGCACAAAGTCTCGTTCCACTATAAATGAAAAACACAACAACAGTTATATCCATAAGGGATGATAAAAAATAAATAAACATTTCATTTTTGGATTTTATTGATATAAACATGACATTGGAAGATGAAATTGATAAAAATTATTGGGTCTGTGCTAGAAGTATAAGAAATATTGAAAGAAAGCTTTTGCAAGGCATACAAATAGCTGCGAGGTAATCATTGTATTATGTTCCACAAAAGTTATTAACTCAACATCGAAATGAATTAAGACTAAACCGATTATCCATTAACGATTTTATTTTCAAATTGCAAACTTAAGTTCCACAAAATGAATACACCAGAAACAAAAGGTTGTATATTGATAACAAAATTCATACATTCGAATATTACTAATAAATTTTAAATCTAACATTAGGTTGACAAACCTGTTTTATAAATAGCTTAAAGTTTTAACTGTTTAATCTTAATTAAATAAATTAAATCCCACAACTTTAAAACCCAAAAATTGATCACTCGAAATGTATAATAATTATTGGGTTCCTGCTAAAAGTATAACAAACATTGAAGCTAAGCTTTCGCAAGGCACATAAAGAGCTATGAGGTTAACATTTTATTAGGTTCCACAAAAGTCACTATTTCATTATCAAAATTAAGACTCACAACGAGTAACTGATCTTCTCTAGTGTGACTATTACAGGTTCCTCCGAAAATACAAATCTCCATTAACAGTTTACTTTTAAAAATTAAATTTAAGTTCCACAAAATTAATATACCAGAAGCAAGGTTAAATTAATAAAAAAGTTCAAACATTTGAATGTCAGAAATAAATTTACACTAAATTTAAATGGACAAAGCTGTTTAATAAATACCATAAAGCTTTGATTAAGTAAACTAAATCCCATAATTTAAAAACCATGTGCAGAAAATTAATTGCTTGAACTTGAAAAAAATATTGGATTTAACCTAAAAATATAAAAAATATTGAAAGGCTTTTGCAAGCCACACATATATGTTATAACTTTATTAGGTTCAGTAGAATAAATTAATTTAAAATCTAACTTTAGATCGGCAAAGCTATTTCATAAACATCGTAAAGCCTTTACTTTCAAACAAGTCAACATATAAGAGTTACTTGAGCTTTTATACAAACTATTATATTGTACCAAAAATTGTCAATGTCTCAATAAATTAGTTTATGAAATTTGCAAAATGCCCTAATCAAAATTTATTTATATTATATTTATTCAAAATTAAAATTTAAGTTCCACAAGTCGCACAACTAGTAACCTAAATTTACAATTTATAAAGTATGCAACATCTTTGATTCCATTCAAAAGAAAAGCCTAAGACTAAGCTTAAGAATAAGCCTGAGAAATTTAATAATAGTTATTGTCACTGTAAATCTGTAAATATCAAACTAAATAAAAAATACAAAATAAATAAAAAATGGGCTCGCATAAACCTTAACACCTAAAATGATTTAATCATGGTTTAGGTCCCACAATTCAAAATGAATCGAGTATCATAAACTTAAGTTCTATTTCCTCTGGATACACCTTTGCTCTCAGCACGAGTGATAAAAACAAAATGATGAATACGTTCCACACAAAAGTGTAAACAAAGATTAAGGCTCGCAAAAAGTAACTGAAATTAACTATATAGAAACATTTGTTGTGAAATCCAATTTGCCTAAATGCGCCTTAATCTCATGACAACATTATTTAATAAAATGCATTCCAACAAAATTCTGTAACAGGTTAAAATATAAGCCTAGCCCATTTAAAGATTTTATGATTATAGTTATCACAACTATTGTTATTAAAAATTATACCTATTATTAGTATTTATATTTTACCATAAAAATTATCATTTAAACTTCCAAATAAATTAAATCACATAACCAATTTACAATTTATGTATAGTTTTCAACATCTTTGGTTCCATTCAAAATGAAAGAGCAAGTTTGGTGCTAGGAGATATGTTATATACAAAATATAAATTTAAGTTCCACAAAGAGAAAAGTGTTTTATTACTATAACTGCTTTTGGCTTTCAGCCAAACTGAAATTAATAAATGGGCTGGCATTAACTCCAACGCTTGAGATGATTTAAACTTGGTTTAGGTCCCACAATATAAAATGACTTGATAAAATATGTTACAAAAATCGAAAATCATAAGCTTAAGTTATATTTGCTCTGCATACACTTCAGCACGAGTTATATAAACGAAATTCTGAACACGTTCCACATAAAAGTTTAAAAAAAATTAATTAAATTGTAAACGTGATAATTTAGCAATGTTAAAATAAAAAGTGATATTTTACAGAATAAATTCCTTGTTACTGTGTAACGTAAAAAAATAGTTCCTACAAAAATATGTTTAATAAAGCAACTTTTTTTTATTTCAAAGAATTGCAAAACTTAAATAATGTAATTTAAGCTAAATACCTTAATACAATTTTAATCATAAACTGAACATCAATCAGATCATAAAATTGTATACATGTGGGATTTAATTTTTATGGCCAGTTT
Source organism: Tipula confusa (assembly GCA_963556175.1). Taxonomy (NCBI): domain Eukaryota; kingdom Metazoa; phylum Arthropoda; class Insecta; order Diptera; family Tipulidae; genus Tipula; species Tipula confusa. The sequence continues at coordinate 199,475,086 of OY744476.1, read as the reverse complement.
ATTATTGAGTACAATATCATTTCTATTTCTTAACTATGCATTCTAAAAATATTCTTTACGAATACAATTATATAGTCAATAAAAAAATTATGTTCCACAAATAAATTAAGGCAACAACTTATTTAGTATAAACACAATAATATGTATTGCATTTAATTAAAATTACAAAATAAATTACGCTCCAAGATAATTTTTTTAAAACAACTAAAAGGATTAAAAAACATAATCCACTTTACCATAATTAGGTTCCAAAATTTTTTACACATTTTAAACTTAAATCAGTTACATAATAGATTTAAACCAACAAATAAATAAATATGTGAGGATACAATATACAATATTGAAGGTTACCTCTAACAAAATTTAACAATTGAGTTCTACAGGATCAATGTAAATAATAACCTAAAGTAATAGAGTGACTACCAACTACGCTTCAACTACTGCAACGTCTAAATTGATTGTTTAATAGGTTACATAATGAATGCATTCGTGTTATGCTACCTACAAAACATGTTCCACAAATTAAAAATTATGTTCCACACACAACATTTACATTAACCTTATCGATTTTTATAGCACTCATTAAATTTTACTGAAATTAACATTATATTTATCAAGACTCTTTCCATACTTTTCATTAGCAAATTAAATCAAAACTGCTTTGATCAAATCACTTGGCATCGCACAAAAATCACAAACTATAACCATTTACATTTCATTAACTTAACTACTTCGACACCAATAAAATAAAATATCCTTAATTTCTTTATTTTGATACACATACAATATTACATTATCCTAATAACCACCGCACCCATAACTTAATCATATTGTCTGAATATATTTGCACGAAATACATTTTAACGTAATATTTAACAAACTAGCAGCATAATATAAAAGTTATAATAGCATTATATAATATACATAGAGATGCTATGTTTTAAGGATTAATAAAAATCCTTAAGTTATAAAAATTTTTTTGTTCGGTTAATTATTAATTTCGTATATTTTATAGCTCAATTTTTATGAGTTGTGTGCGCTCAGTTTTTATTTGTGTACGATAATGTTTATACGAAACGGAGTAACAACAACAAAAAAAAGGATAATAATTATCCTTATAATAATAATAATCATAAACCAGATTGAATATTGTTGCAGGGCTATATAAAATTATTGTGTTTATTGCAAACATATGTGCCCCCGATTTAGTTGTCTGTCCCCCATCCCTCAATTGTATTAATAATACTTATATTTTTTTTTTGTATTTTTCATCTAATCTTTGGTAATACTGTAATTGATATCATTTTATTTTTGTTGTGTACAAATTGTGGTCCTGATGACGCGCTTTATATATTATCCTTATTATATGTATTGTATAAAAGAAGGGACGACGGCAGTATTATTCGTACGTCATTAGGATAAATAATTTGTGATTATCAATCATATTGCTATATATATAAGGTGGCTTGCATATGTTTTACTATATATTGCACGGATTTCGTCACGATTTTATACACCATTTCGTCACATCGCATATTGTCACCAAAAATAAAAATTTCAGTCATTTATTAATATTCACTAAATGGCTAAAATGACGAAATTATTAATTACACAAAATCATTGACTAAACAACAATTTATGGTGATTATATATGAAACGTGTCCTGTGTAACATATCTAGATATGGTTGTCGTCTATCCATCTAAATAATAAATTTGTCAGATGTGATTGACAGCCGGAGAAATATATTTTTTTTTTTAAATCATTTTTGAACACAATTATATATAGTCCAAAATATTTACATCCATTATAGCTGTATCCAACAACAAAACATGTTGAAAACTATATTTTTGAACCCCTTCCTTATCGCCCACCACACCTATACCGAAAATTTTTAATAGATTTAATTAGAGAAAGTTTTGTAAAATATTTTAAGTGATTTAATTTTTCCGACTCATTGTTGTTGGATTGTTATGCTGTCAAACCGCAGGCATTACATAGTATTCCAAAAAAAAAATACTAACTTCACGCCCTTTAAAGTTTCATTTATAAAATGAGTGACTTTGGGTATGTGACTCCTTGTTTCTTTTCTATAGAGGGTGAATCTTTTTTGTTGTAAAATTATATATCAACATCATCAATTTATTTGCACCCAATTTAGGAGATTTTGATTCATTCCCTGATTTGTTTAGCTAAATCAAATTTATTAGGACGAATATTATATACGTACATTGAGTTTTGTGGGATGAAATATGATAATATGATTGATTAGAGTATTTAATGCTAAGACCGTTTGGTTTTAAGTAATTTTCAATTGTTAAAAATATTAAAGTTTGTGGAACCTAATTTGGATTTAACTTGGATTTAAAATTTTGTTTGACGGTCATTCGGTCTTTAATTTGTGGAATATGTTTAAATTCATTTCTTAAATTTTTGTATTTCTTACAGATTCTACTTTAAATGTATTTTGTGGAACTTAAATTATTGTTTACTAGCATAATTTGTTATTTGTAAAACATACTTCATTCTTCCTGATTTGATTGTAAATACCTTTTAAATTAACAAAAAATGTCCCTAGAAGTTCGTAGAAGTTCAGCAGTCATTTGTAATAAAAGTTCAGCAATTATTGATTTATCAAAACCGAGAATTCATAATTAGTGGAATCTAATTGTTGAAGTAAGTTGTAAGTTATAAATAAATAATTGTGTTGTTTAATTCCCTGGTGAAACTAAATTTTCTCTCAAAATGGAGAAATAATTTTATTGTGGATCCTAATCAACTAAATAAGATAGCCTAATAAAGGTTTAGTTAGGTTTACTAATAATTTATTTTGGCGCACTTAATTTTCATCTGCCAATGAATCCTAATTCCTAATTTAATTATAAACACTAATATTTTGTGGAACTTAACATTTCAATATTTTGATTTTATAGTACAAAAAAGTATTGAAAAAAGCTAACTGCATTCTTAGCAATATGATGACACTGTCTCTAATTTTAACAATAATATTTACTTTAATTGTGCCTGGCCATAAATCAAACTAATATTTGTTTTGACTGACATATGAGAAAAATAAATATTCAATAAAAAAATATAGAATATTATATTTTGTGGAACGTAATTTAGCTTTTAAACTTCAGTCCTCTTTATTTAATCATAGTAAAAAACTTGAACTATTTATTTTGTGGAACATAATTATTTTCGTTCCATTTTTGGGAACTTAACTTTTTCCATATTTGACATTAATTAATATTTATCCATATTATATTTTCTGAAACCCAGTTTAGATTTTAAACTTGAGCTTTTTTTATTTGATCATGAGAAAAACTTGAATTATTTAGTTTGTAGAACATAATTAATCATAGTTTAAGCAAATTGTTGTTGTACAAAACAATTTAAGTCAGACTTCATTCATTCTTTAACTCGTGGAATACGTTTATTTTTAAAAAACTTAAACTTTTAAATCTTAAATCCAATGATTCTATTTTAAAGATATTTTGTGCAACTAAAATAAATGATTTCGAGCGCAAATTTTTATAATCCGTCTTTTTTGATCTGCTATAGTAAAATTTAATCAAATGAATAGAAATGCACGTGAAAGTAGAGCAGTCATTTAAGATATTCGTTCATTCATTTTGATATATCAGAACATATAAATGTGATGCTACCTATCTAATACTTGCTAAATTGCATTGCTGGTAGATCTTAATTTTTTAAGAGAGTTGTAAGTTATAAGTAATTAATAATGTACGTTAAATCCTAGCGTGAAACTAAATTTTCTTTGAAACGGACGAAAAAATTGTACTGTGGAACTTAATTAACAAAATTGGGTAGCCTGATTGAGATTATGTTTTGTTTACTAATATTGTGTTTTAGCGTTCGTAACTTCCATTTGTTAGTTTAACCTGGTTCACTATAATTACTACGTGTGTGGGACCTAATCTAACTTCATTGTTCATAGCGTCAATATTAAATTTGACTTTTGAGTATAGAACAAGTTTATAAAAAATTTAAACTGCATTCTTAGCAAAACGTTAACAATATCCATAATTCTAACTCTTCTATATTTTGTGGATTATTATTCATTTGGAACTTTGTGGAACTTAATTTTTAAACAAAGCAAATTTTTCAAAAACTAGAATAAGTCCACTTCACAAAATGTAAAAAAATTACTTTCTGCTATCAACTAAGTCCTACAAAAATTGTCCATTGACCATTGTCTTTTAAAAATTATAAGTGAAATTGAATTCTTTCAAAATATATATTAAAAGTTCCAAAAATACCACGAAATAAGTAAAACTTGTTACGGTAATGAGCTAATAATAGAGTTCACAAACGGACCTTTGTAATCTAGAAAACCATTTAGGACCGAAACCATTCGTTTTATACTTTGTAGAACGCGTTTAAATTTTAATTTAAAAAAAAATTAAACTTTTGCGTGTAGGCAAAGATGACATTTTAAATATATTTTGTGGAACTTAAATAATTTCAAATCTTAATTTGTCTTTGCTGATTTGATTGGATAAAAAATCTTAAACTGAATGTACATAAAAGTTAATCAGTCATTTGTAATAAACATTCAGCTATCTTGATCAAAACCTAGAAATACAATGCTTCCGCTAACAATGTAATTTAATACTGGTTAAATTACATTATTACTAAAGCCTAATTTTTTAAGTGAGTTGTAAGTTATAAATAATCAATTCCTGGCGTGAAACTAAATTTTCTCCGTAAAGGGAGAAATACTTTTACTGTGGAACCTAATTATTTAATTTGAATATTTTATTTGTAGTTTAGTTTTGTTTAATAATATTTTGTTTTTGTGTACTTAACTTCGATTAGTGTCAATATTAAACTTTAACTGCAATCTAAGCAAAGTTTTGACACGACTCCAAATTTTAACTCTAAAATTAAGTTTAAATGTGAGTTACCACACGTCAAACTAATCTAAAATCATTAGAATAACTATTGCCACATCGTTAGAACATTTATTTTGACTAAAACTATTAATATCTCGTTAATAAAACCAAAGTGCACACTCCTTACACATGAAAACCACAATCAAATCAATATCCTTTCTTTTTTTTTGTTACACAAAAAAAACCTAAAATATCAAAAGCAATTGATTTAAAATGATGGCACAAAAAACACCCTCTTTTCAAAATCAAAAAATACTCTAAACGTATACACAAATAAATCTTGAAAATAAAAAGGATATCGGCAGGACATCCCAACAGTCTATATAATTGATTACATTTTAATACCGTCCATACATTTATAAACATATATAAGGATATTGATGATTATCGTTTATTAATAAAAATAAAAATAAAAATAAAAGGATAACCACTTTTTATCCCTTTTTTTTTGTTTGACGTCCTGCAAACCAGAAAATATTTTTTTTTCATCTTCCGTACACCGGCTGTTTAATTCATTTAAATACAAACGATTTGTCAAGCCGTAAAATAAAAAGGAAACGAGAAAACTTTTTCTCGTTTTGTTATCATTTAATTATCCTCGAAACTATAAAAAAAATAACAAGGAAGGATAACGAACTATTTTGTAAGTCATTTAGTCAATCGTTTAGTATGTGTGTTTGTGAAGAGGGGTAGTTTATATATAAAACTTGTGTAATTTATACATATATTTAGGGGATGGTTTTTAATTGTTCTATTACAAAAAAAAGGATATTTACCTTAACTTGTGACTCAGTCATTCCTAATGCATATGCCAATTTTGCTCGTTCCGGCCCTGCTAAATACTTTGTTTGTTCAAACGTTTTTTCGAGCGCAAAAATTTGTTGTCCACTAAAAGTCGGTCGCGTATGTTTTTTTTTACCATCCTTATCCTGACTGCTACTATGATGGTGATGATGATGATGATGTTGTTGTGACTGTAAACTTGCTGACACTGGAAATATACAAAAAATAAAAAAAACGAGGTTTAATTTTAATTCCATCGATGATATAAAACATGTATTAAGGTGACAGTGATCTTCCTTCTACGTTCGAGCCCTACGAACATTATTTCAATTACATATATCCTTGACAAAAATATATATTAAAATTTTGTATATAAATATATATTTTGGCTTGTCGTTACGCAAATCCTTATTATAATATTGAAAACAGTATATAGGAAATGATAGGAGGCGGCACTAGAGTATGATGTGATGATTATCCTTTTTATATTGTGTAATATACACGCACAACAAAAATAATAATAACAAGGATATAAAATTAAAAAAATACAGATGATGATTTTGTGTGCGTGTCTGTTTGTGTGTACAAAATTATTAAATTACATATTTTATATATCCTCAATTGAAACCTAGGATTTAAGGATTTAAGGATGTTTTTTATATTTATATACGAAATAGCCTTGCACAAATAAATAAGGGAATTGATTACGCAAAGAAAATATTAATTTGTTTTTAATGATATTTTAATTATTTTATAGTATGGCAACTTTAATTATCCTTTTTACTCGGAAAAATCCTTTTTTTTTCTCGTAAGAAATGGCAAATACCTCCCTTTTGTATCCCCCTTTTAATTTTTTTTTATATTATTACTCCAATTATAATATAATGATAAGAAAATTATTTTTGTTCTATATATCCTTTTTATGGTAATTAAATTCAAGTCACATTCAACAATCGAGTCCTTATTTTTTTTTTTGTTTTTTTGCAACATTATATAATATTTGTACGGTTGACTATTTGTTGTACACAATTTTATAGTTTTCCATGTAGTGGACTCCTGTTTTGTCATTTAAAATACATAGAAAATTAGCTTGCCAGGATATATGATGGTCATTAAACACGATATTTTTATATCTTCACTATTTTTTATGGCTATTTTTATTGTTAGAGGGTGTAAAATTTTATATATAATTAAATATTTGTACTGAGATGTTGAGTCTGAGTAAAAATATGTTGTCAGCCATGATGTTGTCCTTGCACATCAGAAGTGGTTATAATAAAATAAAAATTGACGTCTTAGAATTGTTATAAAATCAATCGATATTTTATCGTTTGTCTAATTAAATACAGTTAAACTATATATTGTTGACTATATAAGATATTTTGTAATTTAAAGGATATTAACGATTTTAACGATAATGCTAAGATTTATGACCGACGGTCATACAGATATCTTTGTAAACTGTGATAAATTCGTCTTAAAATGATCAGATTTAGTCTTAAAACGAAGAATCAAGTCTATTTCGAATAGCATAAAAATATATTAAGGGTCAAAGGTTGAACTTGTCTCTATTTAAATTACCATTCCCTTTGATCAGTTGCAATTATAATTTGCTTAATTACGCTGGAATTCTTAAAAAAAACTAATTCAGGTTCATTCATTTGTTTGAAAAGTTTAAAAGCTAGAATTCACATTTAGTTTTTCTAAACTTTTGATACTCATATACAAGGCTAAATTATTTCTGGCAGAAGTTTATCGCCAAAACTACAGAACATTTCGGTTATTTGGCACATAATTTCAGCAACCAAATAGAAAAGTTTTGGACTGTCACAAATCTTCCTCACTTCGTTAAGCCATTGTCGTTGAAGAGTAACAGAGGGTGACGATTTATAGTAAAACTTCATTTCTTAACTGATCTGATTTCGATCACACGCTTACGCATTTAGTGCTAACATTGCCAAAATATATCGACAAAGTTGAGTCTATGAAGATAAACAAAATTTCCAATTTATCTTGAGGTGAAATTATTCGGATAAATCACTGTCAACATAACTACAAACAATTGGCTTGATCATTATCTAGTACTTCACTAACAGCGGCCATTACCGTCAAGAAAAACGGGATTCATGGGATGTTTTTAACAATTTATGACCACCCAAGAACTATATACAAACGAGTTTTATCCGACAGTGGGACTAATTTTATCAGTGCCACCTCAGAGCGAGCTTTATGATCTTCTCTCCTCGCAACTACTGAAAGATGAGCTGCGCATTTATTGTGTGAAGATAATGTGAAAATTTATGTAAAATTCCATCTACACTGAACTATGTCTCATTAAATTCACCTATACAAACAACTCATGACTCTGCGTAGCCCTCACTTTCCTATCCACCAGAATCACTTCGATGATTTAGATTGTCTCACATCGGGATATTTTTTGGTTGGTCGCTGGTCCACTAAATACTTGAAATCCTTTCAGAAACGACACAAATGGGTGAAACCATCACCATATTTTGCTGTATCAGGGCTCCTGGTGGTTCTCAACGACGACGAGAATCAACTGCCATTCAAATAAAATATCAAAATTCAGACGAATTCAGAGTTGTGGAACGTAATAATCATGGTATAATTAAAATGTCATTAAAATTTAGTACAACTTTCGTTATAGGCAGGTTGTAATCTATCTATGGATAACAATTTCCAAAATTTGTGAACTAACTGATAAATGGCTTTGTATACAGAAATTTTAAGCTAACTTTTACTCGGTTCACTTGAGTTAGTGCATATTCGCATGACATTTAAATCAGCTAGAATTTAAGTTTGAATTTGACTAGGGGTACGAGGCTCCGATTTTTGATTGTCCGTAAACCAAATCATCGTCTGAACACTTCAAATCGCCCTTTATCGAGATTCGCATTCCCAATAGGACGAGACACGAGAGATGATTCATCGGTCAAGGTGTCCGCGTTAAATCTAGCTTTTAAATATTTATACAGCAGTATTTCTTCGTCCTGTATCTTGCGTCGATACTCAAACTTGGCCAAAAATATCGTAATTATATTATCTTTATTGTAGCCGAGTGTGATAAATTGTAAGTGTCAAAAATGTATTTTCTTTATAAAACGTCTAAACTTCTTCGATAGATTTCGGTAACTCAAAAGCAAATATTACATTCAACCGAATCTCAGAAGGCACTATTCCATTTTTCGAAATAAAGTTAGGCAAAAACTCGAGAGTTTGTTTTCCCATATAGTTGACATTTTCAAAATTTTAGTTATAAAGTCGATAATCGGCATATCATAAGCTTTATATTTAGTTTAAAGAATCCTGATGGAGAAATAAGTACTTTCCTCAAGAAAAGTCATCAATAAATCAAAATTTACAGAACTAAACTCGACATTTGGAAGGGTTTTATATTTTAGATATTATGAAAAATGAGGGATTAAATCACTGGGCTTTGCAGAATTATTTTACTTGCGTTCAGTATTGTAGTTTTCATATAGATCAATTTGTAGCTGTTCAAAATGTATTGTACTTAAGGCATCACTATAACTGGCTGAGAAGTGACTTTAATGATTCATTGCCCTGACATCAGTGATATGCATGATAATGCTCCAAATTGAATATAGGAATCTCATTGCTATAAAGATAAAAGTTTTTCTGGCCTCTATTACTTGAGGGCGTGAAGATAACTTAAGTAAATAAGGTCACGATGAAATATATAAAATATATTTATTATTAGGCGACATGCATTTAAATTATGCGGCCAAATTAATTAAGTATACTATACAGTTTAAGAACTCCACAACCGAATAGGTTTTTCGGATTTGAAACTCTATTTAGTTAAAACTGATATGCGTATCTGCACATAAATTATTGCAAGATAATTTACACAGCTAATTTACTTTACTGCGATTCCCGAACTAAGCACATTTTAATGTAACCATCAGACACATCTTTAATCTATCTATTTATCAGGTCTTGGCCTTAGTCAGTCGTTAATGTATCATCTGATTTTTAGAATGTTTTTTTTTTTTTTTTTTTTTTTTTTTAATTGATTCAAATTTCAAAAACTCGAAATTGAATTTTCTTTATCAATGAGAACGTGCCTTATTTTCATACCGTCTGGGATATATTGACCAAATATTCTGAAGCTCAATCCATTTTATTTAGACAGTTTAGTATGAAATAATTACTGTCAGTTAAAACAATATTAACTTATATGTTACAACAATCCACAAAAATGTTTCAAAAAAATAAATTCACGAATTATTGTGGAATTTGTTGTTTAAAGGCCAAAACACACCACGAGCAGCGCGACATGTCCCAAGCAATCGACACTATCGGCTATTTATACCCATGCAGACCAAGCAGCGCATCAACATTTTTTTTTGTCGTTTGTCAAATTTACTTAATTTGTTTGCTCGGTCATTAAATTTAATTCAACATCATGATTCCTAAACGCAGCAAGTTATCTGTTTTTGCAGTTCTGTATTTATATATAAATACAAAATAAATAAAACAGCATTATCCAATGATAGCCAATGATAGCACGATAGAAAATAATCTTCAACATCAATTAGCAGTTAATATAAATTGAACATATACATAGATTACGTATAGCAGAACAGAGCGATTTTTTTTCGCTGTTCATGACTGTAAAACCTGTTGATGCGACTGCAGAGCCAACCTCATTCGTTACATTATTTAAAATTAAAAGTTTTGTATTAAAAATATAAAAAAACCTCGTGTTTTTATTAAAAATTGCCTATAATTATGCTCAATCAATGATTTGTATTCATTAAAAATGCAAATTACTTAATAATTAAATCTACTGCTGCTGCCTGGTGTGTTTCATGCTTAACTGTTTAACTTTTAAAAACAATTGCTTGAAATGAATTCCTGCTTGCAACCAATTATATAAATTAAAACAGTTGAACATAACTTGTCATCGATATGACGTGATATACTTGTTAAGAATTGTGCGAAGAATGTGAAAACTAACTCCTTTTTATTAAATCCTTAATCTGGATTTTTCAACCACATTACTCAGGAGTGTACATAATTTAAATTAATTTATTTAGTTTCTACAGGTCATAATGACACCGCAGCAGCTGTAATGGAAACGTAAAAAATACACATGCATGACAAGCGTTAAACATAATGACACCAGAGCAGACTGAATGGAAGCGACAACGAGATCGTGAAAGGTATGCAAATATAACTCCAGAATGTAATTACCGAGGAATTCGACATTTTCAAGGGAGTAGAAACTACAGAAAAATATTTGAATCTTGCTGCAACAGTGGAAAAGTTGAACCTCTACCGGACATATAGTTAGACCAGAACTCCTCAGAACATGGTTAACAAAATATACGGATGCAGACTCATAACATTTTCGACTGAACATTGGCAACACAATGGTGCTTTTGGATTTGCAATGATTCAATATAAATCAGAACGCTTTCGTGGTGCAGTCTCCAGCTATTCGCAATCTAGGGACGCAGATATACCATCTTATGTCTATTTGCAATTTTATTTTCTGGATCTTATATTTCCTACTGAAGAGAGTGATATATGCATTTACCCTTAAATGTTACTCAAAAAATGAATATCCCCAGTCCTAATCTGAATTCGATGGTTTATGTTTTCGATACTAATTATGGTAGAAATCAGGGATGCTTCTTGTTATCTGGAGCTGGTGGTTCAGGAAAGAAATTTTGAAATCTGATGCTCCAATATAACTGGTTTGCTGCCACTTTGTTAAAGAACGGTTAACCAATACATTCTGACTTTCAGATTCCACTGAATTTTGACGGAACAACTGTAAAAATATATGACAGGGATCTGATGAATGGTAAATTTTACTAAACATGAAGCTGATTATCTGGGGTGAGATTTCCATATATACCGTTCACATTTGTGACGCTGTTGATAGAAGTTTGAAAGGCAAAAATGGGTTATCGCTACAAATTTGTCAAGGAAAAGGGAAGATTTAAAAAGGGAAAGGGAAGTAATGAATTGCCAAGTCAATTATAGAGACTTGTTGACACTGTTTTAATATTGATAATTCTAAATCATTTTATTAATTTTTTTCTTTTTCTTAACTCGTCTATGATAACGTTATATTTTTTTATATTTCTGAATATGATACAAAAGGTAATGTGGATAAATCAATTATTTATGAAAATTAAATAAATAAATCAACTGACCAATATTGGTCCCATTTGAAATATACAACATCAGGAGAACAAAATTTCAAAATTAAAATAAAATTATGAAAATTTCAGAATTTCTAATTAAAACATATAGGTTTAAATTGAATTTTATAAAAAATTCTAAATTTTTAAATTAAAAAACCGTTAAATACAATAATTTTAAAATTTCTAAGAAATGTTAGCAACATTTAAATTTTACGTTACATTTAAATTTTTTACATCAAAGAGAATTCTAAAAAATTAATTTTGATTAATTGTACTTTAAATTAAAATAAAATTTTAAATTTTTAAACCATTTCAAAAATTCAGAATTTTCAAAAATCTAAAAAAAGTTTTTTTTATCAAATTAATTAAACCTCTATAGGTTCTAATAATTCTAAAACAGAATTTTTTTTTTATATTTTTAAATAGTAATTTTGAAAATTGTAAAAATTTGAAATCTTGCTAAGTTTTGCGAATTTAAGTATTTCAAAAGAAGATTAATTTTAACCTCAATTGATGAAATTTTTCGTCGTCATAGTTTCACGTAATTTTTAGTCAATATGATTTGTCGAAAAAATTATTTGAATGAATAAATTTAAGCATGAATTCAGTTTTAGCTACTTTATAAAGAACTATGAAACACTTGTAAGAGTGTCGAATCACAAGCAAAAAAAAACTTTTTTTAAATTAACTTTAACATTTCGAAACTTTTAAAAATTTAACTTCATATATTTTATGTTTCTTAAAATTAAATTTAAAAAAAAATTTAATACTCAAATTTCGAAATTTAAAAAAATTAAAAAAGGAATTTTTGAAATTATTAAATTAAAAAATTAAAATGGTAACATTTGAAACTTTCTATTATATTTAGTAAATGCATATAGTCTTAGAACTTTAAACAATATAACTATATTTTAATAACTATTTTTGAAACATATTAAAATCATTTTTGAAATCAACCGCTTTCAGTTCAAATTTTGGGTACTTAACTAGATCCTTATTTTATAAATTAACTGATAATAATATAGGTCTAAGGAGTACCCAGTTTTTATCACGATTATACCTAAAACTATCTTGATTTTGGATTAGAGTAAGCTTTAGTTGAGAAACATTCAATCTTAAATTACGTTTTTGGTTTTCACTACTTTGTATGGACTATAGGCAACAATTATTGATACTTAATTTATAGCTCAAATTTTGAGCAAAAATTTAAAATTTTATGGAGTATGAGATATCCTAAGTAATAATAATATTTGCTACTATTTCACCTTGTTTAAGAAATATTTATAGATACGTAATCTGACCGTTTTTACTTCTTTTGGAAGTAAAATACTTATTTTTCGTTGCTGGTAATTCTAAAAAATGTGTTACTTCCAAACAGAAGCAAACACGCAATACCCGCATTTCAAAAGTAAAAAAGAAATTAAAAATGTTTTTACTGACTATTTTGCTTTACTTTGATTTGTTTTGCTGAACATAGGCTAGTAAAAATTTAGGTGGTACCCGTACAATGTCCCTATATCAAATGCTACAAATACAGCTTCTTTATTTTTAAGCATTGTAGTAGAAAAAAAAAATATTATTCCTCAAATATATTTAGTTTTCGATTTATACCGCACATGGCCAAATTGCAGCTCGCGAGCCACATGCGGCTGATCTTATTCAACTGAATTTTATTAATAAAAATCATCTTTTTAAACGCGATTTAACTGCAAAAATGTTCAATCACTTCCTCGTCTGAAGAACTCTCTAAAATTCATGATAAAAACTGAGTAAATACGACAGTAAATTAGAAGAATTATTAAAAGACTTTCACTTGCGATTTGATGATTTGAATATTTTAAAGACTTCTCTAAATTTTTTTTGTAAATACATTCGAGTTTGACGCAATTAACGATGGATTACCGAGTCTTCATTATATTTTGAATTAAAGTGCCAAAGGACAAAAGGAATTATTAGAACTTCAGGATGATCACGTTCTTAAAATGCACCACAAATCAACATAATCTGCAAATTAAATTTGGAAACTAGTGTCTCAATCAAATTATCCTAATTTGAAAAGAGCTGCTTGTAGATTACCGTCCATATTCGGCCCAACATATGGTTCTGAATCACTTTTTTCAACAATGCAGTTTATAAAATCACAACTTATAAATGAGTATTTAACGGAATTAATTCTTACCGCGCTAACGAACTATGAACCCGATTTCAGAAAATTCACGGCCAAATTAAAAACACACATGCCATCAACAATACCTGTCATGTGAGAATCATTTAAAAAAAATAAAAATTCCAACAACTGATGTTTTTGATATTTTATTTTTATGTTGGCTCCACGTGTTGTGAAATTTGGCCATCTCTGATATATACTGTTAGAGAAGTATTTTAAAAAAAACTCAATGGCTGGCTCTGCTTCCAGTAGCCGAAAGAATTTCGGAAAATCGTATTTTATCCATATCCACAAACTTTTTGTGCCAGAGGTTTGGGTAAACAAGAAAACGTCAGCCCTACCTTGGAAAAAGACAGGAACGTTTTTAAAAGCAAGTATTGAGAATATTTAAAAGAAAGGTCCAAGTTCGAAGTGACATGGTCTAAAAGTGGGATCACATCTTAGAATTATTAAATTTTAGTTACCAATGGAACATGCCTTTACATATCCTTAAAACCTTTTGCTTAAATAACGTGTCTTACGAAATCTGATAAAAGCTTATATTTTTCGAGATAGTTAAAATAAGGTGAATACTTCCTATAAAGATCCCATTATTTAGGATAAAATAAAGGTCGTTAACAATACAACAAAGCAACAGGACTTTTATCTCTTGTTTTAGATTTTCATTGTCATTTGAAATAACTTACTATATATAATATTATATATATATATATATATATATATATATATATATATATATATATATATATATATATATATATATATATAAATAAATATATATATACATATATAATATACATATATATATATTTATATTTATATATACATATAAATATATATATATATATATATATATATATATAAATATATATATATATATATATATATATATATATATATATATATATATATATATATATATATATATATATATAAATATATATATATATATATATATATATATATATATATATATATATATATATATTTTATATATATATATATATATATATATATATATATATATATATATATATATATATATATATATATAAGAGATTCAGCTAAAGAAAAAAGGCATTTATCATAAAACGGTTAATTCAATTGATTTATAATATATAATAATTTTTTTTAAATCTAATTTATATTAATTTTAATAGTAGTTTTGTGTCAAATAAAGATAACATAAGTTAGATTTTCGGCGATTACATAAGCAAGAAGGTTAAATAATAAATTTGTAATTTACAGATGAAAACTAATGCCATCTGTTACAACGTACGGCTTGGAGGAATTAGTTAATTAAGAGATTTTATTCTTAGGGGACCTTTATAGATTACAATTGAATGGTGGCACACTAGAGTTACTGATAAGAGACGTTAGAATGCAGAACAGTTCAGAAAAATTGTGATTGTCTTGTACTAATAATAGTTAAATATTGGCCACAGGGAAACCGGACCAATTCTGTCATTACTAACATACTTTTCCTTTCTGTACACCACAAAAAATACTACTTATCGATCGCATAGGTGTCAGTAACCGGGTCGAGTCTGTGATAACTAACATTACTTCCACTCTTTCATTTTTTTTGTATGTAACACGAGTGTACGGTGGTGTCCGATATTCCGGGAGTTCCTGGTTCTTCCTTGGATGTACATTCTAATAATCAAACAAACTAATCAATCAAGAGGTTTAGCCAAAGAAAAAAGAAATTTATTTAAGTCAACTAATTGCAATATTTTTTTAGCCAGATGCACCTATTTGGATCAAAATTTTTGAGAACTTTATAGGAACAACCCGAGAAAATGGAAATGGTCAAAACAGCAATGAGACTTTATAGCAAAATTACTGTCTTATATACCACTAAAATTCCTTTAACCAAACTATTTAGCAAACGACAAAAAGATTACAAATTTTGAGGGCATCGTTAATTTTGGACATGATTATAGATGGTATTAGCTTTATTTTGGGCGACTTATTTGGTAAGATTTTGACTATAAAAGAAATAATGGAAATAAACAAGTTTATTTTAAACATAAAATGGAGTTGTATAGCATCATCTAAAATTCTTGAAACATTCCTTGATTTAAAACCAAAAAAGTACGGGTCCAGATGGTTTAAGTTCGTTTACGAGTAAGAAATTGTTGCAGGATCCTTTAGATGGGCTATTTTATATATTCAATCAGGTTTAATAATGGAGTTTTCCGGTCTTTTCTAAAATACTTCAAAAAATTATTAAAAATCATCTTATTGCGTTCTTAGATAATCATGATTTTTTGAGTAAGACTCAATTTGGTTTTCATTAGAAAATGGGAATCAATTACACTACTCTGCATCTTCTATAACGTATCTCCGAGCCAGTATAAATGAAAAACAACATCGTGGCCTTATTTATTCACATAAAGAAGAGACTTCACTCTATTAACCAGGATCTGTTACTATATACCTAAATTTATATATGAATCACTATATTTTGACGATGGTCTCCTGGTACAGATATAGAAAATTTAAATACATTTGGAAATTTAGTTTACAGTTCAGATAATTGCGGTATGGATACCTGCAGTTCTAACTTGTGTTATCTGTGCCTTATTGTCGATAACAAACTAAACTGGCAAATCATATTGATAAATCTATATGTCCTTCAGTGCTAAAATTATATATTAACTTGCTTTTATTAAATCATTTTTCCAGTATGGGATAACGTGCTGGGGTAGAATTTGTTAGAATTTGAGTCTAATATTAATTTTTTTTTATTTTTTATACATTTAGCCAATCAAACAAATTAAGAATAAAAGCGTTGCCGCATGGACATCTAGTTACAAACGTTTCGTCAGTAATTAAATTTATGACGCCACATGAGGTTTGTATTGTAAATAATGTACATATAACCAAATGAAAGCCAAAATACGGGGATATTTGTGTCTAAGAAAAAAACAACCGAAAAAACATTAAAAATATTGGATGAATTCGGAAAACGTTTTAAAGATTATACATAGAAAAAGTTAAACCATTTATTACAAAATTCGGTCCTATATATAGGAACGGCCAAACACAAAAATCTAAATTATTAAAAAAAAATAAATAATTATTAAACATTCGGTTATTTTTAATTATTTTTTATCATTTAAGAAAACTACGGATTAATTCAACCTATAAAACAAAAAATCTGTTTGAGAAAAACGTCCGTAAGTTTGCCATGACAACCCTTTAAAAGATTATTTGTACTATACATCTGAAAAAAGCTACTCTGCCAGAGTAGTGTGGAAAATCTATTGAAAGTAATAAGTTGCTTTATTTGTGTCCATATAGCCAACCTTTCAATCAACTATATATTCATGTGCCCACTGATGTCAGCCAACCATCCAATTTTACAGCAAAATTGGATGATCAGAATAGTGATTGGTGAATTTAATGCTATATATATATAGAGATGACAAAAATCAGAGTGACTTATGTATAAAAATATAAGTAATTTAACACGATATATATATATATATATATATATATATATATATATATATATATATATATATATATATATATATATATATATATAATATATATATATATATATATATATATATATATATATATATATATATATATATATATGCTTTTTAGTGAATATTACCCGCAGTGTATTTTAACACCACTCGGCAGTGGCACCTTTAACATTTACTCGGCAGTAGCACCTTTCATATTTCTTTTAAATTTGAAATTTTAAGTAGTAATATATAGTACTAGAGTTCGAAATCTCATTACGTTCGTTTAAAAAATCTTCAACAATCATTCAAAATCATTTCAATGCAAATTGACTTGCGGGTTTACTTTCAATTTGTGTGCTCAATTAAAATAATTTGTCGAACAATTAAATTACCATTCACCCATAAACCGAAAAAGTTCAAACAAAGAAATATATACTATAAAGTTTCTCTCATGAGTTGCGCACTGACAACTTTAACTTCGGATTTCACAAAAAAAAAAAAAAAACTTCTAAAAAGATCATGGCATCGCAACGAAAACAATACCACGGCTATAATTGCAATCAATCATATGAATAATTTCGAAAAAATAAAAATTAACCAAAACATAGAACATTGATTAATTGTATCTGACTTCATAATATATCTTTGTGTGTGTAAAATAAATTATTTTTGAGCTATAAATTTATTATATATTTTTGACTAATTATATCTGATTAAATTACAATTAATGTCGGCATCATGAAATCATGCTGAATATTCCATCATCATTAATCCATTTTCAAAACCGCGCGCCGGTGTATTATTCGATTCTTTTGTGATGTGACGCCATTTTGTTGTTATAATTTTTAATTTTTATTTTGGTTCTCACACATCATCATCAACTATTTGATATAGTAAAGTAGTATATAGTTCTAAACAATATATATATATAATGGTAAATAATTCAACTAGTGTGTCATAAATGTGTGTACATGTATTATAAGGCTTTTACTGTATGTTTATACACACACACACACTTGAAAAACCATTCATTCTTGAAATGACTAGACTGTGTTGTGAAAGAAATCAAACCAAAGAACACGAAAATATAAAAAAAATTAAATCCAATGAATAACAATTGGCCCGCCTTTTTTTTTATTTTAATTTTCTATAAGACGAAGAAAATATATAAATTTTCTTTCATTTTCCGTTCGTTCGTTTTTATATATTATATAGATATATATATATTTATTTTTCATCCCATAGCTCAAGTACACAAAAAGAACGGGAAAATCGATCTAAAATACGTACGTAAATGATTCCACTGTGAAAAACGAAAAAAAACACATAAAAAATCAGCAAGCGATGAACTTTTCGTTATACACAATATAATATACGAGTATAATGAAGTTGGTGTGCAATGCAATTCAGTTTTTGCTCAAACAAATAAAAAATTATAAACAAAACAAAACAAATATAATTCTGAACAATATGGCGTCGAATTGTAATTGAAAAACATAACCTCACAAAATAAAAATATATTTATTTTTTTAATTATCATATAAATAGAAAATATTTGTTCATATAATATATTTGTGATTTTCAAAAGGAAAGGGGGTGGTTCGAGGAGATGGAAAATCTATTTATGAAAAGATAATGATCATCATCATTATAATCAACATCATTTTGCTATGTTTTAGGTATATATATATATATATATATATATATATATATATATATATATATATATATATATATATATATATGTATGTTCAAAAGGTAACGGGGAGAGGGAGGTGGTGTATAAAATACTATATCTCATTATGTTATACAAAAAAACATAATGTGTTCTACTTGTTGTGTGTGTGTTTTTAGGAATTTTATGTTTTGTGTTTTTACGTGTCAGACATTTTGATTATAATTTTTACGAATTCATGGGGTCTATGCTGGGGGAAGGTAAATGTATATATATATATATATATATATATATATATATATATATATATATATATATATATATATATATATATATGTGAGAACCGAAAATAGGAGTGTAAATAGAAATGTAATTTTGTTTATTTTATTTTATTTTTTTTTTTTTGTTTTTTGAAATATTGAGCTAATTAGATTTTTATTAATTTATATTAGATTTAGGGCAAAGTATGAGTTTAAAGTATGCGGCAACACGAACTATAATTAAAATAAAGAAATTGGTCCTTTTTCTTTGGTGTACATGAGCTGCTGTATTATATAGATCTATATAGATAATAACCTAGGCTATATATATTGTCTCTTATCTTTGTGATTTTAATTAATTTTTTGTTGTTTTTTTTTTGTCTTTGGACTGTGACAAATTTCGATTTGATTATTTTAATTAGATTTTTAATTACAATTTTTCGTTTTTTATTTTTTGTCGGCAATGAAATTATGTTCGAACTTTTTATATTTGATTATGGGTAAGATTAAGTGATGATGAATGATTTTAATTTGATTATGTTGGTGGTAAAAGAACCTGCGCATGTGGTTTTGTATTAAAGAAAATAAAGACATTTTAAGTAAGTTAATGCAATTTCTTATGCATGTAAAGATTCTACCTGTAATGATTAATTAAGGTCTTATACTTGATGAAAAACAAATCAGAATTTTTTTCAATGAACATAGTCATTAAAGTATTAATTGGGTTTTATAGGGTCTTGCTATCTGCAGGAAATCCAGAAAATCACAAATTCATCAAAATTTAAAGAATTTAGAGAATTTGTCCATCAGAATTTATATGTCACGAATTAAAATTCCCAAAATTCAGAAGGTTAGTTCTTCAAAATTGAACAATTTGAGCCACGAATAGAATTATCCTGAAATCCAGCAAGACATTGCGGTTACCCCACAAAAATTGTGAAAATTATGTTATAATCGAAAATTTTGTGTATCCATAAAATCATGATGCCAATCAAAATTGAGCAATTTAGCTCAAAAAACGAAACCTTAAAATCTGTAAAAAGAGTAATAAAAATTTGTAAAAGCCCCAAGAAAATTTGGAAATTGATGTCTTTAATATAGAAAATTTTCAAAATCTAGAAAATCATATTAATTAATCCCTTAAAATTGGGAAATTTTAACCACAAAATCAAAATTTCAAAATCCAGGAACTTATGATAGTTATAGTTAGCCTATCAAATTTATGAAATTTAAGCCACAGTTCTAAAATTTCCAAAATCCAAAAAATCATAGTGGTTAGCCCATTAAAGTTGGGAAATTGAAGTCTTAAAATCAAAAATTTCCAAAATCCACCAATAAAATTAAGAAATGTTAGGCAAAAATCTAAAATCTAGAAAGTTAGGCCCCAATTGTGTTTTCGTGTAATTCAATGACGTATTTTGTCAGTTTAACGGTTTTTTCATTTGATTTTAGTTTTACATAATTTTTTTTAATTTAACATAATTTTATTTTATTTTATTTTACATTTTTTTTTACTAAAACTATATTGCTTAGAATTAGTTTTCGTTCGCGTAATATGAAATAAAAAACATAATAAAACCAATTACCACGCGAGATTTCATATAGTGTAGAAGTAGTTTTTATTTAAAGAAGATGATGAAGAAGAAGTTGATATTTTTTTTAAACTATTGATCAGCCAGTGGATTTCTTGAAAAAGTGGAGTTTTTTGAAAGCTAATATACTTCAGTACTTTTTTACATTTATACAAATTCATTCAACCCCTTAAAAGTACAGTATCGCCTGCGCATTGCATAGCTCCATGTCACCTTGTACAATGACATGAAAGATGGATCGGCCAATGAGTTATGCTGACCAATAGGGGTCAAACTTCATCAATATCACTGATCGAAGATGAGATAGAGGAAGATGATGGTTTAGGCGACCCGATAACTCTTAAAAATGAAGAAGAAGATGAAAAAGAGGAAATTGATGATGACTAGCCTACATACAGAAGATACAGAAAGATTGATCTGAATAGAAACAGAAGAATTGTCTGAAAACACTACTGTAATATAGATTAAGCTGCGATCAATGAATTTAATGACGAACGAGATGAGTTGACAGAGCGAGGGGAGCAAAGCATATTGAAAGCATAAAATGAGAATTTATCACAATTTAATAAAAAACGAAAGAACGCTGCAAGGTGCAAAGTGCCTGTTATCTGCTTGGTAAGATGTAGAAAAAGAAGTTTATCTCACAGATCTGATCATGGCTCTGGAACTTATTTATCCTTATCGTAATTGTACTCTAGCTCGATTTCATCAAGTTCAGCATCTATATAGGTACTTAATTTGTGTTATGTACCCTAGGTGGTCTATAGCTTCAAAACGAGTCTTTTGACTGTTATCGGTCAAACCACACTCATAATTATTTCCAACACGTCACCACATGGCTTCCAGAAAACTGGAACACCTCACGAGGTCAGCCGGGCTACGTTAATGTCACTCATCATGCAGCGCCATTTGAAAGACTGGTAGCATATTTCCCCGCAAAATCATATAAATTTGATTGTCTGAGATAGCATGTTGCCTAGTGAAGGCCTCAGGATCATTTGTAGAACTCCTGGAAACGGAGATAAAATTATACTTGTGATTATTCAACATTCGCCAAACATCGTCATCCGTTTTAAACCTTAGCAACATATGTCTCTTAATTGTTGCCCAGATGGTTCCAGGATGACGATCCACTACTGTGCAGAACCAATCTTGTGCGTCGTCCTCAAAACATAAATCAAGCACTCCAACTATAAGTTCATCGAGTGGTATATTTGAGCCATTGTATATATGATGGTATAATGCTGCTTCTTGAAACCTTACCATCCATGTGTTAACTTCTTGTCGTTTTTTATAATCACTTCATCCAAATTATTTCTGAGGATCTGGCCTCTCAAAATCCTCTTGCTTGTAAACTGGTGCAGCTCTTGTTTTCAGTGGATCCTGGCACAACGGAATTCCTTTCATTGTACTCTAGTTCAACGCATTCCATTACCGGGGCTGAATTCCGGCAATAATGTTTATCCTCTTAGATTAGCCGTTGTCGGGAAGAGCACTAATTTAGACACAGAATCGACATAACTGTAAACGGCGCTTCAAATCTATTTAGTACGTGAACTAATCGTCAAGATATGGATTTCCAACATTTTGAGTGGAATTCCTTTAAAATTATTTTTGAGTATACTTTAGCGATAAGTATCGACCTCTGTCGAATATCTCGTTCTATATAAACTATCGCTATATAAAATGTAATTTTTTTTAATGAATTCAAAAAAAAAAATTAAGCATACAAAACCACATTTAACAATTGCCATAAATCAATCATATGACGAGTATTTTGTTTTATGTTACCCATAATAATATGAAATAACATAAAAATCGAAACCTCAACAAACATGATGTTTTTCCCCAGAAGCAATCTCGTCGTATATAAGTTTAAAAAAAATCAAAAAATTATGTATTTGTTGTTGATGCAGTTGATCATATGTTTATGTTATTTCAATTTTTGATTTTTTTTTTTGTGTTTGATGTTGTGTCGATTGAATATATTATTTGAGATTGATGCAAAACAATAAATGGTAAAACAATTATATGCAATAATAAATATTTTGATCTAAATAAACAACATTTTGATGTTGACAACCCAAAACAGATATACATACTATATTAACTTTGTTGATTTAACAATTTACTCTCGAATTCATTTAACATTTCGTAAAGAGTTCATTGAATTGTTTTGGTGCGTAAATAAATATCGATTTATATCTGTATAAACCCGCCATTTTTGACCATCATACTTTTTTATTCGAGTACAATGTAGAAACGTCTGTTTGCAAGAATATATAGGAAATTGAGTTGAGTTTGAAAAATAAACTTTTGTTTTGTCTATTAAATGATGGCGTCAATTGGTGTCTAGGGACCCATTGCATGCATAGTAGTATAATTTTCACATTTTCTTCGTTATATATATATTTTCTTTGTGTCGGTGCGGTTCTTGTCTTTTATATATAGCAAGAAATAAAAAGTTTCAATCATCAACGCTGTATCATCCTCTCGTTTTCATTAAATATCGATTTTTTCAATATGCACGTAACCTGTTGTGTTAACCATATTATTACTACATACTTACAGATACAAAACCAACAACAACAAAACAAATAATCATATAATATGTTTTATGTATTTAACAATTTAATTAAAACTAATTATTATCAATCAAATATTTATAGTTCTTATCGCATGCATTTTTTTTTGTATTTGATTCGCGTAATCAATATTGTCGAACCCCTAGGCCTCCCCCAACAATATAAGTATGTATATCAATGAGTATATATATATATATATATATATATATATATATATATATATATATATATATATATATATAAATTTATATCAGTATATGGTAACTTATATGCGGCGGCACACGAACAAATATAATAAAATAATTAAATATGTTTATGCTGCGTTATCATATACATTATACGTATATTTATTAATGCATATAGATAGTATTAATAATAATTTAATATATTAGTGTACGATTGATAAAATTTTTAATCACGAAATTTAATTTCAATTGCATATCAAATTTTGAAACAAATTTTAAATTTTAAAATTCAATAACTTCAATAAACTATATATATTTGTGCATCACTTATATTATACAACACTTAAATGTATTTATTTACATTTTCGAAATATAAGCTTTCAAATTTCATTCAAACTATTTTATATTTTATTTATAAGTGTGATACATAGAGATATTGTACGAATTACAAAAATCTTCTAAATGATTTCGTAAATATTGAGCAAAATAAGCTTTCAAATTAGAATCAAACTAAATTTTATTTCAATTTATTTTGAATTTTATATATTAACCTAAATAAAATAATTAAATTTCATAAAAATATTCGTATATTGCTGGATAGTTTTTAATATTTTTCCATTCAAACTGTGTTCAAACTCGATTTAAATAGATTAATACTTTTAAATTTTTTAAGCTATATGTGCATTTTAAATAAAATAAAATCACAGAATACTCGTTTTTTAAATATTATGTAAAATAAGATTTCAAACGATGTTCAAATCAAATTTGTTTTTAATTTATATCGAACTTGAATTTTTCCAAATATTTGAGTATTTCGAATTTTAAGTAATTAAAATGAAAAAAATATCTAAATGCCTCTCTAGATAATTATTAATTTTTATACGTTCAAACTGTTTCAAACTTGATAGTTTTGAAGTTTAAAAATTGTTAAATATTTTATTTAATTTTACTAGTAAATTTTCGTAAATGATTACGGTAATATCGTAAAAAATTGTCTTTCAAATCGTGATCAAATCAAATTTATTTTAGATGTATTTCTAAGTTTATAAATAAAAAATCAATGATTTTTAAAAGTTTTTAACATTTTTGTTTGCACAACATAATATTTTAAGACTTGTCAAATTTTAAATTCAAACAACTAATTAAATCAAAATGCTTTTATTTATAGCTCCTATATTAAACATTTTAAACAATCAAACTAGTTTCAAATTAAACAGATATAAAGTTTTAAAAATATTACTATTTTGAATATGTTTTTTTTTTTCTTCAATTAATTATTTTTTTAATCATTTTATCTTTATTCAACTCTTTTCAAAAATTGTAAATCATAATCAAGTTCAATTTATTACCAAGTTATTTTGCTATTTTATTTTAGCTTAAAAATTATAAAATTTTTAAATACTTTATTAAATTGTTTGATGCATGTAAACTTATTTTAAATTTGAATAAATGACATACAGCTTGTCTTTAATTTCAGAAGCATTGAACAAAATTAGTTTCAAAGCAGTCTCAAACTTCATTTAGATATCCGATTAAAACTAATTAACTCAACAAATAATTGAATTTAAAACAAAATACTACTCACATCCAGCTTGATTACTATTTAAATTTAAACATTCAAACGGTAATCAAACTCGATTTTGAAATAGTGAAAATAGTGATAATTTACGGAATAACGTTTAATATTTTTCCATTCAAACTGTGTTCAAACTCGATTTAAATAGATTAAAATTTTTAATTTTTTTTAGCTATATGTGCATTTTAAATAAAATAAAATCACAGAATACTCGTTTTTTTTAAATATTATGCAAAATAAGCTTTCAAATCATGTTCAAATCAAATTTGTTTTTAATTTATATCGAATTTAAAATTTTCCAAATATTTGAGTATTTCGAATTTTAAGTAATTAAAATGAAAAAAATATTTATACCTCTCTAGATAATTATTAATTTTTATACGTTCAAACTATTTCAAACTTGATAGTTTTGAAGTTTAAAAATTGTTAAATATTTTATCCAATTTCACTAGTAAATTTTCGCAAATGATTACGGTAATATCGTAAAAAATGGTTTTTCAAATCGTGATCAAACCAAATTTATTTTAGATGCATGTCGAAGTTTAAAAATAAAAAATCACTGATTTTTAAAAGTTTTTAACATTTTTGCTTGCACAACATAATATTTTGAGACATGTCAAATCGGAATCAAACTCTATTTACTATAGCGCATATTTTTAATTTTAAATAGTTAACTAAAAGAAAGTAATTAAGTATGCATCAAAATACTCATATATGTTGCTGGATAACTTTTAATATTTTTCCATTCAAACTGTGTTCAAACTTTAATTGAATAAATTAAAAATGTTAATACATTTATGCTACATGTGCATTTTGAGTAAAATAAAATCATAGAATATTCGATTGGTAAATTGTCTGTCAAATAGGTTTTCAAATAAAATTTGTTTTTAATTTATATCAAACTTAAATTTTTCCAAATATTTTAGTATAGTATTGATAAAAATTAGAAATAATCAAATATTTTGTAGCATTCAACATCAAACGTTGCGAATATTTGCGACAAAAATTAATTTGTGAAATTCGAAACATTCGTTAAATTTTATTTATGTCATTCTTATTTAAACTTATGAACATTTTTGAAATATTCGTTATCTTTCAAATTTCATTCAAACCTTTATTTATATTTTATTTTTGTGTGCAATACATTTAAGTATTATACGAATTAATTAAATCATGAAATACTTGTAGCTGATTTTGTATCAACCAAATAAGCTTTCAAATCAGAATCAAACTCAAGTTTATTTTTCTTATTTCGAAATTTTTAGTAATTAGTAAAAAAATTAATTAAATCCTTATCGAAATATTCTAATATTGCTGAATAATTTTAAATTTTTATACATTCAAACTGTATTCAAACTTGGTTTAAATAGGTTTGAATATTGTCAAATAATTTTTTTAAATATCTTATACATAAACACATAAACACGTTGGTTTTAAATTAAATTCAATCACTATATTTTGTATTTGATTACGGTAATATCGTGTAAATGAGCTTTCAAATCGTAATCAAACTCCATTTATTTACGAGCTATGTATCTCGATTTTTAATCAAATTACTAAGGTAATCTAAAAAAATTTAATAATAGCTCGATTATTAAACACTTTAAACAATAAAACTGGTTTTAAATTAAATCGTTTAGATATATGTAGTTTGCAAATATTAATATTTTAAAATTTTTTGTTTTCAATTTATTTTTTCTTATATTCAACTACAGAGTATTGTATAAAATGAGCTAACGAATTACAATCAAGCTCGATTTATTTTAAGCTATTTTGAATTCTGAATAACTGATATACAATTTTCAAATACTTTATTTAATTGTTTGATGTATTCAAGCTTATTTTAAATTTGAACAAATCACATAGTGATACAATAGTGTTGGTTTTGTTCAAACTTTAATCAAACTCGATTTCGATATTTTAGTAGTATGCAATTGATCAAAATTTTAGAACGTTTAATTTTTAGTTTCAACTGTATAAATCTTGTAAATCTGAGAAACAGTTCTAAATGTGTAAATTTTCGAATTATTAGCTTTCAAGTTACATTCAAACAAATGTAAGATTTATTTATATGATTTACTTCGGATCACAACCAAAAAATTATGAAATTATGAACTAGATAATTTGGATTATGTTCAAATTTTAATAATTTAAAATTTTTTAAAATAAGCTTTCAAATTAGCATCCAACTCATTTTTATTAAAACGTTTTTTTTAACGTTGAATTTTTATTTTCAACTGTATAAATCTTGTAAATCTGAGAAACAATTATAAATGTTTAAATTTTCGAATTATTAGCTTTCAAGTTACATTCAAGCAAATGTAAGATTTATTTATATGATTTACTTGGGATCACAACCATAAAAAATTATGAAATTATTAACCATAGATAATTTGGATTATGTTAAAATTTTAATAATTTGAAATTTTTTAAAATGATCTTTCAAATTAGCATCAAACTCATTTTTATTTGACGTTTTTTTTCCGTTTAAGTTTTATTTTCAACTGTATAAATCTTGTAAATCTGAGAAACAGTTATAAATGTGTAAATTTTTGAATTTTTAGCTTTCAAGTTACATTCAAGCAAATATAAGATTTATTTATATGATTTATTTGGGAACACAACCAAATAATTATAAAATTATGAACTGAATAATTTGGATTATGTTAAAATTTTAATAATTTAAATTTTTTTAAAATGAGTTTTCAAATTAGCATCAAACTCAGTTTTATTTAAATTTCTTTAAATATGAAGTAATCTACCAAATAAAGTAATTAAATACTTTTCAAAATATTCGTGTATTGCTAGATAGTTTTTAATATTTATGCATTCAAACTCGTTTCAAACTAGATTCAGATAATTAAGAAATTTATTATTATTATTAGATATTTTATTCAAATGTATAATCTAAATTTATATTACGAAGGCACTCGTTTTTAATTACGAAAACATGGTGACATTGCAAACAAGTTGTAATCAAACTCAATTTATTTTCGTTTTTTTTTTTTTGAATTTTTAGTAATTAACTAATTCAATTAATGTTAAATATCTGATGTATTCGCATTGTTCTGTACCTAATCTAATCACAAAACATAATTTTTGTTTTTAGAACCATTGTGTCAACTTTGCTTTCAAATTGTAATCAAAATTAATTTAAATAGTTTAAAAATATTTCCCACAGAGTATTCATACTGACGCAGATCATTGACTTATAACATATTTGACAAGCTTATTATAAAAAACATCTTTTTTATGTGTTGGCGCATATCAATGTATAATTTTAATTATATTTACTAAAAAATTAAAATTATACAATCGACTAAATCTAATTAAATAGTAAAACTAAATTTTCTAAACATCTGGTGATCCATCGTGTATATATACGATTAATTTTATTATTGTTATTATTATTGTAATCAAAACGATTTACCACCATACCATATTTATCAGTAAATCCCACTCGTCCCCTCTTAATGGCGCACACTTCATATAAAACATTGACACCAACATATTATAACAAAATAACAAGAACAAATATACAAATAATTACAATGTCGTTCAAATTATACATTAGAACGACAACAAACATTACACAACAAAAATATTAATTAAAAATTAAAATAAATAAATAATTAATTTTAATATATATATATATATATATATATATATATATATATATATATATATATATATATATATAAATATATGCATGAATTTTGATTAGAGAATTAGAATTAATTTATTTGTATTATGTTATTGTTGATTTTACATAAAAATTTGTAAAACAATTTAATTAAATTATACAATTTCATATATAATTTAAAATAAATCATAATATTTATTATGATATTTATTGTCAGAGTAATAATCTGGTTTTGTAATCAATATTGTTTAATTTTTCAATAATTTTTGAAATGTTTAGCATTTCTTGTCACGAAGAAAATAGCTACAGTTTTAAGTTACTAGTCGTTTAGTGATGGTTAAGTCGTTTGCATAACACGACGGCGATCCCAATTTTTGCTTTTAATATTTAAGCATTGACAATATTAAAACATTTTAGTGCTTCAATAATATACAAAAAGATATATCTAAGAATTTTCCAATTTTTTAAAGTTTAAACACAGATAACTATACCAGATATACATCTTGTATGGGTAAAATTTACACAAGTAAATTCATACAAAGCAAATTAATGCGAACGAAATCTAACCAAACGAAAAATAGAAAAACGTATATTTTTATCCCTTTCATTTTTATTTAGCACACGACTATTATATTGAATAAAAATAAAACAAAAAATTTCATGTTTTTCGTATATTTTGGTTTGGTTTTTTGTTTAATTTTTTTATACAATCGAATAGTCGTGCATAAAAAAATGATGGAAATATGCGTTTTTCTATGAACATCTTTTTTTCGTTTGGTTAGATTTCTTGTGTAAATTTGACCCATACAAGATGTTCATCTGGTATAATTATCTTTGGTTTAAATAAAAGTTTAAGACAATTTATGGATTCATAAATATAGGGGCTACTTAATGAACAACTTCAATAAATGAAAATATTTTTCCGATATATCTCCAAGTTAACCGTTTATATTCAACATTAAAATGTTTAAAAAATGTTTAAAAAGAACTTCAAATTTCCACTTATAAACTTCAGAAAAGCAAAATAGCTTTTATTATTTAATTTTAAAACATGCACTCCGTACAGAACATACGGATCTTCAAAATATTTGGGAACTGCTTCTTCTCCATTATTTCTTTTCTATTTCTTTTCCTCCATTCAATACTTAACCCTTTGACAACGCACGTCAACAGATGTTGACATGATTTTGTATGTGTTTTACGGGTTGCCTTTTCATGTATTTTATCTATTGGGTTATTATCTATTGACTTAGAGGACTTGCTATATGATGAAAATCCCAACCTTATATCTAACCAGCTTGCTATTGAAGTAATACCACACTTACTTAAAAATTGTGATCTCATCGATATCATTATGTCAGAGCCGATTGGAATGCCAGAAGAAATCGTTGTAGTGGAGGAAGTGGAATTCATAGATCAACGCTTTTCTGGACTGTCGTTATAGAAGAAAGACATAACATGGCAAAAACATTTATTTGTTAATTTACCTTTTGCGTTCGAGTCGTCTGATTTGTCTTCTTCGGAATCTAATGATCAGCCACCATTAGACATATTTACCAAATATATTCCGATTCATATGTATGCCGAAATTGCGTCTAATACAAACCAGTACGCTATTCAAAGAGGACTCACTATGGGTATAGTTATGGCTTTCCTCAAGTATATGCATGTATATTGGAGCCATTGTATCTAACCATTCCATTTCGAAAGTAATGACGCGTGACAGATTCTTTTGATTGAGACGAAATCTTCACTTCGTAGATAATAATGAAATACCTAAAAATCATAAGGACAAATTTGTTAAGGTACGACCACTTATTGACATGATAAAAAACCACTGCCACAAAATGCTCATTGAAGAATCATTCTCTATTGATGAGAAAGTGATTCCTTTCAAAGGGCACCTATAAGTATAAAGCAAACTATGAAATGAAAGCCGAACCCTGGGGAGATAAAGATTTTTGTTTTATGTGGAAAATCTAGCTATCCCTACGACTTTTTTTTGTACCAAGGAAGCACTACAGAAATCGATCAATTCGATCGATCGTGCTTAGGATTCGGAGCGGCTGTTTCACGCACTTGATCGAAAGAATTGATAAACCTGATCATTCGTTATATTTTGATAACAACTTCAGCTCTTATCAGGTATTCGAAATTTTAACACAGGAATTCAATCATCCAATTTTTAGTTCTGATGCAGAAAAGGCTGATGATCATCGGAGCAGCTTACTAGTCAGGCCGGAAAAATTGTAATTGTAAAATGGCAAGGCAATCGATCGGTACATTTAGTGTCTAATTTTGATGGCAATGGTGAAGAATAGCATGTTAAAAGATGGGATAAAAAAGCTCGATCAGTAAAAGGACGGTTGGTTTTCTAGGATTCGGAAATTTTCGATTTGAGGTTAAAACTTTACAATTTTGGTGGGTCCATCATACTTTTCTATAGATTTTGAAAACTATTGATTGCGACTTATGTTCACTAATTGTGATAGGCTAATCCTCACAACATTATCTATTATAGATATTTTTTGAATTGTGGCTTAAATTTTTCAATTTTGGTAGTGAACTTTGAAAATTTTCGATTTTAATATAACAATTTCTCAATTATGCAAGATTTCTTGGATTTTGAAAATTTTGGTTTTGTGATTAAAATTTTCTAATTTTGATTGGCTAAGTAACATAATTTTCTGGATTTGGGAAATTTTCGTTGTATTAAGCCATTTCCGAATTGTGCTGGACTACATCATGATTTTCTTGATTTTAAAAATTTTCGATTTGTGATTTAAATTTCCCAATTCCTGATTGGCTATTTCCAATGATGTTTTATTTTACTTGGGTCCATATTTAAGTTTATTACCTTTGCCCATTGAAATTTAAGGTGTTTCACGTAACATATCTAACATATTTAAAAAGACTATTGCTAGAAATGTCAACGATAAAAAAATGGATACTGCCAAAATTGAATCGAACTCCCACTCTCGTTTATATGTAAGTTCAAATTGGCACGTGGAACCTGCCAGTATCGCTTGGAGCTCGATGGCCAAAAAGTGGAAACCATTTGCCACCAGACGTCCGTCTTAAGTGGCTTTATACATTGGAGATATATCGACATTCGTCGATAACCTATGTTTATAAGCTACATTTAAGCATGCTAGCCCGCATGTTAACCATTGGTATTTATGTGCTCACTCGGATATTATAGCCAACCCAATTAATGTGTAAAGAATAATTGTTCAACAATTTAAATGATCTGATGGGATCCTTGCCAAAGCAAATCGTCAGAATGGTGGTTATTGTCAAAAATCTTAATTTTATTAGCAGTAGCGTTGTGGAAAATAACCACCGTCCTAATAATACAGACTGCTTTATGGGAGGTATTGAAACTTTTAATTGTCAAAGCCGTTTAGGCGACTGTTTATGTATGAAAATTACATTTAAAATGATTGGTATGCTAAGAACTGTCGTCTTGCTGTCGAGCAATAAACTAATATTTATATAGAAAATTGCGATTACGTTTGCAATTGCAAGGAACTACAAAGCTGTCTTTGCTAGGAGAACCGCTATACATGGGAGGATAACCGCTAGGACAAAACATGAGAAGTGGCAGGCTAAAAGTAAAGAATACATAACTTAGCAACAAGCGCAGTTTCAGAAGAAGTTTTCAAAGAACACGTGAGTAGTTCAATGCTAAATATATGAATGAAATCTATAGTTCTCGAAAACTTCAAGCAAAAAATAAAGTAGGCTCAGAATCTAAGCTATATAATAGGTCGAAATTATTTTGGCTTGCTAAAAGCTATAAAAATAAATCATATACGAATTATGTCAAAAATGCAATTAAGCTCAGTTTTTAAATTAATTAAGACAATTAATTAAAGTCATTTGTATATCATATACATGCATCTATTTGCTCGTATCTCAACTAATAAATCAATTTTTTTCTAGCCTTATATATGTATATACATCTATATATCTAGGAATAAAATTTGTATTGAAAATTTGTCTCATCCGAACATCATTATACAGTCATATAAAATGATATCAGGATTCATCCTATTTATACACACAATACATATATAGATCGTTTATACTCATGTTCATATTTTGAATTATAGTCAAATAGCCAGAGAACATATAAAATGACAACCAAATTATCCAATTATTATCCCCAGACTAATAAAATAAAAATAATTTGTCCACATACGACATGTCGTATATCTCTCTATATATCTATATATCTTTGGGGGCATCGAAATCCATTGTATAGCTGCCATTGTATATATGCAATTTTTGAATAAATAAAACTGCATTTATCATATTTTTTAGAGTATATGCATCTGACGACCTAAAATATTGATATGATGATGATGATTATGATAACGATAAATACACAGTCGTATAACGAATCATTATTTAAAAATCAATTAATTCACAAATCTATATGAGTCACATTGGAAAAGTTAATTTTCATATTTTTGTTTGGTTCATCTAAGAAATAATGATATCCTTTTTTATTTTAGAAATATCTATAATATTCTTTAATTTAATAAACCATTTTACCACAATCATCATTACTTCTAATTTGATATCAAACCCTTTTGAATTATATATACCCCAATGATATCCATATTATACATATATATAAGCAAAACCACCCTTTATCCGAATTTATTTTGTATATAGCACACAAAAAGGGGTTGACAAAATATCCTTAGTACCTATTTAAAAAAATTAGTAACCTTTTAAAATTAAACAATGAACGAAACGATCTAATATTATATTTGGCTCACCCTTAAAAAATCTCACCCCGTATATATATATACAGTATATATCGTCCTGATATAGTGTTACACTTTTTTATTCCTTTTTTTTTTTTTTTTTTGGAATATTAAATCTTAAAGTTTTTGTTTACGGTTATTGCTTTATTTTAATTATTATTATTATTCTGCCTTTTTATTATTTTGTGGACGTATGGGGAATTAAACTAAAACGGAATATATAGGAATACAGAAGCACTTGATAGATGTAAGATGGAATATTTTTCTATATCGTAATATTTTTTCAAGGGCAAAAACTTTCGCACTCATGTTAAAATTATTCTTCAAGGTATAGGACGTGCAAATTTAGAAGATTCTATTAAGACTTTTACCGGAGCTTTTGTTAGGCTTTCGATAAATAAAGTAAATAAATAATTGACCGGTTCAGTAGATGGCATTCTGTAACTCCAAGGGAAGATATTAAAGAGGAAACAGTAGAGGGACATCTTATCTCTGGTTCAGTATTTTGAGGTTCCATTAAAAATTTCGTCGGATTTGAACTGTTAATTTGGATCACAAATATTTAAGAACTAAACTAAATACTGGAAGTAAAATATTAAGAACATCGCCATATCATCCTCAGGTGAACCATATCATCCTGTAGTTCTTAGAAGTTAATCTTAAAATATATCTAAATAATAGTACATATATCTAAATAATAGAGTAATATTTAAAAAAAAGAAGTTATAAAAAACTATGTCCGAACTTTAGAAATTTTTTAAATTTTCAAAATTATTAAAATTTAAATATAAATAATAAATTTATTAAAAAACTTCTTAATTTTTTTAAGAACCCAAAAATTTGCCGAGAAGGCAAAATGCATTGCGTAAAAATATGCAAATTTTAAATATTTACAATATTTAGTTATTTTAAAATGTAAAATTTAACGAAATTTATACGAATTTAGAATTATTATTTTTAAAATTTGAAATGAAATAAAAACAATTAACTTAACAAAAAAAATAAACGTTAAATTTACATAAATTTCTAAAATTTTCCAAAAATTCTGAACCTGATTTTTTTTTTAAGTACAGCCTTCCAAGCAATCCAAATTTTCAACAATTATTAAATACACTTTGAAATTTTTTTTTTATATTCTCGTATAAAATTAATTTTGACAAATCCAATTTTGAAATATTTGCTCAATTTTTTATTTCTCACATTTAAAAAACTAAAATATACAAAATATTCAAATGTTGATAAAATTTTCATTTTCAAATCTGTTTCTGAATTCATATTCTGTTATGTAATAGTATTTCTAAAATTTTACAAAATTTTATAATTTAGAATACAGCAAAATATAGAAATATTTTAAAATTTGGAAAATAGTTAGTGAATTGCTAATTTTAAAAATGACTCATAATTATTTGGAGAGGATTGAATCATTTTTTACTTTTTAAATATTTGTCGATTCAGTTAAGCCGAATAATTTAGGGATTTAATCTTTTGGAAAACTAAGTGTCAAATTAGTAACATTTTATCTTCCAGACTCAAGTTTCAACGACTTTAAATATTTTTTTTTCAGAAGTCAATCGTAATGATTAACGAGCTTATTTGTAAAATTTTAAAAATTGTCAAATTTTAGTGTGAATTAAAATTTATAAAATATGAAAGTGAAATTTTTAAAATTATAACCAAAAAGTCTAAGAAAATTTTTAACTTAATTATTTAAAAATTAACGGAATTTTAATTAATTTTGTTATTTTTAGTTTTTTTAAAACAAATTTAATTAAAATTTAAATAATGAGAATTAAAACGGTTTGTGAAATTAAAAATAAGCTATATTTAAAAAAAATGTTGTATTCAAAAAAAGTAAATTTGGAAATAAAAACGGTCGAATTTTATAACTATTGATTAAAATTTTACAAAGACAATCTGTTTAATTTTAAAAAAATTAATCTTTTATTTAAAAATATAATTGAAATTTACGTTTATTACAAAATTTTAAAACTGGTTGAGTTTTAAAAAACTATGAAAACTCCAAAATTTGGAACAATATCGAAAATGAATATTATTAATTTTCAAAATTTTCTTAAATTTTCAAATAGTAAAAAAATTTTCCAAAATTTTATTTAAAAAAATACAATAAGTATTAAACATTTCGTAAAATTTTAAAATTTCAGATATTTAACAAATGATTTTTATAATTAAATTAAAATTAAAATTAAATTTTTAACGTTAAATTTTTATACTAAAAAATTTTAATTATTTAAAAAAATGTTAAACCTCAATTTTTAACTTCTTTAAAATAAATTTTGTAAAGTTTAACAGTTGTACAAATACAATTTTGAAATACTCGCTTAAATTTCATAAATTTTTCATATTTTAAATCAAAAAAACATAAATATAAAAATAGAATTAAAAATTTAAAAAGTCTATTTGACAAAATTCAGTTTTTGATTAATTTTTTAAAATAAATATCTTCTGAAAATTTTCTACAGTTTAAATTTTGCAAATTTTTTAAAATGGCTCAAAATTCTAATTTTAGTATTTTTATATTCTACTATGTAGTATTACTTCTAAAATTTGAAACAATTTTAATGTTTTTAAGAATATCAAAATACTGCAATATCGTATTATTAGGAAATTTTTTTGCTTGTTAAATTTGAAAATTACTGAAAATTATTTGGAAAAGTGTTGGTACATTTTTTGACAGTTTAAATATTTTTTGAAACAGTTTAGCCTAAAAAGTTTAAAACGTTTGGAAAAGCATAAAATTTAAAAATGTTCAGTCCCAAATTTTAACGACCTTAAAATTTGCTGTTGATTTACAAATAATTTTTTTTCAAATTGGATAAATAGTTTTACGTTTCACGTTTAAATTACATTAATTATCGAGAAGATTAAATTTTTTGTGATTAAAAATTTAGTTAATTTTTAAAGATTCGAAAATTTCTGAAATGTATCAAGAAACGTTAAATTTTATTATTTTAAAATTTTGATAAATTTAAACATAAATTTTTATCGAGTTTAAAATAAACCTTGATTATATTTTATAAGCTAAACTTTGAAATATTTTATTAATTTTTAATTTTTTCGCATATTTAAAAAATTAAAATATAATGAATTTTATTAAAAAATTCATT
Organism: Tipula confusa; assembly: GCA_963556175.1. NCBI lineage: Eukaryota > Metazoa > Arthropoda > Insecta > Diptera > Tipulidae > Tipula > Tipula confusa. The sequence goes on along the minus strand of OY744476.1, from coordinate 199,438,111 downwards.
TTAAAAATTATCAGATTTTGATTAATTTTTTTAAATATATTTCATAAAATTGACTGTTATTTAAATTTTGTAAACTATTCCAAATCTTTCTCGAGATTCATATTCTATTATGTAATATAACTTCTAGAATTTGGCAAAATTTTATGATTTAAAAACTAAAAATTTTATGATTTAAATAGATTGAAATGGAAAATATTTACGGATTTTATGATATCAGAAATCTATTATTTTAAAAATCGTAAAATTTAACGTAAAATTTTTGTAAAATGTTTTTAAAGTTTTTAAACAAGTTTTGAGTTGTTTTAAAATTTACGGACCTTTCCGAATTTTAGACTTCTAATTTTGTTTTTAATCCCATCAAATTTAGTAAAAATTAATATAATACGTTTTAAAATTTGTAACTGTTCGTTAAATTTAAAATGATCAACGCACTAGAAACAAACTATTTTATCGAAAATTTAAATTAGTAGGAAATTTGGTTTCTTAAAATGTCTAATGTTTTCAATTTAAAATCGTTCAAAATAACGGTAAGGAATTTTAAAACTTTTACTTTCTTATTTAAAAAAATAACTAAATTTTACGGTTTTTATATTTAAAATTGGTTAAGATTTAAAAAATTTTGGAAATTTATCAAATACTTATTAATTTTAAAAATTTATACTATTAAGTTTGATAAGTGAAGTTTTAAAAAAATTGAAACATTTTTGAACATGGATATTACTAATTTTAAAAATTGTTTTAAACTTTTAAATGTTTAAATTTGAAAATTCGTTTATAAAAATATTGAAATTTGTTTCAAATTTAAACCAGTGACGACCGTTTTAATTATAAATAAAAACAAATATTTAAATTTAGAATTTCGGAGACTTTTATTTGATTTTTTTTTATGTTGATGCAATTAAAAGTTTAAAAAGGAATGATAAAGTTGATTAAATTTTAAAAATTTACTTATTATCAATTCTGAAAACTAACTATAAAATGAACAGAAATTAATTCCAAAAGCTTATTAAAAAAAAGTACAAAAAATAAAAAAAAACAAGAAAGTTTTTAAAATTTATCAAATACAAATTTCACATAACTAAATTTCATTTGTTTTAAAATAATTACAATTTTAATTTTCTTATATTTTAAATCGTTAAGATCGTCTAAAGTTAATTTTAACAATTGTCCAAATAACATTTAGAAGTATTCAGTCAGTTTTCAATAAATTCTCACATTTTAAAATTTTAATATTAAAAATTTAACTAAAAATTTTATATTCTGGTTTTGATTTAATTTTTTAAATAAACATATTTCAAAAAATTTACTTAAAACGAAGTATTGTACATTTTTCAAAATCTTTCTCGAAATTCATATTTTATAATGTAAAATTGTTACTAAAATTTGATAAAACTTTATAACTTCAAAACTAAAATATAAATATATATTCAAATTTGAATATATATTCAAAACTTTTGAAAAACTTTTAAATAGTACTAAATTAATAAAATTTTATCAAATTTTAAAGTACCCAGCCTCAAATTTCAACGAATTTAAAGTTTTCGAAATTTCAGAATTTTAGCTGATTTATGAAATTTCAATTTTTAAAATTCAACGTATAAATTTTTTTTTTAAAGGCTTTACATTTACATTTTTCATTAAATTTTAAGAAATTTTAGAAAATTCTGTAATTGCTAAAAATTTTATAAATTTGTAAAGATTGAAATAACTTTTAAACAATAATTTTAAAACGAGTATAAGGAACATTGTCTAAAATAAATTTTAACAATTTCACAAATTTAAATTATGAAATATTTGCTCACTTTATAACAATTCTCCACATTTAAAAAATTAATTAAAAATTATATTTAAAAAAATAATAAGTTTTTAATTAAATCTTTTTAAATAAATGTATTTCAAAAAATTTGCTAAAGTTTAAAATTTGCAAACTTTTTAAAATCTATCCCGAAATTCATTTCATATTCTATTAAACAATATTAATTTTATAAATTTGACAAAATTTTATTGTTTTCAAAAATAGCAAAATACTGAAATATCTTAAAATTTGGAAATTCTTTTACGCATTGTTAAACTTGAAAATAATTAAATGATTTGGAAAATTGTTGGTGCATTTATAAACTTTTTATAAACATATTTTTATATACATATTTGAGACAGTTTGGGTCAAAAATTTAGGAAACTTTTAAAAAAGTATCAATAGTGTTAAGTAAATAATTTCATTAAATTTCATTAAATTTAAAAATTACTGGCATGAAGTTTGAACGATTTTATTTCAGAAATCGAAATTTACTGATTTGTAAAATTCTGTAAATTCCTTTTAAAAAACTTTCAAATTTCAACTTCTATTAAAATTTACAAATTTTGAAAGTTTTAACAATGAACTGTCTGAGAATTTATATAATTTAAAATGTTTAAATAAATTCTATGATTTTTCAAGTTTCAACATATTTATGGATTTTAAAATATTTTCAGAGTTTAATTATTTTTAAAATTGTAAAATTTTAGTAAAATTGATAGAAGTGGAATTTTGCAGTTTTTAAAGTTCATACAAAAATGTGAAGCTATACGTTTTTAACATTTTTGAGTTTTAAAATTCTAACAAAATTTAGCTAAAATTTAAAATTTATTTAATAATAAATTAGAATTTTAAAAAATTTGATTATCTAATTAAAAATATAACTAAATTTTAGGTTTTTAATAAAATTTTAAGATGGGTTAGGTTTTAGAAAATGTTGGAAATTTATCAAATTTGTATTATTACTTAAGTGTGATCAATTAAGTTTTAAAAAATATTCAATCTCAAATTGGAACATGTTTAAAATTGAACATTATTAATTTTCGAAGTTTCCTTAAACTTTCAAATTTTTTTTTAAAGTAAAAAATTTTATCCTGTTCACAAAATTGTTGTCTCTAAAAAATTTATTTAGAAAATTCTGTAAATAATACTTATATATAAGTTCGTAGTGATGCAATTTGAAAACTTAAACGCAAATGATAAAGTTGAGTAAATTTTAAGAAATTTACATATTGTTAATTTTTAAAATGCTGAAAAATGAAAGTCAAAAAAAAGTAAATTTTTATATTATAAAATTTGAATTATTTTTAAAAAGTTCACTTCAATCTAACGAGTTTTAAAAAAATTTTGAAATTTGTTTATATTTTAAAAATTTAACATTGTTTTTAGTTAATTTTAAACACTGTACAAATACAATTGTTTACCCATTTACTACGTTTAAAAAATGTAAATATTTGAATTATATTAAAATATTTTAAAATATTAAATTTTTTAATGAATATATTTAAAAAAAATTACTTCATGTTAAATTTTGGAAGTTATTCGAAATCTATCTCGAAATTCATATATTAGTACGTAATATTACTTCTTAAAAATCACATAATTCTATGATTTTAAAAACAAGCATAGTGTTGCAATATTTTAAAATTTGGAAATTATTTAGCTAATTGTTAAATTATTGAAAATTATTAAAAACCGTTGGTACATTTCCGAACTTTTTACATATTTTTCGAATCTAAAAATTTAAAGACTGAAATTTTGTAAAATTTTGTAACTTATATGAGTCAATATGAGACATTTTTACCTGGTTTGTTAAATTCTACAAAGACCACCAAATTTCAAAGACAGTTAAAATTAATAAAATTCAAACATTTAAATTGACTGTTTTAAAATTTATACTGTTTAAAATTTGATTTAAAAAATTCGTAATGTTTAAATAAGTTCCATAACTTTCCAAGCTTTAACATATTTTTAGATTTTAAGATATTATCAGAATTTGATTAATTTTAAAATCATAAAATTTTACAAAATTGTAGTAAAATAGAGTATATTTCTAAAAATTCAAATTTCCTAAATTTTGGGCTCATGAATTTGCCTTAGAATTTAGGAAATTTTAAATTTAGAAGTTAATTCAAGTGAATAAAAACTTGGAAGTTAAAAATAAAAATTTAAAATTAAGCATTTTTATATATATTGTATCTTCACTTCTAATCTGATTGTGCTTTCCTAACAGATACATGGTGATTCAAAATTTTAAATTTTAAATAGATTTTATGTTTATAGGTCAATAATAAAATTAAATATCGAAATTCAATAAAATCGAAATTTTCAAATATTATCAAGAATTTAAGAGTTGGCTAATTTAAATAATATTTGAATTTTTAAAAACAAGTGAATTTTAAGTAATCCACTTCAGATAAAAAATAATTTTTAAACATTTAATAAATTTTGTAAAATTTGTTCAAAATTGGTGATGGACAACCCCAGATTATTGCAATTCTTTAAAATTATACCTATATAGGAAATCATTGGAACAGGACATAACAAGTTGTCAGAAGTTAAAGAATACAGAGCTCGCACTGAAATCCAGTAGGGTGCTAAGCTCATATGAAATTTAATAGAATTTCCTAAATTTTTTGCAATACAAAATATAAAAATTTTACAGTTTGCACTCAAAATTTTAGTGTTTTATTTCAATTGGCAACCCCAACTAGCCATTATCATTTTCACTCCATAAATCATTTTCCTCTCTCTCTCTCTTTATATATATATATATATATATATATATATATATATATATATATATATATATATATATCTCGCGGAGGCCCAAATTAATATTAAACGACTTAATCGAAAAAATTGAAAACTCCTATTCACATCACGTGCTGCTATATGGGATGTAAAAAATCTGTTCCAAAATTGTTTAACATAAGTTAACATAACATACACGCATATATACACAACTTAAATACTTAATTAATATTTTCAACATAACATTATACATTTCTAATAAAATTCATTACACGCCGCGAAGATTAGATTAGATTAGATAAATAAAAAAAAATTAAAATTATAGATAGATTATGTCGCGTATGACATATGTTAAATATGCAATAAAACAACAAAAATTATTTAATTCTTTTATATATTTGGTACTTACTTGTACCAGCAAGTCGTTCTCGCCATGCCATCGGATTATTGACAAGACCTTGTAGTCCGGGCCAATATAAATGCGACCGATCGACTAATTGTCCTGTATGCGCTTTTAATGGACCACCGGCGGCATGTGTTTGAGATAAATACTGGGCCATACCAGCGGCAGCCGCGGCTATTGTAAATCGTGGCATTGCACCTATAAATATCGCGACAAAAATTATTTAGATCGAAATAATGTTTCGAAATTTAAGAAACACTCACCACCTGTTAATGCATTTAGTCCGGCCGATGCGGTCGTCACCAATGGCGGTTTCGACAATATTGTATCGATCCCGTGCGGATTTGGTGCACCGACCTGCGTCGATGTTATATGCGTCGACGAATTAGTCGACGACGACGATGTAGACGATGTACACGTCGGTGGTGTTAACGAATTACCACCATTTTTCATTTCAGTCATGGAATGTAATGCAGCCAACGGTTGGCCCAAAAACGTAATAGGGAATTTATGTTCCAACATTTTTTCAATAATCGGACTAGTTTTTGGTAATTTATTCGGACTATCACGATTATTATTATCACTATTATTATTGTTGTTATTATTGTTCAATAGAATTGGGCTATTTTCACGGCTTATCGATAAATTATCATCGTCATCCGGTTTATGATGATGATGATGATTATTATTGTTATGATGATGATGATTGTTATTATTATTATGATGATGATGATGATGTTGATGACTTGTTAAATGATAATAATCATTTTGATTAACACTACAACCACTTGTATTTTCTATATCATCACAATTACTATTATCATCGTTACTATTCGCTGATAGATTACTATTTGTTTCGCCCAAATATAAATTTACCGGACTATTATTATGGCTACGACGCGAATGATTATTACTATTATTATTATTATTATTTGAACCACCACCGTCACAATCACCAGCACTACTAATATTATTTACACTGTCACGATTATAATTTGCACTTAAATTTAATGTTTGTTCATTATCATTGGCCGTCGAATGATGATCGCCGCCACCCGACGTTTGATGATGGGAATGAGTTTCGTATAGTGGATTACCACCGCCACCTCCACCACCACCGCCACCACCACCACCACCGCCACCAACACCTGATATAGGATCACGATATCCAAAATTATTATTAAAAGCAAATCCATGCGATCCTAATAGACCAGCGGTTGACCTAAACGCAGCCAGATTAAATGAATTTTCTAAACTAAAGTCCTGAAAATTTGGCAAACCTGCACTTAAATTGTGTACCACACTATTAATATTATTGTTAGTATTCCAATTTTGTAATTTTTTTTCGATCACTAATTTTTCTGGGCTGTCCAAACCCAAATTCAATAAAAATGGGCTACCCAGGATTACACAATTTAAAAATAAAAAACAAAACAAAAAATTGCACTCTAATAATTTACTTTTTTATCACACTATACACACACTCGAAACCACTTTATTTTCACTGTACAGTCAATACACAATATCAAAATCCGTTAAATCGTAATTACGCGTACACGACAAAAAAATCACAAAAATCACTGGGCACAGTAGAAACAAAAATTGTTTAACAATAATTCAAGACTACACTAAATATAATTGAGTGTAACACCGAATCCAGAATAATATAATAAAAAAATTCTTAAGAGTTAAAAACGTTTGCCGCCCGAACTCCGTAGCATACAAAATAAAAATACGGTGTGCATACGAAAAACAATTGAAGTACCAATTTGATTTTGATTTTGTGTTGCTCAATTTTGTTTTTGGTTTTTTATTTAAATAAAATAAACTTGACTCGAATGAAAATCCCCCTCCGTCGCATAACAAATCTAACAAGATATATTTACTTATCTCGTTCACACTAATATTAAATCTATATATATTTGTTTCATTTACGTTACGAAGTTGATTAAAACGAAACCATGTATAGAGTATATATAACCACGCCTTCATATTAAAATTATATTAAAAACGTTAAACTCCACCTATTTTATATTGTCACTATTATTTACATCTCGCTTTCGTTCATAATCTTTAAACAATTTTCCATCTCTATCGCTGGTTGATGTGTTTATATTTTATTTTTTATTTGTTACGTCAAGCATCGAATATTTCACTCAATATTGTGTATATAGTTCATTATTTTGTTCTCAATAAACAAAAGGCAAAAAGGATAATTTCCTTTTTATTTTTCATTTGTTTTTCTTTTATTTTTCAAATGGTGTACATAATATAATGTATAAAGAAATAAAATGTATGTTTATTGCATTTTATATAATCGATTATTTTTGTATTGCTCTTTTTTGCTATTTATTTTATATTTTTTGTATTAAACATTAATTTTATTATTATTACGGTTGTTGTTGGTAGGTATTTTTGTTATTACTTTGACTGACTGTATGTATATATATGGAGAGATGTATAGTAGATGAAAATCAGTATATATGTATACTTTGAATTTAAATTGTATTTAAGGATATATGGATTTTTCGATCCATATATGTGTGTTGGACTGTTTTGTGGTGTACGTACAGCGATGAATGATGTATTGATTTATAATCAAAAACGGTAGGAAGCAATTTTCATTTTTGATTGAGGATATAATTAAGAATTAACATGTTGATTGTCATATATCGATGATCAGCAGATGAGTGGCTCAATATTACGACATTTTTTTAAATGCGGAAATTCTGCATTTTGCATTTTTTGTAGTAAGCTCTATTTCTGATGTGCACGGTTCACATGAATAATTAGGTGATTATCCTATATCAATATACTCTTTAAATATAGTTTAATCCTTACCGCTATTTTCGTATAGCAGCACGTCTCGATTGGGTATTGCCAAACATTATTGTTATTGTTTGGGTATACAAATTTGATATGTATTGATATGTATAAAATTTTATATTTCAAATGTAGGAAAATGATATTTTGTGGGATTGTCTATTAGTTTGTATTAGTCATTCATAGATGGCACTACTGCCAATATTACAAACTGTGCCTGCGACTATTGCTCTTCAAAACAACTATACTAGTTATAAATGTTATGTCTTTAAACATATTTTTTATGTTTGTTTTCGTTTCAATGTTTTTGTAGTTTTCGCTTAAATTAGTCGTTCTTCTTTCATATAGTGGGCGTACCTGGAGTATAAAATAAATCGCCATCGAATCTTCATGAATATGAAATATTTTTAGAATGTCATTTTTATCTACTCAGAACCACAGTAAACTACCTTATGACAAACCGATAATTTTACCCATATCCCATATTATGCACGCTGATACGCAGTTAGTTACACGTTTAAAATGTGGAAAAAAACATTATTTACGCAATTGTGAGGAGTTCCTTCGACTATCCGTAGATGAAAAACGAAATTTTATAGCCATAAACAAATTATGTTTCGTATGCATATTCAGCAGCCATCAATCAGCTAATTGTCGATCAAGGTATGTATAAGTGTTGCACCTGTCGAGCGACACATCACACCACATTAAACACAGACAAACAACTAACACATAAGCAAATACTGCAACAGTGAATAAAAAGGTCATGCCCGATGATCCTAATTCTACCCGAACAGTTGATGATTCTGAGAATGATGTTAGTGTTGCGAGGCAACCGATTTACGGCGATATTAACAACAGCAATTATCAGAATCAAGGACTCGTCCAACCAACATCAAATGTGCCGGGTGTTATTAGATTCCGGAGCACGCAGGCTTCATTTATATCCGAGTCGTGCGTTCAGCGGCTTGGAATTCCTCGTAAAAAATTGAACATATTGGTAAAAGGTATCACAGCAGGCATCGAAACAACGAGAGGGATGATTTCAGAGCAGTGTCGCACAATATTCGGAAGCTGATGCGATAGATGCAAATGTCCTAATATACTCTCAAAATTAACCATTTGTTTGCCATCATATAACACAGCAACAGCAAATCTACCGAAATTTAGCAAATTGCAATTGGCAGATCCTGCATTTCATAAACCCGGGGTTATCGACATTATAATGGGAGCAGATCATTTCTTCCATATATATTACGCGAAAGTTGAATAGATGAATTATAGATCTTATCTGGATCTTATCTGGTGAAGTCGCTGCATCAAAAATGCCTTCAACCACACTAAATCATATTGGAATTAACATATAGACGAGATATTGCAGCGGTTCTGGGAAATAGAGGAAATCCCCATTTGTAATCTGCTTTAAGAAAGAAACCGAATATGAGGAGTATTTCAAAGCAAATTATTCGAGGCATAGTAGTGGTAACAATATCGTCAAATTACCCTTCAAAGATACATGTACGCCTCTAGGAAAACCACACCACATTGCAGAAAAGAGGTTATTTAATTTAGAAGAAAGGTTCAAACGCGGGATCCAAATTTGAAATCAGAATATATTAAAACCACTTAAGCAACATTATGGACGATTCTGGTAAAATTTCGGTATAATAAAATGGCACTTATTGCCGATATCGAGAAAATGTACCGGCAAATTATGGTATAAAGAGTGAAGTTCAGGACTTTCAACGCATTTTTTGGAGAGAAAATACAAGTCATCCAATAAATCGGTACAAACTTACTACCGTTACTTTTGGCACGGCCAGTTAAGCGTTTCTTGCCATCCGATGTTTGCAACAATTTGCATTAGATTTTGAACCGAAATACTCTTTCGTTGCAGAAGAAATTCAAAATAAATTTTATATTGATTACCTTTCTGGTGCCGATACTGTGGAAGCAACTGAATTCTTGAAAGCAAAATTGAGTCACGTACTTCATATGAGAGGTTTTAACTTGCGAAAATGGACGTCTAACAAATTGGAATTACTAGAGCAGCCTGTAAACAGCGAAAATTCTCTCATCTTTTAAAGTTCTCAGAACTCCCCAGATTCAAACGGCTCAAAATACCATACGATTTATTAACAGACGAGATATGCAAATTCATATGGTATCAGCGACGCGAGTGAACGAGCCTATGCAGCAGCGATATATTTCCGTTTTAAGGATGAAGAAGGAAAAATACGAACTGAAATTATCACTTCCAAAACCAAGGTTGCTCCTATATCAGACAAACCTCGCTGCCATAAGATAAGAATTATGCGGTGCACATCTTTTATCAAAATTGATGCCAGAAGTAAGAAAAAAAGTTGCTGCAGGCACTCCGGTATGTGCGGTTGGACTAAATTAATCATTATCGTTATCGGATAACCCGACAAAATGGGAGACGTTCGTAACGAATCGTGTGTCTCAAATCCAATTACGGCCGCGAAATCACTGGAGTCATATAAAATCCGATCACCAATCCTGGTGACTACGTTTCGACTTCCAAACAAACTTATGTCACTCGATCAGTGGTGGCATAGACCACCCTGGCTTAAACAATACGAATGGCCCTGGCCCATATAGTGAAACAAGAAGTATTCTATGATGATGCTATATGCGAGATAAAGAAAAACCCAAACGTGATACAATTTCTTCATTTTTATCATCAAAATATCAGCAACACTTGTACGGGAATTCTCGTGCCACTCGTGGGAATTAAAATGTTAAGAAATAATAACCAAAGAATAGAAAACGAAACGGATATGTCTCTAACAGCATCAAATCAATCATCACCTTTATGGTTGCCGATACCAAGGATCTTGAGTAGGACCAACTATTACCAAATAAATCACGTTAATGTTGAGATCACCAACCCTTAAGGTTCCGAATGTATAAGTAGTCGTACACTACAATTAAAGACGGCGGCGACAGTGGCGACTGCACTCCATGTAACTATTACTAATTCTCAATCTGAGGAAGTAATCAAAGCGCTCTAGCCGAGTTTAGACAAGAAAATAAAGAATTAAATTCAGCAATTTAATGGATGCAGCAACATATTCAACTTCTTGGAGAAGAAGTTAAAAATCTTAGAAATAACCAAAAGATGGACTATCAAACTGGGCCTAAAGTTCCGTGCTAGGAAAACAATGAAAAAGAAACGAAAGATGGTAATCCAATCGAGTACCAAACCAACGAGGAAGATTTGGAAAGAGAAACCAATTGGATAATGAGAAAATCAGAAAGAAGTAAATTCTTCCAGTAAAAGGAAAGCTGAGTCGTCTCCAGAAATGAACACTAGTGTGAACACATCGGGAGCAAAGGTAAACCAATTACCAACTATCAGCAAGACGAAGAAAGAAAAACCACCACCACTAATCAATATTACACATGTCGATAAATTTAGCGTTATCCAAGCGTTAATGAAGGAAGTAATGACAAGGATCATACCACAATGCAATCAGTTTCAGTCATACAACCACACGCAAAAATACTGCAATCGTGGTGTAAAATGTGAGAGAAAGCATGATACAAAAAACTGCGTGATAGATAGGAACCCTCCAGCAAAATATGCAAACTGCCAGAGAACCCACCCTGCTGGCTATAGAGGATGTGAAGTAGCCAAAACACTGCAAAACATGCGAAATAGGGTAAAAAAACCGCAGCCAATGAGAGCCAGTAAAAAAAATAAATCCCGATAAAAACTGTCAATATATATACGTTCCATATAGTGCGAAAGTGACAGAGGGATTCTCATACTCACGAGCAGCAAGACAAGGACTACCTGGGCCTTCAGATTAAAATAATGGAATTCAACAAACTATGACAACAATGCAAAATACCCTAAATGCTATTGTCAATCGCCTCTCTAAAATAGAACAAGGAAAAATTTTGAGACATCAAGGAAAAATTAACTAGATTTGTAGCAAAAAATTGCTTTATCCGATCCTTCACTAAACAAAACAAAATGAACAAAACACTAAGAATATTAACCTGGAATGCTAATGGACTTCTACAGCATTTTCCAGAGCTAGAAAAAGAACTCAAAAGACCAAAAGAGCAGATGCCAATCAAAAAAACAGATGGGACAAAAGCCCGAAAAGTCCAAGCTGTTTGAAAAATTACTCCTCAAAAGGATGAAACCTCTGATTGAAGAAAGACACGTGTTACCATCTGACAAATTTGGTTATTCAGAGAAAAACACTCCACCATAGAGCAAGTACACAGAGTCACTAACGTGATTGAGAAGACGCTTGAAAACAAAAAGGTATATGTTCTGGAGTTTTTCTTGATGTTGCCCATAAGCGTTTGATCGAGTCTGGTATCGAGGACTGGAATATAAATTACATCGCGAACTCCCTATAAACATTTCTATGAGATATTAAAATCATACAATGAAGGGAGATATTTCAGAGTGAAATATGAAGGTGAGTTCTCATCACTCAAGAGAATTGAAAGGAGCGTGATGGGACCATTATTGTATTTGCTTTATACGAATGACATATATATCTTGTCATTCATAAAACCATAAAATCAACGATGGATAATTCATATGAACGATCTACTTATCATGCATCGGAACTCCGATTACCTCGTGTAATGATAGAACAGTTCAATGGAGACTATTCAAAATGGCAGTCTTTCAAGGACCAGTTTTCAATACCTAAAAAGCTTACTAAGGAATGAAGCTGCGCATCGCTGATTAGACACATGACATTGACTGACGCCAACTATATATTGGCTTGCAAAAAACTTAAAAAGCGATAGAACAATTAGAAATACTCGGTCAAGGAACTCATTGAATTGTTTTTAAATCAACCCACCTTAACTGTTAATGGCTACAAACAATTAAGATATACATGCGACGAAGTAATAAGAAGTCTTTAAGCTCTTGGACCAGATTGGCAATCGCGCGATCCTTAAGTAATTCATATCTTAACCAAGAAATTGGATCTAGAAACACAACCAGCATGGGCCAGGCATTCCAATAATGTTGAGGTTCCTATACAATTACTCTTCTGCTGAATTTTTTGACGGAATGTTGCGATGCCTTAGAAGCCTGCGCATTCACTAAGCGAGCCAGTTCAAGTCGACCAAATCCACCAACCAGAGTTCATACAGCCACAACCAATTCCATTAACTGTTTAATCTGCAATTTACCTTATCACTCCATATACTTAAATGTTTTAAGTTCGGACAGAAAATATTTCGTAGAAATCAACCATTTGTGCATAAACTGTCTAAACTCAAGTCATGATGTCAATAAATGTTCGATTTTACCAATCAACAATCAGCCTACAATCAACAAATCAACTTATTTCAACTCATCAACAAATTCTCAGTTCCAATCAACAAGTATGCCATCTAACACTAAACCAGTAAATTCCAAACTGCATAAGGTTCATTCACTCATCATTGTTCTGCTAACAACATAAGCTCGCCTGGTACTACATCAACACATGACGAAAATGCTTTGAAAATGCTCTTAGATGTAGAAAGTGCTTTTCTATATCCAAGACGAATTTGGAAATAAACATGCAGCCAGAGGTCTACTTGATTCGGGCTCTCAAACTACTGTAATAAGTAAAAAGAGTGGGCTTAGCCGAAAACGATCGTATGTCATAATCAGTAGATTAGCATCATGAAGAGATGGGACTACTAAGGGTGAAGTAACATTAAGCGCCATGTCCAAAACCAATGCCAAATATTTCATCAACGTACGTGCGGTGGTACTCAGTAACTTAACTTCCATGTTATATATATATATATATATATATATATATATATATATATATATATATATATATATATATATATATATATATATATATATATATATATACCTATACGTTTTACATATAACTAAATTATTATAAACATTTCAATAATGCTTACAAGTATATAGTAAACCAACAACAAATTAAATAATTAAAAATAGTTTCCAGCCAGGACATCCGGTATTTACTTTTGTTACGAAAACTACAATAATTATTTGTCAAAACCGAGAACGAAAATATATATCCTTTTATCCTATTATCCTTTTTTTCTATTTTACAATCGTTTTAGCTCGATATATATGTAGTTATATAGTTGAGAGCCAACAACACTATATACGTATAATATAGAGCAACAAACGAACGAAACAAATTTCCAATTAAAATATTTATAATGAATACTGTTCGGTACTGCTGGTGGCCTAGCAAAAAATGAGGAAATTATTTTTTTGTATAATTCGAAAAAGAGAATTGAACCAAAACAAACAAAAAAAAAAGATATCCTTTTTTTTATATATAATCAACTTCTATTTTCCCATTCTACTTCACTTGTGTGCATATATGTATATCGAGCATGGTGTCTCTTTCATATTTGATTTTAGATTAAATAATGAAAACAACTGTATAAGCAAGAGTGGGGGTATTTATTATACCATCGTTCTTTTGTTTTCTCAATCAAAATTAATAATCATAATCATCATCATCATCATCATATCATCATCATCGGCACAATGATTCGTTCGTTATGATCGTTTCAATGATTTCTTATTATTAAAATATAAAAAGTCTTAGCCTTTCTTCTGTATATCGTCTTTCAAATCATGATGAGGTGGAGAGAAATGAAATAAATGAAAACAACAAAAAAAACCGATTATTTGTTGTTGTTTCATTTAATTTTTTTTTTGTTTTTTAAGCGATAATCGGATTTTGATTGGGTCACTAAAGGCGTTACCTTTTTCCCAATTGGTCAAATGTTCAAGAAAATATTTAAAACCAAAAAAAAAAATTATTTCGCGATATTGCATTCTATTTATTTATCATTTCTTTTCATTTGGCTGTTTTTTTTTTGTTTTCATTTTATTGAATTTTAATTGTGTGTATACGAACGAGACAACAATATGCAATAGATACAATGTTTGTCTTATTTTAACGCATTTATATAGGTATATACACGTTTGTTGTTGCTACATTCGTTTATTGAGTTCAAGTTGAGTTGATTATATTTTTGTTTATTGTTTTTGTTGTTGCCTTTTGTATTTTTGCTTTACGTTTTTTGAGCTACATTAGAGCATATACATATACATACATACATTCTTAAAAAAGGATCAAAATGAAAATTGGATTTTTTTTTCTTGATTTTTGTTTTGCTTTTATTTTAGCTCTGTAATTGGTTGTGAAATGTGAAAATTATTTTTTTTTATACTCGTTTACGTCCTTGTTTTTTAATTATTATTTTCGAGTTTGGTGTTGTTGTTTTTGTTGTCATGATAAAGTATTATTTTTAATTAAAGATTATGATTGTAGCTCAAAAAATAAATAGCATTTTGTTTATATATTTTTTTGTATATACGGGGTGGATGGTGGATTTGGGTGCATATATAAATGGGGTTTACGTTTTAAGTGTGGGTGTAGTGGCATTTCCATAAGAAGAATTTTTTGATGCGAGATGAATGTATTTTTTAATTGTTTAACATGTGCATAGTCCCTATGTGCGATGACAAAATTCGTTTGAACAAGACTAAATTTGTAAAGTTTCAACAGTGTTTTGTTGGTTATAATATTACCGGAGCAGCTAAGAGATGAACCAAAAGGTCCAATCACATAAGGTTACAAAACGAAGCTATTCTTTTGGTTGAAATAAGCTTATAGCA
The DNA here is from genome assembly GCA_963556175.1 of Tipula confusa. Classification (NCBI taxonomy): domain Eukaryota; kingdom Metazoa; phylum Arthropoda; class Insecta; order Diptera; family Tipulidae; genus Tipula; species Tipula confusa. The sequence continues at coordinate 199,422,655 of OY744476.1, read as the reverse complement.
AAGGGATCAAGCACAAATTAACAGATAGCAAATAAAACTTTCAAAGAAATCAATTATCTAGAGCAAAGTTTAACAATTAACGAGACATGAGCAAGTGTGAAATAAGAAACCGATTCTAATGTAACAAACAAATATCGAAGCGCTTCATAATCTAAACAATAATGTTTAAACTGGATCTGAGAACTCTGAAACTAAACAGCATATTAGTAAACTTGAAAGTCGACCAAGAAATTTTAAAACATGCGTTCACCAGATGGAAGAGTTAAAAAAAAATCCGTAAGAAAAATGTAGAAGTCAAAGAGAGCGCAAAAACAAAGATAACCACTGCAATTTGTGACCCCTGATAAGAAGCGTTCAGCTTGTTCATAAAGGCAATACCTTTAGTTTCACCCTCTAGCGATTCAAGAGTCTAAAGTACTTCGTCCTGTGAAGTTACTACATGTATTCCCCTTATTTCTCTAAGGGCTTTCTACGTATCATGGCTTTAACATTAGCTTCATGATTAATACTTTTTTTCAATGGTGATTGGACAGCAACTGTTTGCGGTTAGTTCCCAGTGCTTTCAACTCTTTTGCTAGAGTTGCTATATAGAGGTTGATATACATCTCCCTGGTAATTTGGCGAAAATGATTTTTTTTCCTTTAAGACCAGTAAATTGAGAGTCTTCCATTACTTATCTAAGAAGTTCAGAATATACGATATAGCTCCTTTTTTTAATCAAAACTGCATCCGGTATAGTTGCTCATTTCCGATTTCTTTTTCGCGTTTTATAGATGAAGCATTTTATTATTCTGGTTTAACTCCTACCGCTTTTTCTGGTGAAAAGGCTGACTCCGGATTTGAGAGATTCCCGTCCAGATTGATCTTCATTTGGAGAAGATCAATCTAGACGGGAATCTCTCTTCCGTTTAGCAGTGTCTGCTTTAGAAGCGTTCGCAGGATTTCGCTTATCTCTTTATTTGGATTAGTCGAAATGCTTGCTGGTTTCGCACTAAAAAAGGGTCACGAATCACTGAATCGTACAAATTTCGCTATTATATAGATCCGTATATCGGTTTGCCGACCCGTATCTTCACGATCCTTCTTCAGAGGTATCTGGGGTTTTCGCAATTTCTCACTGAGTTCTTCAAACTCCTTTTCCACCTTCTTTTGCCTTTTTTAAATTGCGGTCCTTATTAAGATAAGACAGTGAAATGTGTCAAACTCCTTTTCCACCATCTTTTGCCTTTTTTAATCTGCGGTCCTTATTTAGATAAGACAGTGAAATGTGTTTCTGTAGGCGATCTCATGAGCCTCCTACTTTTTATGAATGGATCCACCCAATTGGCGGGGGACCAATTCTGACACAAATTTGGCCGCTCTTTTCTTAGTTGAACTCAATGACGTATACTAAACGATCTTGTAACAATTTTTGCTTTGTCAGAAAAACTTGTCAATTTTTTCGACGACTAAGAGCCCACTCGCTCACCTCCTCATGCCGCCGATATTGATGTTCTAAATCATTGCATATTAATTTTATCGTTGCTCCACGTCTTTCTTGACTTTTTATTAAGAACCTTCCTTTATAGATTTTATACCTATATACTACCAAGTTTTGTCTTAGCCACCTTTAAGAGCAGATGCTGTTTAAACCCGCACAACTACTGGTGAACGTCATCATGTTAATCTGACGTTTTTTGTGAATGAGAATGTCACCTAGACTTATAGTCGCGCCGTCGCGCTTGGTCTTTCTATAACTGCTGTTTGTATGATTATAAAGCCAGGTTCTATAACCTATTTCCATCCCTGCCACGTAGAGGCGCATATATCATATTACCTAGCCCTTTTGTCTAAAATTTTTCGTATAGACATGTGCATATTTAATGCACAGTCTAGTGTCCTTTTCGCGGGAACTTCACACTATTATACTTAAAACAGTGTCACAGAACCTTTTAAAAGCCGTGATGTTTCTGGGCATCATCAATGTCAGTCTACTAGCTGCCCACTCGGTTCTCAACTCCATCATCAGTTGGGATCTTTCCTTTTCGACAATATTGCAGCTTACCAAGCAATTGGCGCAGTGGTGGGGTTTGGGACAGGAGGTACCAGGTTCGAATCCCAACTGAGGAGGGTTGCAAAAGGGATTTTTCATCACCTGATTACGATCGGTGATGACGATGAACACAACTATGACCCCCTGTTGGAATGCAGAATTCATGGGCCGAACCATCGTTCATGTCAGTACAGGTTGGCTGGAGCAATGCAATGTGCAGATAGATTTAAAATCGAACCTGTATTCGTGTGACGTCGATTTGGATGGTGACGGCGTAAGGTAGGACGTTAAAAATTAACCGCGAAAGAGTTTGGAGAGCTTCGGCCCCAGAAAAAATTGCAGGGTTCAGACACAAAATAAATATTGCAGCTGTAAAGCAGGTGGTCCATGGTTTCATCGTCATGGCCACACTCACAGCTGTTTCTTGTAGTGGAATATCAATTGGTATTAATTGTGCACTACCTAATGGTCTTCGGTGGTGACAATTCATTCTGTCAGCTCACCCAGCACGGCCATATGTAGGCAGTGCAACCACTATAGGCTTTTGTATATAATCTTGAGCGTGTTTTGTTTAAGACCCCAAAATTTTTTAGCCACTCTTCTTAGTGCATAGAACACTTTTTTTGTGTTTTCTGCAACCCTTTTGATATGCGACGAAACTCCAAGCCTTTCGTCAAAATCTACACCGAACCATTTTACAGTTTTGACCATCTTGATCCTCCTCCATTCACAGATATCAAAGATGGTCTTCTGATATCGGGCGTTCCTTATTAAGCTGGATCATTACTGTTTTGGCAGACGAAAGTTCCATCTTACAGCTGCAGGCAACACCAATCGATTATTTTGTTAATAGCACTCTGCGCTACTTCCTAAATGCTTTGTCTCGAGTCATCCTCGACCTTTTCTAAGTGTACCAAATTTTGTGACAACAGTTGCGAATCTTTCAGAGAAATAGTTATTAATGATTGCGTAAAGATTTGCTGGACAGCCAATATTTTTTAACTCAATCATAATACTAAGTAACTACAGATTGTCAAAGGCTCCAGATATACGTCAAGGAATATTCCAAGAACATATTTTTGCTCAGACTGTTTGAACAGATGAACAGATGCTTTTTGACAGTTTTGGTCCACGAATGATTTTTTCCCAATGACCCGCTGAAAATTTTGTTAGAGGTTTCTCCTATCCGCCACCCGAGGAAGCGCCTAATGGGAGACTTCCAACTCTACATAGGCCTACATGAGCGCATGCAAATCAGATTATACGTTGTATATGATGATTGCAACACCATAGTTTGAGTAAACTACTGAATCGTAATAAAAAAATAAAAAAAGAAGCAAGATCGTGGGTTTTTATCAAAGGCTTTAATCCAAACCCCAATAACTATCATTAGAATAATTTTAAGCAGTCTATCATGGTATCTTTGACAGATATATCGGTGTGAAATTTGTTACAATTTTTTATCAGCAGCCCGACTAAACTTTTCTTTTCTCAACAATAAGAAAAGTAAACTCGGAATCAAAACCAATGGACCCTGTATTATTAATGTAGTATAAATACCGGCCAGCAATGAACTAATACTAAATGGCAAAAAATATAAAATTTCCTATCAAAAATTTAGTCTTAAAACACATCAAATTTAATTATCAAACGCATATTAGCCATATCATAATTATAATCCTAACCCCATTGACCAATTCAACCCTATTGGCAAAAAAATAAAAAAGTTGTTATCCATTTTGTCAGATTCCCATACAAATACAACAATATAATATATATATAGCCGCACATTAAAAAAATTAAGAAGAAGAAATTATCTAGATAAAAACCAGCCAACAACAACTTGGACAAAATGCGAATGAAATTAAGATAAGATGAAAACAACAATAGTATATACTCGTAGTAATAAAAATAGATAATAATAGTAATAATAATAATAATAATGTAATCAGAGCGATAGATAATATAATGATATGGATAGAGAATTTGATATCTTGAAATTACGAAATATATAGTTTTTATTACAGTTTTAGTTATCGTATATTATATTATTATCATTTTGGTCCAGTTTTTGATGATGCTTTGCTCTTTCGATTTTCTTTTTAATATTATATAATTTAGTATCGAGATAAGATTTTGTATATTGTATTTTACTTATACATATATGTATTACTATATAGATTTAATCAAATCCAATTGTCCATATTATACATCGAACTATATTGCGTGGATTATATCTATACTATATATGTAACTAATTCCTCTATTGATGGCCAAACAAAATACTCAAATTGAATATTAAACCACCCAAAATCCAATTTCTATGTTTTTTTTTTTTTCAAATATATACCATACCCGCATTAATCCCAATCACTATTATTATCAGAATGGCCATTATTCATTCAATTCAATTTATATACAGCGATATTCCCTTGAAACAATTTCATGCAAAATAGTTCAAATCCTAAATACATGTATCGATATATTAAACAACAAATCAAATGAGCGCGCAAGAAGTTGATACGCATACACGCACGCAAACAACATAAACAAATAAAACAAAAATATATCCTCATAAATAAATTTGGTAAAATGGGGTATATCTCCCAATTTACCTTCCCTCCCGATGAATATTTTTTTTGTTTTTATGTGTACATATATACGGGAAAGCAATCAAATAGTTTCCATTCAATTTCACATGTCATTTTGGAAGAAGTTATATGTGGTATAAACCGATCCAATCCTTCTCCCCTCTCCATCTCCAACCACTTATTTTTTGATTTTTCGCAATTTACATATAATATGTGTGTCTGTATATATATGACAAACATGAGCGATATATGGATTATTGTTCACATTTTTTCTATATATTCATACGGGTACAGGATTTTTGTTGTTGGTGTTTCAGGATTTTCGGGATAAAGTAATTTTTTGAATTACAATGAAGTATATAAATATAAATATATATATATATATATATATATATATATATATATATATATATATATATATATATATATATATATATATATATATATGTATATTTATAAATATATATATATATATATATATATATATATATATATATATATATACATATATATATATATATATATATATATATATATATATATATATATATATATATATATATATAAATATATATATATATATATATATATATATATATATATATATATATATATATATATATATATATATATATATAATATATATATATATAATATATATATATATATATATATATATATATATATATATATATATATATATATATATATATATATAATTATATATGCGAAAATTCAAAAAGGCCCGAAACTAACCCATAGATGGAACTTTTTATGAAAAATAATTTGATGTTATTAAGCTGATTTTAAGCTGATTTGGTCCCTATATATATACAGACTAAAAAAGGGTCACGAATCACTGAATCGTACAAATTTCGCTATTATATAGATCCGTATATCGGTTTGCCGACCCGTATCTTCACGATCCTTCTTCAGAGGTATCTGGGGTTTTCGCAATTTCTCACTGAGTTCTTCAAACTCCTTTTCCACCTTCTTTTGCCTTTTTTAAATTGCGGTCCTTATTAAGATAAGACAGTGAAATGTGTCAAACTCCTTTTCCACCATCTTTTGCCTTTTTTAATCTGCGGTCCTTATTTAGATAAGACAGTGAAATGTGTTTCTGTAGGCGATCTCATGAGCCTCCTACTTTTTATGAATGGATCCACCCAATTGGCGGGGGACCAATTCTGACACAAATTTGGCCGCTCTTTTCTTAGTTGAACTCAATGACGTATACTAAACGATCTTGTAACAATTTTTGCTTTGTCAGAAAAACTTGTCAATTTTTTCGACGACTAAGAGCCCACTCGCTCACCTCCTCATGCCGCCGATATTGATGTTCTAAATCATTGCATATTAATTTTATCGTTGCTCCACGTCTTTCTTGACTTTTTATTAAGAACCTTCCTTTATAGATTTTATACCTATATACTACCAAGTTTTGTCTTAGCCACCTTTAAGAGCAGATGCTGTTTAAACCCGCACAACTACTGGTGAACGTCATCATGTTAATCTGACGTTTTTTGTGAATGAGAATGTCACCTAGACTTATAGTCGCGCCGTCGCGCTTGGTCTTTCTATAACTGCTGTTTGTATGATTATAAAGCCAGGTTCTATAACCTATTTCCATCCCTGCCACGTAGAGGCGCATATATCATATTACCTAGCCCTTTTGTCTAAAATTTTTCGTATAGACATGTGCATATTTAATGCACAGTCTAGTGTCCTTTTCGCGGGAACTTCACACTATTATACTTAAAACAGTGTCACAGAACCTTTTAAAAGCCGTGATGTTTCTGGGCATCATCAATGTCAGTCTACTAGCTGCCCACTCGGTTCTCAACTCCATCATCAGTTGGGATCTTTCCTTTTCGACAATATTGCAGCTTACCAAGCAATTGGCGCAGTGGTGGGGTTTGGGACAGGAGGTACCAGGTTCGAATCCCAACTGAGGAGGGTTGCAAAAGGGATTTTTCATCACCTGATTACGATCGGTGATGACGATGAACACAACTATGACCCCCTGTTGGAATGCAGAATTCATGGGCCGAACCATCGTTCATGTCAGTACAGGTTGGCTGGAGCAATGCAATGTGCAGATAGATTTAAAATCGAACCTGTATTCGTGTGACGTCGATTTGGATGGTGACGGCGTAAGGTAGGACGTTAAAAATTAACCGCGAAAGAGTTTGGAGAGCTTCGGCCCCAGAAAAAATTGCAGGGTTCAGACACAAAATAAATATTGCAGCTGTAAAGCAGGTGGTCCATGGTTTCATCGTCATGGCCACACTCACAGCTGTTTCTTGTAGTGGAATATCAATTGGTATTAATTGTGCACTACCTAATGGTCTTCGGTGGTGACAATTCATTCTGTCAGCTCACCCAGCACGGCCATATGTAGGCAGTGCAACCACTATAGGCTTTTGTATATAATCTTGAGCGTGTTTTGTTTAAGACCCCAAAATTTTTTAGCCACTCTTCTTAGTGCATAGAACACTTTTTTTGTGTTTTCTGCAACCCTTTTGATATGCGACGAAACTCCAAGCCTTTCGTCAAAATCTACACCGAACCATTTTACAGTTTTGACCATCTTGATCCTCCTCCATTCACAGATATCAAAGATGGTCTTCTGATATCGGGCGTTCCTTATTAAGCTGGATCATTACTGTTTTGGCAGACGAAAGTTCCATCTTACAGCTGCAGGCAACACCAATCGATTATTTTGTTAATAGCACTCTGCGCTACTTCCTAAATGCTTTGTCTCGAGTCATCCTCGACCTTTTCTAAGTGTACCAAATTTTGTGACAACAGTTGCGAATCTTTCAGAGAAATAGTTATTAATGATTGCGTAAAGATTTGCTGGACAGCCAATATTTTTTAACTCAATCATAATACTAAGTAACTACAGATTGTCAAAGGCTCCAGATATACGTCAAGGAATATTCCAAGAACATATTTTTGCTCAGACTGTTTGAACAGATGAACAGATGCTTTTTGACAGTTTTGGTCCACGAATGATTTTTTCCCAATGACCCGCTGAAAATTTTGTTAGAGGTTTCTCCTATCCGCCACCCGAGGAAGCGCCTAATGGGAGACTTCCAACTCTACATAGGCCTACATGAGCGCATGCAAATCAGATTATACGTTGTATATGATGATTGCAACACCATAGTTTGAGTAAACTACTGAATCGTAATAAAAAAATAAAAAAAGAAGCAAGATCGTGGGTTTTTATCAAAGGCTTTAATCCAAACCCCAATAACTATCATTAGAATAATTTTAAGCAGTCTATCATGGTATCTTTGACAGATATATCGGTGTGAAATTTGTTACAATTTTTTATCAGCAGCCCGACTAAACTTTTCTTTTCTCAACAATAAGAAAAGTAAACTCGGAATCAAAACCAATGGACCCTGTATTATTAATGTAGTATAAATACCGGCCAGCAATGAACTAATACTAAATGGCAAAAAATATAAAATTTCCTATCAAAAATTTAGTCTTAAAACACATCAAATTTAATTATCAAACGCATATTAGCCATATCATAATTATAATCCTAACCCCATTGACCAATTCAACCCTATTGGCAAAAAAATAAAAAAGTTGTTATCCATTTTGTCAGATTCCCATACAAATACAACAATATAATATATATATAGCCGCACATTAAAAAAATTAAGAAGAAGAAATTATCTAGATAAAAACCAGCCAACAACAACTTGGACAAAATGCGAATGAAATTAAGATAAGATGAAAACAACAATAGTATATACTCGTAGTAATAAAAATAGATAATAATAGTAATAATAATAATAATAATGTAATCAGAGCGATAGATAATATAATGATATGGATAGAGAATTTGATATCTTGAAATTACGAAATATATAGTTTTTATTACAGTTTTAGTTATCGTATATTATATTATTATCATTTTGGTCCAGTTTTTGATGATGCTTTGCTCTTTCGATTTTCTTTTTAATATTATATAATTTAGTATCGAGATAAGATTTTGTATATTGTATTTTACTTATACATATATGTATTACTATATAGATTTAATCAAATCCAATTGTCCATATTATACATCGAACTATATTGCGTGGATTATATCTATACTATATATGTAACTAATTCCTCTATTGATGGCCAAACAAAATACTCAAATTGAATATTAAACCACCCAAAATCCAATTTCTATGTTTTTTTTTTTTTCAAATATATACCATACCCGCATTAATCCCAATCACTATTATTATCAGAATGGCCATTATTCATTCAATTCAATTTATATACAGCGATATTCCCTTGAAACAATTTCATGCAAAATAGTTCAAATCCTAAATACATGTATCGATATATTAAACAACAAATCAAATGAGCGCGCAAGAAGTTGATACGCATACACGCACGCAAACAACATAAACAAATAAAACAAAAATATATCCTCATAAATAAATTTGGTAAAATGGGGTATATCTCCCAATTTACCTTCCCTCCCGATGAATATTTTTTTTGTTTTTATGTGTACATATATACGGGAAAGCAATCAAATAGTTTCCATTCAATTTCACATGTCATTTTGGAAGAAGTTATATGTGGTATAAACCGATCCAATCCTTCTCCCCTCTCCATCTCCAACCACTTATTTTTTGATTTTTCGCAATTTACATATAATATGTGTGTCTGTATATATATGACAAACATGAGCGATATATGGATTATTGTTCACATTTTTTCTATATATTCATACGGGTACAGGATTTTTGTTGTTGGTGTTTCAGGATTTTCGGGATAAAGTAATTTTTTGAATTACAATGAAGTATATAAATATAAATATATATATATATATATATATATATATATATATATATATATATATATATATATATATATATATATATATATATATATGTATATTTATAAATATATATATATATATATATATATATATATATATATATATATACATATATATATATATATATATATATATATATATATATATATATATATATATATATATAAATATATATATATATATATATATATATATATATATATATATATATATATATATATATATATATATATATATAATATATATATATATAATATATATATATATATATATATATATATATATATATATATATATATATATATATATATATATATATATAATTATATATGCGAAAATTCAAAAAGGCCCGAAACTAACCCATAGATGGAACTTTTTATGAAAAATAATTTGATGTTATTAAGCTGATTTTAAGCTGATTTGGTCCCTATATATATACAGACAAAAATGATTCAGTGACTCAAGGAAACATCAAGCCAGTCCTTAAAATCTTGATAAAAGATTGGAAAGTGAAAATGCATTAGATAGATGAGATCATAAAGGAATCAAAAGAAAGTGTGTTCAATATTTTTCTTAAAAATTTAGCCATAGGAAAGAGGTTGTTGTTTTCCTTCCACAATATGGAAGGAAAACCACAACGCATCGATGATTCAGAGCGTTGTTTAGCACTGCATTAACTCAAAATAAAATAAAAATTTTACGTCGGTATATGACTGCAGATTCGTCCAAAAGTGCAAAAGTATGCCGGAAATGTTATGGCTTCTGTGTTTTGGGAAGCGGACGGTATACTATTTTTAAACGAATATTACATCGCATCATTGGTGCGTTTAAAGGACGAAATCACTGGAAAACGCCTAAAAATGATGAAGAAAAAAAAATGATCCCATGGCAGTGTACCGTATCACAAGTCATTACCAAACTGGTTCTGGTGTCGGAATGGATTGCGGGCTTCGAATTGCTTTTTCTTCCACCGAATTCTCCAGATGGAATTCCCATCATTATACACTAGCTATTTTATAAGACCTCAAAAATGTACGAAGGAAAAAAATTGGATCTAATGATAAAGTCATCGCGGCAACTGCGCATCGAACGAGTCGAATTGTGAATTAAATTGAATTGTGAATCATCTATTCTTGTTGGCAATTGTGTACATTCCCGAATACTCTCCTTTAAATGTTGTTCTAAAGAAATAAAATCATCCTGAGACGTTGATGAACTACCAGGGAAATCATGGCCAAAAGATGAAATTTTTTCGGCTGAACATTTTTCTAAATTTTGAAATAATCTCCGGGACAATGTTTTAGTAGTTTCGATAATTTCTTCTTTTGAGCATATTGAAAAAAACTCATCTTCGTCTCATGATATAGGCTTATTAAGGTAATTACGGATTCTGAAGAAACGTTAGTAGTAAAATCATCAAATTGTCCCTTCTTTTAACAATTTGGTTCACTTAATAGTTTTCGACTTATCTCGGAATTATTTTTCTGAAGAGATTTGAACAAAAATTTTAAAATGCCTTCCGCAGAGAGTAATGACAAATCTTGACGGCTTAATGCCTCTTTAGACTGTTTAACTGGCGTTAGACTATTAAATATATGAGGCCATGACATCATCAGTTTTAGGATCCCATAGACGCACAAGATTGAGATCACTTATCGTTTTTTAAATAACTGGTTTAAGTTTTAAACAAAGTTCAGCCATACTTTCGTTGATATTCCATCGGGTCTTGCAATTTATCAACAATTGCAATCTAACAATTAATTTGAATGTTATCTGCAACAAATTCATTTTCAATTAAATCATCTGACTCAATATCATCATTATCTGAATCCTCCTGTTTAAGCTCATCGGTTAAATTGTGACAAGTTGTACTTTCATAACCGCTAAGTGAATTGCGTAATTATAGTGTACACAGTTGTTGAAAAGCCGGCGACAACCCACCATATTTCAACATTATACTGGCTCCATCACTTGTGGTAGAAACAATGTCTATTTCGTAATTCAAATCAAACGATCGAATTTTACTATGGTAACCATTTCTATGGCCTTATCAGCAGGGCATGAACCTTCTATTCTCATCAAACCTAAATTTTCTGTTGATCCTTCGGAAAAATATAAATGCACATTTTAATAACGACGATTAAGGAAACTCGTCAATTCATCAATGGATATACTAAATTTTTTATTTGCCGCTTTCATCTGATTGATCTTGGAAATAATTTGATTTTTGACAGTATCATGAAATTTAACTATTAAATTTAAATTAAATTACAACTGATGGATCTTTCGGCAGTGAAAAACCTTGTAATTGTAAACTTTTTCGGATAATTGAAATTCCATCCTTCACAGCAAGTTTGGAAACAATTCTTGCCAGTGTGAGACTTTCTTATATCAGAAGTTGTAAAATACTCGCCGATGCGTTTAATTTTTTTGGTTGTCGGTTCAGAAACTACACAGGTAGAAGATTCTTTTAATTTTCTCTTCAAGTTATGGACACTTGTTAAATGCCGATGTAAACCCGTCGCTGATGAGGCCTTACATGCGAGTGACTTTGCGCAATGAGTGCACGCAGCTCTATCTTTATCAAGCTTGTCCCTATTAAAATGATTCCAAAAATCCTCGCTATTATATTCAGATATATCAGTACCATTTGGGGATTAAAAAAATCTATTTTTTATACCTAAAAACTGAGAATTTTATTAATCAAAGCTAACATATACCAACAAACACTATTTGATCAGTAAAAAAAAATTATTTATGTTGATTAAAAAACTACAATTAACATTTATGTTGTGATTTTATCGGAAAGATTCTTTTGCATGTAAAATTTATTGACAAATGACAACTGATCGATGAGTGAAAATTGTTTGGTTAGTTTAACCATATATACAAAAGAGAATTTTGCAATAAAACATTTTAATGTTTTAAGTGACATCTCATCTTAAGCATTAGAAACAAAATTTTTGTAATTTTTATTTTAATTCTTAATAAAAAAATATTGACAATAGGGCAGCATGCCGCTAAAAAATTGTATTCCTCGAGAATCTCGATTATATTTCACGAGAAATAGGAATCTCGAAAATTTTAAATTTATATTTCTCGATTTCAATTCATCTGAGGTTATCTTGGAGTTTCACGTCATTCGATTGAGATGATGTTTGATTGGCTTCACTCCTGTCACCCATAGACTTCAGAATTCTAGACCGCTGGCTGAATTGAAAATACATTTTATTTTCTCCTCATCTTATTTTTATAATATTGATGATAGAGGTATAAATCATAAAATTTGCCGAGTGCCCCATGCGGTACGCCATCAGCTTTCACTCGCAAACTATTACTCTTTTCTATATTTTCTCAAATGATGTTGGTTTGCAAAGTCGGGCCTGGATGTAAATATCTCGAAGGTTATGGGTTTCTTTCATAATTTTATTAGTTAACATATTATGCTTTGTTGCAGGTAACATCACGGAATGACGCAGATATCAAAGGACGAGTTTAATTTGCGTAATATCCCATCGACTCTTCCACCTCTACTATCAATAAAGGATGACAATGGGGGGGACGCTATATGTCAATAATTTTGCTTTGTTTTTATGACTGCGGAATTCGTCGTTAACTAGTAAAACCTTAGCCATGAAATCCGTTTAATCTTTGAAAATTATTCAATTCGTGGATACATATCTTGATGTAAATGTTGTGGCTTTTCTTTAAGATGCGATATAAACGAAAGCAGTCGTTTCTCCAACGTTGTTCGTTATGACCTTTCCATTTGATTTAATATTCTGTTTTGGTTTGAGTAACTAATCAGGCCCAATCCATCGATAACTATGCACTCTACGAGCTGCTTAGAGATCACACCTCTACAAGCTAAATCCGCTAGGTTTTTATTTAGAAACGCCACTTAACCATATGATAAAACTTATTTTAATTCCATCCAAGCATAGCACTCCAAGTTGCTTAGATCTAAAGCTTGTTTGGTGTACTTTGGGTATACAAAGATCTTTATGTTTTAGATGATATGCAGATGTAAATCAATGCTGCACATACTTATACTGAGACATCGCTATATCCATGAAATTGAACGTTAGTTGTTCATGAGAACGTCTGTAGAAATCGCGGTATACTTCGATTCACTCTATAACTATTGCATTGCCAATTTTCTCGATTCTATAGCTTTTCTATATCTGATGGCATAGACTGATTCCATCCCAAATAATGGTTCAAAAGTTCGAGTAATCTGCGACAGTAAATTGGATGCGGCTATATAATTAGATTCCGCAAACTTCGATATTCAAAACTTCGTGATTTTAAAACTTCGTTGTTTCTCTATAAACTCCGGTGCAATTGTACTTAGTATATTACGTGAACTGAATTTCTATTTTCGAAGAATGAAACATCCGTTTACTATATCATTTCTATACATGATAGTACTTGGATTGCAGGGTCCTGCCAACTTGCAGGATCCATCGAAAATGGATCGTAATTTCCTTTTTAATAATCGCATGATGCGGTAGATGGCAGCATTTGGAGTTTGAACTAATGACGAAGTACGTCCCCGGGTATTATATTGTGCAACATATATGTGGACTCATATTCATTCACGAAATAACAATATTGTTCATTGATATTTGGACACTTATAACAAATTTATAGGCTCCATTCCGATTAATTATGTAGCTGTTTTGGAAAGTCTTAATTCTCCTAAAACTTTTGTTGTCTGACGAGATATAGGTACCGCTCAAGGTACCTTTCGTTGTGGTTCACTACTCAATGTCATTCGAAATTTTTTCGTAGCTAAAATCAACTATACACAGAAGCATTAGACTATATAATTAGTTTGCATAATTATCTACATAGTTTTAAGGGAATGCCAATCGATAAGCGATAATGATTAGCGAATAACTTAAATGTATGCTACAAGTGCTTACAAGATGGAAACAATATCAATAAGTATATCCGGTCGACTACTCATCTCTGTGACTCGAAACTGTAACGCAAGGCATAGCACTCTACTGCATTTGGGATTAGATCCTATATAAAAACAAAAGCATCGGCTATATATACTTGGTCCTTTAGTGCTCAACGCACAACCGTTATTTCGGAATTACATAACCACCATGAAACTTAACCTCAACTCGAGGACAGCAAAGATAATACAATTTTACTTATTTGCAGGACCCGGATTACCCTATTACCAACGGCGTATACATATCAAAGATTACCAAAGATTATACCATGTGGCTCGGCCAATATTAGATTTAGGGTCCCAATCCATCTTCATCAGGAAAAGCCTCGTTTGAAAAATCAGACCCATACGCTCCTTTGCCAATGTCCAGGTTTTAGGCATATCAGACACGAAGGCTGAAAAATCAAAAGGACTGGTAAAGATATAACCTTTCGATCAAGGTTCGAAAAAAAGAAATGTTTTGAGATTGACGCTCTCATAATTCTAACGTAGATCAATACAACGATAGATGTTTTCAATAAGCTGATCTATCTTATTATACACGAAACCGGATAAATCTTGAGTGCAGAATCTTGAAGAGAATCTTGGGTGCAGATTTATTTTTTGAGGTATTGAAAGTTGCAAATTTTAACATATAGGATTGGTATTAAAACCATTGCCTGTGGTGAATGATCATGTATGAGTTTCTAACAAACGGTCCCTTAAAATAGCAGGTAGTAATTTTCTATTTCCCACTACAAAGCGCAGTTTTGGCACCATCAGGGATCGCAGGAAACGAACCTTACATTTGAACTGCGTGAAGTTCTGTAAAACGAAGATGACAAAACACTTTATAAAAATATTCTTAGAAACAGCATTGTAAAAACAAATCATGATGTGAAAGCTCTATGGAAGTTGTTGAAAACATGATTGGTCATTACCTCTCAGACTCAACTCTTATGTATTGTAAAAATTAAATCCAAAGAAGGTGTAGCTCGATATCTCATGCATAAATAGCCAATAGCCTCATAATATCTATTCACCGAATTGCTGATGATTGTCCGCTAACAAAAATGTATCAGCGGCTACTCGACAATCACAACTGCAAAAACGCACGAATTCTCAGGCTAAAAAAACAATACAAAACACCCTCGACGAGCAAACCAACAGCCGAAGAACGCCTCACATGCATTGAGGCACGGCTAGATAAAATGTCACGAAACAATCGCAGTCGCCCGAGGGGTCGTTCGTCATGAAATCCGCAATACCGGGGTCGTTCAAATACACATTTCATGCACTATAAGCCCGGACAATGTTTTTTTATATAACATGTACGGCAATGATGCAAGGAATGTAACCCGGGATGTACATATAAAAAAGATCCTAATTCCACTCATAGCATGGAAGTCGACCAAAACACAAAAAACTAATTTGCCACCGGGTACTGATGGAAACATCACACACCCCACATGCATGTCGCCTCTTTCTACACGACTACACAAATAATCTGACATATCCCATCGACAAAGGAGCTGACCTTTCGGTGCTCCCTGCGTCAAATAATCAACAAACTATTACTATTATTTTCAACAAACAGTTGAATACAGACTTAGTCTTATCGGCCGCCAATGGTACAACAATTAAAACTTTTGGAACTAAATTATACTCCAAGTACATATCGGACTTAAGAGAACCTTCACTCATGCCTTTTCACTCATGCTGATGTGAATCGTCCTATCATTGGCACCGATTTTCTAAGTAAGTTTGGCTTACTTGTCGATCTTAAGCACAAACGGCTGATTGATACTGCAACTCAGCACCGATTCATTTCACTCTCGATAACGGATACGGCACGCTGCTTAAGAGATTTCCATCCTTAACAGTCTAATAACAATTTACCGGTCAGACATAAAGTAATGCATCATATTTTCACTTCAGGCCATTTGCCTGTGACAGGACCACGACGACTAGATCAAATTCACCATAAAGCCGCATTCACTGAGTTCCAACATATGGTGGAACCAGGGATTTTCAGACCATCCGCATCTCCCGTTTCTTGTCCACTTCACATAGTGAAGAAAAAAGATCATGATTGGAGACCATGCGGGGATTATAGATGATTAAACACGGTGACAACACTTGATCGTTATCCGATCAACATTGATCTCGTCAGAGCGTATCACCTGATTCCCGTCGCATCTAAAGATGTTCATAAGACGGCAATTACGACAACATTTATCAAATGCCATTTGGCCTACAAAATGCCGCTCAAACGTTTCAGCTTTCATCAACGAAATCATTCAAGATTTAGACTTCATATTCGTCTATATATCGACGACACTTTTGTGGCTTCACAAGTTGGAGAACAACAAAAACTACACTTGAAGCAACTATTCAAAGGCTAGTGGAGTTTGATGTACACATCAAAACCGCCAAATGCGTATTTGGTGCAGCAACACTTGATTTCCTCAGCCACAAAATCATACCTACTGGTATTCTTCCATCTGCAAGATCGAATCAATGCCATTAAGGAATTCCCAGCTCCAACCTCAATAAAAGGTATTCAGCGATTTATCGGCATGGTAAACTATTACCACCGATTTATTCCAAAAATCGCTGAAATTCTCGCCCCATTGCACAGCCACTTGAGCGCTTTACTCAAAAACCCCAAGACACCCAAGAACTTCTCTTGGCCAGACGAATGCGACATAGCATTCACCACCATAAAGGCAGAATTAGCTAGCGCAACACTTTTGTCTCATCTTCTGAGTGAGTCAAAAAGCTCAGCATATAACTACGGATGCATCGAACACCGATGGATGGAGCTGTTCTGCAACAATACAACAACAACTACTGGAAGCCAGTAGGATTCTTTTTAAAAAAAGTTATTATATGCCTAAAAGTAATATTTTGTATTCGATCGGTTAAACACTTCAGATATTTTGTACAGGGTCTAGATTTAACAATCTACACCGACCACATACCTCTGACAAGAGCTATTCAGTCTAAAACTGAACGAAATCTAAAGCAGTCACGACACTTGGATTTCATAAGTCAATTTACCATGGATATCCAGCATGTACATAGTACAGATAACGTGGTCGCTGACACACTGTCACGCACCACCGAAAACGAAACGGCCACAGTCGATGCACAACTCGACTACAACAAAATCATCAACGCACAAAAAGCCGACCTAGAACTTCAGAATTTACTTTCTGGTTCCGAATGTCACACTAGTTCCACAGTGAAACTAGAGCTTTTAAGACTACCTATGGCCTCGAAGTTGTTTGCGAAACATCTACAGGATACAACCGCCCATACACCGCCAAAACGCTTCGACGACAAATATTTGACACCTTATACACAACATTTCACATCCTGGTATCCGTGCCAAAGTTCAAAGGTACACAATATCACCACACGAACAGTTCAAAGTTCCATCTGGTCGATTTGAGCATATCCACATACAAATAGTGGGACCACTTCCATCTAATGGATACTCTTATTTACTAACCTGTGTCAATCGATTCACTCGTTGGCCCGAAGCTTACTGCATGACAAACATGTCAGATGCAACCATCGCCAATACATTTACTATAATAACTATACGTATCCCGATTTGGCGTTCCTCTCACGAGCACTACTGATCAATGAACACAATTCAAGTCCAAACTTTTCACCGAGCTACTTAAACTCCTTGGCTCACATCGAATACGTACAACGGCTTATCATCCACAAGCCAACGGTTGAACGCTTTCATCAACAGCTAAAGGCTGTATTCGTGGTTCGAGATGATTCGAAAAATTGGAGTTCTGAAATTCTAATCGTATTATATTCGGAATACGAGCTACAGTGAAAGAAAATATAAAGTGAAGATAAAGATATCAAGCTACCCGGTGAGTTCTTCATCGAAAATCCATTCACCCCATACCGACCAGCGACACAGTCGTCGACCAACTCAGACACACAATGCGAAACCTTCTTCCCACGTCACCACGACACACAACACGAAGCAATATTTTTGTTCCAAAATCGTTGGACAAATGCGAATTTGTTTTTTTGAAGGACAACGTGCTATAAAGGATTGATTGGATGGAAATGAGTTTGAGGGATAACAGATGATAAAGTTTAGACTAAGAATCATCAAAAACGAGTTTTATAAACGCAACGAACAACGAAGAAAATTTTTACAAAAAAACAAACGAATTTTTTAGATGGAAAAAAGGAGATAGTGGAAGGTGCGGAAGCAAAACCAACACTATTGTATATTATACAAGCCATGAAGCTTGGCTAAGTAAAACATATTATGACTACTATTTGATGTAGTGTTAGTGAATTTGACTACAGTAAAAATCGAAACAAAAAATTATATTTCGCACTGTCCATACTCCTCTAAATTCAAAGTACATAACATTTCTACAAAAAAAACGAAACAAAAATTATATTTTGCGACTGTCCACTCTGCTCTAAATTATTAGTATATAGTATAGTATATAATGAAGTAAATAATAATAACAATACTTCTCTCTCTCGTTAAATAATAAATTTGTTTTTTGCTTTGTCTTAAAGAGCGCAACATACTGTTGTTCCATCATTCGTATTCATTTTTTATTTACATCAAAGCATATAATAAAAGTATATACAAATTATACTACGTCACAACACTTATACTTAGGTATAGTAGTCACTTTTTGGCATGAGTATCGCAACTTCATGGCTTGTATATACATTTGTGTTGGTTTTGGCGGAAGTCTTAAAAGTACAACAACAGTTCACGCCTTCAACTTCTTCAGTTCAACTTGATCAGGAGAGAAACCACGTGTGAACGTCGATGAAGTACTCGACCCTTGAAAGGGGACTTTTTCTGAATTACTGAATGTTTAACATGCGTCAAATAATGTAGATGCAATTTGTCAAATACAGACTGCGGAGATGTGAGCATATATATATATATATATATATATATATATATATATATATATATATATATATATATATATATATATATATATATATATATATATATATATATATAGTTTAAGAAGTAATTTGGCTCTGCTAACTATACAGATCGATTATACTTCCGATAATATGTTGCGTATTGTGGTTTTTACATTACCTAGCGGCATCTTTATCTTTAAACGAGCATATACTAATAAATTGACTTTAACTCCTTCCTCTAAAAGCCTCGCACCCACTCCAGAACTATGTTAAATTAATTAAACACAGATAAATATTTGTAAACATAACAAATTAAACATAAATAATACAAATTTGTTGTGTAGTTGATATTATATATAAGTATATATAGTTAAACAACGACGCTGGCGGATCATAGCAAACACGTGCGCCACTCTGACACGTGTTTGAATATAAATAAAACAACTCGACTTCGAAACATCGTGTTAACATTGTCGCAATTAGAAAATTTTTATAAATCGATTATAGAGATTTTTTCTGCTCGTTTAATTCTCGAAGGGGTTGACATGACTTTTAAATTAAGGCGGTATATTTATATATACAACAAAAACACTTTAATCCTTTTGAAACAGATTTTCCGATTTAAACCGCATCTCATTTCGGGTTAACTATATATATTTATACAACTATAACTTATGTAATTTGGGGGTGCAAAATTTACGCGATGTCATGTTGTGCGATTTGTTTTTTATTCTTTTGTATATTATTGATGTACTCGACACGGCGGGTTTATCACCGTATACTTATGTATGTACATATATATTCGATTCGGTTTTATATTTTCTAAATTCAATCATATAGTCGATCGGGGGTTATTCCCGTGCATTATTTGTTGTATATAATTGGTGTAATATTTGTAAACAAACGCATGATGCAATGCAGGGCGGTGTTTTAGATATAGAGGATGTGGGGCGATTAAATATACTAAAATTACATGAAATTTTTATGATAATTTCGAATTAAATAGGATTTTTATCTTATCTCCTTTTGGTTTAGTTGTAATATTCTAAACAAAAAATTTTGTTCGAATTTGTATATTTTTCGATGTTTGCGAGAATATGTAATGAGATGAGTGTTATCTATACGTTATGATGCGGGGTGATTTAAACACAAGATTTAGTTTGATAAATCCTTTTATACTTCGAACAATATATAACATATTTACGGAGTAGGTTCCAATGATTTTTCATAATGTGTCTTCATAGATTTAAAAAATATCAAATTTTGCAATTTTGGCTTTGGTGATGGTTGTTCGATCTTTAAAACTTTGTGTTGTTCTTATTCTCGAGTTGGTCGTTTGTTTAGGCTAAGTTAAACTGCTGGTAGTTTTGCATGTTAGAGTGCTGTTTTGCTTTATGGTTAGTTCTTTAATAAATCTTAGCCTATATATGAATCATAATACCACTCTCTGAGAGCGGCAATCGTATTATGATTTGTACCTATATACGATATACGAGGCTCTTTCTCTGAATGCGGTATAGAAATTTCAATATTCAAAAAGATTGTTTCGAAGAGAAGCCCCTATATTACTGTGTCATATTAATGTCACGGAGATTATAATTATATTGGTGCATTAACCAAACTGAAGAATAAATATGACAGAAAAAAACATATCATCAGCGCCTTCATTCGTTCTTTCGCAGAGCAACTACCAGTGTACACTTCTAAAGTAACTCAATTATAGAACGGCTGACGGACACGTTGGATGAGGTAGCACACGGACTCAGTGCATTGCTCGGTGATGTCACTTTCAATGAACGAATGCATTATATATAGTTGTCGGTGGGCTTAAGTAGAATATATCAGAAGTAAATATCATTCCCTACTTCATGATGAGGGAAACTCTTTTAGGATCACTCAACCACAAACGAGCAAAACTATAGATCGCATCTTTGTTTATTCAATACTTCCCACAGCAATTATATCATTCCGGAGAACTTACCTCGTGTCGGGTGCTTTTAGACTCTAACTCACAAACTAACTTCATTATGGTATCTTACATGCAACATTTGTGAATAAAAAGGCGAAATGTTTGTGTATCCGTAAGTGGTTTAGGCGAGCCTTGTCCACTTATACCAAAGGGTATAGCAACCATTATGATCAAATCACAGGTCGTATGCCCGAATTCAATGTGCAAGACTTCGTAATCCGTGAACCTCAGCAGAACCTTGGAAATAAAAATAACACATTCCTTGAAAGGGATTAAATTAGCCGACCTGCATTTCACAAGATAGAGAATATATATATTCTCTTTGGAGCAGATCACTTTTTTACTGTACTCTGGAAGATGCGGGTCAAATCTAAAGAAACCTACAAGAACCTGTTTTAAAGAATATTTTGAAGCCTACATCTATACATGCATACAACAGCCCATGTGCCCGACGAACTAATTAATATCGGACACACATACAAGAAAATTCTGGAAGCTTGATACCGTTATTGAACAGAAAACTATTCTGTCTCCAGAAAAAGCTTTCTAGGTGAATGACATTTTCAAGATAACTTACAACAAGATCTAGAGGGGCGATTCGTATAGTACGGCTTCTTTTTAAAGAATTACCTACGAGCTTGGGTGATTATGTGCATCGAGCTGTTCAGAGACTAAGAGGAGTATAAGCGTCGTTGTAAACGGGATTCGCATTTTTCAAAATTATACTATATACGACATTCTTATCGAATACGAGACAATTCGACAATTCGTCACTTTAAATTGAATACGGTGACCTATGGCTTACCGCCTTAATCTTTCTTAACCACCAGGGCCATTAAACAACCAGCAGCATGCCATTAAACAGGACAAGCAGTTTACCCATTGATGATCCAAATGTCGGGTCGATAGAATATAGTCAAAAACTAGTATAAATATATGACATTTAGGCGATTATACATATAAAAATATTATGATTATTTTAAAATGATACCGCAGTAGCGACATCTAGCACGTCAATAAAAACGTACTATGGTAGTACTATCTGTATTTATATTATGCTGAGTATTTACAGTATGTTATATAATGAAATGATTTAAACATACAAGATTTAGTTTGATAAATCCTTTTATACTTCGAACAAACATACCCAGATGGATTACATCCGAGGGTATGAATATACACCATAATAACATTTATATGTTTCTTACAATATAAAAATAATATTATATCGACTATCAATCCGGCTCTTTATTACAAAAATTTAATTATTCCATAATTTTATTTTATTTTGCGAAAATCTCCCTCTTCCATATTACTTTGTCCGACGAAATTACACCAATAATTATGTATATGTACCACAGCATCACCTTATTTAGTTGGCACATCTGTGGAATGGTTTGCACGTTTTTCTCGTTATTTGATTTGATTTGATTCGATTGGATTGGTTTTTTTTTTTTTTTTAATTTTGATTGAAATGAATTTTTGATTTATCGGAATCATAAAAATTCAATATTTATTATGCCATATTCTTTGGATATAATGAAATTCTGAAAATTAATTTAATAAGAAGAATTCATACTCGTGTATATTATATATATAGTATAATCTTGCCCGTATTATGTTGTAAATTATCGGATTTGGCGAATTTTTGTTTATTAATTAATTATATCCATTTAAGATACACCTATATAGGTAAGTCAAAATGAGCGATGGTCGGAAAAAAGATTTAAACGGGTTTCAGTTCAAAAAATTTAGACTTACTATAACTAAAGCAAATTTAGACTTACTATAACTATCGTGAATGAAATTATTGTGGTCATCAGATGACAATGGGATCTTGGATCTATAAAGCACTGAATATTATTTCTAGATGTTATAATGTTTTATTTTTTATTTCTTTGACATAAAGTAAAGTTCCAGAGACAATAATCTATGGTGGAGCATAAAAACAAAATTCAAACAGTTTTTTATTCTTCTTTCAGTTTTTAAATAATACAAATTAAAAATACAGAATATTAATAAAATATTGATAAATAATACATTAGGTGCGCTACATAAATATACATATACGGAAGATATTAAAATCAAAAATAAATACATTAATCGCAGTTTATTAATTTAATTTGATTGTTTCCTTATTTCTTATTTCAACATCTAACTTTTGTTGTTGCTTATTAATTACTTCGTTTCTAGTTGCTATTTATTATTATATTATTATATGTTTTACTACTAGAAATATTTCTCAATGTTCTCAATATCAAAAAATTAATCACGAGCTTTTCTTTCAAATTGTCATTTTCATTCGATATTAAGGTATTTCACGTGCTTTGGCAGCAAGTGAAACAAACTGGGTGCCATGTAAACGTAAAACCTCTTACATTTTTTATTATTATAACAGTAAACAGTAAAATTAGTAGGATTTCTCATAGAATAGGCATGAGTTATACGATCGATTATGATGACTATTGCTTCTAACAAAAACATTTTAAGGATCTTGTTGACGTAAAGGTACCTTAGTGGTAAAAATTTGACCTCTCGAAATAACAGAATCGATGGCTTCGTTTTAGAGTAATTATACATTGGTTCTCTTTTGAGCATAATATAAAGATGTTCTGTATGTTAGAAAAATACACCCCACCCCAACTTGAAATACCGTACATTATAACTGATTTCACAAGTGCATGATATAAATTCCTAAGAGTACCTACAGGGCAGATCTGCCTTAAATTACAAAATGTATACACAGCGGTAATCACAGTTTTCTTAACTTTGTTTAGATGGGAGTTCCAGTTAAACTGTGGGTCTAGTATTAATCCTAAATATTTAAATGCATTCACAATTGCTACCTCAAAGCAGTTAGATAAACAAGTTCCTCCATTGCAGGAAAATTCATGAAAAATTAATTGGACATTCTAATAAATAGTCTGAGTTTGAACGTCCAAAATGTAAAATCCTAAATTTATCACTAATAGTTAAACGGTGATAATAAAACCACTTACCAAGATTCCATAAATCTCTTTTCAGTTAAATTTCGGTATTGCGTGAGGTGATATTGCATATGCATAACTTAACGCTAAGTCATCAGCAAATGCTGTAGCGTGACCTACAAGATTTATGTCAAAGATTGAATTAAAATAAATAAAAAACAGTAACGGTCATAGGACTGTGCCTTGAGGTACCCCACAATTCAATTTACCTTAACAACTATAGATTTCATTGCTTTTCACTTTGCCGACGATCGCGAAGATCAAACCATTAATAAATATTACCTCTAACATCGATATTCAACAATTTTAAAAGTAATATATCGTGATTGACACTATATCAAATGCTTTTGAAATATCCACAAATAATGCAGTGGGTTTCAATGACTTCTTTATTGAAGAATATATATGACTTAAAAAATGAAGGTGTGCTGCTTCGGTAGATTTACCAGAAGTGAAGCCAAATTGTGATTTACAAATTTAATTTTATCCAGGTAGCTTAAGAAACGACTCTTAATTTTTTTACCTCTTTTTCTTTTAAAAATATATTTAAAAAAAAAATATTATTATTCATTTTTTTTAAGTCAACAACTTTTTATTGGCCTTATTTTTTCGATTTACGAAGTTTTGTTAATTTGCAAAATTGTTGGCTTATTTTGAAAAATTGTTGGATTCATATTTTGATATTTTCATATCTCGAAATGACTAACGAGTTAGGGAACTTAAATATTATTGCAATGTTTCACAACAATTCAGCTTTAGCAATAGTCCCTCCAAGTCATCGCAAAATGCTTGAATGCTTCTATTGCAAAAGCGATAAATGCAAATGAAGGACTAAAAAAATTTACCCAACTTAACATCAAGGGCAATTAAATCAGCTGATAACCAATTAATGTATACTGAAGTGAGCTTGTTACTAGATTTGATCGAATAAATACACCAACACCACCAGCACGTTATTGATCATTACAAGCCTAGAAATCATATTTTGGTAAGTTGTATTCATTCGATTCATTTGAATAAATCCAAATCTCTGATACGAAAATCAAAATCAGGTAATTACACTAATCCTTTTTTGGAACAAATAAGCTAACGTTGAAATTACTTTTTTGATTATACAAATACACAGTACACAATACACATCAATACATCGAGAGAATAAATTCGATTGTCATTTTCCAAGAAACTGCTGAGAAGTCATGCTTATAAAATTCAGTGATTAAAACTGAAAAACCACTATCAACTATACTTTCGTTACCTATACCGGACACTAGCGGACCAGCAGCAGAATTAAACCCAAACAAACGACCAAGTATAGAGAAAATAACAAGAGATGTTATTTTAGCATACCAAATTTAAGTCTGCTCCAACTACAAACCGAGTCATACGTTTTCTAAACCTTATTTTGGTGGATGGCACCTTTTTTTTAGAGTCAACAATAATTTCTAATTAACGAGTTGGAGTTTGGAACAAATCACCAAGAATCCATTTTGCAGGAACTGTGTGCAAGTTTTTTAGGTAGGTATATGGTGAGTCCATCAAAAACTTATTTTAAAATAATTCAGTCACCGGTGCAAGCTGTCATTTCAAGGTTTTAATGTTTATGTGATAACGTTTTATAACTTACCATGTTCAGAAAAACATTGGGCATGAAATTTGCCCAGTTTACACGGCGGTTGATTTTAAATTTTGAGGCCTCATTTGTAATATTTTCATATTACGGTCAATAGGAAGCAGGTAAAGCCGCATCGTGAATCACTTATTCAAGAAATTTATTTTGATAGCGAGAAGACGCCTTAACTGATCGAACTAATTTTAGAGTTAAATTTTGCGTATAAACATTGTCTGTTAATTTAGTTAATAATTAATCTCCACATACATCGCATAAATAAGGTAAAACATAATTTATACAGGAACAATTCGCCTAAATGTCTTTCTAATTTTCATATTACAAGATATTTGTTTTAAAACAATTTTAATATTATAATGCATACAATGAGGCGTATAACATAAGAAAAAGATCCTTTCAAGCAGCGGATAGTCAAAATATATCTCACAAAAACCATGAATTGCATACGCAGTTGTTTAACAGTTTAATAGTTCATCTAGAAAACAAGCATAAAATATATGAAGTAATCTATAACAACTTGATTCCATGACAAATTAAAATATAAACCAACAAAATCCGTTATTTCATAAATGCAACCAATGTTTTAAAAGATGAGTTGGAAACACAAAAAGGTTAGTTGCTGTACTTATTGACTTATTTCATATTATAAATACACATAATACTACCATGGTATGTACTACCATTAGCGGCGATACAATCCGCTACTGGTATCGTTTTAAAATAATCAAATTATTTTTATATGTATATATAATCTCCTAAATGTCATATATTTATTTTAAATTCTTACGTTATTCTATCGACCCGACATCTGGAGCATCAATGAGTAAACAGTTTTTTTCTTATGATGGTAGTACTATATGTATTTATATTATGCTTATTTGGAGTATTAATCTAAATTACAGCCGATAAATGTATATAATAAATGATTATATCAAGGAAACATTCTGATAGTTAGCAACTGGTAAAGCACATCAGACAATCAGGTTTCTAGCCGAAAAAACTCGAACAATTTAGTGGGCATCTACAAAATAATTCAAGGTAATCAACAACAAAATAATGTACCTATTCCAAATGCATCTAGCTCGAATCACTCGAGCGGGATTTAAAGAAATGGATCTATATCATGGATGAATAGTATAAACAACTTTTCTCCACTAAGAAGTTGAATAGAAGTGCATATGAGGTTAACTTCTTTCAACACAATACCAATATTAATTAGACACATCCAAATTTCATCAATATCACATTTTATCACACCATAGAAATGATTTTGTAAAAGTGGCATTTTGTCGTTTTTGTCAAAAACTTTTTTTTCCTAACTAATGCACATATAATAAATAATTAAGAACAAAAGAAAAGGAATTTTGAATGGTAGAAGAGGATAGCTGTGACATTTACGTAAATTTTTAGTGAAATAATTATGAGAAAATGCATTAGGTTTGCCTCTTATAAATGCTAAAGTAATTTAAATTTAAAACCAAACTTGAATGAGCTACATTTTATTTTAAAAAATAGTACATTCATATAATATAATATATTTACTACTTTTTCAAACACTTACCGACAAACGAAATCATATCTGAAATAAAAAAAATTAAAATTAGAGGTTAAAAAAAGTTAAGGAAAATATAAATTCTATATAAGGAGTAAAATAAAATTTCAATAAAGGATTTATGCCGTAAACTATCTGTATTTTCACAATTATTTATGGGTTTTCCTATTGTATAGAAAAGATCCTCCTGGAACAAGTTATAAAAACATTTTTTTATTATTACATATTTATATTTATTACAGCTGCGTTTATAACATCGGATGAATAGCCTAGGATTTTTCAATTAAATTCTTTATCTCTTTGTTTTTGTTTTTTTTTTGATTTACATATTCAAATATTTTGCCTAAAGAAAAAATAATTTTAACTCGTTTGTTGTTTGACTTGATTTTATATGGATGATTTGATTTGGTAAAGAGCACGGATGGACATCCTAAAATAGTCATCCGTTGTTATGAACGCAGCGTTCAACTAAGTTGGTACTTATCTAGCAATTTATCTTTCAAGTACAATTTTATATTTCTAATAAAATTCTCAATGGTTATGGGTGTGACCCAATGGTCTCATAATTGATTTAGCCAATTTCAAATTTTAAATTTGTTAATTCACAAGATACCTAGTTCTTTGGAATCTTCTTGAAATGAAAGGATGACCTATATTAAATTGCAAATGTAATACTGTTCATAAAGCTAAAGCCTTATTTCTTGTTTTGCGGCATAGATTTTTATTTCATTTTTGATGCATTTTATCCGTATAAATGTCACTGTAAGTCCTTATTTCTTGTGTACCCTGGAGCTTTGAAGATCCTACTAAAAACTATGTTTTGGGCTCATATTGGTTTTAAAATTTGGCTTGTCATTGCAACATAGAGTATTATTTCTTTATGTTGTTCCAGATCATCTTCCAACTGCAAAGCGTACTTTATTGGCACCTCAAGATTGATTTTCCCCATCATTAATCCCCGAGAGAGATCCCAGTTTGTTTTTATATTGGTGCTCTTGATGCACTTTCCGTTTTCATTATCGTTTCACTCTCTGTTATAATAACGGGTGATAGATCCAATGTTTTAGAAATTGTCCGTTTACCATGCTACTGTAGTTCTAAGATAAACCTCTAGTTACATAGAAGTTTATTATTAGGTGTGGTATTTTAGCTTTGCCACTGAGCCAATATGTTGGTCCAGCGAAAAATTCATATTTTAATGCTCGTCTTGCTGCAAACAATCCTTTTCCTCTTGATGCCGTAAGTCTAAATCTGCCAAACGATATTTTTTCGCAAATCACCTTCAATTAAAAAACCATGTCACAGTAATTTACATATAGCCTCCTTTTTAACTATGTTGTCGGGGACACAATATAATGCAGAAATTATCCTTTAATAGTAAAGACGATCCCCTTTTTGCTCTTTTCTTTGTGGATGGATAGAACGATAGAAGGTATAACCACTTATTTTAACAAACGGATTTTAAGAATATGTCGATTTTTTTTTGTATTTTCTTGTCTATCAAGTCGTTTTGTGAAAGCTTCGATGGTGTTGAGGAAACGTTCTTATTTGGCATATGCGTTGCTAAGTTATGGATTTTGCTTTATCTGCTTTTGTGGTTGTATGTTCTGATTTTTGCGAGTGATTTCGTGTTTATCTCTTAATATTAGTAGTTGTTTAGCAGAGAACCTCCAGTGTATTAATTTTCCAGACGTCATTGTTTAGGGTCATTGTTACCTTATACTCTGTGTTAGTACTCGATTTCATTAGTGACTAATTTTCTATTGGATACGCTCATAATATTTATTAATAGTGATGGCTTTTCTTTCGGTTGCACAAGTTTTGTTAACACTTAAGACTTCCTTTACAGACATGACGTGTTTGGTGTTCCTAATAATTAATTACTATGCAATGTGCTTTAGCAATTCAAACCGAACTTTCAAAATTTGAATATAAGAATCTCAAAGTACAAATTACGGGATATATCGAAAACATTTACCAATTTTGCCAATTTGTACCATCCCAACTAAATCTAAACCCAACTAAATTTGTACCATCCCAACACTCCTTGTCAAACACTCTAATTTAATTAAGTTAAATTAAATAAAATAATTACCGCAACGAATTTAATAAATTCTATATAATATAGATTAGAAATTCGGGGGTTGTATATTACCCAATATTCATCATAATCGTGCGCGTAAATTTACTCCTCTATCATATTAATAATTTGCAACATTTAGCAAAAATATAACGAAAGGGGTCACAACTAAATTTGCGTTTCAATCGGCTTATCTACACAAGCATAAATAAAAATTTTCTGCATAAAGAATATTAGAACAAAATTATGTTTGATCAAAGCCAATTGATCGACCCTATGTATATGTCAGGATATCATAAGTCAGGAGAAGATATGTATATATATATTATATACATATTATATATATATATATATATATATATATATATATATATATATATATATAAATATATATATATATATATATATATATATATATATATATATATATATATATATATATATATACTTATATATATACTTGTATATTTATAAGTTAATAAATAACTTTACAAATAATAGCTTTTGTAAATTATTTTTGTAAAATTTATAAAATACTTTTATAAAATGTTGTATATTTACAAAATTTGAATAAAATATACCCAAATTATATCAACATTTTTTAGTGTACTGTTTGACTATAGAATAATACGAAGAATAAGTCGGGATTGATGCCATTGCGTTGGTTCGATACGGGCTGTGATGATATTCAGCCGATACGGTTCGGTATGACCGAACGTATCAAAAAAAATTTAAATTCGCCGTACCGCGTGTTAAAAGCATTATTAAATATTGAATTTTATTTGAGCTCCAACTTAACTACAATTCGGCTTTCCATATAAACACATGAAAAAATTTGAAACGACCGCACTCGAAATATATGAAAAAATCTTTAATGCTTTGGTCTGTCGTCTCGTTTTGTTCGTGTTGAATGGGCCAAGTTACGAGTTAACTATCATACAAAACGATTTTTTTAACATCTTTAAAAATAAACTAGTATTTTGAGAGCTAGAAGCATTTTGAATGTAATTGCTGTTAATTCCGGGGAAGCTGAACGAGGGTTTAGTGTAATGAACAACATAATAGATATGCTAAAAGCCATTTAATTGGAATTAACTTAATGAGAAAAGGTTGACACCACTTCTTATGTAAAATCCTGGTTAAAACAAGGCCATCACTTGGCAACTGATACACGTGATACACGTGTAAAACAAGTCCTCTTATATCTTGCCAAAACCAATGTTATCATTGAAAATTGGTGAAGAAGTTAGCGTTTTTTTAAGCGTACCGATTGGCACTAAATTAGAATATCACCGCTGGGTACGGGCCAGAAATGGTAGTAAAAAGAATACAAAAAGGACAAAGGTACTTGTGATTTATACGTCTTTTGAGTTTTGAAAAATCATCCAATTTCTAGGACAAATAATCGGAGCTTATTATATGTATAGTAACCCATAACCTTATAAGGGTAAATACTCGATAAATACTCGATAAATTGTACGAGAGTCAGAAATATATTTAAAACCAATGTTTGGTGAGTACTTAAAAGTGAGTAGAGTATCAAAGCTTTATTTAGGTTTATTAGGTCACATTTTAATGATGACACCGCGCTTAAATTTTTATATGGAAAGCAGATGCTTGATCTACTGAATTTTAGAAATTGTATTGCAAAATATTTTTAAGTAAATTTGCAGCAAAACATTATTCCTTTGGTAAGGCAAATGAAATATCGTCAAACAACTTCAGACATAATTTTTTTTTTTTTGTTGCAGTATATATTTAAATTAAAACTTTAGATTAATAAATGTTGAAATTAACTTCTTAGAACTTATCAAAGTGTTTTATGACAAATTAAGGGGCAGATTACAGCATACCGTCACAGAGATATTTGACAATTTTATTCATCATTTACATTTTTCTTCTATATTTTATACATATAAAAGTTAGTGGACCCTGATAAGCCTTTTCTCTATAAGAAAACACATTAGAAAGAATTGTTGTAAGTTTTGTGTGGAGGTTTCCAGTATGCATTTAGTTAAGTACGTATATATATATTTATATATATATATATATATATATATATATATATATATATATATATATATATATATATATATATATAAATATGAATATATATATATATATATATATATATATATATATATATATATATATATATATATATATAAATATATATATATATATATATATATATATATATATATATATATATATATATATATATATATATATATATATATATATATATATATATATAATTGTATAAATACATATATCAATTTATCAATTTACTGTCGCAAATGCCTGTAAGGATAATGCTGTAAAATTATTGAAATCAATTGGAAAAATTACGTATAACAAATAGATGCACTGCGATTTCTGATACAGGGGAATATAAATACATACATATATGTATTCTATATTGTGAGTTTATATATCATATTATTATATAGCATAAACATACAATCATATATATATATAGGGATCAAACCATTTATTCCGATTTTTTGGCTTTACTTTTTTTAATCGATGTATATTGAGAGCAATCAAGTGTGAGGTTATGGTTTTTAGGCAAAAATATATTTAATGTATCAAAAATAAAAAAAAATCTAAACGTCAGATGTTATCATTTTTTTATGGATTTTCAAATATATATATATGGCTTTTGAATCATACGCGGGACACTAATTTAATTTATATATTTATCTATTACGACTTTATAAATGAGGGGTACACGTGTAACATTTTATACGAATTCTCTTTATTTTTTATTAAATTATATTAAAACCAAAAATGAAAACGAAATTCACAAAGTGTTTAAATGTCGCGATCACATGGGAAAATGTCCAAACGTGCGTTTTTATACTGATCATAACCAACAGCAAGTCAGCAATGGCAAAAATAATCATCAATCTAACAAATGTTTACTCTCTATATGGGAAGTATTAATAGTAAATTCTACGTATAAATTTAGAAGCAAAAACGTTAGTCGAGGAAGGCTAAAATTTTACTCAGAAATAAGTTCATTGGAGGAATCATCTGCAAAGCCGCACAGAATAAAAGTCTTAATGCGACACAATGGTTGTTATTCTGAATATTCATTATAAGAAACTCACGAATTGTAGATGCATTTTTTATATTACAAAGCGTGAAAATGAGTAAAGAAAATATATTTTTCAAGTTCACAAAAATGTCTAAAGCCTAAAATGAGGAGGGAACTGTTGGAGACCCCACCAAAGAGCTGATATAACTGATACATATATAATACAGCATTATATAGCATTAAACATAAATCATAAACGTCCCTACTGCGGTAATGGAATACGACTACAATAACAGAGCACTTTTTAGAAAAGAATCACTTACAGCTCCATATTTTTATAAATCGTAAAGTTATTTAGCGCACAATACCAGGAAATTTACAAATAACTGGAAGCAAAAAAAGCAGGCTCTAATTACGTAATTTATTAAAATCGGAGACAGAGAACAAAATGACAATCAATGTTTTAATATTTTAGGAGAACTTATTAGGGAACCAAACCACATTAATTAGCAAAAAAAAAGAAAAGGACGTAAATATGCATTTTTATTTTTACAACTATTTTTCGTTTGGTTAGATTTGGATTGCATTAATTTGCGTGTATGAATTTATTTGTGTAAATTTTAGCCATACAAGATGTTTATCTGCTATAATTATATGTGCGTTAACCTAAAATATATACATATTTTGAATTCCTAGCTTAGAAAAAAACGCTCCGCTTATCTTTTTCTAAACTTAATTAATTTATCGTAATGTGTTATCGTAACCTTACACTTAATGACCAAACCATGGATGTGAACTTTTGGTGCTTTGCTAAAGAAAGGCACATGATGTTAAAATATATTAAGATCTTTACTTATAACTTTCATATTTAAAGTGTCATCTCAATTCACTGCTTCCAACCAAACTGAAATACCAGTGTGGTTTGCCTTCTTAAAACTGTATTTGATTTGTTGCAGAGTATCTATCATTGTGGTCACTGAAGACCAAATTCATCGCAAAAGAACAACTAAAATGCGTCAGTCTAAGTATGCCTAAATAGCCTAGTTACACTAAACCAATGCAATGATTGTGAAGCATTGTTGTTTCACCGCAAGCTATACTTAGTTCTCCTGTCTAAAACATATTTAACTCAGCGACATACAAGCTTCAAGACACTGGATATAACACGTTTAATAGCTAGCGACAAAGGAGAACTCTCGAGGTACTGCTTTCTTAATTCAGAACAGTATACCTCAGTTTCTGCCAATAACATTTGTTTAGCTAAACCTGAACCAACTCTTATAAATATTTAAGAACCCCGAGCAAGTGCATTAGAATTTGCCTGATTTATTTGCAAAAAAGAGTTATTCTGTGCAAGCAATAATCAGAATGACCAAACACCCCTTATAGATTACGCAATAATTCTAATATACAATAAAAGGCTCTTAACCAGCTCTATACATGAAACTCTTATAAGCTACGAAATCGCATGAGTCGGTTTTATTATAAATATCCTGGATCTATCTAGAACGCTAGTGTTAATTCCTACTCCAAACTAATTTCCTGTTGGTTCAGTGAACTAAAAAATTCTGAAGATTATCAGATTTCTGATAACTCTCCCGAAATATAAAAAAAATGGAAAGCTTAACGATAAAAATCAAGATTTTAGCACTTCAATAGCCAAAGGTCTAACCTTATTATAGAGCCTAAGTGAATAGCAGAATAAATCGCTGGTCCCTACGAAAAGATATACACACTCAGATCGAGTTCGTTAAAAATTCCCGCTTCGAACAGTTAGTAAATAACTGAGTCAACAATTTTCTCTACGCTGCTTCTCGTAATCAACCATTGAAATTTTCGAAAAGTAGGTGTTGACATCTGCATATTAGCAAAACCAGAGCTATGTCTGATGATAACACAGAGCTATCACACAGCTCACCGAGATCCATAACTATTCTAAAGATAGGTCGCACCTGCCAAAATGATAGAAAATCGACAAGGTCATCCATAATTAAGATCATAAAAATTGTACTTTTCATTGGGCTACACTGCCCCTATTACTCATATAGTGATAATGCTGAAAAATTATATTAAAGACATCAAACGATTTGGTCCTCTAATCAAGTTATACCTTATAAAAAGGAAATTTTTCATTCCTCTGAACAAACACAGTTTCAGTACCAAATAAATACAGTAGCAGAAGTTGCCCAATTGAATCATGGCCCACAGCCCTTTTTCATTCTTCAATCATGGTATCCCAAAATCTGTTATCAAAGAAACCAAAGTCTAAATATATAACTTCAGCTCTTTAACTAGTGCACAAAAATCGAGCAAGGCTCTCTAATTACTTTAGGAACTTTAGGGTATCCCCGAATTTTGAATTTGGGTGCGACTGATTCGGATTACTATAGTGATATTTGTGATTCATTTTCTAAATTATTTTCGTCCAGTTTCTTGTCGTCGACAAACTCTGCCAACTATCACCAGTTCAATAACTTCTCGTAATATATTGCAAATTTGGTGGCTATTAATTTGGAAACAGACTCAGAATAATAATAGGCATCATCAAAATTGATATTTTACATCGCAAAATAATTATATTAAAGGCACTACGTATAATATAGGCAAATGAAGTTAATTTTTGACTGTTGTAAAAATTAGACTTAATTATAAAGCAAGATTGTTATAATTTTAATTTCAAGCCCTTTGTAATGGCCAGTCACTATAAGGTTAAAATGGATGTTTGGTGTAAAAACCGGCTTAGTTGTTTGTTGTTATCTATATTGGTCCAACTTACATATTAAAATTATTATGCAAATTTCTCATCTAATCTTATTTACTATATATACCGACCCCTTATAATCCGATTAAAATGTCATAAAACAATCAAAAAAGTGAATAATTTTCAATTTAAACATTTCCATTGATCCTATATTACATCTAATTCAATTATGGTTTTATTCGTATCATTTTCAATTCAAATCAAAATCCTTGGGTACATAAATGGTATTTTACTTCCCATTTTTTTTTTTTTTTAATTTTAGTTATTTTCCCAAGAGACAAGATTTTTTTTTCATAGTAAAAAGAAAACTATATAAATATTCCACATACATATATATACATACATATTCACATCTTGGATTACATGATTTTCCAATTTTATTTTATTCAAATCATATAATGTATATATATATATAGTTTCAGGTTGATTTGAAGATCTTTCGGAATGGATATATGGATAAACACAATCGTTTCCACTATACCTTTAACACTAAACCCCAAAAACTATATAAACTCATACTCATATCGATAATATCCATTGTATAGAAAATCGAAAATCGAAAAGTGTTGGTTCATCCGCATATGAATGACTTATACTATACAGGTAGTTTGATGCCTCCATTCCATATGGTCTTCTTCTGGATTACGTTGTACGAAAATTTTAAAAGTGGATCTAACATTTTTATTTTTATGTGTGCTATCCTTTTAAAATATTATAATGATATGGAGAACACTGTTCAACAGAACAACCAAAACCAACAAATACAAAAAAAAAACTTTTTTTTTTGGTATATTTAGATTTTCCACCTGAGTCCATATATATACATTTTCGATCAATTTTTCGAAATTTTCCAATCAAAATTGAACAAACAAAATATTTTTATTTAAATCGAAAAAGGATTTGGTTTATAATTTGAATTTTGAAGTAAATAGTTTTTCGTGACAATTTTGTGAGATGATTTGGTCACCAGGTGCGTTCTATTCGTTAGAGAATATAATAAAAAAAAAATTATAAGGGAAATGTATTTTCTATAATTACCATATATACAGGGTGCCACAAAAATATTGTTTTTTTGAACCAATTGTCATAAAACAAATTGCCGAATTTTATAAAAAAAATTTAAACGTATAGTACAATGTAGTAAGAATTTAATGAAGCATTCGATACCGTTGTTCATGGCAATAAACTGCTAAGCGATGTTGGCAAATTTCAGTACCTAAGTAGCGCATCTCGAGTGATAGACTCACTTGAATTAACCGATCAAAACTATCCTGGGGCTATTAATATTTAACAATAAGATTATTTGGATTATAAGAATTTGGATTATTTAGTTTCGAGATCGGGAGGGGGTTGGCCAAAGGGTATATTTTTGATCGGCTTTTTGATATTGGTTATAAATGTTTGTAGATATTCGTAATCGGTTGAGGGGTGGTTCGATTTTGCAAGGTGTGTTTTGTTAACGTTGTTTGTCTGGAACTAAGATGGGTTTTCGGATTTGAGTCGTTTGGATGTCGAGGATATTGGAAACGTTTTGGAGTTTTGGCATATTTTTTCTACATTACAAAAATGCTGATTATTTCTTTTTTTGAGAGTGGTCCATTCGAGATTTTTTCAGGACGTGGAGGCAGGCTGTTTTATCTATGACTGGACGCAGTAGGGATGATTTGTAATTGGGTTTGTGGATGGGAATGGCTTTGGTATGTTTCCGCGGGAGGGGGGATGTAAATGTTAAAATGAATAATTATTTTTATTATTTTTGTATTTTTTGTATTTTTTGTGTTTTTATATTTAAATATGTTTTGTATTTTTATATTTTGTATTTTTTATATATTTTGTATTTTTCATTTTTTAGATTTGATATATTTTTTTATACTTTTTATATTTTTTATATTTTTTATATTTTCTAGATTTTTTATATATTTTATATTTTTTATATTTTCATATTTTGTATATTTTTAAATTTATTATATTTTGTTATATTTTTATTTTAATATTTTTTATTTGTTATATTTGTTATATTTGTTATATTTGTTATATTTGTTATATTTGTTATATTTGTTATATTTGTTATATTTGTTATATTTGTTATATTTGTTATATTTGTTATATTTGTTATATTTGTTATATTTGTTATATTTGTTATATTTGTTATATTTGTTATTTTTGTTATATTTGTTATATTTGTTATATTTGTTATATTTGTTATTTTTGTTATATTTGTTATATTTGTTATATTTGTTTTATTTGTTTTATTTGTTATATTTGTTATATTTGTTATATTTGTTATATTTGTTATATTTGTTATATTTGTTATATTTGTTATATTTGTTATATTTGTTATATTTGTTATATTTGTTATATTTGTTATATTTGTTATATTTGTTATATTTGTTATATTTGTTATATTTGTTATATTTGTTATATTTGTTATATTTGTTATATTTGTTATATTTGTTATATTTGTTATATTTGTTATATTTGTTATATTTGTTATATTTGTTATATTTGTTATATTTGTTATATTTGTTATATTTGTTATATTTGTTATATTTGTTATATTTGTTATATTTGTTATATTTGTTATATTTGTTATATTTGTTATATTTGTTATATTTGTTATATTTGTTATATTTGTTATATTTGTTATTTTTGTTATATTTGTTATATTTGTTATATTTGTTATATTTGTTATATTTGTTATATTTGTTATATTTGTTATATTTGTTATATTTGTTATATTTGTTATATTTGTTATATTTGTTATATTTGTTATATTTGTTATATTTGTTATATTGGTTATATTTGTTATATTTGTTATATTTGTTATATTTGTTATATTTGTTATATTTGTTATATTTGTTATATTTGTTATATTTGTTATATTTGTTATATTTGTTATATTTTTTATATTTTTTATATTTGTTATATTTGTTATATTTGTTATATTTGTTATATTTGTTATATTTGTTATATTTGTTATATTTGTTATATTTGTTATATTTGTTATATTTGTTATATTTGTTATATTTGTTATATTTGTTATATTTGTTATATTTGTTATATTTGTTATATTTGTTATATTTGTTATATTTGTTATATTTGTTATATTTGTTATATTTGTTATATTTGTTATATTTGTTATATTTGTTATATTTGTTATATTTGTTATATTTGTTATATTTGTTATATTTGTTATATTTGTTATATTTGTTATATTTGTTATATTTGTTATATTTGTTATATTTGTTATATTTGTTATATTTGTTATATTTGTTATATTTGTTATATTTGTTATATTTGTTATATTTGTTATATTTGTTATATTTGTTATATTTGTTATATTTGTTATATTTGTTATATTTGTTATATTTGTTATATTTGTTATATTTGTTATATTTGTTATATTTGTTATATTTGTTATATTTGTTATATTTGTTATATTTGTTATATTTGTTATATTTGTTATATTTGTTATATTTGTTATATTTGTTATATTTGTTATATTTGTTATATTTGTTATATTTGTTATATTTGTTATATTTGTTATATTTGTTATATTTGTTATATTTGTTATATTTGTTATATTTGTTATATTTGTTATATTTGTTATATTTGTTATATTTGTTATATTTGTTATATTTGTTATATTTGTTATATTTGTTATATTTGTTATATTTGTTATTTTTGTTATATTTGTTATATTTGTTATATTTGTTATATTTGTTATATTTGTTTTATTTGTTTTATTTGTTATATTTGTTATATTTGTTATATTTGTTATATTTGTTATATTTGTTATATTTGTTATATTTGTTATATTTGTTATATTTGTTATATTTGTTATATTTGTTATATTTGTTATATTTGTTATATTTGTTATATTTGTTATATTTGTTATATTTGTTATATTTGTTATATTTGTTATATTTGTTATATTTGTTATATTTGTTATATTTGTTATATTTGTTATATTTGTTATATTTGTTATATTTGTTATATTTGTTATATTTGTTATATTTGTTATATTTGTTATATTTGTTATATTTGTTATATTTGTTATATTTGTTATATTTGTTATATTTGTTATATTTGTTATATTTGTTATTTTTGTTATATTTGTTATATTTGTTATATTTGTTATATTTGTTATATTTGTTATATTTGTTATATTTGTTATATTTGTTATATTTATTATATTTGTTATATTTGTTATATTTGTTATATTGGTTATATTTGTTATATTTGTTATATTTGTTATATTTGTTATATTTTTTATATTTTTTATATTTGTTATATTTGTTATATTTGTTATATTTGTTATATTTGTTATATTTGTTATATTTGTTATATTTGTTATATTTGTTATATTTGTTATATTTGTTATATTTGTTATATTTGTTATATTTGTTATATTTGTTATATTTGTTATATTTGTTATATTTGTTATATTTGTTATATTTGTTATATTTGTTATATTTGTTATATTTGTTATATTTGTTATATTTGTTATATTTGTTATATTTGTTATATTTGTTATATTTGTTATATTTGTTATATTTGTTATATTTGTTATATTTGTTATATTTGTTATATTTGTTATATTTGTTATATTTGTTATATTTGTTATATTTGTTATATTTGTTATATTTGTTATATTTGTTATATTTGTTATATTTGTTATATTTGTTATATTTGTTATATTTGTTATATTTGTTATATTTGTTATATTTGTTATATTTGTTATATTTGTTATATTTGTTATATTTGTTATATTTGTTATATTTGTTACATTTGTTATATTTGTTATATTTGTTATATTTGTTATATTTGTTACATTTGTTATATTTGTTATATTTGTTATATTTGTTATATTTGTTATATTTGTTATATTTGTTATATTTGTTATATTTGTTATATTTGTTATATTTGTTATATTTTTTATAATTTAATTGTAAATTTCAATCAAAAACTAATTCAATTTATTACAGCCTACGGCTTGCAGAAATTAGCCAATTAATTGATTTTTTCCCCGAGAACCACTGCAAGATTACAGAAAAATGGTTGCAGATTGGAGTTCCTGATAAGATATGACAAAATGCAGAGCAGTTCATTATAGTTGTGACTGCCTTGTTACAATTACCGGACCTCTGTCATTACCGACATACCCTTTCTTTCCCTTTGCCACAAAAAAATACTAACGATCGATCGCTTATTCCAGGAGTTCCTGGTTCGTTCTTGGCCGTACACTCTATAAATCAATCAATCAATCAATCAATCAAAGCGGTTTAACAATAAGAAGCCGATTTTTATAGAACCATCGTCTGAACATATAGCTTCGCGAACTTATTGATTACATCAATGATCATCTAAGGTTATTAACCTTATTGGGCAGACCCATTTTAGCAATAGGACAATTTGATAGTGCATATTATTTACACAAAAATTGATTCTAAAAGACGTGGTAAATGGAACGACGAGTCTCCAACTGATCATTTATTTAATTTTCTAAATTGTTAATGCCAGAATTTAGAAGGTATAGTAGCTCTATTATACTTTGAAGGGACAACGCATTTCAGAAATGTCACCAAAGAATCAATCAGATCGTGAATGAATTAGGAATGTGTCCTATCAAAAAACAATTGCAACCGACAATTGATTTACATACGAGTCCAGGCTATGTCTTTAGCAACCAACGCAAGAGGCAATTTGGTGGCGAGATATATACAAAGAGTTACTGGAGAAAGGAAATATTTAACAATCATACACTGCGAGACAACAAAGAAGCAAACCAGTTATCAGAGAAGACAGCTTGTTTACCCAGCAAAACACATATAGATGTTCATTAACATTTCCCGCGCAAGAAGGTTAATCACAAAGTCGTAATAAATTTCGTTTACGTCAACAAAAGCGAAATGTTAACAGGTATAGTCTTACTAAACTGGTCACAGCAGAGAAATACAAGTTCTGTTTAATGGATGTCAATTTAATGGAGAAATAGGTTCTGGCAATTAAGGCTTTAGAGGGGGTATTTTATTTTGAATCCCATATCATATCTTTAATCAGCTTTCAAAATAAATATGAGATGGGGATTTGCTAACAAGGTTGAACCTCACATTGTCTTTTAAACAAAAAATAAAACATACCTAAATACATTATATGAGCAGTTCAAACATAATGAAGCATTTTAAAATCCAAATGGTCTAATGTCCTTTTTTCACCGTCACTTAAAAATCAAATAAAACTTTCAAATAGAGCTGTCAACAATTTGTTATACTTGTTGGTATGTTTATGCGCTCTATTTTGGTACTTCATTTGATCATATACACTTTTGTGACACCCTATCTATATATTATATAACACATAAGACAATGTAGATCTAAGCTAATTAGAAAAATATTTACAAAAAAAAATGTATCCAAATGATACCGCACTAAAAAAAACATTTAACCCTATAGCTATTTAGTTAACAAACTAATTGACGCCATAAAAACTTTTACAAAACATGAAGTTATTCCAAAACCCATAGAACAAAACATATTCAATGGTATTTATCTTATTCCAGATTTTAACAGATTCTATCTTAAAACAAATTAAGTGGTTACCAGATAAAATTTAATTTTTATTTAAATTTTTTTTTTTATATATATATTTTTTCCGGAAAAACTTCTGTACATATTAGGAAAATTAACAAATTGAATTTTTGCTCCTTTGCAACTAAATACGAGAGACATAACATTTTTTTTAAATAAAATTTAGGTATGTACATACAAGGATGGTATAGAGTTAGCATAAAATGAAAGAAAACAGCATATTTTTGTTTTGGAACATACATGAATTTAGACAAGCGACATAGCGTACATTTTAGTCCTATTCGTAGTACACAGTAACTGGTCCTAATATCGGGTATAGCCTCACTGCTAAATAGAATTAGTCGGAAAATAATGTTTTTGCATATAATTTGACATTTAAAAAACTATATACATATATATATGTATATACAAAATAATAAGACGAAGACATTGCAACAGCAAAAAATTGAAATGTATCCAACCACAAAAGGATACTAACCATGCATATATGTAATATATGTTTTTATCTTTATAAATTATAAGACATTAAATTGGTGTTGATGCTTTAGATAAGTTAAGTGTTTTGCTACAATTTTTCTATTTTTTTGAATAAGTTAGTGCAATATAATGTTTTTTGTTTTTAAAAAACTAAATGTGAGGTAATGAAGAGTGGTGCCAACCATAATACTGTAGTCTAAAGAATAACTTTAACCAACCTACACTGCGGGATTTCAATAAATTTATAACAGAACAATTAAATAATTAAACCGTTTCCTTAATATAAAGTAAAGTGTCCGACAAGCTAGAGAACTAATCATTGAATTAACCAAACCTTGCAAGGTGAATTCTCTATGCATTTAGCTTTGCGAACTATGTATATACCTAAAATTATCTGAATGGTATGTGACACCCGGATCGAT
This sequence comes from Tipula confusa, assembly GCA_963556175.1. NCBI lineage: Eukaryota > Metazoa > Arthropoda > Insecta > Diptera > Tipulidae > Tipula > Tipula confusa. Next base: position 199,379,771 of record OY744476.1, on the reverse strand, counting down.
GTTAGCAACTTCCCGGGTAGATACACATCGAGTAGAGTTATAAATCTAGTAGACATTATTTTCAGTGACTGCACATTTTTCGAATAGATTTGCAGCTAATTATGGTATAAGGAATTTGCATCTTGACCGTTACCAAATTCAATTAAATCATAAGTTTAACAGTTAAATCAAGTGGACCTTCCTTTTGGTGACGAGGCCTATTTCTACCTAAAGGAAATGCAATAAGTAAAATTTTCGGGTTTGGAACTAACAACTATTTATCAAAACAGATGGACCCTCAAACATTTACAGTTTCGTGGGAATTTTAGTTCGATGGGGTTATAGAAACCTTTTTCTAAGAATTATACCACAAATGTCATTTTACAATCACTGGTGACAGGTATCGAAATATATCAAAGTTTTTTTTAACAAACTGGAGAAATAAACTGGGTCTGGTCTTACAATAGACCACACATAATGTCTAATTTACCATTTAAAATAAATATGTCAATGTAAGAAATATTGTACTTTTTATAAACTAAGTCGAGTATTTAGCTTTAGGCAACCAGTAATGGATAAAGCAAATATACTTTTCATACCCCTAACATAATTTTTAAAATTCTATTACTGACGCACCGTTTCTGCAAAATGGCACCAAAAATTACAAAATATATGAAAAGTAAACTCCCTCTAGATGTTTTAATCGTATAGCGACAAGAGGCTTAGTGATTACAAAATTTCATCTCAGTGACTACAAAATTTCAGATCGAATAGCACCAGTGAACTTTCATTAACTGAATAAAACGGAATAGAATTTCTCCGTTACGTTAAATTAAATGTAACCCAAAGGATCATTTCAATAAGAGCGGAGAGGTTTATTACGATTCTGGATTATGTTGAATGGCGCAAAATCTTGAACTTTACCTCATATTCAATAAAAAAAATAACAGAACAATCGAGGCTACTACAGCAATAAGTCAAAAATTGCAAAAATGGATAAAATTTACAAGAATACAAATTGGAATCTAACAACATTTAATGAAGCATGTGAAGTTATCCCAGTATTTCATCCCACGAAAATAAAAAAAAATCATCAGGCAATACTTTTTCATTCCATCCCAGGATTTTATATTTTAAATTTAAACGAGAAGCGAGAAAAACAAACAAAAACTAAATTATTAAAACGCATCCCATCCCAGTTTTTTAATCATAAAAAATTTGAATATTATAAAGCAAACTCAATTAATGGTTAGAAACTAGTAATCATAAATAGGACTCCCTAAATTTAAAATCGATATGTTGAAGAGCAGCCACAAGTGATTATTGATAAATATTAGACTGTAATCAACCAATTATACAAAAAGTCTCTCAGAAACATTTTATAGATTTTTCTAACTTGATATTCAAAAAAATTGTTCAGGTGGAAGTTTGATGGCCATTATCTGACCATCGTAGAGATGGCTAGATAGATCTGAATATGAGATCTTGTAGAGTACTATTAGACAATCATTTGTGATAAACCACCATATTAACGCGACCCTCAGGAAACATTTTATAGAATTTTCAAACTTGATATTCAAAAAAATTGTTCAGGTGGAAGTTTAATGGCCATTATCTGACAATCGTAGAGATGGCTAGGTGGATCTGAATATGAGATCTTGTAGAGTATTATTTGACAATCGCTTATGATAAACCACCTTATTAACGCGACCCTCAGGAAACATTTTATAGAATTTTCAAACTTGATATTCAAAAAAATTGTACAGGTGGAAGTTTGATGGCCATTCTCTGACCATCGTAGGGATGGCTAGGTGGATCTAAATATGAGATCTTGTAGAGTACTATTTGACAATTATTTGTGATGAAACCCCATATTAACGCGACCCTCAGGAAACATTTTATAAAAAAATGATAAATAATTGTCTAATAGTACTTTACAAGATCTCATATTTAGATCCACCTAGCCATCTCTACGATGGTCAGAGAATGGCCATCAAACTTCCACCTGAACAATTTTTTTGAATATAAAGTTTGAAAATTCTATAAAATGTTTCCTGAGGGTCGCGTTAATATGGGGTCTCATCACAAATGATTGTCTAATAGTACTCTACAAGATCTCATATTCAGATCCACCTAGCCATCTCTACGATTGTCAGATAATGGCCATCAAACTTCCACCTGAACAATTTTTTTGAATATAAAGTTTGAAAATTCTATAAAATGTTTCCTGAGGGTCGCGTTAATATGGTGGTTTATCACAAATGATTGTCTAATAGTACTCTACAAGATCTCATATTCAGATCTACCTAGCCATCTCTACGATGGTCAGATAATGGCCATCAAACTTCCACCTGAACAATTTTTTTGAATATAAAGTTTGAAAATTCTATAAAATGTTTCCTGAGGGTCGCGTTAATATGATGGTTCATCACAAGTAATTGTCTAATAGTACTCTACAAGATCTCATATTCAGATCTACCTAGCCATCTCTACGATGGTCAGATAATGGCCATCAAACTTCCACCTGAACAATTTTTTTGAATATCAAGTTTGAAAATTCTATAAAATGTTTCCTGAGGGTCGCGTTAATATGGTGGTTTATCATAAGCGATTGTCAAATAGTACTCTACAAGATCTCATATTCAGATCCACCTAGCCATCTCTACGATTGTCAGATAATGGCCATCAAACTTCCACCTGAACAATTTTTTTGAATATCAAGTTTGAAAATTCTATAAAATGTTTCCTGAGGGTCGCGTTAATATGGGGTTTCATCACAAATGATTGTCTAATAGTACTCTACAAGATCTCATATTCAGATCTATCTAGCCATCTCTACGATGGTCAGATAATGGCCATCAAACTTCCACCTGAACAATTTTTTTGAATATCAAGTTTGAAAATTCTATAAAATGTTTCCTGACGGTCGCGTTAATATGGTGGTTCATGATAAATAATTGTCTAATAGTACTTTACAAGATCTCATATTTAGATCCACCTAGCCATCTCTACGATGGTCAGAGAATGGCCATCAAACTTCCACCTGAACAATTTTTTTGAATATAAAGTTTGAAAATTCTATAAAATGTTTCCTGAGGGTCGCGTTAATATGGGGTCTCATCACAAATGATTGTCTAATAGTACTCTACAAGATCTTATATTCAGATCCACCTAGCCATCTCTACGATTGTCAGATAATGGCCATCAAACTTCCACCTGAACAATTTTTTTGAATATAAAGTTTGAAAATTCTATAAAATGTTTCCTGAGGGTCGCGTTAATATGGTGGTTTATCACAAATGATTGTCTAATAGTACTCTACAAGATCTCATATTCAGATCTACCTAGCCATCTCTACGATGGTCAGATAATGGCCATCAAACTTCCACCTGAACAATTTTTTTGAATATAAAGTTTGAAAATTCTATAAAATGTTTCCTGAGGGTCGCGTTAATATGATGGTTCATCACAAGTAATTGTCTAATAGTACTCTACAAGATCTCATATTCAGATCTACCTAGCCATCTCTACGATGGTCAGATAATGGCCATCAAACTTCCACCTGAACAATTTTTTTGAATATCAAGTTTGAAAATTCTATAAAATGTTTCCTGAGGGTCGCGTTAATATGGGGTTTCATCACAAATGATTGTGTAATAGTACTCTACAAGATCTCATATTCAGATCTATCTAGCCATCTCTACGATGGTCAGATAATGGCCATCAAACTTCCACCTGAACAATTTTTTTGAATATCAAGTTTGAAAATTCTATAAAATGTTTCCTGAGGGTCGCGTTAATATGATGGTTCATCACAAGTAATTGTCTAATAGTACTCTACAAGATCTCATATTCAGATCTACCTAGCCATCTCTACGATGGTCAGATAATGGCCATCAAACTTCCACCTGAACATTTTTTTTGAATATCAAGTTTGAAAATTCTATAAAATGTTTCCTGAGGGTCGCGTTAATATGGTGGTTCATCACAAATAATTGTCTAATAGTACTCTACCAGATCTCATATTCAGATCTACCTAGCCATCTCTACGATGGTCAGATAATGGCCATCAAACTTCCACCTGTACAATTTTTTTGAATATCAAGTTTGAAAAATCTATAAAATGTTTCTGAGAGACTTTTTGTATAATTGGTTGATTACAGTCTAATATTTATCAATAATCACTTGTGGCTGCTCTTCAACATATCGATTTTAAATTTAGGGAGTCCTATTTATGATTACTAGTTTCCAACCATTAATTGAGTTTGCTTTATAAAATTCAAATTTTATATGATTAAAAAACTGGGATGGGATGCGTTTTAATAATTTAGCTTTTGATTGTTTTTCTCGCTTCTCGTTTAAATTTAAAATATAAAATCCTGGGATGGAATGAAAAAGTATTGCCTGATGATTTTTTTTTATTTTCGTGGGATGAAATACTGGGATAACTTCACATGCTTATTTAATGGACAAACAGCTAACGCTAACAAAAATCTAATTTTTTGTCGGTATGTTTTAAAAGCCACATCAGTCAAATTTGATGTGAATTGTTCAGTAGCATATGGTAAATAATCATAAAAGGTTAAAAAATATCCAGAAACTCAATATATCGAAAATTTAAAATACCAAACAAAAAAACAAAGCAAAAACTTGTCAAAAACTTTACCAAAAGTCAATAGACGCGTTGAACGATTTAAATGTTTATAAGGAACAATCAAAGAATGAGGAAACAATTTCCAAATGTATTGTAAAACTGAAGTCTAGCACAAACATGCAAATTTAGTCTTTTCCTTGATAATTCCCTAGCTGATAAATTTATTGTTGGTGTCGATTCAAACAATATCCAGCAAAGGTTACCTTCTAAAAATATTGTGAAATGGTTTTAAATATGGAAATGTCTGCGAAAGAGTCAGTAGCACGTAGGTCAGCAAACTTTAATATAAATCGATAAAGTCAAAGTTGCAGTAGTCGAAAACATGAGGCAAGTTCTTATCGAAGTCATCGAGGTCGTTATCAGAAACATAGGAGGAGAAATAGTAGATTTATAAATTGTCGAAAAACGCCTTGAAGTCAAAGCCAGTCGTCAGACAATTCAAATTTCTAGTAATGGTCAAGGAAATAAAAACAACTGTTAGGCAGGCAATGTGGTTTAAGTAGTCATCTTGAAGTCAATCTTCAGCTACAAAATAAAATTGCTACAGCTTTAGGGAGAATTTTAAGTTCATTAATCTAGTTAATCAAGGCAACTATGGGTGTCAATTACACGTGGGGTATATTTTTATCAGCGATGGCTGTTTACAAGTAAACACACTTGTTTACAATTTGATCGTAAACAAGTGAAAACAATCGATATTTGGTAAACAAATGAAAACAATGTAAACAATTGGAAAAAATGTTAACAATTCAATAAAAAAAGGATAATCAGTGTATATGTTTAGGAATAAAAAATCGCAGTTGGCTTTTTCAAGTTCTTTAAGTCTTGTGCTAAATTCTCTTGATGTCTTGCCAAACTGACTGCCCTCGCAATCTGAGCATTTTATTTGGTAGATTCCAAAGCGCGATGCGAATGGTACTTGATCTTTGAAGTAATTTAAATCTTTTTTTGATGGATGTTGAATTCATCATTGGGAATTCATCTTTACAAGGAATTTTAGAATTTGACCAACACACCAAAAATGATTTTTTTAGTTTGTTTTTTAATATAAAAAGATAGAAGATGTGATTGTCTTTTGGAATATGGAAGCAGTTAAATACTGAATATCCTAATTTGGCACAGTTTGAAAAGAAACTTACAAATACCAGCATCTTATTTAGTCAGATTTAACGAATATTTTGGTCTTTTGTACACTCTCTAAATAGAAACCGTCACGGACATTTTTGGAAGTTTTTCTTTTGGATTATTTGCTTTCAACTTTTAAACTATTGTTACGAATTGGCTTACGTCGTTGGTGGCCAGCCCAACAATTTACCACTATATTCTTTAAATAATTAAATAATGTTTTAGTTTGTTTACCGGTTAGCAGTCTTATAGTAATGGTTAAGATACTTGCTTACCAAGTCGCAGTTCGATTCTCGCCATTGACCAAAAATTAATAAATAGAAACTAAGTAATTTCATCTTATGCACCGGTGACTGAATTGTGTAAAAATAAACGTTCGTCGGGTTGACCACCTATACATTGTTCGCCAATTCGCAATATTTGGTTCAACAAGTCTCTTTAGAGATGCGGTAAGTGAAGTTTTCAGCATATTCACTATAATGTTTACATTGTTTACTTGTTTCCGATGTTTACAGAAAAAAATTCCTTGTTTACATATAAAAAATTACATTGTAAACAATAAAGTAAACAATTATTTGTAAACAATCGGCATACAATGCTGATTTATATATATAGAAGTCGACAAAAGATTTAGGTAAGGAGCATTTAAAATTTTTTAAAAAATCATAACATTGGATTAATTAAGTCTCCCTTATATCATCCTCAATCAAATGGTCTTTCTAAACGAAATATTCAGTTGGTAAAAAGGTGTTATAAAAGGTAATTTTATAGCTAAGAAATTGAGAAAATTTGGATATTCAACAACGGATTGATAAGTTTTTATTACATGATAAACTCTTACAGACCTAGGTAGGTCAGATCTATCATCACCGAAGCGGTTAATTGGACAAAACTGGAAAAAAAAATTTTAACGGCTTTTACCGAAATAATTATTTTCTGGCTTTCAACGTTTTTAGTATTCTAGAATCTAACATTTCTGTTTTTTCCTTATCAAAATAAAGTGAACCTGATGAAGGATGAAAATGGTAAAGAAGTAATCACACCGTGTTCTGAGCCAGAAGCATGTTGATAGTTTATCATTAGTTAAATTACTCGTCAGATTTACCTTCGGTTAGATAATTAATGCAATATACTTACAAGCACTTTTTTATGTTTTCTTAAGTTTCAGATCTACACTTTTACATTAAAATATTTTTTTTTTGTGTTAAATGATTGATTGAAATACGCTGGCCGTATTATTAAAGCAGTTAGTAAAATAATAATTAAGGAAGAGAAAGGTATCACTCAATATAGTATATCTCTCAATATACACAAAATTCTAAAATGTATATGAATTACAGATTCAAAAAAATTATTTAACACCAAAATTAAATTAAATAACCGTTAAACTGTCATTATAATTGCAAGATAAAACAATTGAATATATTCATTTCTATAAATTTGGTTATGTACAGTTCTTTAGAAAAAATGTCTGCCAAAATATAGCTAAATGATATTTTACGACTAAACCTGTAGCTAGTAAAATGTACTAACATAAAATAAAAAATCAGGAAAAACCTATATGATAAACAAAAACTAATTTTCTACAATATTTATTTTTCTAACATTCTGGTGACAGTAAAAAATATGTCCAAAACTAAAAAAAAAATGTGGCAAATAAATTAAATTAACAAAACTTTGCTCTCAAATATATACAGAATTATTTCTGCTTGTTCAACGTAAACCGAATGTCATATATAACTTTATAAGCCACACAAATCTTCATTGTAAAGCGGTTTTATTTTTCGTTTCAATTTAATTTGTAGGACGCACTGGTTATTTTTATATCTCCACTAAAACTAAATTACTAAATTATAGGTATCCATATTGTTTTCTAGAATAAAGTATCGCGTGTGGAAATTTTGTATGACTATATAATTTTCTCAATAACAACTATACAGTACCGTGCATTTAAATATAGACAACTTGATTTCCTAGGAAGTACTAATATTACAATATTACAATTTGAGATTTCTGCTGCCGAAGCATACTCAACTTTTCAAGTTTCTTTTAATATCCTACCAACCAAAGCTATCCTGAACTGGAGTGGAACCGCAGATATCCTAAACTGTCTTAAAACTAATCTTAACTAATTTTAAAACTAATCGAATCATTGGTCAAAGGCCGTATTTTATTTCTTGTTAAGAATTCAATCTTAGTAAATCACCATGGATTGTATCCCGAACATTCAACTGTTACTAACCTTGTATTGTTCGGTTAATTTTCAAAAATGATCTAGATCAAGATCTGAGTAACTCAGTTTCAAAGGCTATTTGTTCCAGCTCGGACAGATTATCCATAGTCGTTTTAAAAAACTAAATCTACCCAAACATATGGCAATTAAGATTTCAATAGTCGGACGGTTGTAAACAAGTGTGTTGAAGAAAATGTTGGAAATTAAATTCGAACAAATTGAAAGAGCGCCCGAAATAAATTGAGGGTTTAGATTATAAAATATTTTAGCTTCAGCTTAACTATTTATTACAATTAAACCGAACCTTAAATAAAAATGCCCGTTATCCTACTTTTTTCTATTCAGGTAGCATAATGCTAATGATCTACCTTGAATTTGAAGAATTGTCTGTCAGCCAATTTATTTTTACCAACGAACAATTTTTTAAATTATAAAAATAGTGTATTCCTGGAATTCATGGTAAGCTCTACCTGATTTTGGCTTAGACATTTTAAAACCACATCCATCTTTGATGTACTCGTATATTAAGTGTGTGAATTAACGTACTAGCCGCCATCATGTATTTGGTGACGACCATACTCATTTATGGGAGTTTGTCGATACTGCTCAAATGTATCTGGGTTAATTTTTAGTTCAATCCAGGTGTTCTCCCAACTAGTGCAACTGCTAATCGAGACATCAATTGCTACAAATCGCCGGTCATTCAACTGATAACGTAAGCCGAGACAAATGTTTTTCAATAAGACCGTGATCAATTGATGGTCCATGTACGGAACAGTTAACTGTATCATCATACTCCAAATATGTAGGTAGAAATCAAGCAACTTTCGTTTGGCCGATTTTTATGTGGCATTGGCCGACCGGCCTTGGTCCGAGAGGTAGACGCGTTGTACCGTTTAGCGAGGTGGAGATGCCGAGTTCGAGCCGCAGCGAAACCATGTACTTTAAAGGTCTCTATTGTAATTTTGCCATCAAATAATAGTGTTTCAAAATTCGTTTATGATATCTGGCAGCTATACCTATACAGCTTCAAATTCTTTCAAAGAAAGAAATACTTCAATTCTTTCATCTTTCCATAGTGAAGGATGTTAACTAGTTTTGCATCAGTCCTATCACATCAGCAATGATAAATTTTCCAACTCTTGTTTCCTGCCTTGAACCCACTTTGCATTTTTAATGCTGTGCTTGTTCATTTGTCGTTTAGTTGGTCCAACTTACTGTTAAGTTGCGGTGCTTGTTGTTTCATTTGGAGCAATAGATAGTTCTACAATTGATATACTTCTTGCGATTTTATTTCGATCGTTGCTGCTTTTCCGTAAACATAAAATAAATGTAATACCGTACGCGCTGTTTTAATGCATACTTGATTTCTCGAATACGTTTGAGTGTGACTGCCATTGGGTGACATCGACCGAATTACTTATTTGACCATCGCTGGCATTCAAAAATTTTATTCACCGATCAGCGGTACCACCATCAGTTAATAACTCATTACGCTGCCATGGTTGCTAAGCTAAGGGACGAACAGCATTATTTAAACTAAAGTAAGATAAATCAGTTACAGATCTATGGTCACTTAAGGATTTGGTGGCCTCTGGATTAGCCATCAAGTAGTTCAGTAATTTCAGTATTGACATTATAATCGAGACGAGGATGTTGAGTTCTTCTTGACTAACAATGACTTGGGATAGGCTGGGCTTGAAGCTATGCTACCTGAAAAGAGATTACCCGCAGAATTAATGTCTATGATGTGGGCTCCTTATAGAAAAGTTAGATAATATATTAAAGAAGCGATTGTAAGCCATAATAACGGTGAAATTACAAAAGAGAACCTTAAGGTTGGTTTCAAAACTGGCCCTAGATACAGCAAGTATCAGTCGGCTATTGAGGTGTCACCAAAAGCCCGAAATACTATTCTAAATAAACTCAGAGAGAAGAGGACTCTTTGTTATAAATAAAAAGATTAACCAATCATCTATTGACACAATGGTGCATCAAACATTGATGGTCCACTTGTAAGTGGTGGGATTTTGAGAGTATTTATTATTTGGGTAGTAAAAAGGACTGGACTTTTAGTGATCACCAAAAGCTAAAGTCTTAACTTTAAAATCTCTATAAGAGCACATGATTGCAATGAATATCCAGGCAAAATTTAACGAGATGCACTTACACGTTCAAATTGGGAAAAGTTCAAAAACTTGTTGGAAATAACTTGCCAAGGATAGTCAGAAAAGATAACAGGCATCTTCAATGAGGATGTAGATGAAATTGAGCATAAAATTACCAGCTCAAACATCGATGTCTCTGACAAAAGCATACCATGGAAACACCACGAGGAATAACCTTAGTAGAATAACATGCTAATCACAAAAAGGGCAACAGTTTCAAAGATGCGAAAGGTACATCAGAAAGAGGCAAACGTCGCAGCAAGGCTGCAAAAGAAATGCAGTTATGTAGCATGCCGTAATGATACATGAACAATGTGAACAAGACCATCCAGCTTAGTCTGCGGAGAGATTCTTTACATAAAGCATGTAATGCAGAAGCATGGGGCTTCGTATATAAGTTCAGTGCTGGAGGCCTTAAAACTCCAGAAATTTTAACCACCTTGACAAATGTATATGGGTTAACGCAGCTACATGTTGAAAGGATACCACCAACTTTTCCGAAAGCATGAAAATAAAATTATCATTTGCAAAGTAATCATCATTGGGAAGGGAGGTAAACGAGATCCCATCGATCCAAAATCCTACTAGCCAATCATGTTACTACTACCAGTCTTAGAGAGGAGTGGGAGGTATAGTGATAAGCAGTTCGGATTCAAAGAAAATTAGTCTTTAGGAGACACTATGGTGAAGATGATCAACATAGTCAAAGAGTCAGTGCATACATTCTTGTTGTACCCCTTGACGTATAGGGAGCTTTCTACAATCCAAGGTGGCCTAGTACTATGAATGAGTTAAAAAACATTAGCTGTCCAGCAAATCTTTACTTGATTATGTCACAATTTAGAAGAGTGTGTTCAAAGGTTGCCCACAAGTATCAGTTTTAGAACCTCACCTCTGGAACATCGTCTTCCATTAAATTATGAACACCAAAATCTAAAAAGTAGCATTTGATGACGGTAAGATAATTCTCTTTGCTGGACAACTGTAAATAAAGCGTTAAGGGAATAGCTCGGATTGCTGTAAATAAAATGGTTGATTGGTATTCCATAAGAAGCAACTCTCGTTTGCCAAAACAGTATATAATGATCCAACTTAAAGAATCGCTCAATATCAGAAGACCACATTTGGTCTTTGTTAAAAGAGTGTGAATTGAGATGGTCAAAACTGTCAAATGGCCTGAGATTTTGACGAAAGGTATCACGTCACATTTCAAAAAGATTGCAGAAAACTGTAAAAAAAGACTTATTCATGCTGAGACAAGTTTCAAAAGAAACTTGGGGCTTTAAACTAAGGACCCTCAAGACTATATACAAAGGCCTATATAGTAGTTGCATTACTTACATATATACTTGTGTGGGGTAGGCTGACATAATGAATTGTCACCGCACCGAAGAAAATTAATAAGGGCACAAAGCGGAATTATTTTTGGTATTAGAAAATCCAATAGAACTGTAACAACAGATGCAGTTCCTGTGTTAGCTGGCATAATATCAATTTATATATCTTGAGAGAGTTGCTATAGGTATAACCTAACTTGAAGCAAAACTTATGTGTTTGTTCAAGCAGCAGATGCGTAAAGCATTCATTTTAATGTAACAAGAAAGATGGAACAATTCGATGGATGGAAGGACAACCTTTAGTTTCCTTTCAAACGTCGGAGAAGGTCAAAGAAGGCTTAAGAAAAGAAAAAGAGACAAAGTACGATTTGCTGGGAATGTAGCCATGATAACGAAAAAAAATCAGTTACATGTTCCGAGGCATCAAAAATATTAATTGAAATTATGTTGATAAACCTTTTTTATTGCCGATATATTATTGAGTTGATGATTAAAAACGTTCAAAGCCCCACGCTGGGCGCCACATATTTGTAAGTAACAAATATTACATTTAACATGACTTATTAACTTATAGTATATATAGGTATACGTATAACTTTAACTTAAGTACATATAGTCGAAATATGAAATGATAATCACCATCGGCTAAACTATACATTATTTTGGCGCCCAATGTGGGGTTTATAATGATTATATTATAACAAAATGTAATTTTAGCGAAAACCACTTGGACGATTACACCATCAGTATGACCACAACACTAACTTAATTCGACACTTATATATTCTATTATATATATATATATATATATATATATATATATATATATATATATATATATATATATATATATATAGCATATATATTGTAAGTAAAATTTTATTGTATATTTTTGTGTGATGGTTTTATTGAAGGATTTTAGTTTTCAATAACAAAATCATAAAAAAACATAAAAGGATAACAACATTGTTCGTTCGTTATTAATTTATTTTTATTAATAAAAATGTTATATAAATAATAAAAAAAAATTTTGTTTTTCATTTTCATTTGGATTTTATTCTTGGATTTTGTGTACAACAAAATAACATCGTGAAAAGTCATAACTATACGTATTGTGACATTTGTATAAGGATATATGTATATCCATATAGGTATACATGTATGCGCATTGTTATTTTAGGTTGATTGATTTACCTGTGCTCGTCAATATCACCGATACACTGTGCAGCATGAATATATCATATATATATATCATAAATATATCATTTTTATATATCGTCGAATGCAATAAAATTATAAAAAAAAACATATTTAAGAATTTAAGTTAGCCTAACGAATTTTATCAATATGAACCCATCATGCCCGTCTCATTCGAGTCTATAGCAAACATATAACAATGCGAAATTCAACATACATAAAATAACATATATATAAAAAAGCATAAAAAGTCAAACAAACAACATTACATCACCTTATTCGCCATATACATATATACATATTATGTTTTGTATTCGTCATAAAAACAGCAGAAGCAGCAAAAACATTGCAACTCATCGCACTCACCAAAAGGTATCAAATATTTTTACAACTTTCACATATGTGATCTCGTACCACCTTCAAAATATTTACGTATATTTTTAACTTCCTGCCCGCGCACCCGTATTTATAAATTCGAATTTGTGTTTTTGTTGTTTGGTTTGACATTTTATAATCAACAACCCCTATTACAACTATATATACCCATATTTAGATATATGATGCGGTTTAGAGGTTAATAAATGTACGATCTTAAAAAACGGGAGGTGCTCCACAGTGTATAATATATACTGTATGTTATTATATATAATTTTTGAATGAGTTTGATATCCATATGTGATTAAGGATATATAGGATAATCCAAAAAATCTCCACACACCTAAAAGGTTAAGTTTATCTAGCAAGATAAAGAAAAAATACACAAAAAATTTCCCAACAAAAACATGGAAGAAGTGCATATATGGGGAGAAATGAGTTTTATTTTTCATTCAATTTGAAAATGGTTTGAAAACTAATAAAGGGTTTTTTGATCGTAAAAATCAAAATCATTTTTTGGTTTTGTTATTTTAGAAAACTATATACGACTGAATAAAAATATTTATGTGTAGATATTTGACAATAATAATAAAATTTAAACCAAATATGGAAAATCGTAAAAAATGAAAACATATTTATGGAAATTTTTTTTTAGTTTTTGTTCGTTTCGGGGGTTTGGTTAGGTGATTTAGAAAAAAAAAAATGTTATGTCAATTTTATATATTGTATTATATTTTATATGATTGCGGAGTTGAGATGCAAGATGAATGTATATGTGGCGTGTGGTCTTTGACTTTATAATTAAATTATGAACAAAATATTATGTTATAACGTTACGGTCTAGGTCTAGTAGAGGGACCTTTTTTAATGATCTGACTTTGTTATGCGCGACATCCCATAAAGAAGTGCAGCATAGTTTTAATATTCGTACTTTTTTGATTGTTTCATTAGTTTGGCGAAAAAAAGAAATTTTGCCAAAAGAACCATATTTTTATTGTTTTAAAATAATAACTATCATAAAACTACCATTCAAAAGGAACATTTATGAGCGTCTAGCATTGTTTCCGTGTCGACTCTCCTATTCCTCACTAACCAATCTTCACCATCATATCATTTATTTTCGATCTCGAGTTGTTTTTAATTTTTTAAGTCTTAATCCAAATAAAGCAACTGGACCTATGATGGAGTATCATCAACTGCCCTAAAGAACTATCATTTATCTCTAGCTAAATTTCTTAACAAATTGATTCAAATGTCAATGAATTCCATCGATTCCTAAAACAGGTGATAATATTTCCTCTTCTAATTACCACCTAATTGCTTCGTTGTCGATCTTATTTAAAGTAATGAAATACATATATTATAGTGAATTTTTACCTTATGAACTATTTCGATATACATTGGCTTTTATCAGTTTTTAAATATCGATTCGTAAGAATCGCTCTTTAGGCGATTTTATTGTACTTATATGCTCGCTGGAAAAAAGGAGCATAGTATTTTATCGAAATTATCAAAAGTAGATAAACGAAAGTGAAATGTCAATTTATAGTTTTTCTGTGAAGATACACAAAAATGTTTGCACAAATAAATTGTGATATTTTTTTTTTCTACTCGGAAGTGCAATTTTCTTTTATTCTCAATAACAACACTTACATATTATTCAGTGGATTTATACTGTTCCTTTAAAGATAGTTAATTTGTAAACCCTAACTTTGAAGTAGAAACCACTAAGTGAGACCGAGCGAGACTATTAATTAAGCTACCTAGCATCGGAAAAATTAGAGGGACCACCACAAAAACTTTCATCTTCCGAAAACTTACTTCCAATGGATATTGTAACCGTTTTCGTATCCACTGATACTTTAACCTATTCATCAACGAGAGTTTGGCAGTTTAAAAAAATAGACAACCTATCCTTTTTCATCTGTCGAAAAATTGACGGAAATCGATACAATGTATATCCTTTATTGGTTAATTATTTACAAGCAAATAACTCGCAGCTGTTAAGTTTAGAAAATGTGGGGGGTCATTTACTAACCAGAACCACCACTACTACTTGTGCTTAGTGTACAGTGCCACAGAACCAAGCACCAAAATAAACAAAGTTCAAAATGGAGTCGAATTCCAATTATTATATAGAAGTATCAGAATGTGGTTTTGTATCAGAGGATGAGTCTGATTATAACCCTGAAACATCAGTCAACATAGTTTGAAAAATTACAAGCAATCCCAGCCGAGCAAGATGACGAAAGGATAAAAAATAAAAAAATTAACTAAAAGGGAAACTGCGCAAATGCTGCATATATGCAAAGATATGCAAGATATATGCAAACAAGCAAGATATTAGAAAAGAAAGCCACAAATTACTTACAAAATGTACAGCCCAATATTTTAAAAATTTTAGTATATTTTTAGAATTTTGCGGAGCTTTAAATGAAATTGATCGAGCTTTCGAAAAAAGCAAATCGCCGAAAAATAGGGCCCTAAAGGAAAATTAGTAGGGTGACAGCGAAAATTTGCTCAATAACTCAAGATACAGGTTTGATTGTATGATGTTACGTAAAATAACGGGATACCTACCATCGCAAAAGTTCAACTTTAACCAATCCACAATTCCAGTCAATTTTGAATTGGCTGACCGTCAATTCTTCTTGCCTCAACAAATCGATGTGTTAATTGGCACCGAATTATATTGGGGTAAAATTTATGAGAATGAAAATCACTCTGGAGCTATTTACTGAATAAATTCTCAATAACAATGAAAAATTATGTAAAGAATATTATGTACAAACTGTGACTCTAGATTTGTCTGGATGTTATTCAGTCTGTCTACCAAAAAAAAAATATTTCGGAGCTGAGTGAGTCTAGCAACTCCGCCCGACAACAATTTTTTAAATTGGTAAAGCGCCTACTGAAGAATACTCAACTGCATGATATGTAGATTAATTTTATAAAGGGATGCATCGTGGTGAATCACTTGGGTCCCATATCGGATTATGAAATAAAAAGGCAAAAACAATATGTATTTCGAAAAAAATTACAACGTCAAAGTTACGGATGGTATTCAAGAGCACCTCAAAAAGTGGTTCGGTTATAACACTAAATGATACTCTTTACAGTTTTCGGGAAAGATTTTTATGTCAACGACTTGCTAACGGGCGCCGATTTAGCTGAGGAACTGATTAATCTAAAATCCAATCTCATTATTAACCGAGAGTGGATTTGAATGACGAGAAATGATAATCTCAGCGGTATAAGAAAACAGTCTAATCATATCAAATATTCAGACTTATCAACAAACTGCTACGCATCAGTGGTTTTTGTCTACGATTCTCACATAATGTGATAACACAAGCGAGGAATAGAAAATTTGGACCGCACTATCAGAAGAAATCGAGAATTGCACATAATTATGCACTTCTTAAATGGAAACAACATCAATCGTATAAGTGAACTTAACATGCTTCAGTCAAATTGTCCAGATAACAAAGAGGTCGCTTATAAATATTTATAATAATTTTATTATATTAATATTTTATTAATAATTTTATATAAAAATAATAATAAATATATAATGAGTCGGAATCTTCAAATGATGCTTGGAAAAAATTGTTTGGAAAAGGCAACTACATTACAAATTTCTAGTGAGCCCAAAAAGGAAGCATTATTGTCTGTAATTCTTGGAAAGCTCAAAAATTTCGTTATTTTATTATAAAGAATGCAAAAAATTGCTTTGGATTAACCAAAATTTTACTTTTAATCTGTAAGATATAGATTTAATAACGGAATTTATTAATGCAAATGCAATAATGCATTTTTTAGCCTAGTCGTAACAATCCACTGAGCGCTTTAATGTTTTGGAAAACTAGACTGGCGGTAAGTAATATTTGGTTTAAGCGATGATTGACATGGTACAGTATAATTAATTTTCACGGATTTTTTCGAAACAAATAATTCAAAACCTCTTCGAACAGTTTTCCTTTGTGATTATCAGCATGAATATACGAAACGGTTTTATACACGGTAACAACAATAATAAATTGACTCGCCACTTTTACATTTTATATTAACTTGCTTAAAAACCAGTTTATGATTAACAGCAATGATGAAGCCTCCACACCGCCTTGAAGTTATCCCGGATTTTCATCCCAGGAAAATGTAAAATTACCTTTGACAACAAGCGCTTAAAAAATACATCCCAGACTTTTTTTTCTCAATACAAATAAATGTATCTTATTTAAAATAATGTATCGGATTCGCATGTTGCACTATAAGAAAAACAGAAAAAACAATTCTTCTGGTCAAGATTACAGTAGGCCTGGATTTTTGACATATCGACATGGTAATGAGTTCTATTGGCTATATTTTGTTCAATTCTAGGGCTGGTTTGCCCGTTAGAATTTCTGCTACATAAATACCTGTAATAAATGTGGTAGTCTCAGACTTTAGCTTTGCGCAGCTTAATGCAGCTTTGTATGCATTCAATAGAATGGATATGGTCCAACACTTGAATTATTTGCATAACTCAATTTATAGGAAACTTGATAATTTAGTTATATTGAGACTTTGTGTGACACATTTAATTAATAATAGGACCGCTGATGCTAATGAACATTTTCAGAATAGTCAACAGAAAAATATTTTGAAAGATTTTAATACAGCAAAATACGTATGGAAACTGTTATGCGTCGTTTTGCAAAATCGCTATTTTGGTAGAATGGTAAAAGATGTATTAACCGAATTAATAAAAATTATTAGAGAATTTGAAATAAATGATGTGGTGCAATTTCTTGATGTTACCGACAAACTTAATGTTTTGGATGCAGATGACATTGATGTAAGGAATATTATTAAACGTTTATATACACAAAGCACATTTTATAATGAATCCAAAAATATTTCTAATAAAGCTTATGTAAAAAAAGATCAACACTTGCAATTAAATAACTTTTTCAATGAAACATTTTTAAGTGTTATATTGAAAAAATATTTTACATATTTTCCACTATGGTCGTGTAATTTTTATAGTAAACCTTTAAGTAATTGTTATGTTGAAGGATATTTTTCGATCATAAAAACGCGATGCAACAAATCGCTAGAATTCTGAATTTTGCCGGCTAAGCCGCTTAGATTTATTAAAGCTATGTTATCGAGAAACGAGTTCCTTTTAAAAAAAGGAGAATATAATATTCCAAAAAAATTTTCGAAACACAAAGTGCAACCTGCAGCTTCGGAATTTCAAGCACACAGTGACAAACCACCATTACTAATGTCTTCTGAAATTTTTGAAGAAAATATATGCATAACCGAAAATACAGTAGACAATTGGAAAGGAAGATTGACGAAATTATTTTAAAAAAAAAACAATAAACACCCCTAAACAAGGATCTAATCTTGATTTAAAAAATATAAAAAATATAAAAAATATAAACATTCAGAAAGATTATAAAAGACAAGAAACTCTCCTAAATCATCAAAATGGTAAAATTTGAAACAGTAGGAATTAGCAAATTACAAGAATGTATTTCGGAGGAGATAGAGCTGTATTGCAATAAGTGTGAAATAGCAGAAAGGAGTGAGCACATTTATACAAATGAGATCATCATCGGCTATGTAGAACCAATAATTAATTCAAATTTAGCTAAACAAAATAATTTTAATCTAGCTTTGGGTCAGTCCAGCGGAAATATCGAACTATAAAAAATTCCTAAAGAAACCATATTGTTTAATTCCCATTTTAAAATTTTATCTATTATTAATTATATTTTTTCATCGGAGCATTATGTAGCGTATTGCCAAAAACATGAGAAATGGATAAAGTTCGACGATTTGCAGGAAGTAGCAATTGACCTACGACCGAATGGAAGACATATTGTTCATCCACATTTGGTAATTTACAATAAAATTCATTAACGTACGCCAATAAATGCTGTAAAATTTTGTTAATAAAATCGATAATAAAATATTTTGTATAACTTACCAAAAACCTGTCAAAAAAGTACTATAGCAGAAATTCTAACGGACAAACCGGCCCCAGAATGGATCAAAATATAGACAATAAAATTTCTTACCATGTTGATATGTCAAAAATCCAGGCCTACTGTAATCTTGACCAGAAGAATTGTTTTCTTCTGTTTTTCTTATAGTGCAACATGCGAATCCGATACGTTATTTTAAATACGATACATTTATTTGTATTGAGAAAATAAGTCTGGGAAGTATTGTTTACGCGCGTGTTGTCAAAGGTAATTTTAAATTTTTCTGGGATAAAAGTCTGGGATAACTTCAAGGCGGTCGCCTCCACCAATTAATTTGATATTGTCGCCGGATCTCGATCACGGCGACATATTATATAGTAACGCAACGGAAAATATTCCAATTTTCTGTTAGATAACAATGTCATAATCATAACGCAATAGAGATGAGGAAATTGTTTGCTGTGAACCTCGATATAATTTTGTACAGCGTAAAGGGTATTCGAGAATGATCTGAGTTCAAATATATATATATATATATATATATATATATATATATATATATATATATATATATATCGGTGCTTTTTTCAACTTTTATAAAATTATTGAACATATTTTATTGTCACAAAAAAATTAATCTTATCAATATTTAAGTTTCTCTGTGGAAAGAGATTCCAATTAATTTTTTTTTATCGCTTTTAACAGTTTCTTCCCTTCGATAGTATATTAGTTAATCTGTCCTCATATTGTACCTGTTTTCACTTGTTTAAATGGTAATTTAATTCAAGTTTAACTTTAATCCTTATCAAATTTTAATGTTTCTTTAATTTGTTGCAAATCGTTCATCGTTTCATGCCATATACAGTATTTTGACCACTTCGTCATCATTTTCTACTCCACTATAAAATTTTCATATCAATTTTCCTTTAATCGAAACAAAAATAACTCGAAATGAGAAAATGAAAAATGAAAACAGTATATTTCCTCTTTATATATATATAATATATATACATAATATATACAATCGAAATATCGCAAAGGATAAAATGGGAAAATCGTTTTTCCGAAATAAAAACAGATTTTAAGAGGAAAATTATAGAAGAAAATGAATTGAACACAAAAATGGGCTCCACCATTGTAAATAAAATGAAGCAAATGGTAATTTTATATAAATACATATACTTTGTGCGATTTGATTTGATTGTATAAAGATGGCCGAGGGAATGAGAAATAAGGATGTGATACCGTGCTGTATACTCCCCGATTGTATTATATATATACTTACATATATATGGAATGGGGATACAACATTATTAGAAAAAATGAAAATTCATGAATGCGAATTAGATTTTATTGAAAATGATTTCATTTCAAATTGATTTTCATTCCATTCGTTCGAATCTTAATAAATTTTTTATTTTTTTTTTTTTTTTTTTTTTAGTGTTGTTTTTGGAAAAAATATGGAAAAATTTGTTTGTGATTGATGATGGATGAGATGATTTTTTTTTTTGATTTTTTTGCTTTTGCCATCTTTTTCGCTAGATGGTCTTTTTTTGTTTGGTGATGGATTGATTGATTGATTGGGAAAATGAACAAAAATGTTATATGAAAAATTCATGAGTGTGGTGTGATGCGCGCGGCATGTTAAAAACACATTAAAAGTTTTGAACTTTAATTACGCATTATATATATTATATATTAATATATTATATATACGACCAAAATCTTTATATATGTATGTGTGTACTGTTCGATAAAACTTTGTCGTGTCATAAGTACCCCGATTCGGCTAGAACTAGATCACAAATAATAAATCAAAAATACTTTTCACAATTGGCCGCATTCAAAAATTTACTGTAAAATGTTCGGTCATCTGCTTCATTCAACATTTGTTTTCAACAACCACTTAAAGTATATAACACTTTTTTCCAGTACAATTTTATAAAGAGGCTGCGGCTTCTTTATCGAATGGCTGCAGACAATTTGAATAGATCTCGGATATAAGAAAACTATGAATTGTACCATTTTTAGATTGAACCATCTTTGTGCACCGCTAAAGCACAATCAATCAAAAAGCAGTTGAATTTAAAGTGAATTATTCAAAAAATGTCAGGTCCAGAATACTATTATGGGACTTAGGGAATAATTAAAGCACTTTGAAGTAGGATTTGTGGTTTTTTACTGTTTTGACCGGCTTAAATTTGTGATTATAGTATTTTGACGTGAATAACATCTTTACGCCAAAAATCAGAATGACTTATGTAAACACATCGATCCGTACAACCGATACGATGTAGTGACCGATTAGAGGGAAAAAATGTTGTATTTACCGATCGAGCATGACCTTATAGGGGCCAGCACATTTCTTCTTCATAAAAATATCTACTTGGAAACATGGACACATTCTCGTAAGACTTTCCGAATTCAAATTAACCGTGTGTTAATTTCCAAGGGAACGTCTTAGGACATCCAAGATGTGAAATATTATCGGTAGGCTGCCAAGTTTGTAGGCATTGAAATGTATTTAAATAGGTACCTTTAAAATTAATATTCGTATCCTTTTGAAACAAAGTGAAAACTGATGCACAAACTGAGGTCTTGTTCAGAGCTCAATATGATCACTAAATTAGCTTTTTTGATAGCTCAATCGTGTAACTGAAAAATTGACTTATATATTAAAGTAAGCCCAAGCGCATTAAGTAGGTATAAATGCAGAGCTTCCACTCTTGACTTGTCAGAAAAATTAAAAACGAAACGGTATGTCATAAATACCATCAACCCGTTCAAACTTACTTTAACTTTCACCCCAGTGCCATATATGTAAAAAATATTCTGTTGCCTATACATACTAAGCAAAACGGCCTTATACATTTGTGTAGCTTCTATAACAATTTTGTTCAAGGTTTAGACTATTCAACATATTTGCTGCAATAGCACTCATATTCCAACACTATATATAGTTATCAACATAACGTTATTCGGAGGGCATTCCAGCGGACCAATTGTATATCTATACTCAGTCGCTGTTTTTTTAGTTGTTTTTGAATTTTATTTAGGCACATTGCCAAAGAAGTGTCTTGATCTTGCTTAGATGAATAAAATCTTAAGATTTGTCCCATTCAAGACCGAACTATTTTGTAATATTTATATTTAATCCAAAATTGCATTTTAAACATATTTTTGGGTTAAATATAGATGAATTCAAAAAAAAAACTATTCATCGGCCCAACGGATCGGCCTCCGGAACCGGTATGATATATCATACATTGTCATTAAACATTGTGATTAAACACTATTAAATGGCCTAATCCATCAAAACGTGTGCGAGATGTCGACGGTTTAGAGCCTGGTTTCTTTGAGGAAATGGAAGAAGTTTTACAAGAAAGATTTTCTGTAAGTAAGCTTCTAACCAAATCTCTAGTAAATTCCAGGAGCGAGGTCGAGGGATGTGCTTCTCTATATATAGAAACCAGGCGTTCGTTATAGTTCCATTCACCATAAACCTAATCATGGGCCAGTACCACTTGTTTGACCGTATCCGTATCCGATATAAAGCCCTCTCTGCTTGTCGAAAAGGTCAACTCCGCCCATTATACATTTTAATTAAATGTGGCTGTGCTACAGAAACTTTCTTTTTCTCTTTGCCACTATATCGAGTACATGGCGATTCTACCAAAAAGATGTCATCTATCATGTTTGTTGCCATAGAAACTACGCTGTTGTCATGCCACTGTATCAGTGTAATGCCGGAATCTTTGTCTCGAATTGTATGAAAGGCACCGCGTTCAGTTTTTTTTAAATCAACTAGGGACGCTTTTTCAACTCTGTTTTTCCGGATGGTTCCAAAAATATTGATATTTAAATCTTTAAACTGCTCTAGTAACCGCAGAGAAGTAAAATAATTATCTATAAATATTACAGAGCCTTCTTTAATAATATTTTTGGGAAGCTTATTCACAACGCTTTCACCCAATGGTGTGTTAGAATCTCGTTCAGTTTTTCCTAAATATACTAAAATTTTAAATTACAATAATCAAAAGGCATTTTATAATACTAAATTCTTACCGGTATATGGTATAAACTTTATTAGGTATCCAGTACTAGTATTAAGACACTAAAATTTGAACCCAAATCGAATAGGCTTGCCTCTAATGAATTGTTTCATATTGTTTCGGCCATAATATGGTTCCATTGCTTTGTAAATTGAAAACGTGGTACACTGACATTCACTATGCTGCAGAAATTTTCTATTGAGGTGTTCGATCAACGGCCGAATTTTATATCATTGAAGTGAAGATACTGTAAAATAGTTTTAAATCGATTTATTGAAATGGCATTAATTATCATTATATTAAATGCATCTTCCTGAACTTCCCAGTCCATGTTCCGATTTGGTACTTTTACGTTCCCTAATAAAATAAGAACGCCAAAAACTTGTATAATTCGTCTATTGTTAGTTTAAATGTTATTGCTCCTTTAGATTGGGCGTATTTGATTGTTTCAGTGCAGATGTAACTCATTATATCAGTATTAAAAAATTCCTTGAAAACGTCTATCGGTCTCAATCCTTCTTTGATAACTCTATTGCTGTATGATGGTTTGAATTGGTTGGAAATATTCAACATACGATTAGTTACTTTTGCAAGTAATACCTCTATCCAATGTCTAATTTTCTTACTTTTATTGAAAATTTCAATATTGTTTTCTCCCTCGTTTGTTAAAATTTCCACCAATTCATCGTTTTTTCAGGCATTGCAGGTTTTGCTCCCTTTCGTCATCACTAGGTGCATCATCTCGATCGCTGTCTACTCCGTCGCTTGGCGGCATTAGCGCTAGTTCATACTGTTGGATGTCTTGGTCATCATTATCTGAATCCAGATCTTCTAAATATTTCAAAATCTCCTCCGTATCACGTTCAACATTGAAACTAATCCGTAACGTATATAAAAGTACAGTTACCATAAATAATACATTGAAAAAACTTATAGAACAAGTACATTTTTTCACATACTTCAGTTCAATGTATGATATATCACACCACATTTAACGTACATATTTACGTACTTCAGACCAATGTATCATGAAAAATAAAACCCCCTAATTCTAACGCATTTGTAAAATTAGTGTTTTTTTTTTTTGTATTTAAACATTAGCATGTATGTCTAATTTATATAAATAAAGTCATATAAAATAAAAACTTATTTTAAAACACATATTTTATAAAAAAAAGGCACTTACCACCGCCGATTCGTTACGTCACCAATTCATGCGTTTTTTGTCACAACTTAAAACACAACTAAACCAACTTTATATGCGCGTTGTTAATTTTTTTTTATTATTTTAGAGTATTTTCAAAACCAACACTATTGTATATTATACAAGCCATGAAGCTTGGCAAAACCAACACAAATGTATATACAAGCCATGAAGTTGCGATACTCATGCCAAAAAGTGACTACTATACCTAAGTATAAGTGTTGTGACGTAGTATAATTTGTATATACTTTTATTATATGCTTTGATGTAAATAAAAAATGAATACGAATGATGGAACAACAGTATGTTGCGCTCTTTATGACAAAGCAAAAAACAAATTTATTATTTAACGAGAGAGAGAGAAGTATTGTTATTATTATTTACTTCATTATATACTATACTATATACTATGAATTTAGAGCAGAATGGACAGTGCAAAATATAATTTTTGTTTCGTTTTTTTTGTAGAAATGTTATGTACTTTGAATTTAGAGGAGTATGGACAGTGCGAAATATAATTTTTTGTTTCGATTTTTACTGTAGTCAAATTCACTAACACATACACCAAATAGTAGTCATAATATGTTTTACTTAAGCAAGCTTCATGGCTTGTATAATATACAATAGTGTTGGTTTTGGCGATACTCATGCCAAAAAGTGACTACTATACCTAAGTATTAGTGTTGTGACGTAGTATAATTTGTATATACTTTTATTATATACTTTGATGTAAATAAAAAATGAATACGAATGATGGAACAACAGTATGTTGCGCTCTTTAAGACAAAGCAAAAAACAAATTTATTATTTAACGAGAGAGAGAAGTATTGTTATTATTATTTACTTCATTATATACTATACTATATACTAATAATTTAGAGCAGAGTGGACAGTCGCAAAATATAATTTTTGTTTCGTTTTTTTTTGTAGAAATGTTATGTACTTTGAATTTAGAGGAGTATGGACAGTGCGAAATATAATTTTTTGTTTCGATTTTTACTGTAGTCAATTTCACTAACACATACACCCAATAGTAGTCATAATATGTTTTACTTAGCCAAGCTCAAAACCAACACTATTGTATATTATACAAGCCATGAAGCTTGCTTAAGTAAAACATATTATGACTACTATTGGGTGTATGTGTTAGTGAAATTGACTACAGTAAAAATCGAAACAAAAAATTATATTTCGCACTGTCCATACTCCTCTAAATTCAAAGTACATAACATTTCTACAAAAAAAAACGAAACAAAAATTATATTTTGCGACTGTCCACTCTGCTCTAAATTATTAGTATATAGTATAGTATATAATGAAGTAAATAATAATAACAATACTTCTCTCTCTCGTTAAATAATAAATTTGTTTTTTGCTTTGTCTTAAAGAGCGCAACATACTGTTGTTCCATCATTCGTATTCATTTTTTATTTACATCAAAGTATATAATAAAAGTATATACAAATTATACTACGTCACAACACTAATACTTAGGTATAGTAGTCACTTTTTGGCATGAGTATCGCAACTTCATGGCTTGTATATACATTTGTGTTGGTTTTGGTATCGCAACTTCATGGCTTGTATATACATTTGTGTTGGTTTTGGTATTTTAGAAGATTTAAAACCAACACACAGAAAAAATTATATGTAGCAGAGAAAAGAGAGAAAAATAAAAAATGGTGATTTTGGTGTGATAAATCATACATTGGTCTGGAATGGGTTAAAATTCTACCTGCAAAGGGTCAGCTCCAGTTGGATGAATGTAAATAATAATAATTAGAAACTGCTCATACAATGCCTCCTTAGGACATACAATTTTCTTGCGCTTATGGGAAGTTTAACCGATTTTTTCTTCCCAAATTTATATTAAACTGCCTGCATTAGGATCTTCTTAATTTAGTTAAAATTATGATGTATAAGTATAATGTATGTGAGACAGTTGCTCGACGCAAAGCTTCTTCCTCACAATTTTATTAAAAATAAATAGCCTTTTCATTTTTTATTTTTTTTTTTTGTGTAGATAACTGAAATATAGTATGAAGTTGTCCAAAAAACTGGTTAGAATTTCCAGCAAGCTTCTTGAGAACAAGTGCCTACCGGAAATTAAATGAGCCAACCGTTCGTGTTGCAACTCAATTCATTTACTTCATTTAAAACTGTCAATTGCATTTCAAACGTTTATAATGTTGCATTTAGTACAAATATATGATGATATTTCGAAAAAGAATTTATTTTATTTCAGTTTATTTAGAGATGCACGTAAACTCTTTTTGGTTGTACAGAAACGTTCCAAAAAAATGAGCACAAAAAAATCGAGCTAAAAAATCTCGTGAACGTATTTCGCTTTTGCCTAGGGTTTTTGTCATTAAATATTCTTATATATCAACAAGACGATAGATTTGGTTCAGCTAACAATAATTTAATTTATTTGACCCAAGACATAATTTGGAAAATTTTCCAAACCTCTATTCCACAGACAGTGTTTCACGATTATTGAACTTCCTTATAGGTTTATCTGTTATATATTTTAAATATTAACGTTGTACCTTGATATAGGTTTATATCAATGATGAAGTATTGAGAGGTAGAAAGAAAAATGGACATTTCAGTGTTCTAAGATTACATGCACTTTTAGATGGACGGAAATCTCTTTTTCTGATTCGGGCTACCCTAAAATAAATAAATCAGCAAAACGAATTCTAAAATCTTCATGAACTTGTGCCATTCTGGCGTCGCATAAAAATCTGGAACTGCAAATTCAGTTGAGCAAAATCGGGGATTAGCTATAAATACACATTAATTAAATCACTTTGCATTTATGCTGAACAAATGTATCTATCCACCAGTGAAATTAAACGGTGTTAATATTCCCCAAGAAACGCTACTGTCCAGAACCAAAATCAAGCTTTAGAAAAACGATTATATTCAATTTTAAATAAAGGGTTACCAAATAAGAAGTTTCATTTTGAATAGCCTGCTATTTGGGCAGTTGTCAATTTTGAAGCTGTCATCTTTTGACATTTGACAAGTAAAAACTACGCCATTACGAAAAATGGTACGATACACGCTTCAACAACGGATTGAAATTGTTAAAATTCACTACAAAATGGTGAAAATTTTGCTAACAGTTCGCTAAACTAAAGCACTTTTGGTCGTCGTGAAGCACCTTCTTGGTGCTCAAAAAATTTGAGCTGTTGGAATAAGTTAGTGATGTAAAAAATCTAAACCGTGTGCGTCACTAAAGAACAACTGAGAATATTGCTGCTGTATAGGCCGTAGTGTTGAAGAAAACCCAGTTTTGTCGATTCCTCGTCGATCTTTGGAATTAGACATTCCACAAACGACATTACACCGTATTTTGCATAAAGCCTTAGGTCTGAAGGCTTTTAAAGTTCAGTTAATACAAGAACTCAAGCCGGCCGATCACCATAAACGTCGTATCAAAATGATCCGGATTTTCATCGAAAAATCACCGTCAGTGCTGAGGCCCATTTTCACCTCGGAGGCAACGTTAATAAGCAGAATTGTCGCATTTGGGGCTCAGAAAATTCAAGAATAATTGTTAAAAAGCCTCTCTATCCTTAACGTGTCACTGTTTGGTGCGGTTTTTGGGCTGATTCCTAACCGTGTTATTTCTCGAAGAGAAGATCACAATTGGCCATCAAGATCTTGTGATTTAACATCTTTAGACTTTTTCTTTGGGACCACGTGAAAGATAAGGTCTATGCCAATGCTCCACAATCGATTCAAGACCTTAAATATGGAATTCGTAAAGTTATCGAGGACATACATCCTTAAATATGAGAATAGGTCATGGAAAGTTCCAATGCCAAAGAATATGGTGCTGCAAGTTTAGCCGTAGCGGCCATTTGGCTGATATTGTTTTTAAATTTTTAATGGCATACCTTCCTCTTTACAATGAAATAAACATTCATTGATTTCTCTTAAAAAATATACATTTTTTTTAATATCAAAATGAAACCTCTTATTGGAAACTCCTATTCTATAAGGTCAGTTTAAAAGAACTTGGCTAAAATCATAGCATACAAAAAAATTAATTTTTAGATAAATAAGTGATAAGGTTGACGAGGAAACCCACAACAAGTTGCACATCATACATGAAATATATATAGTTTGGCCATAGAAACGCAGGAAATGATTTACAATATTAACATTATTAAAATGGAATATTTCTTTATCTTGCTGTCGTTTTTTAAATGGAAATAAGAAAATAAAAATTGCAAACCAATTGGTGGAAAATATTTTTTCAATACCAATTGATTTTCCTATTGAATATACATATATACATAATGTAGAAAATTTGAATGAGGGTATGGAGAAGAGTATATATATATAAATATATATATATATATATATATATATATATATATATATATATATATATATATATATATATATATATATATATATATATATATATTATATATATATATATATATATATATATATATATATATATATATATATATATATATATATATTTTGTATATATGTAAACAATTTCATCCAATCAGTTTTGAAGCGTGCATACAGATACATATACACCAGTTTACTTTATAAACCTTGCGAGACATTTGTTAAACTTCATAATATATTATGTAACATTTTTCACGATCATCAAATGAAATCAATTCGATACACGATATATAATAATACCATTAAAACTAATAAAACGAAACGAAATTCGATGAATTTCGAAAAAAAAAAATAAAAAATAAAAAATGATATTCAATTTCAATTCGATTTCCATCCCGCACAGCAATTTTCCAAATTATGTAAATTTTTCATCTCTATGCATGTATATCGTAAGTATATATATGTATATAGTAAAAGGTTCTTTTAAGCTAGGAAAACGATGACAACAACAACAAATAGCAAAAACTCGATGTATAGAAGCAATAAAAATCATTTAAAATTTGTGTCATAAAAAATATTTGTGCACCATTTGATTTTTATTGTTAACTTTTTTTTTATATTTTTCTATAGATGTCGATTTTGAATATGTACGTGTGTGTGTATATATAATTTAACGGAAAATATAGATTTTCTTTTAAGTTAAATAAAATAATAATATCTTAATATTGAATAACAATAATAAAAGAAAATTATAAGTATATAGGAGTATATTCCGCGACGATGTTCAAATTTTTACCCCAATCATTGGTATACAAGTATGCCGGGGGTATTTGCAAGACTAAAATTTTATTTAGATATACAAAAAGTAATATCGTTACTGCAAAAATATTCTCAGATACCAGATTTAGATACCCTATTGGAACTGGCAGTCATTTAAAAACAATCATTGCTTTATATTTAGGTGCCTAACGTAAATATTAACCATTTGGATGATCTGCAGATACCTTTGCAGATACCCGGTGTACTTTTATTATCAAAGTAGATTAAAAAACCCTTTTCCATATATTATAATTTAAAGTAAATTTAAAGTAAACCACTTTGACAGATATTGTCAGTAAAAATGTTGATGATATTACTAAATTTAGAAATAATTGATCGAAAACCTAAACTTAAAGGGTAAAAACTTAAGCTCGCTGTGCTAGACTTTCTAAGTAATTCAGAAAGGTTTGTAAGACCTTGTTTAAAATTTAATATATCTACTACAGATTGATTTATATGACTTTATATTAGGTAATTAGTATGCCTGGAGGCTTTTAAATTTAAGATGGGTTTAAGAAGTGAATGAACCATTTCAGTTTAAATTTCTTAAATTGTTCGGAAAGTTACTTAAACCATTGAATCACGCTTAAATTAAATATAAATCATGTTTCGTTAAGTTTTTCCAATGCCATTAGAAACCATCACTTGCCTCATAAACACACCTGTTTATACACACCTGTGATTTTTTACACCTTTAACTAAATATATTTGAAAATGTGATTCGGATTCATAGTTTGTTAGTTTATAATAGTTTTCGTTAAATACTCGTTAAGTTATTTGAGAACAATTTAATTAAGTTTTATTAGCTAGTTATTGAAAAACGTTATAATCAAAAAAAAAATTATTTGATGGTTCGTTAAACTTGACAAGTTTCGTCAAGTTAACTTAGCGAATATGTGTCTTTTGGAAGTACACAAATTGAATGGTTTAAATAAATTACTAATGATACAAATAATTTTTGATTTGACTATTATTGAAACTGCTAATTTTTTTAAAATTATTTTCGTTAAGTTCCTTTTTAAATCATTCTTGGCGTTTTAGTCCAAACAGAAAAAAAGTTTAAAGATGGTAATATCACACTGATTTAGGTCGTGATTCTACAATTGTTAATTCCTCTTAAATAAAGCCTCCCGAGTAGTAGAAGTTTGAGGTGAAAATCTATCAAATAGTTAACAAAGCCTATAGAACTAGATTACTTGAATTTTAAAATTATTTCTATCAAAAATTTTAATTTACCTTTTAAAAAATTTGATATTTCGTTAAATACTCGTTAATTTCTTTGTGTCCATTTAAAAAAAATTATTTGTTATATAGTCAAATTCAAAATTTAAAAATATTTCGATAGATCGTTAAACTGAAAAAGTTTCGTTAAGTTAATGGAAACGTGTCTAAAAAAACAGAATAGAATTTCTAAGACGATAATAATTGTTGAACTAAGTATGTAATAAATTTGTAATATTAGTTTTGCAACCGTTAATTATGCATATATTTGATATATATGAAGCTTTAGTGTAAACGACAAGGACTAAAGACGATATACTCAGCCGCAGTTTAAGGCAATAAAATATTGAAATTCGAGTTTATTTAAGAGGCTCCGCCGAATATTTACCAAAACCCTTTAATTTGCAAAACTGCATCTGTTACCTACACTCGACCAAACTATTTTTTAATAATTTAAGAAGTGATTAAGGCTTATAAAGGTTAGTTTCTGTGGTAAGAACATCGCGCTATAATTAAACGTTCCTTTTACTTTTTCTTTATGCTTTAGCACTTTGTACTAAATCAAGAAGATAGCTTTAAAGTTGAATTATATTATACAATTCTTGATTATTTGTACAATCAGTTTCAGTGATTTGAACAAATTTCAGACCACAACGATTTATATTTAAATGTTTGCATTAAATTTCGTCGGTTCTTTTCAATAATATTTTCAATTTTAAAGGTAAAATTTTCAATTTTTTTAGATTTTTGGAAATTGCCATTATTAAAAAATTTAGAATCGATATTTTCCTATAATATTATGAAAGCTCTACAAATTTTAACGACGATACCAGTAACGGTAACTTCTGGAGAACGGAGCTTTTCAAAATTAAATATCATTAAGAACAATTGCAGAACTACCATGTCAAAAGAAAAATTAGTAGGATTAGCAACATTATGAAAATATAGCGACTTTCTTGAAAATAAGGACTGTACAGATTAATAGATGACTTTGCTAAAATATAGGCGCGTAGGACTAATTATGTGCAAAATTTGAATTTTTAAAAATCTTTTTTTTATTTTAAACTATATTTTAATTTTTAGATTTACAAATGCAATCCCTTATTATGAAACATTAATCACAATCAGTTTAGTTTAATTTTCTAGAAGAATTATTGTATGTTTTAAATTAGTTATGAGGATTATGTCTAAGTGGAAAACCTCAGTAAAAAAACGCAATGAAAATTCTACCTTCGATGTAATGTAGGAAAGGTTTTTTGTTTGGGGTGTATTTTTAAACGAGGTGAAAAATAGTCTAGCGCCGGCCCCCGTCAGGACCACGGCATGTTAAGCAAACACCTTAACTAGACATTTGTTTCTTTATTTATTTATTTGGAGTAAGGTCTACACATACGACCTGCATATTATGAAACTTACATACATGATCGAACGATAATTCCATTTTTAAAATTATCTGCCAAAAGTTGATGAAATTGATGAAAAAAATTAAAATTATTTAATTACGAATTTGACGGATAATTGTATTTCTGATTGGCAAAACTACGTTATCGAAACTACAATTTCACTAGCTGTCAAAATATTTACCAAAATATTTAGAAGAAAATTTAGCTCAAATAATAAAAAGATTGCTGAAACAAACGAATTTATTGAGAGTTGAAGAAGAAGTCTGTTTTTTGGAAGAATCAGAAAATTGGGAAAACGGGGGAGTAAATGTATAGAGCTAAAAGGTGAATATGATGAAAATTCAAATCAAGAAAACTTTATAAACTGTCCTCGTATCTTAATATTCCGCTTACACATATTGACTAGACAAAAAGTCACAATAAATTTAAAAGCCATTAACGGGACCTTTCTTCGAGATAGCCCATAAAGGAACAAAACATTATGGACAAAGGACTGCTGATTGGATGGTAATTGAAAAGGGAAATTTAATCAACTTTTTTGAAAAAATTATTTTGATACTTAAGTAATTTTCTTTTGATAAAGAAATTTGAACAGAATAATTAACGGCACCCAGGCTACTATATTTTGGTCAAAAATGTGACGAACTTAATAAACAAGTGTTTTTGGGAAATCACAATATAAATAAAATAGTTTTGTGTACTTCGCTCCAAAAAGTGATAGTGAGAGCAAACAAAGAAATAATAAGTAATATACTTTTAGCTTATTCCCATAATATTAAGGAATGACTAGCACATAATTTATAAGGCGTCATATCATCTAGGACCGTTAGCCAGAGATTTCTAACGAAAAACTAATCATCTAGATTTAAT
The DNA here is from genome assembly GCA_963556175.1 of Tipula confusa. Classification (NCBI taxonomy): domain Eukaryota; kingdom Metazoa; phylum Arthropoda; class Insecta; order Diptera; family Tipulidae; genus Tipula; species Tipula confusa. The sequence continues at coordinate 199,346,776 of OY744476.1, read as the reverse complement.
TGCATTATTTCTAAGTTCTTATTATGCGAAAGGAATTATTTTAAGAAGACATCTCCCTTTGACCTTGAAATGGTTTGAGGGATCTTAAAAAATAGCCACGAACAATAATTTTCCGCATATATATAAATCTCGATTTAATTAAAATAAAAAAAAAATGTAATTATAATATTATTTTAATACATATTTTTACTTCATTTAATTATTACTTTACTTAACATTAATCCGCTATAATTTATTCCAATTTCCAACATTTAAAATAATTAAATAATTAAAATTGAATTAAAAAATAAAACGAAAACGAAATATCGAATCGAAATAGAATGCAAAAATAAAAAGTGGAATGGCTTTTATGGGTGTCATTTTCCAATTTCGAACGCTGAATGGAAAAATATTAATTTAATTTAATAAATCAACAATTAATTTTAATTTAAAAAAAAAAATTTGCGCTTTTTTTATAATTTTTTTTTTTTTTTTTTTAATATCAATATTCTTCGACAGTTTATTATAATTGAAAATAAATGTTACGATATTCGATTTTTTTATTAGTTTCCAGCATTATACGTGGTGGAAGTTTTTATGAAAAAACTAGCTTGGATTTTGTGAAGATTTAACATAAATTGAATGCCCCATATGAATGCTAAATAAAATAAATGAATATTGGTTTTTTGTTACACGAAAGCTCAATTTGATTGGTTTCCGAGCACTCAATATAAACTTTAAATTAGAGCTTTTAGGCCACTTGGCTTTATTTTTGGCTGAAAAAATCCCAATTTACGAGCCGAAACTGGTTGAAAGCATGAACTTAGGCGAAACTTATTCCTTTTTAGTTGTCTGAATAACGAGATTTAAATCAGACAAAACACTTGAAAATTGAAAATTCCCATTTAATAATACATTTTCTGAAAATGTGAAAAAATTTGTGCAGTATTTAAATCTAATGCATAGATCAAAGAAATTTAAAAATATCGGTTCCTACATAAATTTGTCAGGACACTAAGGCTTGTGACCCACCATCAGACAAAACGTTTTTCTCTTGTCTTAAAACGAAATGCGACAAAGTTAACTACGAATATATGGCGATATGTACACTGAGTAAAGCAAAACAGTTTTTAGTTTTGTTTTACTCAATATGCAATTTTTTAAAATTGCTTAAACTCTGCATACCACTATGGTTTACATATCACTTTAGTTGATGAATTCAAACTCAATTTATAATCTCTTGATTACTATCCGTATTGGTGTGTTTATTCCATTTAACCCTCTATAGCATTGATTCACAGATGGATCGTAGTGGTGTGTGCCAGTGACGCAGTCTCCATTGACTGATTGACAATAAGTCCATCAAAAAACGAGTTTACAGCTTCACGTCAAAATATGATCGCTGCGCTATCGAGTGGTTTAAAAAAACAACAGAACGAATTATCGCGACGTGCAGAAAATCAGAAAATCACGACAAGGATCAGTTTGATATCACCGAGTTCATCCGATTTTAAACGCCATTTTTATCTGCAGCACATCTTCCACCCGAGGTCAGCGGAATCAAAAAAAATCGATGTTTGAGGACAACGTAGGCAAACAGTGTTACGCCATGGCGATCGGAGCAATCGTTCGATCAATCATTATGTCACCTTCACAGTAGGATTCCAATTTTCCACAATGAAAATCGAGCGTGTATCACACACATTTAACGGAAATGGACGCTCTTCTTGCTTCTTGCGCCCCACATATAGGCTTAAACATTACCGCATTTAATCTCGGTTATATTGAAATCATTGTCAACGGCAACATCGTCTTGCAAGACGCTTATGCAAATCTGCAAATCGACAAAGACTGTGAATTTGCAAATGTCTGCTAATCACCGAGCGTATTGCACATCTCTGAGCGAAATCAGCTGCTTGGGGTCACCTCATTATTTCACTAGGGAGAACAAGGACGCAATGTTGAACGCCGATAGAGATGCCAACAAGGATATACTAAAACTAAGATAACATATACGACGTGCAGAAACTCATTGTGAAGTATCCGGTTTTCATTACCTGCCACTTTATGAGTCGAATCCAGCCAATGGTGGCTTTGCTAAAATTGAACGATTCGATTTTCAGAAAAAAGTTGGTCGATTATTGGTGACGAACGAATTCTCGAATAGGGAATGCTGATTCTTTATGAAAGAATCCGCATGCGAATACATTTATCGACTCTGCCATCTATTCCACTGATGTTATCTTTTTGTCGATGTGGTTTTGTTAAACGTGCCAGCGTGAACAGCGATATAAAGTTTTCCGTTTTGCGATTGACGATACAGCCAGCTTTTTACAAGAATATCACTAAACGCTATACGCAGCATCCATTTGATCCGCATCCGCAGATTATAATTTTGGCTATGTCGCTGATAAACTGCTATTCTGTTTGCTATTCTTTACATTAAGTTCGTTGACTAAGGCGATAGGAGATCAAGATGCTCTTCAAAATTCGCTAACTGCGACTCTGTTCACAAAAATGGAAATTAAAATGTATCTATCTGTTAAAACAATTGTTTCAAGTGTCATTTTTAAGAGTAGCTGACCCCGAGAACTATTTCTACAGCTTTCTTGTCCAATTTTTCCGATCTGCGATGAAAATTAAGTATTGGTAGACTATATACGAGACGCAGGAAGCATTATTTAGATAAAAAAAACTTCAAGTGCGAATAACGCATTTCACCGCACATGACACCAACCGCTCGAAAACGCAACTAATCAGTCTAATGCTTTCATCTAGCTGGCCGATTTATTTTCGACGGTGCCTACGATAATAAAGAACATAAGAAGACTGCGATTTTACACTGAACATAAACGATCTTCAATCGTCATTGTCGAAGATTAATGTTGGTCAGAGAAACCTCTTTAATCTCATCACACAAAGCATCGAAATGGACATCACTGGCAATTCTGAAATTGGTCAAAGGATTCGATAAAGGCCGGTGCAGTTACCGGTGTCGCAACTAAACTGATTTGTGCCTTCATGATGAAAAGCTGCTGATACGGCCAAAATTCAATGAAGCTTAGTTGAAAAAGTTGTAACTGCAACACCACAACACCGAGTTTCATAGCGTAGACGATTTTAACTCCAGTTTGCACAACAGTTCACAAAACAGCACGGAATGACATACAAATTTTGCTTTATGGGAACTTAAGGGAACTCCCATCCGATCAAAGCAGCACCATTTTCATCGAGCCGAAGAGTTTAGCACCATTAACTCATTCGTCGCGAACCATGTCATTCTGCGAAATAGTTCAAAATAAGCAATAACAAGGAGGCACAACTTACATCAATCTCCTGAATGAGTTGCAAGTTGGTGATTAAAAATCGGTTATAACATCAATTTTAAGTCGTCTGTGAAGATCAATAACTAATTTTTTCAATAGCCTACATACAGTGCATGGCCGATGACGTAAATGACCAAAAAATGTTCTATATTGATGGTGAAGTTAAATGAACATCCTGAGAAATGAAATTTTGTCTGTCACCTAAATCAAGAAGAGAACTGGCAATGAACGATGTGTATAAGGATAATTAAAATTCTTGATTTGTTTGCCTTTTTTTGGAATTTTGTGACCATTTTTTATTGTAGTACTAAAAAAATGAGGGCTCGCTTTGGCATATTTGCTCAAATATCTTTTAACAATAAAGGTGATGGTATTTTTAGTTTATCCATCGGTTTTGCTTAACATTTTTATTCTTTTATGTAAGTGGATCTAAACATTTCAGCTAAAACTTCCCATGAAACGGTGTCGGGAAACTCGAGAAAAAAAAATTTCTAGAAATAAAACGGTTATTTCATTTCATATTTGTTATTTTTTTTATTTTGTAAAGCAAATCATATAAAATAACCGTTGGAAAATTGGAAAAGTATATAGTAGAAAAAAAAAATAATAATAATATTGTGTCCCACACCTCCTACATCAATATTCAATATTTTAATAAAAATAAATTAAAAATATTGGAATGGGGCTGAAAAATGGTGCAAAAGGCAAATATAGTATTGAAAACAATAATTTCAAACGTTAATGAAAATTGAAAAAATTATAAAAATTAAGTTTTGTCGAGTATACTGGGAATGAATATACAGAATAATACCACCCTCTCTACTATCCACCAAAGCATAAGGCAATTTTATTTTTTATTTTTTTATCCAATTGCGATATTTTGCAAAGATTGGAGTTCAATCGATTCGCAGGCGTTTCGTTTTTTACATGAACAGTAGTATGAAAAATGTTATATTTTCCAAATCAATTTAATCGTTTAAAAAAAATGTAATAAAAAACTTTGAATAATAACGGAATGAAAAGAAATTCTCACCCTTACCGATTTTCTTTTAGTGCATATAGCAGTTTACATCCCTCGCAATTGTTGAAATCGAATTAAAAATACTTTTATCTTCATCATACAGGACTGTCACACTTTTTTTTTTTTTTTTTTAAAGAAAAACACAAAGTTTTTAATGAAAAATGCATTTTAATTAAAAACTGTTTGTATGAATAATATTACGGGAGACAACCTGCGGACCATAGGCCAGTAACATTTAAAAATGGATAAAAAATGTTTGAGATATTTAGTAAAACAGGGGCTTATCACTTTTATATTCGTTTGAAGAGTGACAATATGAATAAAATTATTTCAAATACACAATGGTCTTTATGGCTAAATTATTTATGCAATCTTCCAGGAAATATGACGAAAACTTCGAATAACTTCATACCCCGCAATATATTCGCCATATAGTTGACGAATTGTGGAATTATTATGTGGGATTATTATGTACTAAATCATATTCCGTGTGGCTCCCATTAAATACCAAAGTATTACTTATCCTGACCTACTATCAAATTATCCAATTGCTGTTCTTAATAATAAACAGATTTAGTGATTCAGATTCAGATGTAATTAATTTGCATAAAGTTTCTCTGGGATGCCATATGAGCACGGAAGGTTTTTGCGGTTGCGGCATATCATATGCTTGTTGGAAATCGATTTTGAGCAGATGTACTCTGAAGTTGTAATCCCAAAATTTTTCTAAGATCATCGTGAACATAAAGATTGGATCAGTGAGTGGATCAAGATTAAGTCGATATTCACCCTAATAGTATTCCATGATCACTTCACTGAAAAAGATGAGTCTTGCGAGTACAACGTTAGCATATAATTTGTATGCAGTTTTTAAAAGTGCTATACCGTGTTAATTCCCACAGTTTAGATGGTCTCCTTTTTTATGTAACGAGTGCTATTTCCGAATCTTAAGGTAACTTGTATTAATTCCAAATTTCGGAAATTATTGCATATAAAGGGTGATTTTTTAATAGATATAGGAAATTTTTCCAAAAAAGACTTAGGAAAAGTGCATGAAATCTTTATTTGAATCGATAGTACGGTCCATATAATCAAATGTTTGAAGATTATTTCATGCAAATGTTGACCGCGGCTGCGCCTCAAATGGTTCATCCGCTTAGTCCAATTTTGGCATACACTTTCCAACATGTCGGACGGTATCTCACGAATAAATGCTTCAATTCTGTCTTCCAATGCGTCAATCGAAGTGGGCTTGTCAGTATAGACATGAGCCTTAACATAGCCTTACAAAAAATAATTTAAAGGCGTTAAATCGCACGATCTAGGCGGCCAATTGACCGGTCCCAAACGTGAAATAAAGTGTTCACCGAACTTTCCTCTCAATTGGTTTATTGTTTCGCGTGCTGTGTGGCATGTGGCACCGCCTTGTTGAAACCCCAGGTCATGCAAGTCAAGCTCTTCCATTTTGGGCAACACAAAGTTGGATATCATCTCACGGTAGCGCTCACCATTCACAGTTACGTTGCGATTCGCATCATCTTTAAAGAAGTACGGTCCAATGATGCCACCAGCCCATAATCCGCACCAAACAGTAACTCTTTCTGGATGCATTGGTAGCTCTTGCAATTCTCCTGGCTGATCTTCACTCCAAAATTGAGAAATTCTGCTTATTTACGAATTCATTCAGCCGAAAATGAGCTTCGTCGCTGAACACAATTTTTCGATAAAAAAAATGGATCTTCCGCCAACTTTTCAAGAGCCCATTCACCAAAAATTGTGGTAAGTCGTTCGACTTCAATTCTTGCACCAGCTGTATTTTGTAAGGCTTCACACTTAAATCCTTCCGCAAAATTTTCCACGTTGTTGAGTAACAGAGACCCAATTGTTGCGAACGGCGCCGAATCGATAATTGATGGTCATCACTAACACTGGCCGATACAGCTGCGATATTTTCTTCAGTTGGCACTGTACGTAATCGTGTTGGTGATTTAATGTCTAACAATGTAAATTTGGTGCGAAATTTAGTCACAATAGCCCGAATAGCCGATCGATTAAACTGACCATAAAATGGAAGAAGCGCGCGATGAACTTTCTTAACAGAACACGCATTTTGATAATAAAATTCAATGATTTGCAAGCGTTGTTCGTTTGTAAGACGATTCATGGTTAAATATTAGACCAAACTGAAGATGTATGACAGTGACACAAAACACGAAACATACGTGACTTGTCAAAATCAGTGTTGCCAAAAATAAAATAGTTAAAAAATCACCCTTTAGAGCTAAGTTACAAGATTTCTCTCCATATTTAACGAGCTCTGCAGGAAATTGAACAAAATTTTGATGGTTTTAATAAGAGTTACATCGCAATCCCTCAAAAAAAAATCACGGTTGACTACCCCTAATACAAAATCTATCAAAACACAATATTTTTATCCACCTCCTCCAATACCATACAAATCTTTAAAAAAAAAAATACGCGTACGCAAAAAAAAACATCCACCATGTCCGAATAACGCTAAAATACCGAATATGAAAAAAATCTCATACTATAAATCAAATTAAAATAAAAAATCTCGTGTAATTACAATATCAAATCATAGAAGAAAAAAATATGGAAATATCGTCATCTTGGAATAAAAGTAAAACAAAAAAAAAGCGTTTTTAAGATGAAAAAAATGTGTCACTGCCAAATGTGTGCGCGACACTTATGTTCAAGGGAAGAAAATATATATAATAATAAAATGCGCTCTCCTGTTGTAAACTTCTTTAAAATTCGTAATCAATTTTTTTTTTATGTAAGACATTTAAATTAAAAACATATCAATTAGAAATTTATTATTGTTGGTTGTTTTCACATTTTTCTATTTTATATCTGAAAATATGTAAATTGCAAACGGAAAAGTTTAGTTTGAAATTTAATTTCAAGAATATTATGGTATCGCAAGTTGAACATATATAAACATTGAATGTGGCGGTACATATTTATATGTCTACAATCGAATTTCTTATTTATTGAAATACAAATGGCTTGTTAAAAACGAAATTATGCAAATGATCGAACCCCTTCTTCGACCATACATTTTCACCAAATTTTAACCACATTGATACAATATTGCAAGGATGCAAGTTAAACACACAAAAATTATAAATTCACATCACACGCATGATGATGATACATCATTCGACCCTCTGCATTATTGTCGTCCCTCGAAATTCAAATACATTTTACATTATATATAAATACGTTCATTGGGTGTGTGACCACTACGGAAAACAATGAAAAATCCATCAAACAATGTTTGAATTGAAAATTGTGCCCACTCATCATTACACAAATCAATCACATTATTTTCATGTAGATATTTTCGTGCAACATTCTTGTGAGACACACTTATACCTTATCATTATATTTTCCGACAAACGTTTCGTCTATTTATTGTTTATATTTTTTTATGAAGTCTAAACTGATATAGCCTCAAACAATACATACTTTTACATAAATACATCATTGTTTGATGTACGCGCCTCAGATTTTCGATGCAGGAAAATCTTCTTTGCAAAAGGAAAATTCTAACCAAAAAAAAAAAATATTATGAAATTTATGCAACATATGTTGTATGTATTATAAAAGTTTTTTGATATGAGATAAAGAAAATGTTATATATATATATATATATATATATATATATATATATATATATATATATATATATACATATATATAGATATATATATATATATATATATATATATATATATATATATATATATATATATATATATATATATATATATCCATTGGTTAGAATAAATGTTAAAATGCACACAGGATGAATAATATAAAGTTTAAAAAATAATTTTTGTTACAACCCTATATATATTTTAATATATTTTGGGAAATTAGCCGGTAGACTATTATGGCGCAAAGTCATATTATAGGTATAGAGACGAAAATATCGAACAACATAAAAAATTATATAAGTAACATGTGTACAACAATCACTTGTGAATAGTAAAATACGACCCTATAATGGCTATAAGATGATTTTAAACATTGTTAATATAATAATACACTGAATTTTCTACAAATTTTCCACACTCCATCACTCGGTGTTTGTTTTTGCACAGTCAAAATTACTTTTTGATAACTTTTTATGAATATAGAATACACACACACACACATTCACAAACACACATACACACACCAACATTAACCCAAATCATACACATATTCAGATTTTCCACGCATATATACTGAAAAGGCGAAACACCGAAAAATCTTCAGAAAATATATTAAGTATTGATATGCTAAATCCTAGCCTGTTAAGAACCACTCTCTCCCAATTAGTCCAACCATAACCTCGTCCCGATTAGTATCACAAATGATGCATGTTTTTTGCAATATTTCGGAAGTTATACTAACCGAAAAAACTTGATCATTATACTGACCAAATCGGCAGAAATCCTGTTTGGTAGCCATCTATTATTCTCTTCAACATTATGTGAAACTGTTGTTTAGTAATCGTGTCAATGAGAACTAAGAAGCATTTCTAGAAAATTGCCAGAGTAAGTTCCTTGCAGTATGTATGAGTAAATCAGAAAAACGTTTCTTCTAATTGTCAAATCCCTTCGTCATAATCACAAACAGTGATAGACCTAGGTCTGAAAATATAGTGCAGTATACACTGACTCATTCAAAAGAATCACGTGTACTATGTGCTGTGCTTGTTCGATTTTTGCGAGAACTAGCATTAAAGTCACCAATTACTTTCTGACACCTCCGGTATGAATCCCATCAAATAAACCAAATATTTGTTAAACGAGTCTAAATCTTCTTTGGATTTTCATGGGCGGATCAATTCAGATTATTGAGAGGTTTACCATTCGCATTCGTAAACTTAGCTTAAAAAGCTATGAAATGTTTTACTTAGCTATACGAAATGGTATTATTATTGCTATTAAATTATACTAACATCAGGACTAGGCACACAATTGTTATACCTGTTAATAAACATGTGAAATGCCATAGAAAATGATGGACTAATTTTAACAAGCAATCAATGCATTTACGCTTTCGCTTTGATCTTCGGTGGAGAAAAATTTCATGAACCGAGAAATATGTTTGAAAGATAAAGAAATCGATCTTCTAAAAAAATGGATTACAGCAATACAGCAATACACTTCAAGGGCCTGAAAAATTCTTGAATGCGTTCGATGGTGATGAAACTATTTGGTCACCAAATTTATTAAAGATTTCGAAGAGACAGCAAAGCGTTCTACTAATGATAACCTAATTTTTCGAAAATAATTGCTTGAAGGTATGGCGAAGGTTGAAAAACAAGTTGTAAGACAAGTTGAAAAAAATTTTATAGGACGAATTTTCTGTGAGTGCGAATGGTGCCATTCTTCATAAACAGTTGTTGCGGGAAATATGTAAACTTGCGGAGGTGCAAATATGTCTATTGTTCAATATGGCATTGACGGCATAATGAGGCTTTATCGAATAAACAAATTTTATACGGATCAACCGGATTTTAACACAAAAACGTTAGGCCTCGTTATTGTAAAATTATGACATCAGCATTATGCATTGTTATGAGTGAGGTGATAGTGGTCATACGGCGAAGCTATGTGTCAATAAAGAGAAAGTAAGGAAATGTTACAGATGTGGAGAGCTCAGCCACATTACTACAAAATGTGAAAAACCAGAAATCAAGGAAACCATTGCATCCATTAATTACGGTCAGCAGTATAGTACATAAGCGATTTAGAACAGATTTCCGTAAATGGTAAAGCATTGGTGATGTGAATCTGATTGCTGAAACTAAATTTTAAGCACTTGGGATCGTTGATTGAAAAAAACAGGTTGTTACTTTTTCAGGTATTGGGTTGAACCAGTTTAACATTATTGGAGAATTCACCGAAATAATTTTGATTGACGGCGAGGCGTATCAAACTGTATTCCATATATTATTGCACATGGGGTTTTACCGGTGGATATAATTCTATTGCCGGAGAGTTACTCAATTAATCGATTACAATCATAACGCCATGTTCGACCTTGATGAAAAAATGTGTACCAGAAGGATGAACCACCATCAACCATTTTACTAAAAAGAACGACCATTATCATCTAAAGAACTGGAAGCCATAAAAAACCAAATTGAAGAGTGGCTGATGGGAGGAATTGACGTAAAAGTACATATTTTGATGGAATCCGGTAGTATAAGCTACAAAAAAAAGATGGTTCTATTCGGTTATGTGTTGATTTTCGTAAGATAAATAAATTCATGATCAAGGATCGACGCACCACCCTAATCGAATTTTTCGAGGCTTAGCCTGAAAAATGGATTTTTACATGTCCAAGTTGAGGTAAAGTCGGTTAAATATACAGCATTTGTGGTATAGGTGATCTAATTATATCTTCACTGAAGACGAAACAGTTTGTCGTAATTTAAAAGTAGTATGCGTAGCAGCTGCCAATGGGTTGGAAATAAATTGGGGAAAGTGCATATTCTTTTCCGAAGAAATTAACTTTTTTGGCTATGAATTTGAGGAAGGGCAAGTAAAACCATGCAGGCAAAATGGTCAAATACATTCCGAAATATCCGTTACTGAAAAATTTAGAAGCAAATTCAATGTTTAAATTACAAAAAGCCCAAATTGATTTAAAATACTTTAAAATAATTTGGCAATTTCAATGAGTTTTAACTATTTATACATTATGAGATAGTCTTGATCTATAGAAGTATGAATCCATTTCAATCGGCGAAATATTAAAGATTTACCATTTGTTGTTTAAAGTTTTGATTGAGTTCAGATAAATTATCCAAGACTATGTTTTCATTAAAAAGCTTACAACTGATAGTTTAACTACTAAACTTAACCCATTGCTTAACTTAAATAGCTAAAAACTCAATTTTTATTCAGATTTAGACCATTCTTTAAACTTATAGAAAGCTTCTTCAGATCAAAACGAGTTTTGGTATAGTATTAATTTTAGTATTTAATAATTTTTTTGAATCTAATATATAAATTTTAGAGTTTTGTGTGTATTAAATATATATCAATTTTATTTCCGTGTAATTACAATGACTTATTTTGTCAGTTTAATGATTATTTTCAAAAGCAACCGGTTTGGTTTTGCTTTGGTTATACATAGTTTTATCTGACATAATTTTTCGACCAAGAAAAAAGGAGAACCGGATCACCGTACTTCGTTGCGCAAGTTATTCAGATTCTTTTATAATCGGTTAAAATTGAAAAAAAAATCTTCAATAACTCTTAGGTGTGTTAAAACTGTAATTACGCAATGGATTTGAGTGCGTTAATTATGCGTTCAAATCCATTAAACTTACCCGACGAGTAAATAAAAAATTCAGTTTTGAAAAAAAATTAACTTAGTCAACAATACAAACCATATTCAAATTTTAACATTTCCAATGCAATATATAACATAAACAGTACATACTTTAGACTCAAGATACCTAAATTTAAATCTAATCTTTAAATCAAGATACCTAAACTTGTTTACTAAAGTGGCTTTAAAACGAAGATTTAAACAGTTAAAACATTAATTTGATCTTATCACTATAAGAACAAGGTAATGCTTATCAAACAAAATGTGCAAAACTTTTAGATCTAAATTTATCAATGAGATTACCTAAACCGATGAATAACCGAATGAACTAAAGCCACATTATCTCAAATCTCACAACCCTTGTTGGTGAATATTTAGAAATCCAAACCGGTTTAGAACTATACTGCCGTGTGATAAGAAAAACAACTTAACTACACTTTCGACAAGTTGAGTTTTTGATGCCAATAATAATGTTAATGTTAATAGCTTATAATAATGTTTATCATTAAAAATAAAAAATAAAATAATAAAAATAAATCCAAAAACGCGTAGTTACGAAAAATGTTTTTCGTTCTAACTACTCTCGTTCTAAATTACTCTATTTCAATCAAAAACACCTTTTTTACTTTGTAGATGAGTCGTTTTATTTAGAACACATTACATAAGTCACAATTGTTTATTTTTATTTTGCATTTGTTATCGGTCGGTTGAGGCAAGAATATATTATGTACAATACAAAAAAAAACTTAACTCACGATGGTTTACTATTGTTTTAGAAATAAAATGCCTTATAGTGCGACCTATTGTAAGGTAAGTTATTTTTGCTTAGTATAAAGTAATTTTTTTGGTTATGTGAAGCAAAAAAACATTATGTGTTTTTCGATAAATAAATATTATTCAACAAACCAAATTTAAATAGTAAAATATTACCCAACAAACCATATTTTTGTTTGATGGGATTTCAATTAGATTTTGTAAGAAAAAGATAGCAAATAAGTCACAACGCCCTTAAGCCTTAAATTAGCGTTTAAAATTTTTTTCTTTTTAAGTATAAATAAATTTGACCTTAAACATCATATCATAAACTTCTTTTATTTGGCTCTCAAAACCAATAGTGACAACTTTGAGGGATATTTGTATCCCAAGCTTTCTACACATTAAAATTTCTCGCTACAACTACTAACAAACATTTTAATAGGAATTGCAAACAGTTATTAACGTCTGTACAATAAATCCGCAAAGGGTAAATTTTGATCAAGCATTAACTGATTTTTTTTTTTTTTTGATTTTTCACATTTTTAAAAATTCTTTGATTTTTTTCAACAGATTTGAAACTTAAGTATAATTTACTGAAAAATGGACTAATTACTGGTTATAACTATTAATATAAACTTTTTTTCGATTTTCTGATTTCTCAAAACTCAATTCTTGTAAAGATAAATCAAATATATGTAGTACCGCAGTATAGTAACTTAATTTTTGACTGCATTTGATAAATTACTAGTTTTAATTATATTCGAATAATTCTAGCCGATTTCACTCTCTCAGGTACAATACATTGTTTTAATATTAGAACATTGGAAAATTTAGGACATAATTACTAAGACCGTCATTTTCGATTGAGAGTTTGGGCTCAAATAATTCAATAATTGATAGAAACACGTTAGAAATGTTAAAGTCATCCTTTAATAGTATTTTTTTATTAAATTATAAAATGATAGAAATCGATTTTCTTTTAGATTTTTTTAGTTCGTTTTGAACATCGCTATTAAGGAAAAAGAGGTTAACATACTTAACTTTATTTTCCTTTTTGATAATCTTATACATATTTTTGCGCTTCAAGCAAATTCTATTTTTGATTTCAAGCAAATTCTGATTCCACGTTTGTTAGATTTTAGCAATTGTATACATTAAGGATTAAACGTATTTTACTAATATGACTAACTAGCTAAATGTGTATCATAATTGCACACAAAACTTTATTTCATCTGTCCAAGTATACCAATAAAAAGCCTAATGTTGATCAGATTTTATTTTTTAACCAAAACCTTGCAAATTATGCAAAACTTTAGAAATCGTAAGACATATTTTAATAAAACAGCGATGGTCGTAGTCATTAAATTTGATGCCGAAGATTTTTCGCTTTAAAATCAATAAACATTGCAGTAGTATAACTAATAGAGTTAATAGTTATATCAAAAGAAGAAAACGTTTAAAATATTCAAAATATGTTGTGCTCCTGTAATTCATCTCCACTAAATCTTTCCTCCCATTTCCACTTTTTATTTAAATTTGTTTACTTAATCTTAAAATTGCCTATTTTAGAGAGTCAAGTATTTTGCTTTTCTTAACTATATAAAAACATATTCATTACCAATAAGGCCTACTCAAAATAAAATAAGATTTTTAAATTACTTACATTGGTGTAATGATGAATGTAATAGAGGTAGCCAAATTATACATCAGTTAGAGGTGTTAGCAAGGAATCTTTGAGCTCGCAAAATGTTAACCTTTTATCGAAGGTAATCTGGTTTATCTTTGTTAGATGCATGCAATTTTCAAAATATTTTTGCTGGTTTACTTCACGCCGGTTATTTACGGCGAATAAAATATGTGTTCATTTCTTGCTCTATTCAACAGTATTGCTGAGCTTAAGATATTATTATTACTTATAAAACTTTTTTCACTTGAATTTTAGTCTCGATTATTTCACTGAATGCTTCTACAAATTTTTATTCACCTATACCAACCTTATGTATGTCACCGTACAATTTATCGTTACTCTACCCACCTTTTTGCTTTATTCTAGCGGGATATTGACATCTGTTGAGTTTCGCAATGTCAATAATTCACGATTAACATCTTATGGCACCAAAAGAAACAAATCTATGCAAATATTTATTTATCATTTTCATATTTTTCCATAATATTTCGAACAGTTTTTAGCTCATTTATAAGAATATCCAAATCACTTTTATATATACTAACCGTGTGCGTAGATCGATCCACTTTGATGCCATCAACAACTTCGTTTCGAATCACAAAATCAAATTGACCCCAATCACCATCGGTATTTGCATCATTATCTCCACAATTATCTTGCCGCCATTCAATCGATTCCAGATTATTTATATTTAGGTTATTTTGTGACAAACTACTTTGTATTTGATTAAACAATTCACCGTATATTTTACACACAGCCGTGGAATGTTCTTTTGGCAAACCTAATTGCTGCAATTCGGTATTAAACACAGCATTGTCTGTATTATGGCGTGATGCACTTATCAACAAGTATCGAAGGCATGATATAGCCGATTTTGCTGTAGCTATCGGATTAGGGTTTGTACTAAAAATTTCTTTTAATTTTTCTTCCTGGAAAATTGGGAAAAAATTAAAATAAATTTATACGAAATACTAAATAAAGGCATTTTACGTTAATTTCCTCATTTAACAAACTTTTAGCGACAACTTGCGTCAGGATACGTAACTTTATCGAACTTAGCACGGACAATGTTGAATGTATCTCGGCTAAAATCCAGTCGGGACAATCACCATCGCCACAAAATCTAAATTTCTGTAAAAAAAAAACAAGGATTTTTCGTGTAGAAGATAAAAAGTTTATTTATTATTCGACTCGACACCGCCTAAGGACGCTTGACGAAAATTTGAATTAAGTTAAAATCCCCATAAATATTTTAAAATAAACGAAAATAATCTATCAGCAATATCGGATCGTATAGGTGTGTAATACCGTATACCGTAGTTTTCTATATAATATGTATAGATAAAAAGATACACATGTTATTCCTATTTACCTATCAAATATTTTTGTAAGGCACAAACCATCGTATGAAAATCAATTTTCTTGTCGTTTTTCTTTCTATTTTCCAATGTTGTGTTTCGTAAAAAAAAGGTAAAGTAAAGAAATTAAAACAATCAAAATTGGGAGCAAAGGAATTTTTGTGAAAGAATGAAAAGTCTAAACCAAACATTAAACAAGAATCACATGTTTAAACGTTGTTTTCTCCAAATAATCTTTAATCCTTTTTCAAAAATAAAAATAAAAAAAATTTGAGAAAAAAAAGGAAAATTATAGAGAAAATGATTTAGTAATCTGTTAAATTTTAATTCATTCATATACTCTTGTATGTATATGAAGGATTTTACGTTGGAAATTTTGTTTTACTGATGTTGTTTTTGTTATATGATAGACAAGCAACGATGTTTTCAAAGGATTAGGTTATGAAGAGGTTGTTGAATTAAGGTGGGTTGTGATCTTTTTATATTTAATTTCAATTTTTTTTAAAGTTAATTAAAAGTTTAGATAAACTGATTTATAAATAACGCATTAATTAGTTAGCCTGGGTTATGGCTAATTCTTGATGAAATAGGTATGTTAATGAGAGATTGCGTCATATAGGCGGTCGATTCAGTTGATTTTCAATGCGTAACGTTTTCGGGAACTTATTCATAACTTCATAGATGAAATACAAGAGACATTAACAAAACTAAGAGAAATAAAGACTATCAAATTCTCAACTCACAAATAATAATTTACAAACCGTTTTAACAGTGATGGTCTGATAATAAAAATAAGGTTTTTAGAGGTTTCTATTTCGAGCTTGATTTTCGTATTGTTCTAGACAAATTAAAGAAGACATGACGTTTAGTTTAGGCTAGTCACTTACTTAACTGCAGTTTTATTCTGAACAAAATCTCGATACTAAAGATTATTGATTTTACTGATCTGGCAAAACCTTTACAGCATTTTTAACATAAATTTAACGCCAAAATATGGCGTATCAAGTGAAATTGGATTATTTATTCTACCTTAATGAATGCAACATTCTGTTTTTGTTTTAAATTATTTGCTTTCCCTTCTGAAAACGCGTTGGTCTAAAAATCAATGAGTTTAAAACAAAATAAATGATCACAGATTATTCTGAGAGGTTAGCCGGAATTTGACAGTCGCAGAATTCGCTGACGGCGACGATGTCATGGGGCAGAGAACGACTTGACTTATTATGTTTGTCTAGAACAATATATAAAGGACAAGCTCGGGGTCAAATCCGATGAAACGAAAAAGGATGTCCACATTAAAGAGCGCGAGATAACAGTGCGGCATAATTTTTAAAAAATGGTTAGTAGACGAAGATGGTTATGATCTTAATAAACTTAACTTTTTGATATAATTCAGTTGCGATTGAAGTATTTTCAGAAATAAGGATACTATAGAGGCAAACGTTATACCAAGACTATTTATTACGGTATTTTGGTTTATTTAGACCACCAACACCACCTATACTATAATCAACATAACCTAAAAAATTCAGAATTATTCCGTTCTAAGTTGTTATTAAATTTGTTTCCAGGAATCCAGGTGCCAATTTCAGGGAAGCTGAAATTTCCTATAATATTTTTTGGATTAATTTAAAAATAAAAAATTGTGGCGAATCATCACATCTTTTTTTAAATTTAAGTCACCCATAATGTCTAAGTACTTAAAAACCCCGGTTAGTAAACTATTATACATATGTTAAAATAAAATATGAAGCCTTTTACTCAAACCGAACTCAAAAAAGAAGATAAGATGCGAGAAGATGCGAGAAGATGCTTAAAAAAAACATAACTGTATTCCGTAAATACTGGAATCACAAAAAGTGGCTAAATCGAAGACGGCATCAGGAAACTGATAAACTGTAAGATGTGATCAGAGCTCGTGAAGGAAATACTCGATATTAGAGTACCGACCGCTTAGATTGATGGTTGATTTTTATTTAAATAAAGATGAAAATATATCAATATTTGTTTTTTGGTCATTTTATTTCATTTGTTTTGATCCTGTGATTACTTTTAATTAATTAATTTGTCCCGTTAGTGGTTTTTAGCGCATATTATATTATTTCGTACAAACATAACTCGAATAATGCGGATTGTTACCGTAAACTTAAATATTTACTCAAAATATGTAGTGTCCGGAATTATTTGACAATCGGTCTAACATAAACATAACTTACTTGACAAAATTTTTTAAAAATATGATAGCCACAACCACAAATTATTATAGTCTTTGAAGTCACTAATTGGTTTCCTGAACCCATACTGTACTAATTTGACTAATTTTATCAAATTAGTACAGTATGGGTCCATTTTTTCAGATTTTTATGCTGTGTAAGGACATCAGGCATATTGATAAATTTTTGAGAATCCCAAATTTCGCGAATTATAATCACTAAATACCAGTTCGAATGTCAACCTCACTTGCACGCAGTGCTCCCTGCTTTTACTAATGAGACTCTTGCGACCGAGACGCGGCGATATAACTGACAACCTAGTAAATGAAGTTCTCATCTACGAGTCTTTACCAACTGGTACTGGTAACGGTTGGTAGATGTATTAGTATCAGTGAATTAATTGATACAACAAAAAAAGGAATGTATACCCCAGGTGGTAAATCAGCAGAGATGCTGACAAATCCACCCTCTTCGAAGACCGGCCTAAAATATTCTGGGGTGCGTCAAGTATAGCTTAATGATAATCTGTTTTCAAGAACCTTTAAGCTTACAAGATCCACATCTTCAAAATTAAAAAATTTTTTAAATAGTTTAACGAAAATGATGAATTTAGAAGAAAACTAAGTGAAATTGAAAAGGTAACGTTGCACCTAAGTAACGAGGTGGTGCTGCTTAAAAAAACGAAAATTTAAAAAGGGCACAAGCTAAGGAATCTGAGGAGGCTTCTCAGACTAGCAATGAGAGACACAATTGAAAAATTTTAAACTGATGAAGAAAAACTAGTAAGAGAAACAGATTGGGTTTTAAAAAAAAGGAAAAGGAAAAACAAAAAACGGAAAGCGGAGTTGTCTCCAAAAAGTGAGATTCAATAAAACTCCATTCTAAACACAAACGAAGTAGCTGGAACACAACGAAAAACACTTGGCGAAGTAATCTAAAGAGAAGGCGCCGCCATCAATTATTATTATTGGCATATCCAAATTATGCATCCATAAAAACAAAGTTAAATAATATTGATGGAATGAGTGGTTCACTTATGAACATAAGAATGACAGCCCAATTAAAATTATGACTAGGAACCTTCATCCAACATGTTCAAAGGAGGATATAATAGAAGACTTAATAAACAAAGGATTAAAAATTAAGATGCAGCAAATATGATCAAAAGAGAAAAAAAATGAAAATGGAGATGTTAAATTCACTAGATGGGGGTTGCCCTTATTCATAATATAAATACACATAGTACTACCATGATATACTAGCTCATTGACGTGCTAGGTGTTGCTAGTGGTATCGTTTTAAAATAATCAAAAT
Source organism: Tipula confusa (assembly GCA_963556175.1). Taxonomy (NCBI): domain Eukaryota; kingdom Metazoa; phylum Arthropoda; class Insecta; order Diptera; family Tipulidae; genus Tipula; species Tipula confusa. The sequence continues at coordinate 199,327,760 of OY744476.1, read as the reverse complement.
ATAATTATATGTATAATCGCCTAAATGACATATATTTATTCTAAATGTTGACGATATTCTATCGTCCCGACATCTGGAACATCAATGGGTAAACTGTTTTTTTTCTTATGATGGTAGTACTATATGTATTTATATTATGCCTTATTTATATTTACATTTAATAACAAAAAAAAATGTAGAAAACATATACAACATAATTTTTGGTTAATCTGGGGAAATACAGCCGCAGTTGAGTTTGTTGAATTTTTGTGCAGTTGAGTTTTGTTGAAAACTCAACTGCACAAAAATTGATATTCAAATATAAAAAATTTGGTCGTCTCATTCTATTCCAGAAACTAGTCAGTGACAATGTCAATCTTCAAGTGCCAGTTAAGAGTTCGGCTACTAATTAGAACTACTTAACAATATTATACAACAAACAGCTTGGGATAGTAGGCCTAAATAAAGTAAGTGAGTGGGCTTGTATACTATAGGAAGTTTTGGTATATACACTAACTAACGCATATTTCGATACAAATTTAACATAATGTTTAAGTTTATAATCCTAGATAGGTTACCTATGTATTGGATAGAGATACATATAAAACTCACGTTATGATTCTACAACCTTTAAACCTTCTGTGAATTAACTTGAACACAATAAATTGAATACGAAATAAGATATTTACGTTCCACAAATAAATATCGTACCAACTAACGTATCTGACGACGTTCTGTTGTACGTGCAATTAAAAATTCATCTGCCATAGTTAATTAAAATTTTCGTTCCTTTTATATATATTTTGAACAAAATAAAGTTTTGTAAAAAGTTTCATTTTTCGTTACTTAATAAATTATTAGCGCACGCGAGTGGGTAGTCTTATCATACAACTGAATGGACGAATATGCGAGGACGAGTTGCACAGTTAACATTATATTTTGTAATTATTATTACTATTTTTTTTAAACTATTAATTTTCAATTATGCGAGAAAATCATCTTTCGCTATTTTCGTTTATTTCTAGATAGTTAATTTCTAATCGTACTCTAATGATGTAACAACAACAATAAAGTTTGTTGTTAATAAATTTCAACGCTTTGATATCATAAAAAATATGATATTGTTTGGATAGTTATAGTTTATATGATAAATTTTTTTTTATGATATAGTGTCCTTTATTGATGGATTTGTATCAATGGATATTCATTAGAATATTGGTTTAATGATTTGTGGACATATGTTAAATACACTTTACTATAAATCAATAGCTATAGACAGTTTTCTAGTCAAATATATCGAGACTACGTCATAATTTCATTCAAGCTCAATAGAATCCCCTGCAGGTAATCCGAAAACCATCCATGTACTAGCATCCGCTATAGTTAATAATCAACAACGATTTTTACAATTATGCTAGATAGCAAAAATAGTTTACGAGGAGATTTAGATATAGTCAAACTCCTGTACAAAAATTCTAGGTTTGTAAATTCTAGGTTTGCTGTAATTACGTTAATAATGAATCAAGGATGGATTTTATAGTTTTTTTAGGATATAGTTGAAACAATGATCTGGAAAAGTACTTAGTAGAATCAGGCCGATAGCAAGATATACTAGAATACCGTAGTGACATCTCAAAAAAGTAGAATGAAATACTAGAAAAATAGAATATCCTAGATATATGTAATTTTGTAACATTTGGTGACAGCGGTGGGATTGTGAATATTTAAAGTGATTATGGACAAGTTAACGAATACCTAAACGATTGAGAGAGAAGTTGGCTCTTCGTGATTTGCCAACCAGCGGTAGTAAATGTGAATTACAAATAAAACTCCGCGGAGACATGATGACGACTTAGACGGAGAAGGTTGATTCTGGTGACCAGAATGCATTGACAAAGGCGACATCCGCTCCAGTGAATATTGATTTGTTGACGTTAATGACTGTAATAAACCAACAGTATGAAAATACAAAACAAAAAATAGTAGCAGCAGAGTGATATGAAACTATCTAACAAACGGCAGTTAAATCTAGAAAGGGTTAAGAAAAACAAAGCAAACGAGAAGAAAACGACTAGAAAGATGTCAAGAAGAAATTTGAAAATCCCAAGAAGATCAAAGCAAAGAAACATTTCTTGATGAGAAATTTCGAGGAATGACCGTTACTCTTGATCATAAAGTTGTGAAATTAGAAGAAAAAGTAGTCGAACAATACGAAAAAAAACGAAAAACAGCTCGAGAAGAAAATCTTGGATAAAAAAAAACAAAAATACGTCAGGGTATGGATGACCAGTAAAAAAATTGTCCAGTAACGTGAAATTTTTGTCCAGTAGCAAAAGCTTATTGGACTCGATGATGAATGTCTAAATCGGATTTAGGCAATTGTAAAAAATAATCGAAAAATTAAATTGTAATCAAACATTTTTTTTTATTGGAAATCAATACATGTCATATATTTGAAAATGATTTCGGGCATATGGGCACCGCGGCTGTTCTTGACGAAATGCATTATGGACGTCTAATTTCAGGCCACTTTTTCGTGCCCTGCTGGCCGTATGTCACTAATATCACGAACAATGCTGGCCTCCAAGGCGTCAATTGTTGCTGGTTTATCAGCATAAACCAGTGACTTCACGTAGCCCCACAGGAAATAATCGAGTGGTATCAAATCACACGACCTTGGAGGCCAATTGACAGGTCCATTTCTCAAAATCAACTTATCGCCAAATTTTGATTTTAATAAGTCGGTGGTTGCGGTCGCTGTATGGCACGTGGCGCCATCCTGTTGAAACCACATCTTGCCCGGATCAATGTTATCCACATTTTCAAACAAAAAATCATTGATCATGGTGCGGTAACGATCTCCATTGACCGTAACGCGATTCCCGTCCTTATTTTTGAAGAAATAAAGTCCGATGATGCTACCAGCATGTAAACCGCACCAAACGGTACATTACATTTCTGGATGTAATGGAGTCTGTAGGGTGTCGTGCATTGGTCACACTCCAAATGCGGCAATTTTGTTTATTAACAAACCCGTTCAGCCAAAAATGGCTGCGATTCGTGTGAATCGATAAATTTGGATCTTCTTCCACACTTTCGTTTACAGTGGCGATATTATCTTCAGTACGCACATTCCTTCGACGTGTTGATGTTATTGCATCCTCTAGAGAGTATGTGGTACGAAATCTATCCACAGTTCGACGGATGGCTTGCTCAGATGAACGATTATTTGCGCCATAAAAATCACGAAGTCTTTAAGTTTACTGGTCGGGGTATCGGCAGTAACCTACTGCCGTAGAATGGTGTCAAAAATGTGACCAATGTATGGCAGTTAAAGGGCACGCTCGAAGAAGTCGAAGTACAATGCAGCAGTACAACGGTGGGAAGCCATTCGAAAGGATCGCGATGGATGTTGAAGGGCCCAAGCAGTGATAGTGGAATTAGAAATGTGCTGGTAGTAACGGATTAATTCAGCAAGTGGCCGGAGATATATCCAATGTCAAATCAAGTGACAACGATTACCACGAATGATATAGTGAATATCAGTCGATTTGGGGTACCAATGGAGGTTCATTCGGATGAGAAACGTAATTTTGAGTAATTTTTAGTTCAGCAGATGTGTGAAATGCTGGTCATAAATAAAATACGAACGACACCTAAATGCATCCACAGTCATGTATGTTAAATGGTGGAGCGATTTAATGCCACATTTGAAGAGTATATCGCGAAGATTGGATGGTACGAACTGCAACTTTATGTAGCCGGGAGTATATGAACAACATGAAAAAGCATTCAAATGCGACTTTCCAGTGATAAAATGAAGGCTCAATATGACGTATGAGCTAATATCAGACGATTTAAAAAAAGACAATTGATATAGCTTCAAAACCCACAACGAAAGAAAACTTTATCGCCAGACTTGCAGCTTGGATGGGAAGGATCTTACAAGGTTATAAAAAGGTTAAATGACTTCATATACCGAATTAAAATGGCGCAACGAGGTAAACTTAAAATAGTGCATCTTAAGCGATTGGCGGTCTACCGATGAATTGCGTTGGATCTTGTTCGCGACGAGCAAGCTTAGCTAGAGACGTCCATGAAGTAGTGTTAGTACTAGAGAAAATATATAAAATAGAAAATAATAGAATAGCGTAGTGACATCTCGACAAAGTAGAATGAAATACTAGAACAATAGCATATCAAGATACACGTAATTTTGGTATATAAGCGACTAATAGTCGCGAGTTGAGTTGAGTTGTATTTTAAGCTCAGAGTTAAGATTAGTGTCATAGCCCCACCTGTCGTAAGCGGCTTATCTAAAGAAATTAAAGTGTTCATTAAAGATTAACACTTTAGTTTCATTAGAAAAGTGAATTATTGTGATTGAAAATAAACAAAGTTGAACTAGAACTGTTATGTATTGTGTATTTATTTGTGAAGTGGTGATTTGTGGACAGTAAGTATCAGTAGATTGTTAATTTATTAACAATCTAGTGATACGAGCCAGCAATAGGCAAAAACGTAAAAATATTAACAATGTAAACAAGATTAAAGGTAATACCAATAAACTAAAAACCTCTTACAAATAGAATACCTGGAATTTGGTTTCTAATGCAGCCCAGTCACTGATATCACATAAACTAAAATTTAGAAATTATGAAATTTTACAAATTTTACATTTGAGGAAGATTAAATGTCCAGAAGTTTACCAATAAAAATCATTCTGCCCTGAAATGATGGTTAGTATATCAAATAAAACCACAACAGCTTTACTACAAGAACACTCGTTGGTTTATCATGGACTATCACGAACACAAGCTCTCTAACTCAATCCTACACGCAGGATACAAATACAACTGCGTGACACGAATTTATAAACCATCCTTTACTAAATTTTTAAGGTACCGTTATAATTGATCGTACCAAACAGTTGCTCCCACAACGTTGAAAAAAGTTTTTTTAGTAATTAACAAAATTTACGACTTTGGAACAATAATTCCGCTCAATAAACTCCATACACATTCGTATACGATCTTTGTTATGTTTTGGATCATTGTTAGCAATTATTGTCCATCTACGCAATTCTCTATACAAATTTTCTTGTTTTTTTTGGAAAAGAAAATTAAACAATTTTTCAATTTTCCACTCATCGTTTCGAAAAACTGAAAACTAAAAACGAAGCAGCATAAACCATGCGATGGACTATATAAAGAAAAGGATTACGAACAATACATCACAGTATCATTTGTGTATTAAAAGTGAAAACTTCTTGTAAATCGTATAACGAGTGGAAAACTAAATTATGAAATTCAAAAGTAAATTAACATTTTTAAATATCGTTATAATTTTCCTATTCCATCAGTGCAATGTAATTTCGGGTGATGACTCGAATAGTGGTAGTGTCGAAAATGATAGTAAATTAAAATTTATCGGATATCCGGGACCACTAATAGCCACATCTCTATATACCAATAATAAATATGATGCGGACGAAATGGATACAACCGGTGCCACACCAAGTGATTCTGAACTATTGTTGAACGAATATCGAAATTTACTCGTAGCCGAGCTACAAAGTGATTATGATCTTGAATTTTGTATAATTTTTAAATATTTATTGGATAATTTGTACACAAAACTTGATAGTGGTAAGCGATACGATTGTGTTAACGAGATTAAGTGAAATAAATTTTATTTTGTGCCTCTACTATTATTAGATTTTGCCAATTCGATGGGTCAATCACTCAAACGTATCTACTACCAAATCAACGAAGTTCCTAAAGAATCGCTCACAAAATATTTTAATTTATCGCAACGACTTCGGGACCCGTATTTCGATCAAATTTACATTGAAAAATCGTTAAGAACATGCCGCAACTATACCAACGATTTTAGTGAGATCAACAAACGTACCCCGAAACGAATCAACATGAGCGCATCACATTTTCATTCGTGGGGTGGTAAACGATTTGTTACGCCACCAAATTTAAAAATTTCCCAACCAACATGGAACGGTAAACGTTAATAATAAAAATATTAAATTATAAAAAGACGTAATTAATTTAAATTTATTATTATGATTATTGTATATTGTATAATTAATTAACGTAACAACAATAAAGACACAAAATATATTTTATTTGACTATAAAGAAAATTGGGTTTCGAGTTTCATTTTGGTACTTAGTGCCCCATATCAGTGGTGGACGGAAATTTTCAATCACACATAATTAATTTGATATTTAGTGAGTTGTACACATTAAATTGGCTGCATGTAATTTATTTTATATAATTAAAAATTGTTAGAAACTTAATTACCATTTTTTATGGGCGAATTTTCTTCCGAAAAATTAACTTTTCTTAACATTAACTTTTGACGTTTAATTGTTTATGCCGTTTATTTGCGTAAATACAAATGTACTAGATTTTATATCGATACAGTGTAGTAGCTGTAGTGGCATAGTGTCGATAACTGAGCAGGGTGAACCAATAATTTATCGTTTCATTAAATTTAAATACACAAAGTATTTTGTACAACCATTTTGTATAATCCTAAAAAACGCATCGATTTTGTAAAAACACCAGAATATATAATTCAAACTAGCGTCTCCAAACGGGATTAACAGAAGAATGACAACTTATCGGTACTAATTATAGGTATGGTAATACCTGTGTTAAAATTACTAGATTATGACGTCACAATCCCAACTTTTAATGTTGACGTTACATTTTTTTGATCTGTCAAACTTGATCTAGCAGACACGAAACTGGAAATTTACATTACATTATAAATTAGAATTATTAATTAAGGTACCATGTCGTCTGATTGGGATGAAATTAAACGCTTAGCGGCCGATTTTCAAAAGGTTCAGCTATCATCAACTCTTCAAAAGTAAGTACCGTCCATTTTTGACATCGTCCTCAATCATCGAGATAATTTTAATTTTTCAGACTTTCCGAACGGAACTGTATCGAAATTGTAGGTCTACTAATCGAAAAACAACTTGTCGATGTTATATTCACGAACGATGGTAAAGAATATATTACGTCGGCTCATTTAGAAACGGAAATTCTAGACGAATTGTATATACGGGGCGGCCGAGTCAACACTGTAGAGTTATCGAAAGTTTTGAACGTAGATTTGAGTCGAATCGATCGAGTAGCAGAAACGATAGCCAAAGAACAAACGGATACATATTTCCTACTTGGTCAATTGATCGACGAAAATTATGTGCAGAAAATAGCAAGTGAAATAAACGAGAAACTTTCACAGAACGGGGAAATTTCAGTTTCGGATTTGACCATACAGTTCGATTTGCCGAGTGATTTTATTTTAAAAAATGTTATGGAAAAATATATTGGATCTATAATTCAAGGTAAACAAGATCCAAAAGATGAGCGGTTTTTCTTCACCAAGACTTATATATCGCGATGTCGTTCTAAACTACGTGGTGCACTTAATGCCATCACCAGACCAACACCAGTATCTGCAATATTGGCACAATGTGGTGTAAAAGATCGCATATTCTACAGTCTGTTCGACGAGGTGTCGACAAAAGGAATTTTAACATCTAAAACTCCAGGAGCCCAGTATATTCCACAAATCTATACAAAAACTCAAACCGAATGGATTCACAACATTTACAATCGCGAGGCGTATTTGGAACATGATAAAGTGCTTGATCTCGGAGTATCGGACCCCAAATCGTTTATTCAACGTCAATTGCCTAAAGAGAAGTTAACGCATCTAAAAAAATGTACGATCGGACAGCGGATTATCGAACAAATTAAATTAGAACTTGACGAATGTATATCGAGTGGGAAATTTTTGGACGTTACAACCGTACTACCCTCGGTTATGACCGATGACGATATAACCGAGCTAATGGACATCATACTCGATCCGATTGAGCAAACATCGATTAAACGATTCGATACAAAAGTGCTGACAAATAATTATATCGATGACATAATTAAGCCATGCCATGAAATTTTGAAAGAGAACGCCAAGAAAGCGGTTGAATCGGGGAAATATCAACAATACATGGCTGAAAAGATGTTATCATCGAATAAAAACTCAGATTTCAATAACGACGATGGTAAACAGGATAAACGAGAGGAACGACGTAAAAAAGCGTCGAGTGGTAAAGGTGGTGGTGGTACACAAGGACGTGAAACCAAAACTAAATCGACGAAGAAACATTACCGAACTGGGAAAGGTGGTGGTCAGCACTCAGATTCGGACGAGGAGCATGTATCGACGAACGCCAATAAATCGAAGAACAGTTACAATTCGTTGGAATTGATTGAAATCAAAGATATCATTAAAATCATAACGCCGAAACTAGCACGCGATGAACTCGACGATTTAACAAAGCAAATTGCACAGCTCTACTATCCGCAACTTAATAAGCTTGGTTTGGCTGAAGCCCAAATTCTATTTGACGCCACACTTCAGAATAATACCCAATCGAGGAGACAAACTCATGCCATGCTTCAGGAGAAGCTTAATATATTCCTTATTGATATTAGACTTTATGAAAAGGGGCTTAAGTGCCTTCCGGCTGATACTCACACCCAATTGATTAAATATTTACTTAAATCGTTAGGAAGCGATATATGCAACGAGATCAGCCTTTACGTGGCTAACGAGTGTGGGTTAAATTATACTGACTCTGCTTTAACCGTTGAACAACGAACAAAAATTCAGCATGACTGTACATCGGAATACAAATCTGTCCTTGTTGCGCTTAATAAATCACTAAACGGAACCAGCATCGAAGAATTTTTATCGGCTGCCGAGACTGCACTTACAACATGCTCAATGATTTTAAAAAAGATAGATAAAAAAAAGGACAGAGTCCTTATTCATTCGCACAAATTGAAACTTCTCGATCAGTTGGCCCAAACTACCGACCCGGCATTGGTTCTTCATCTCACTGCGCTCGTGATATTTACGTCGGTCACTCAGAATATGATTCATGCATCGGGTCGTCATGTATCTACGATACTAAGCTATTTGCAACCATCGCTTGAAGAGAGTCAGTCTAAATTATTGACCAATTTCCATGATTTAGTGCTTAAACTGTTGTCTGCACCAGCTGAGAGCGATGAAATCAAGGAAACTGTAGACGAACTAAATAATTTAATCCCAACTGTTAAGGATATTGCGAAAAATTATAAAAAGGCCGGAACTACGCATGTTGAGTAGCTTTTTTATTTAGTAGAAAGTAAAAAAAATAAAAATAAATATTCATTAATTGCCAATCGTTTCAATATAACCACAACATGTCTGTGGGTCAAACAAAAGAATGTTGTTGTGTGGAGCTTCGTTCTGCGAAACCGTCTTAATGATATCCTGAGCTAAGGAACCGCCGACTATGGCGGCGTATGGTGATATTACCGAAAATACTTCGACTAAATATTCATCCGGAACCACATCCTTAATCTCAAGATTTTCTCTTATTTTAATCAATTTCTGGAAATCCTCGACACGTGATTTGTAGTTCGGATCACGTGATTCTACGTCGCGAAACGTTTGTAAAATTCTAAGCACCAAAAATGCTGGCCCATTTCTTTTGATTTTACTCAAATAGGACTGAGATTTATAATCAAATTCCAAAACGTCTTGCAGAGGCGGGAAAAGTGATGTTCTCTTTACGGTTTGAGTAACTAGCTCGAATTTTGCTTTCTCCCCCGGTTTTGAAATTGTTTGGTGAATCGCGACATCCCTGTAATAAAAACCACGTAAGAGATCAGAAACGTAATTTAATATAATATTTACTTACTCTGCGTATGTATGTTCTTGAAGATCTGCAAAAGTATATCCAAACATTCCCCAGACATCACCTGAGAAGAATTTCACATCATTTAACCGGCACGTATTATTAATACGGACAAGTTCCTTCGTCGGTTGCTCTAAAACAATTACAACATTGAATTGTTTAAAGAAATCCTCCTCTTTATCGCTTGTTTTACTGGATATCGCTTTTAATTCAACCATTGGATTTAAAGCTTGGGCACGTTCCAACGAAGCTTCAGCACGATTTTGACCAAGCGATGTGGTTGCAATTAAAAACTGCGATGCCCGATCCGCTTCGGTTGCGACTCGATCATCGAGTAACGTGACAGATTTCACCCCCGAAAGAATTATATTCTTTGCAATTTCGGCACCAAGACCATTAAGGCCACAAATAAGAATGCGAGCCGAACGTAATCTTCAAAATACATTTTAAGGTTAGAAAATTGTTTGTATCGTAAAATAGACGTTTTAAGTTTACCTTTTTTGCGAATCAAGACCCCATAATCGAATTTGTCGATCGTATAATTCAGCTTCTTGTTCTGTTATCTCCATTTCAGTATTTGAAACCATTTTATATATTATAATTCAATAAATTATGATTACTAACAAGCCGGGATGATATTACCATAGACGTATAAGAGATATAGACCGGTTTCAAATATTTTTTCCATAGTAAATCTTCTATTTCACGTGTGATCGGTTGGAGAGGGACGGATATCTAAAAAATTGTATGTCTTATTCAACAATTTGAAAAAAAAACAAAAAAAAAATTTTTTTTTTCGCCAATTCAAAACAAACTTGGCTTGGATTTGTTCTTTTTTTAGAAAAAACAGTGATAAAATTAATTAAAACTTATTAAAATTAATAATTTTGTGTTAAAAAATCATAAACTCTATACTATCGTGTATCAAAATTAAAAAAAAACTTGAAAAAATGTAGTGTTTGGTGAAAAATTGTCGGAATTCTAAACTCAATAAAGTAGAAGGAATTTCGTTTCATAAGTCAGTTAATTACTAAATTAGATTAAATATAATGTATGTTGTGATTATAATCTAGTGATTAGTGAAAGACAAAATTAAGTTTTAATTCAAAAATATTAAAAATTTTAATAAATAATAATGTAATTTTTGTGGTCCCTAAAATCGTAATATACTGTACACTTTCATTTTTTGTTTACAGTCCCTTCTTTTGAATGTAGTGTACTATTCCAGGACCGAATTGTATAATTAGTTCGGAAAAACGCCGTTAAATTACCCACTAATTTTATGATTTTCAAAATATAATACATACGGAGTTTTGTCATATAAAATCATATAAAATGCATGATGTGTTTATGTCCTGAATGGACAGGGTCATGAAGCTCATTAGCACTTCGTTTATATATTGAGCTTTTGCCTAAGGAAATGACTACTGTTCATTTTTTTGTAAATTTGTAGCTATAATGTAAATAATATTTCTTTCTCTTTAGGTTATCAAAATGTAATAAAACGAAACAACTGTGGTTAAACATGTTAAGTCTTGACCAACCAGGACCTTTAAGTAGCTATAGTATAGTTTGCTCGGAACTAGAGTTATAGTTTGCTCGGAACTAGAAAGCTTAAAATTCTTTAAAAAGATATGTTATAATGTTCATCATAATCTTCTTGATGAAAATATTTTTACCGACAATTTAGAATTTCAATATAGCCATTCTCAAGAACATTTACATTTATATCTCAGTCCATTATAGAAAAATATTACGATATTCGGTTAAATTTCTTTTGCAACGAAAAATCTGCAAAGCTATCAAAAAGGAACAAATTTGTCTCATTACTCCATTTTCATGGCATGTAGGCTAAAATCTCAAATTCCCCTATTTTTCTAGTTTCAATCTAAGTGGATTAGACCTTCTGGGGATACCACACTAAAAAAAATGCGCTAAGTACTCTTCCTCTTGGGAAGTGTGGAAATGAGTACACTCAAGTAAACTATAGTCCTAAAAAGAAACCTTAAAACTTTTTTTAATATTAAAATACATATATCTACTAAAATATCTAATTGCCATACCATCACAAAAAAAAATTATTAAATTTATTTTTTATTTAGCAACCAACTTCATTATAATCAAATAGTAAATTTCTAATTGCGGCCCTGGTATTATTATAGTCTTTCTCTTTTACCCTTGAAAATTTCCTCACTTGACGTTTGCTTGATTCTTGTCTAAATCTATTATACGTCTATGGATATTACAGACTCCGTTCGAATACTATACAAGTAGAAATATGTAATTTGGACTATATTTTTGACATTTTTTTAAAGCGAGTTGAATGGTATATTAATACCATACAACCTACTATAAATTAAATTTACAGAATCCATCCACGCCTAACAAAAATGTAAATATATAAACGTCAAAATTGTTTTTGTTGTTTAATTGTTTTTATACGTTAGTCGCTATAGAGATATCGAAATAAATAAAACTACATTAAATTTATAAATTAAAACTATAACAAAAATGTCGATATCAAGCTCCGAAGGATCGGCAAGCATTAAAAATCTAGAACCAAAAGAAGAGAAACCATCGTCTACAACAACAATCGCACCTAGTGTATATACTATAAAACCGGCCGTTTCCGATGCCTTTCAAACGATCAAAATTAAAATAGTTATCGAAGGAGTACTGACCGAAGTTCTAACAGGAAAAAAATATAATGAAACCGATGCCAAAGAATGGACAAAATCAATTGCGGATTTAGTTAGTACACGGGTGAAAGAGCTCGGCATGAAACGATATAAACATGTGGTACAAGTAATGTTGGGCAATCAGTTGGGAGCCGGTTGTAAATTTATGGCTCGGTGTCGATGGGATGCAGATTGTGACAATCAGACGTCTGATGTTTTTACAAATGCCACAATATTTTGTGTTGTCACCGTGTTCGGGACATATCATTATTGATTTTTTTCACCTACCTACCAGTATGTGTCTTGTTTTGCGTTAATTTTTAAGTTTTTTTTTTACTCATGATGTAATTTTAGTTAATTTATAAATTTTTATTAGATGATATTGATAATAAATTCAAACTAGAATTAAATATTCGATTTTGGGTTTTGATTAATAATTTAGAAACTGCTTTTGATTTGAAAAATATTCAGCGGATTAAATGATTAAAAGCGAAATTTAACCCTCTACTGTATGCATTTTATAACTGACATATTCATTTAAAACAAATACGTAATTTTATTTTTAGGATGCCCAGATCTATCACAGCATGGTTGTAAAAGGTGCCTCTGGTAATGTCGAACTGTTTTAGATGCATGTTTTTCTCTCCGGTACACAGACCAGTGATTCGTTCTCTATGTTAGAAGAATGTTACCGAACCAGCGTACTCATTAAAGAATGGACGAGTTTTAAACAAACTCATATGCAAGTACTATGCGCATTATTATTTTTTCGAATAAACTTGAATTGTCAAGAGCTATCTAGTTTATTCGAAATTGAAATTTTTACTTGTGTATGATTAGCGGTGACTACTAGACTTTTTAATCGAACTCTAATACTATTGCCTTATGTTCCCCACATGTTTTGTTAATGCGCTTCGCTTCGGTTAGTTCGGTTCTCTTCCAAGTCACTGCTGGTTTCCTAATTTTAGTTTGCCCATTTCCCCTTTCGTTTCCTAATTTCCCTTTTAATGTAGTTTTGGTGTGGTTGGCGTAGGGAGGGTATTCGGCCAGAACGGTGTATGATGCGTTGGTCAATATGTTCCTTTTTCTGCTAGTCGAACTTTCTATGATTAATGTTAATTGGTGTGCGTATAATCGTATTCAGTCTTATGGCATTTTTCTGAGACGGACTATCCTATAGTTTCAGTACTTTTTGTTGCATATCAGCGTTTTTGTGCATTACCAGCAAGTACATACCAGCGTAATCGAGATCGTTTAGTCGGTTTATGAGATCCCACTAAATTTCGTTTGCTATTTTGGTATCTAGCGATTATTGACGGCGTCAGTTCACATTCTTGTCTTACTTTACATGTGTTGTGTGCTAAGAATAATTATCTAAATATGTATAATGCAACTACTCGTATAAGCGAGGTTTAAATATAATAATTCAAATTAGGCAACACTAAAATATAAATGCAAAAATAAAAAAAGGGAAAAAACACACTGGCATTAAAAGCGTTGAGATTGTAAGACGTGTATAAAGTAGAGAGTGATTAAAAATAAAATAAAAACTGAACTTGCGATACTTGTTTAATTTGATCGATTTACTTACCTGAACATTGTGGTATATGGTCATCTGCTTTGATACATTACTTTGATGAGTTCAATTATTTTCTTAGCTATATCCATTGCAAAGATTGCTCCTTATATTCACATATTGTAGTGAGTTGAAAAATTCGTCAATTTCTAAATTCTCTTACGTGAATTTTCTTCGATTTTTTTTTGGGTAACCCCTCTTAGTTTTGTTTTTAAGATTTTCGGTACTGCATTTCTAACTTTCCACTCAACTACAACTATCCTCGAAGAATTCTTTCCTTTTATCTAGCTGTAGGTTATCTGCAGTTAGGACTTGTCCTGTTAAATCCTTTATTGATTGAATCCTTTTTTACGGTTACCTTTCTGGCCTTCTTACACATGTTAGTATTCACGTGTCAGTATTGCCCAATCTATGAATGTAAAACTTCCACAGCTGCTTTTTTGCATTTGAATGTTGCTTTCAACAGTTGGGGATCACTATAGTGTACATCTGCTTCTCTTATTGCTCTGACATTTTGTAATGAAGATATGAACTTATTAACCATCAGTAAATGATCGATTTAGAATTATATGTATGTATGTCCTTGTCTCCTTTTACAATTTTTTAATTTCTTCTACGATAATATTGATATCGTTTCAATGTTGTCTCACAGAATTCATCTTTTGCCTTCTTCTTTTGTAGGTACATAGCACTGAATGATTGATCTATTCTCAATTTTCAAAGATTAGTGCTTTAGTTGCTTTAGTATGTTAATATATTCAAGTCTTGGTCGTGTGTGTATCGTCTGCCAGAAAACACCAGATAATTGCCATTACTTGAAATTAGATCACAACTATCTTTCCCTCTTATTTCACTCCTAGAGTATTTCGATCTGTAATGTCTTGGCTCCTTCTGGTTGTGAAGAATAATACAAAAGGCTAGCTTGAGGTCGTTTCCCATGGACCTGGATATGTTATTGATAAGGAAAGAGCCGCCAGCCAGCAATGGTAAATTTCAATTTAATGGAAAAATGGAAGCAGTGAACCTACGTCCCAAAATATAGGTTATTATGTAGTATTCCGAACCAAGAACTGTAATTTTTGGAACCTTTTTGAACCACTTGTTACAAAATTTGAGATAGAAAACACGCAAAATTGCTTTTGGCCAAACAACCCAATTTTAACAGATCGGACAATATTCTACGAAGTTTTTCTTAAAATAGAATATTTTTTATCGTAAACATTTACTACACAAATATATATTAATAACTTGAAGATTGCAATTATTGAAGAACAGCAACACATACGATACCATCAACTCACTATTGAGGAAAGGCTTCAACTACTTGTTGTGCTGCACTGTAACTTGCACTTTTATTTATTCTTAAAAAAAAAATCTCAAAAATATAAATATACAATTCTGATTCCCCCCTTCTATACACTATTATCCAATTTAAGTAACTAACAATCTCTTACGATGCCTTTTATTAATTTTAATTAAATTAATTTGACAAAAAATTCAGTTTATGTTCAACCATCGCGTAGCGCACACATTTTACACGTATAACGTGCATTTGACGAAGTAAACAAAATGAATTTCAATAAGAGATCGTGTTTCTTTGTGGCCGAAATAGGACAAAACCATCAGGGCGACATAAACATAGCAAAACAATTAATTCTACAAGCCAAAGTAAATTATAACTTAATATCATACACGGTAATAAGAATAATAAAATTAATTTGTCTAATTCACAGAAAGTTGGCATCGATTGTGTTAAATTTCAAAAATCTAATTTAAAAGAAAAATTCACACAAACTGCTTTAGATCAACCGTATACCAGTCCTAATTCATTTGGAGCCACCTATGGTGAACATAAAGAATTTCTTGAATTTAGCATCGAACAATTTAAGGAATTACAAGAATTTTCGAATTCAATCGGAATTTTATTTGCTGCATCTGCAATGGATGAAACTTCATTTAACGAATTAGTGGAATTAAAAGTATCATTCATTAAGATAGGATCAGGTGATGCGAATAATATTCCACTCCTTGAAAAGGCTAGTCAATGTGAACTGCCCGTGATTGTGTCGAGTGGTATGCAAAACTGTAGTATGATACAAAAAATAGGCAAAATTATGGAAAATCATAAGAATTGTAGCCTACTGCATTGTGTGTCATCGTATCCCGTCGAGCCCGAGGATACAAATTTACGCCGCATTGAAGAATTTCGTAAGCTATTTCCACACTTGTCGATTGGATATTCTGGCCACGAAACTGGAATTTTATTATCACAAGTAGCATATTTATTAGGCGCCAAAATTATTGAGCGTCATTTTACATTCGATAAATTGGCCAAAGGATCAGATCACTGTCTATCGTTACTACCTGGTGAATACAAACTTTTAATTTCGAATATATATAAAATGGCGCAGGAATATAAACCGCCAATTTCCGATACATTTAAAATTATACAAATTCTACGAAAGTTTAATATCGTTACGAAGCAAAACGAGTTGGAAGTGATATTGGCGCTGAAAGAAGTAGGCCCGCGCGAATTAATGAAATGTGAAATGGCGTGCTATGCGAAACTAGGAAAGACTTTAGTGTATCGAGATGATTTGACAAAGGATCATGTGTTGTGTAGACAGGATATTGCGATTAAGGTATCTCAACCACAGGGATTACCTGCAGAATTACTAGACGATATTGTCGGTTATACTTTACTGGAGGATGTGGCAAAGGATCAACCAATTTATAAAATGCATTTAACTCTGTAAAATAACATATTTGTGATAGAATTTAATTTTTAATTATAATTTTTGGTTTTAATCAGATTTAAGGAGATATTTAGGCATGTTCGATATCCTGGAAATCCTCGTGAGCCGTTGAACTACATCGATTTTCTACATTGCCTTTTGTCAATAAGTTGTTGGTTTTGAGTTCTATTCGATGTTCCTCTGGCAGCGGTATCTTTTATATTATCGATAGAAATCACATGACACCATTGTGCCGGAGCAGGGTAAGGTTGAAATTTTGATGTGATATTGCGAAAAGGTCTTTTTATTTAGAGGAATGTCCTCATATCTAACATAATGTGATCGTAGAATTGGTCCAGAAAGAATTTGTATTAAAAAAGAATTTTAATAGTGCAGTCTAGTTTGTCGTGTTACTCACTAAAAATCACCTACAGGCCCACAGAGAATCCATCTTCGGGACTACATCGAAAAAAGATCCTTCCTTATCAACCTAACAGTCCATCGGCATCCCTCCCATTTTTGTGCCATGCATTATCACAATGTCATAATGTTTTCGTCGTGCCTGCATTCATTGTTTCATACGCACCCATTAAACCAAGCTTGGGGTAACAAGGTTATATCCCCTGCTCAAAGGGTCGGTATCCACCTCATTATACCCACCGGCAGCATCTTGCTTTGCTTGTGCTTGCTGCGCCACTCTTCGTAGCCTAAAGGCGTTCCTCCTAAGTTGGGTAATCTCGTTGGTCCACCAGTAGGCCTGTCGCCTACATAGCATCGAGGAATCGCAAGCCCGCTGGATAAGTCGGGAGAAGCTCAATTACTCGCCAATTCGTTGAAAAAGAGATATTTGGTATGGAATTTCTGAAGCCTGGACGTCGGTAAGGAGCCAGTTCTCCTGAGGTGTCACGTAGAGCGTCTTCCAGCTCACCCAGTTTAACCTGGAGCTCTGAAATCGTATCATTCGACCATATCGTACCATATCGCCGCATTGTCCAAAAGGTCCAAGAACCAAGTCAAGAAGTTCTTTTCCCTGCTTACAACAACTATCTAAGTTTCCATCTTATAAGCCAGCTGCATCAGAAGGTCATCTGCAGTCCCGGACCCATTTCAGATTCCTTGTAGAAACCTAATCATTTTGGCTTCCCATTTTAGCCAGAAAAGCCGTTTTGAAAGCCTCACAGGCACCTGATTCTTGGTTTTGTTTGGTTTTCTTACCACCGAGTAAACTGTTCACATAAAGAGCATTTTGACTGCGATATGCATGCCGCAGCTTTATGTCCTACCTGGCAGCCTCCCCAACAAAGGGATACTGTGATCAGAGCCCGTACATCTTACCGTAATGTGGCCGCTTACCTCAAGAACTTGTAGCACTGTGAGAGTTCCACCCTCTTTCTGACACGGCCATAGAACCAGCCGATTTTGAGTCTTTCCATGTCTAGCATCTTTAAAGCGATTCGATCATTTTAGTCGACGATCACTCTTTT
Source organism: Tipula confusa (assembly GCA_963556175.1). Classification (NCBI taxonomy): domain Eukaryota; kingdom Metazoa; phylum Arthropoda; class Insecta; order Diptera; family Tipulidae; genus Tipula; species Tipula confusa. The sequence goes on along the minus strand of OY744476.1, from coordinate 199,309,524 downwards.
CGCTCCTGTTGTTTGGACATCAGGTAAATTCTGATGTCTCCGATCTCATTGAGGTTCATCTGCTGTTTTCCTTTAGACTGCACATTTTTACTCATCTCCTGAGACATCTTCTCCTCTTTCGTTTCTTCTTGACATTGTCTTGCGTTAGCAAGGCAGCGCTGACCACTTTGGGCACTCAACGGCGGTAACCTATTTATCCCTCTCTCTCTCACTGTCTCTGTTTCATTAACAGTCCTATCTCTTTCGGTAACCGGTTAGGTAGATTGAGTAGGTTTTGGCTGCAGAGCACCCGGTTTGCCGCCCTTTCCATCTTTCCTCTCCGGGCATCCGTGATAGCCGTTTCTCTAGTTCTCACTGGGCCCTTCGGCAAGTGGCAATTACATCGATTATCTCCTCTAGCTCAAATATACCATTCATCTCACATAGTCGTGTTCGGTCGTAGATTGGCCACTGTTCTCATCCTTTTTTTGATGATTTCATGACACTTCGAGAAATCGTTATCTTCCTCATATGTCAATCTTGCGAAGAAATTGTCCGTTTAATATAACTTATTAAAAGATTTAACTTTAAAAACTTAAAATATTTATAATTAGACCATAACACGTGTTTATTTTAAATATTTATAACAAAATTTATATTTTTAAACTGTTATAATTTTAAATTTTCGGTTATTTCTGTTGAAATTTACTATACCATATCGAAAATTTCGACATCGAAAAATTTCGAAAAAACGTCAATCGAAATTATATCATTCATAAGAAATAAAAGAAACTTCATAGTATTCAATTATATTTGCATGTTTAATGTCTAAAATTGTTCATGAAGAAAAAAGAATTTTTCTTTTAACGAAACTGTTTTTATTTCATATTAATTAATTATATAAGTTATTAAATTAAATAGCCATAAAAATGACCAGGTAATAAATTTTTTTTATTAAAAAATTATTCGATGACAATTATTTTGGTGGTTTAAAAATAATTATGACATAACCTTAAAAATTAAATAAAATTATGTAGAATCTTTTAATCTAATTTATTTTCCAGGTCGAGAATAGAACTTGGCGATGTAACCCCACACAATATAAATCAATTAAAGAAATTAAATTCCGTGGTATTCCCTGTCTCGTATAATGATAAATTTTATATAGACGTGCTTGATGCGGGAGAACTAGCTAAGCTCGCTTATTACAATGACATTGTGGTTGGGGCGGTTTGTTGTCGTATTGACACATCAGAGAACATGAGACGATTATATATTATGACACTAGGCTGTTTATCACCGTACAGGCGACTTGGTTTGGGCACAGTAATGGTAAATCATATTCTAAATTATGTAGAGAAAGATGGAAATTTTGATAGCATATTTATGTAAGTACCCAGACAGTGTTATGACTCTTCTTTAACTTTAATTCCTAATTTTGTCATATTTCAGGCACGTACAAATAAATAATGATACGGCAATAGAATTCTATAAGAAATTTGGTTTTGAGATAGTCGAGACTAAAGACTATTATTACAAACGTATCGAACCGGCCGGTGCACATGTACTACAAAAGACGTTAAAAACACCGACAAATCCTAATGGAAGTGCTCAGAGCAATGTGATTCAAGTAAACGGAATAGAAAAATCAAATCACCATCATGGTAAATCAAAAGGCTAAATAAAATCAAACAAGTTCATCACAGTCACACTTATTACGAGAGAGATTCGATCGTTCTTCATAATGTCTTCTCGTCGTCTATTCACATACACACAACACAAACACATTTTTCTTTATTTGTTAGAAATTTTACGTTTAATCGGAAAATTAATTTTCTTTTTATAATATCAATTGGATTAAAACATTTTATTTAATTTCTTTTCTTCTTCATTTATCTCTATAATTATATATTTGTATATGTATTATATCGTTTTTAATTAAGATTTGCTTTAAAAAAATTATGAAAGGATTATGAATTGAAAAATAGTCAAAATCAAATAAATTTAAGTTGATGAATATTTCGAGTCTCGCAGTTAAAAATTAAATTCTAAACGTATTTCCGAGATCTGAGTAGCATACGCGTAAAGATTCTTGAGCGATATGTAATTCCTTGAATGGTGGAACTGCAACTTGATAAAATAAATCGATACCCTCTTTAAAACATTCGATCGCCTTATGCGTTTTTTCGAGTTCCATAAATTCAGCACCACTCACGAATAACTTTTTAGCTGTACCAACTGCTTCCATACTAAGCCGTAAATTAACTTTAGTCTTGCATTTATTACATTTTACCGTTTGATCAGTCATTTTCGATTGATACAAGATATGACGACAATTTTCTGTCGTACACCGATATCGTGGATTACTTTTTAATTTATCGAGTATGGGCCAATCTTCAATGCATGCGTTACATTCACATGAAAACCAATAACGCGATTTTAAACTTCTCTGTCGATCGCCTAACGTTTTTTTTGTAAATATGGGTCCATAATTTTCCGAAACTGGTTCGTTCACTGCCACCGGCCTTATAGCGTGAAATACCAAATTTTTTCCGTGAAACACACGTGCTACCCCTGGACTACAATCGTGATTGAAGAGTGAACCAGTTTTGTAAATTGCTGCTCCTATGTAGATTGGTGCGGATCCAGAAAATCTAAAAAGTCGGGAATTTAACGGTACGAAACATTTTTTAGACGATTACAAACTTACCGATGATTCTCGCCCAATCTGGTTTCATAAACTTCGTGAGCATTAAATTGCAAAGCCTGCAGTAGTCCTAAGATTAGGGCACCCACTTCTAATTCCTCATCGGTTGGTGTTACTGCGGCCGTTTTTCGTATTCCAAAAAATTCTGAATGCTGTAAAAAACGTAATAAAAATCCACTCATCAATGTTCTCTGCAAATAATCGTGTGGTTTTCGCACGGCCGAATGTTGACACAATTCTGTCAACAGGCCACGAACTTTATCCAATTTTTCTGGCTTGTTGTCGGTCTGTAAAATTATTCGAAGTGCGATGTGGCAAAGTATCGACATTCCCGATCCAATCAACAAGTCTAAATATTGACACTCACGTTTGTGATATGAACCACATGCCTTCTCCTTACAGGGGACCGAACAAAATGCAATACCAGCACAATCCGGACAACCTATCGGAGCAATTAACCGTTTAAAACATTCGTAACAATGCGAACCAAAATATTTTGGTAGTAGACAGGCGGCAATCGGTTCTTCGACTAAAACCGTATCACCGGCACGAATTGGTTTAGCTGCAACGATATAACGATTATTGTGTCGTTCCTCTAATTTTAAAAGTACCGAAGCTGATGCTAAAGTTGAATTTGGCCCATCGGTTAATTGCGGTAAAATCGGCGGTTGCGTTCTTGCTATACTATTTTCGCTCGATAATTGGTGCATTTGATCAATATCCTCTCGGAGTAGCATTAATTTTTCACTTTCACCTTCTAGCAATTTTTCCGTTAGACCATAAGTAATCGTGGCCTTTTTAAATTCTCCGATATGGGTGTAACAATTGGCCAACCTCCAATAGTATTCGGGCTGATGTTTTATCGGAAACCCAGATTTCGCTGAATAATTCAAATCTTCGATGCACTTATCGTATTCACCCATGGTTAATAGAATTTTAGATCGATTCCAAAGTGCCAAAGGCAGCGATAGTCCATTATCGATAAGACGATTCGCTCGAGTAGCCGGTGCTCGCACCACGGCCTGGCTATAAAAGAGCAATGCATTTTTTAAATCCCCATTTTGAAATAATGAGTCCGCTTGGCTACGACGCTGCAACGATACTTTAGCATCTTTCGCTTTATGGACGGTGCGCACATGTTCTAAAGTGCCCAGCACAATACCACACACATATGGATCTTCAAAAATAGCATACAATTTTTCACGATCACTTTTAAGCTTTACAAATTCTTTGATTATCCAATCATCACCGCAATCATTTCGCACACAATCATAGAATTCGTTGAAAAAACCTTCTTGCTCCGATTGCACAGTGATTGTGCTACAAATTCGGGTAAATTTATCATCTGGATTTTCCGACGACATTTTTTTTAATTTAATTTTTCCCGTAACACGCACGATAAATTTCACTTTTCACAATTTCTTAATTTATAAATGTCTTTAGTCGGTGCGAGATCATCTGAAAATGTGTATGAAAATCAAAATAGTTTTTCTCGTTTCGATGCTATAAATAACTTAATTTTCTCTGTATCGTTTGATTTTTCATCAAAGTGGTGGTTTTGTTGTTTCAATTTGCAAGTGCAACAGAGAGGAAGATTATACTCGGAAAATTAAAATTTAACGGTTAGATTTTCAATCAAATATATTAATAATAAATTCAAACTATGCGAATTAAAAAGGATCGCAAATAAATAAGGATTTAGAAAGTTCCAAGATTGATTAATTTCTTTAAAAGAAAAACGGGAAAATACCGAAAGAAAACTTTACGTTATTTTAATTAGGGTCCACTGCCCTAAAAAATCACAACGATATCATTCACCCTACAATAAAATCAATAGTCTTGATTTAAAGCTGCTCACAAATGTCAAACTAGTTGTCAAACGCCATAGACGTATAATAGATTTAGACAAGAATCAAGCAAACGTCAAGTGAGGAAATTTTCAAGGGTAAAAGAGAAAGACTATAATAGTACCAGGGCCGCAATTAGAAATTTACTATTTGATTAAAATGAAGTTGGTTGCTAAATAAAAAATAAATTTAATAATTTTTTTTGTGATGGTATGGCAATTAGATATTTTAGTAGATATATGTATTTTAATATTAAAAAAAGTTTTAAGGTTTCTTTTTAGGACTATAGTTTACTTGAGTGTACTCATTTCCACACTTCCCAAGAGGAAGAGTACTTAGCGCATTTTTTTTAGTGTGGTATCCCCAGTAGGTCTAATCCACTTAGATTGAAACTAGAAAAATAGGGGAATTTGAGATTTTAGCCTACATGCCATGGAAATGGAGTAATGAGACAAATTTGTTCCTTTTTGATAGCTTTGCAGATTTTTCGTTGCAAAAGAAATTTAACCGAATATCGTAATATTTTTTTATAATGGACTGAGATAATAAATGTAAATGTTCTTGAGAATGGCTATATTGAAATTCTAAATTGTCGGTAAAAATATTTTCATCAAGAAAAAAATATTTATGATGAACATTATAACATATCTTTTTAAAGAATTTTAAGCTTTCTAGTTCCGAGCAAACTATAACTCTAGTTCCGAGCAAACTATACTATAGCTACTTAAAGGTCCTGGTTGGTCAAGACTTAACATGTTTAACCACAGTTCTTTCGTTTATTACATTTTGGTAACCTAAAAAGAAAGAAATATTATTTACATTATAGCTACAAATTTACAAAAAAATGAACAGTAGTCATTTCCTTAGACAAAAGCTCAACATATAAACGAAGTGCTAAAGAGCTTCATGACCCTGTCCATTCAGGACATAAACACATCATGCATTTTATATTAATTTTATATGATTTTATATGACAAAACTCCGTATGCATTATATTTTGAAAATCATAAAATTAGTGGGTAATTTAACGGCGTTTTTCCGAACTAATTATACAATTCGGTCCTGGAATAGTACACTACATTCAAAAGAAGGGACTGTAAACAAAAAATGAAAGTGTACAGTATATTACGATTTTAGGGACCACAAAAATAACATTATTATTTTTTAAAATTTTTAATATTTTTGAATTAAAACTTAATTTTGTTTTTCACTAATCACTAGATTACAATCACAACATACATTATATTTAATCTAATTTAGTAATTAACTTACTTATGAAACGAAATTCCTTCTACTTTATTGAGTTAAAATTCCGACAATTTTTCACCAAACACTGCATTTTTTCAAGTTTTTTTTTTAATTTTGATACACGATAGTATAGAGTTTATGATTTTTTAACACAAATTTATTAATTTTAATAAGTTTTAATTAATTTTATCACTGTTTTTTCTAAAAAAAGAACAAATCCAAGCCAAGCTATGTTTTGAATTGGCGAAAAAAAAATTTTTTTTTTGTTTTTTTTTTCAAATTGTTGAATAAGACATACAATTTTTTAGATATCCATCCCTCTCCAACCGATCACACGTGAAATAGAAGATTTACTATGGAAAAAATATTTGAAACCGGTCTATATCTCTTATACGTCTATGTCAAACGCAGAAAAATAATAAGATTTTGCACAATTTTCGAAAAATGGACAATTTAAACGATAAACTGAATAAAAGACCTAAAAATACCGATACTGAAGAAGATATATTGCGTATGCAAAATGAATTCATCAAAGAAAGGCAGAAAAATCCTTCGATGCAGCCAGCAGCTCAGCTTATAAAATGCCAAAGAGAAGAACCAGGTTTGCGATCTCATATATTTTAAATTTAGTTACGATTTAATTTTTTAAATTTAGAAAAGAAGCAATCTCATTTTGCCAAAAAACGAGGGCATATGAGTGAAAAAACAGCCGAGGAAGTAAAGAAAAACACTGTGCCGATTGTGATGGGCGATGTGGTGGAAAATGTCAGTTTTAGAGATGGGGGACTCCTCGCCCAACAAATAAATCCAAGCGATGAACGAATAGCATTCCCAAAAGTTGAAAAACTTGTGATATGTGATAATGATGATAAAATTCCGAAAAAAAGTTTATTTGCCTTGAATATGGAGGCTAAAAAACAAAATTCAACAAACGCTCCGAATCCAGTAAAACATAAAGAAATCTCTCGTAAAGAACGAGAAGTGCTTAGTACTGGTTCAGAAACAAATGTTGATGATATAATAAGCGGTGTACACGTTGAAAACCTAGCTAAATTGAAGAATATGACTGAAAAGGAAATATTACAGGAGCGGCAAGAAATGTTGCAACAGTTAGATCCGAAATTTATTGAAATGTTAAAAGCTCGCAAAAACACAACTAAAACTAATGGTGTCCCACTAGCCGATGTAAAAATGGATACAAGCACACATAATTTTGTTATGCCGGACATTCTGCGCGAGAAAAATTCTGAAAATTGGCTAAATTTTGATGTGGTCGAACCCAAAAAACTCGAGTGGATGAAACACATTGATGAGAATTATCCTAAACTAAAGCCCGGTGAACAATATGAGGCACGATTCGATTGGAAAGGTTTCCTACTGCCATATACCGAAGATGATGATGCAACACCTCGTCGCGATAATCGTGAACTTTATTTACACGGAGATGATGTGCATCGTCCTGGTTATACATTGCAGGAATTGTTTCGCCTTGCCCGATCAAATGTACTCCAACAACGTGTCTCTGCTTTAAACGCCATATCTGGAATAATTTGTATTTACAATCAAGGATATTATGATGGTGTACTTGAAGTACCGATTTCGAAAATTTTCTTTTTACTTCGATATTCGATTGACGAAAACGCATTGCCCGTTCTCGAAGCGGCATTAAAGGGATTCTCACTATTATTCTACAACGAAGTCGACGAAACCTTACTCGACGTTATATCCGAATCTCACGAGTATTCACAAATTCCAAATTTAAAATCGATTAACAAAATAAATTCGGATCTCGATCGACAAATGAACGAAATGAATTTACAAACTCCGAATTCGTATAAATCGAGCATCGAAGAGCAAGAAATGAACGATATATCAGAAATGAATGATTTTCATTTAGCCGAAACCGATTTGTATGAATGTTTGTTACGCACAAATATACTCGATCGCATTCGATATATTCTTCAAACACTAAAACCTGATAGTCCTATCGTACTATCGTGTTTTAAAATGTTAATCGCTATAGCTCGGGTAAACGAACGTTTTGCCGATAAAATTGCTTGTACAGACGATTTAATTTATACGTTGATCGAAAATTTTATACCAAATATTCAGGAGTCACCGCAAAAGGATAATAAACTATATTATAATCGGCCACAAATTCTTGTGCTTAAGTTGTTGAGGATAATTTCGTCGGTGCACTTGAAATATGCGTTTCAATTGAAAAATAACGAGTATATTCAGATATTGTTAAAAAGTTATCTTTTTATGCGAGAGGATATCAATGAAGAACTGATACAATTGCAGATCGAAACATTTCGGTTAGTGAGGGCTTGGGCGCGATATTTTCGATGTGATGATTTTTATCGGTGAGTAGGTCAATTATTGCTTTAGTATAAAAGAAATTGGTCAGATACTGGTCAGGTTTGTTCACTGAGGATGATTCTTTCTTCCGCTACTTTTTTGAAAGACGGAGTGATAGGTTACCGGTACCTCGGCTTCCTTCGTCCATTACTAAAGTCTAAATACTTTGCAAATGGCGACAGGCAAAAGTGAGTCACAATTTGATAGACGCAGAGGTCGCTATCTGGGAAACGATTCCATTGGAGCCGGATTGTTAAGCAATTTAAGAGCTTTTTTGCTTCTCTAATATTTTTTTATTTCTCTACACCCAACTAGTATGATAATTCTAATATATTTCTAATTTAAAATCGTAGTTATTCGTTTAACATTTGGATCCGCATCGAAGTAACATTTAGCAGTAAGCCATGCCGTTTCACAGGCATCTCCTCCATGTAACGTTCCACAAGTTTTGGTTATTTCATCGACAATTTCAACAATCTCGTCGGGGAGCAAATAATAGATGTGAGAAAAATCGATTGCACCATTTTTATCGATCTGTTGTCAAAAAAAAAATGATAATTAGAAAATTCTTGATATTTCCAAATAACATCGGTACTCACCACATGAATTTCGCGGAATACACAATCGATATAACACTGCAACTCTCTATTATTTGGTAACTCACCATTTTTTGCTTGTTCCAATATTTCATCGTTTACCCCAACTCGATCACGACATGTATTATGAATAATAGTGGCGGCCTGAAGTATCTGATTCGGAATGTCAAACGCCCGTGTGGTAAGTATGATTGCGAAAAGTAATGGAACAGCAAAATAATGTCGGGACATGTTTAATATCGAATGTAATTTTCGAATGAAATTAAATCAGTTTTTATAGCAATTTATAGTTCAGCTTGATTGATTTGTTAATACACGATGGCTGCATCTAATGACCCAATCCTATCTCATTAAATTATAATATATACATTTATGTTCAATAACAATTACAATGCATTAATTATTTTTTCTAATATTCATGTTTAACTATTTCATTACAGTTCTCTTTTGCCAGCACTACGCTTCTTTTTAGAGTGGCACTATCAATTCCTGGATATTGAGAAGTCAAATCATTTTTTAATTAGACAACATGCGTCCGCATTAATTGCGCTACTTGAATACTGCGACCATTGTCAATTTATGAATATATTCGCAGCTACATTTCGGAATTGTTTTGCCAAATGGTGTACGATATTGATGGAAAAGTGTACAACCGTCAAAGAGGTAAATCTTTTAAGATAGTAAAATAGAATAGAGAGCTAATGAATTTGGTATGGTTGTAATTTTTTAGATTTCCCAGAGTATTTTATTGATGAGCTGTGTACAAACATCTCGACTACTGTTGGAAACGTGCGAGAGGGAATTTAATTTTCTTGAAAAATTTCTTCAATCGAAATGTTTCGACAATTACTGTGACAATTTAAGGTAAGTTAAAATATTTATGATTTGAATGTGAAATTATTAATTTTTTCGTTCGATTTAGCGATTCATCAATACTTCTGTCAACAAATCCGGATCGTCGTAATTTCCATCAACCACTTCCAAATTTCGGTTCTATTGTTACCGACAAAACAAACAATTCTTCACCATCTGTCATCATTAAACAAAACTATCAATTCATTTTGCTTAATTCACTCATGCAACTCTTTCCGTTCGAACTTATAAATTGTAAATTAGATAAAATGAATAAATTTTTCGAAAAATTTATTTCCAAAAAAGTTATTAACAAAAATGTGATCATAAATCTATTCAATAAATTTGAAATTAACTATATCTTATTCTATTTAAAATTTATCAATATTAACTATCAAAATAAATTATTACCCAGTATCAGTAAAAATTTACAATTAAAATTATCGTACAAAATATTAAATTGTCTAACGGGACGATATTACGCCGAAATTAATTATGTACTCGAAAATTTTGTGTTCTCGACTAAATTTTATGAAATATTTACCGCCAAATCAGAAGAAAATGTACTTAACGAGAGTTTCTTAAAAAATCTTAAAATCAATTACATTAATTTACTCGATACGCATTTATGTAAAAATTACGAAAACGATACCGAAATAGCTCTCCCGTCATATTGGCCGTATTTACCATTATGGTCCCTTTTCGATCGATCACAAAATCCCGTTGCAATTCCAACGCCGGAACCGGGCGAAGAAGATTTAGTTGTGCAAGAGTTTAACGAAGAGTTACTCATTAATATGTCGTTAAATTTCCTTAATTTACTCAAATATGAGTTAAAATCGAATTTTAAATCGAACGATTATTTATTATTGTTAATGTTGCCATATTTTTCGACCGAATTAAAATTTCTCGATTTAAATGTTAAATTTATGTTGAACGAACATAAAAAAAATTTGTGTGCCGAACTCGATCGGCTCGATTTTAATTTTAATGCTAAACTCCTAAACAATAAACTGTCGTTTGAAAAATTTTATTTAGCATTTCTAGAACAATTTCAAAGTTCAAGTTATGGTGATGAATTGTTTAGTTCGTTGGTTATGTTGCCATTGCAACAAAAGTATGAACCGAAATGGAGAAAAATTGTATGGTCAGAATACGTAGCTGTGCTACGATTTATCAATTGCAGTGAAGAAGAGGTAAGTGCGGATATGATAAATTATGAAATATTTTGCCAATATTTGTTTGTGTTCGTTTAAAAAAAAAATAAATTCTGAAAATACCAAACGCACAAAATTTGTTTACATTTTGCAACGAATTATAATACATCTTCAAATATGTTGGCACATGTCCAAAAATTATATAATTAAAAAAAAAATTGTTAAAATGTTGTTCTACTTTATAATTTGTACTTCAAGTACAAAACGAACTTGAGTACCTTGAAATTTCCATTCTCAGAAGGTTTCTCATCACATCTACTACATTAAACATAAAATTTCAATTGATTATATGATTAAATCAAATTCGTTTTGGTTCTCTGCCAAGTTTAAATCGATCGATCGATATTCGATAGGAATAACCGCATAAATTAATTATATTTGTATAAATAGAGAATCAATAACCTGATTGCATAACAGCAAAAAAATATAATTGTCCATATGTCTCGACAAATCGCTCATATGACTATAATTATCGATCTTTAACTGATTTTAGTCGTAGTCAATAGTGCATCATTAGACACGATAATGACAAATTTTTTTTTCAATTAATTGCACAAATTACGACAGGTGAAGTACGTATAGAACTGATTAAACCATCAATCAAATTAGATCGCCAAAAAAAAGCAAAATTCCAAAGCAAAAAATTCTAAAAATAAATTTTGTCAAAATCTTATCAATAATTAATATTTATTTTCAGCTTATTGGCGGCAAACTTGATAACTATTTACATCCAGCTGAACGTGATATTTCCCTATTAAAGTGCTATAATCTGGCGTTAAAATCGAATTTGCTAAAAATAAATTCAATACCATACAAGATTGCTGATTATCATGTCACAAAACATTTATCAAAAATTCAAAAAAAATAAATAAATAAATAATGCAAGTTTAACATTTTTTTTAGCAATATTGTATTTGAAAATAATTGTGTTTTACTATATAGTATTTAAATGTGTCATTGTGCCTAGACTGATTGGATTGTGTTGCATGATTTGATGAGTTCAAATAAAAGTGTTGGTCTATTCTATCAGTTGGTTTCCACAATGCGAAGATCGTAACATTTTAATCAAATAAATAATTTAACGCTTCACCCTGTGATTATGATAATCATGGGGTCTCTTACACTCATGCTAATTATGTGAGAGGGGATATAAAACCTGCTACCGTCCTTTGTATGCCTCATGTTCACTGGTAAAGTCTAAGTACCTTGCAAATACCGACAAGCTGAAGTTGAACAAGGTGTTGATCAGACCCGTTATATAGGTTTTGAGAGTTGGAGCCTGTGTGAGAGTTGGAGCCATGCGCATGATATATGTACGGCTTCAAACGCATCGATGGCGCCACTTACCGAGTTCTATTGAGCCACGAGATCAGGAATCTACTTTACTTTTTGCGAGACCATAAACGATGGTAAAGAGCAAGCTCGGGATCGAATCCGATGGAATCAGAATGTTGATTCGGTAGGGCAAACAATTGCCTGTAAAAACCGTCTTAATATTATTATTATTAGTGTTTCGGTCACCGGTCGTATAGGGTTAAGGATGGTTAAGGTGTTGGCTTAAACACACTGCGGTCGTGAGTTCGATTCCGCCGCTTACTGCAACGCCGTGACCAATTGTGTGTAAAATGGTTTGTTGGGCTGACTACCTACAACGATCACCAATTGTAAAAATACGATCTGAAAGACCTTGTAAAAGAGCTCAGTAAAGGGTCAACTTTGGCCTGTAATACTGTTGGTTACTACTTCGGGAAGTAAAGCACAAAATGTGTGCCCACTTTTGAGCTTTGGCGCGTATATGATCATCAGGTCATAACTCGTGTGGTGTTCAGTCCAAAAATCTTGGTGGCTCCAATTTTCGAAATTATTCGCTTCTCAAAAGTTGCTACCAATAGGTAAGCTCGAAAAGTGCGCATAGTTGCATCATATTGCTGAAACCATAATGGATATGTTTAGTTATTATCCGTTATCACTCACATGGAGCTAATGGGCTTCGTCGTTTTTCAAAAGTCTTTTATATCATGTTCTGGACTATCAAAGAAGTTATGAACGTCACCTGGTTTCCGTTCAATCGTGGCTTTAAATAAGAAATTTAAAGCAATAAAAGTTACTTCTGGAGTTCTTTAAGAATCACACATTGGACCTTATTCCTTGCCCTTATTGACCTCATCGCAGATGTTATTAGAAATTCAGACATACTTATTTACACAGATGACATCAACATTTTTCGTGCCATTAAAGAAACCTGCGCCACTGACAGATTACAAGAAGATTACAATCTCCTTAGTGAGTGGTGTGGCCAAAATGCATTGCAGCTAAATATAAAAAATGCAAGGTAATGTCATTTCATAGGAAAAGAAATATTTTATCAATACGCTTTTTAGGTGGTCTTGATCTAAATCACTTGCCTAATTTGCATCTCAGTAACCAACCAAATCCATATTTTGATTGTTAAACTGAAGTTTTGCATTCGACGTTCCTTTAAGGTATCTCATAATCCACTTTACTGAACTCCAGTGTGCTTTACCTGGATTGTTATGAAAACGTCTCATCATATTCATTGCAAAACTCATATCTGGGATGCAAACAAAATATTTCCCACAGCTTGTTGAAAAGGTACACTTTGCATTTCATTGGAGCCTTCTTGATATTTCTAGACGTCTAATGGTGTAGAAACAGCCTTGCACCAGTCATATTAAATATGGCTAAGATTTCGCTGGCTTGTTTTAGACCATATAATGATTTTGTAGGATGACATTTCGTTCTTTAAAAACAGTCTGGTTGGATCATATATATTTCCTCTTCCAAATCACCTTGGAGGAATGCTGTGAACATATCAATTTGATCAATATCTGAATTGTACTTTGTTCGTAGTTTATTTCCCTTTTCTGAGCACAACATTTAATGACCAATCGAGCTTTGTATTGCACAACTTTACTACTAACATCTCGTTATGCTTTCAAAACCCAATTACAATCAATTGGTTTTTTATTCAATGGTAAATCAAAAGAGGGAACTCCTCGTCTGATTTTCGAATAATTAACTATACTCACTTTTCATAGCGTTTATTCAAAAAGTGTAATCTGTTCTACTGAAAGCATCTTCAGTCGATAACAGATGATTCATCTCAAATGATATTGCACTGTAAATGTTAATAGTGTTTTGGCACTTTCGATAATTTTCTAACCTCGACACTAGGATCTGACCAAATTATTGTTAACAATAATATCATCATTTGAGGTTTGCTTACTCTTAGTTTGCTCTTCTTCCTTATCCACCAATGAATCAAATTTTGAAAATATGTGATAGTACTCTGTGAAATTTAACTGACCTACAGGAATTGCTAGCATTTGATTCTTACTAATCAATGCAACAGTGTTACTACTCTGCGAAATTCATTTTGTACATCTTATAGCAATTTACTTTGTACTTTCAATGCCCGGCTAATAATAAAGTAGCAATCCAGTGATCATCAACCGTAAAAGCTATTGCTTTCAGTTTATGCCAATCTAGTTATTAATCTTCTCAATAAGCTCTTCGCATTAATCCTTAATTCGCAAATGCTTTTTCTAAACTATCCCAAGTTTCCTTACTTCGAATCTTGCGCATGTAAATAATTTACAGGATCAACTACTAAAGTAATTTTTTTGACTGTTGAGCTACACTCATCTTTGATGATGCAACAACTCCTCATGGTGAACTTCTGAAGATATTCTTTTACACTAACATTACAGGAATCATAATTTTTCCGTCGAATGAGATTTGGAATTAAAAACGTGGTTCCTAAATAAAGGTTTTGCCAACATAAAAATATTAATACTTTCAACAATTATCGATAGCTTTAAATTCGCCAAAAATTGGCTTTTTTTATACAAACAGCCACTTCCAGTTCAACGGAAACACTTCAATGAAACAATATAATAATAATTTAAGGTTTCCAAGTTAAGACCAATTTGAAGTGTCGATAACCAATGAACCAATAAATCAATGAATTTATCATTAAGAAGTTAACCTAAAAATTTCGTTTTAAATGTGCACAGGCTGAAAGGTAATAATATATTATAATAAGTTAAATAATTATTTCCAAATTTTATGGTTATCCTGTATCTCTCATGTAGGATTAGCACGTACAATTTGACCGAGCTATCATACTCTTCGTTTTTGATCGAACCAAGTAAAACTTGGATATACTATCTGTATATATAGGGTGGGCCATCTATCGGTTTAAATTTGAACCAGCAGTTATTTCGAATCTGGCAATACTTTTGTCATTCTATTCTGTCACAAAATTCAGTATATTATCTCCACTGAACGAAATGAATTTACGATTTACGCTCGAGCAACGTTGGGATTTATTGGAAATTTATTTCCAAAACAAAGACAATTGGTCGGAAATTGCTGGTTTCAGGAAACTGGTTTCATTGTTGAGCGTGCTCGTACAGTGCGTCACCCGAAAATATCGAAACTGTGACTGAGAGTGTGCGTGAGAATTCATCAACATTAACTCGTCATCGTTCTCAAGAATTGAATATTTCACGCACCAGTTTACGTCGCATTTTGCGAAAAGATCTCGGTATGATGCCTTACAAAGTTCAATTGGTTCAAGAGTTGAAGCCGCATGACCATCCGCTTTGTTTTCACTTCACTAGATGGGCCAACGAGAAACTGTACGATATCGATTTTGCCAATTAAATCATCTTTTCGGATAAAGCTCATTTTCATCTTAGGGGGTACGTTAATAAGCAAATTGGGGCTCAGAAAATCCACACGTGGTCTTACAGAAGCCAATGCACCCTTTACAAGTGACTGTTTGATGCGGCTTGTGAAGTGGAAGCATCATTGATGATGTGAACGATGTTTGGTTTCAAAAGGATGGTGCAACTTGCCACACATCTTATGCCACAATTGATTTATTGCGTCAAAGGTTTGATGGCCGAAATGGTGATGTCAATTGGCCGGCAAGAAGCTGCGATTTAACACCATTGGACTATTTTCTGTGAAGCGCCGTTAAAGACAAGTGTTATGCCGATAAACCAGAGACAATTGAGCATTTGAAGGCCAACATTCGTGATGCCATCGCAGAGATACGACTACATACACTTGTAAAAGTGCTCTAAAATTGGTCCGATCGAATGGGGTACTGTGAAGCCAGCCGCGGCTGCCATATGAATGAAATAATATTCCATCCCTAATTGGAACAATTGTACATTGCAACAAAAAAATAAATTTAGCAAAATTTCAAACCGTTTTTGTTTTATTGCATTTTTAAATTTAAACTTTTAAATGGCCCACCCGTTATATATTATAAGTGGATTTCAATAAATCCATTTGAAAAACCGTTACTATTTTTGATATTCGATAAGTACAATAAACCTCTGTAGTGTACAGATTAGGAAGCTGGTTTCACACGCACATATATTTTGCAGTGAAATAGTTTAAAGCTTATTGTTTTTTATTAAAGGTAGATCTTTTCACAATGTGTTCTAATCACATTTGATCGATCTTGAAATTCTTTATAGTTTTCGAGTATACACTCAAATTAGGCAATTAACTAATAGATAAGGATAATAAAAGTATTAGTGCCTAGATTGGATTGATTTATAAGTATACAACGTAGAATTAGTCATTTTTGGAGTACTAGGCAGTAAATAAAATGATAAATCAAGTATAGAGTAGTAATGAGAATACATATTATGATAATCGGACCGATATGAGATCATACATTTGTATTTTAAAAATTTTTTAATCGGGTAACTAGTAGCTTTTTATCTTAATGTTTTGCTTTTTACGGCGATAGAATTATTTTTAAGCGCGCATGTTTTGATGTTGTTCTACTTAACCTAACGTTATTTAGCTGATTAGTGCCGTAATTGTTCGACACAAATTGTTAAACGTGATAAAATGCATTTATTTTGTATTTTGTTTAGATTGTAGTAAATATGATCAAGCCATGGGATTGTTTAAAAGCAAGAACGAAATAAGGTGAAGGTTTACAATAAATTTGATAGAATCAATGCTATCAAAGCTGGAAACTTGAAAAAGAAATACGGAAGTTTCTCGACCTAATTTTAATTATGAAAAATCTTTTATTTAGTTTTATGATTTTAACGTGTCACTTGATTGATGGTCTAATCAGAAGTGAAGTTAGCTACAAAAGTTAAATACAGTGAAACATATGCAATGATTCGAATGCGTTCAAAGCTTATTTTCAATACTCCTCCTCATTTGAATCATCAGTTAACTCCACATGCATCTCGATGAACATTGACACGAGGTCCCGCCGATGGTTTTGTCAATAAATCTGCCACCATAGTTTCCATAGGACAATATCGACATGTAACAATACATTTGTCGATGAAATCCTTGACAAATGTCGATGTAATCCTTCAAACAATGCAATAAATTCTGCTTCCGTCGTTGATAGCGCAATGCAATCCTGCCTTCGACTGCACCAACTGAGAATACCGTTACAATACTTGAATATGTAACCAGATTGTGACTTTCTACTTGCACGATGATCAGCCGAACTTGCATCTGCATAACCGATTAACTGATCCGAACTATCACTCTTCCCAAGCGACAATCGCAATCCGACAGTACCCTTGAGATACTTTAATACTCGTTTCAATTCATTCTGATCCTCACGGTTTGGACTGGACAACTTTTGTGCGAGAATTGAAACCGCTGGCAATATGTCAGGTTTCGTGTTGACTGATATGTACAGTAAGCAACCGAGCAACTTTTGATATTTGCCGTTGCCCAACAAAAACGAGGTTTCCTCATGTAAATTGTTTCAGCTAATTCACTTGGAAGAAAAGCCGTTTGCGCATCTAAATGATGCCACTGTAACGAATGTTCGAAACGTAGTTTGACGAACAACTGGATCAAACACCTGATCATAATCAGTATCGTATTTCTGCGAAAAAGCTTGAGCAACAAGCCTTGCCCTGTGTCTGAATACTTCATCTGAATTGCACTTTAGCTTGTAAATCCACTTGCACCAACTAGGTTTGCACCTTCTGGAATTTTCACAAATTCCCATGTTTGATTCTCCATCAATGACTTCATCTCATTTGTCATTGCTTGAATCCATAGCCTCTTTTGATCACCCTTGATAGATTCTATCAAGTTTCGAAGTGTCGATCGGTTTCCGGAATGTAACAACGATATGCCTTTGATTCATAACCGTAATAATAACCGACTAGCATTACTTTTACATTCATTGAGTCGAATTTGCGCCTTGTTTGCTTTGGTACGTGCATTTAACATTCTGATCCGAATTTTCTGAAGTATTGCACATTCGGACTTTTCTGGAACCAGCCTTCATATGGCGTTGTTTCTGTAACCTTTGTTGGCAAACGATTCTGGACATAGTTAGCCATTATTACAGCTTCACCTCGAAATTTTTTCTCTAGACCTGCATCAATTAGCATACAGTGAGTCATTTCTACCAACGTCCTGTTTTTGCGTTTTGCTGTTCCGTTTTGTTGAGATGTTTACGCAGTAGTTCTCTGGATTTGAATTCCGCTTGACTTTAAATAATTCACGAATTCATTACTGAGATACTCTCCTCCTCGATCTGTACGGATGCACTAAGATTTCTTTCCGAATTGAACCTTTACCATCGTAATATATTCCTTGAATTTGCTGTAAACTGATGATTTATTTGCGATTAGGTAGCTGACTGTAAATTTTGAGTAATCGTCTATGGTGTGGTCGTTTGCATCGGACCACAAACATCCGAATGAATCAGATCCATAACTGCAACTGCTTTATTACTCGACTTGACCGAAAGAGACACACTCTGCACTTTGAGTTGATTTCGCAATCTGCTATACACTCGCTGAAGTTGATGCCTTTAACCAAATTTTGTATTGCCTATGATTTCACTTCTTTGATGTCTCTATGGCCTAGAACCTTATGCCAATAATGTATGCAGCCGTTGGATCCCTTTTCGACCGAGTAAACTTTGTGAGGTATCCTTTAGTTTGTAAAGTTTACCGCTGTTCTCTCTTATTTCACACTTGTTGCCCTTGAAATTTACTTGAAAACCGTTTTCCGTTAGTTTTTTGACTGAAAGCAAATTTCCCTTGATATCTGGCATTAGCAACACGTCTGTGATTCTTAATGAAAAACTTTGATTTTCCGCACTCAGAAAATCGACCTTAATTGTGTCTTTACCCGCAGCTATTAATTGTTGACCACTTGCAAGGTTTACTTTATCTCTACAATTCATATAAATATTGACAAAAATTTACTTAGAACTGGCAATGTGACACGTGGCGCCTGAATCGAGAATTCAGCCATCATCTACTTGATGTGTCACAAACAGGTTTTCTGTTTCATCTTTCGCTAGATTCGCCTTCTGATTACTTCCTTCCATTTTGGTGAGCCAGGCTTTGTATCTTCGACAATTCTGTTTGATTTGACCGCTTCTTTTGCAAAAATAGCACTCAGACTTTTTATTCTCACCTTTTTGGCCTTTCGTTGCTCTTGATGTGTCAACCTTTAATGCACTGTCATGCTTTGTTTCGCCTCGATCCATTCTTCTTTAGAATTCTACGAGAACCTTTGAATTAACCAACGTGAGTGTCAATTTACTCTCTTCTTTACCCTCGAGCGCCCTTACCAAACCACCGTAGGTTGGTGGCAAAGAAGCCAACAACGGAGCACCCTTAAAAATTCCGAAACAAAATCTGCACCAAGCCCCAATAACTTTCGAAACAGCTCGTTCATGGAATTCACGTGTTTTTCCGCATCTCCGCCTTCATCAAGCCGCCTGATTAACTTTAAAATGGGCACACGATTGCTTGATGTGCTTGATTCATATGTTTCCTTAAGAATTCTTAATACATTTCTTGCTGAATCTGCACCAATGATGTGATGAATTTGATCGTCTTCTACATTCAATGCAATTGTTGAATGTGCCTTTTCATCATTTTCTGTCCACGCTACTGTAACTGTGATGATAGCACCCCATTGATGACTGCCCATAAACCTTTCTCCTTAAAAACCAATTCCATTTAGTATTTCCATACAAAATAATTTGTTCCGTTTGGCTTTGAAATGCTGTATCTTGACTCAGCTGACACCATCTTTTCCGTATGTGCATTTCGCAACACGAAATCTTTTATTTAGCTTTATGATTTTAACGTGTCACTTGATTGATGTTTTAATCAGAAGTGAAGTTAGCTACAAAATTTAAATACAGTGGAACATATGCAATGATTCGAACGCGTTCAAAGCTTATTTCCAATAAAGTGAGACTTCCAATTTGCTATAAATCCACTATAACTAATTCAGAGTTCCTGAATCCGTTTATGAAATCAAGGACAAAACATAGCTTAAAATTTGAAGAGATTTGGAAATTCGAAAGAGGAAATATTTTTTTAAAATATGTAATGCTGTTATATAAACTGAAACAATAACATATTAGATAGGACTAGAATAGTTCGAAGTTATGGCATTTCTAAGCCCAAATTATATTAGGGTAGCTTTCCTTAGTGTTTTAGTTAAAATCACCTTTGAAGACACAACTACCACGTAAAACATGAGAACGACTTAAAGGTTAAAGGTGAGAAAATATTAAGATATTTTGCCTTTCTTATCATTTAAGGAAACAAAGTTGGAGAATGGAGATAAAATGGTTTATAAATGGTTTATAAATGGTTTATAAAATGCAGTGACGGAGGAAGGGCCACCTTTCGTCGAACGAGATATGCACTTAAAATCCTTTATTCTTTTCCTCAATATTTTGTTCGCATCAAGTATGCAGATCCACCATTTTTTTTCTAAAATATGTTTAGCTCACCTTGTGTGTTTCGGGTTTAAATCTAAATAAATAAGATCCAACTCACGACTCAGTGACATATTCACTATAATCTTTACCACTGTATCTTTACCTTAACTACCTTAACTATAATTTCCCAAGATCATACGAACATACAACGTCGTGTCTAAACCAACAAATCTGAAATGGCAGGCCACCAAAACACCATCATCTGCCCAGTTGTAGCCGAGAAAAAGATAGACTGCTGCATAAGTTTCTGAGTTAAATTTGTATCAACATACTATCAAAATTGTCTGATGGGATGCATCCATCTATTTTTCAAATAAATAATAAATTTGGGATTTTGTCACAAAAATAAACAAAGTTGTGAAAATATTATTATAGGTTGTTGTATTGATTTAGGTGGAATAAAATGTTGACAATATTATGTTATTCAATATTGGGAGAATATCTGAATTATTTACAATGGAGGTATATTTGATTTATGATGGTCTGTCTTCTCTGAAGGTCAAAGCACATTTAATTTTTTCGCAAATCTTTAATTCGTCCGAATTGCTTCTATAATTTTGAATTGGTTAAGAATATGGTTCTATCCATGGTTGTAGTACTCAGCACTACTAAATGGTAAGTTAAGAATTAGGAGAATAACTCTTGGTTTCGACCAAAAAATCGGTTGTTTTTTTTACAAAGGGAAATATTTTAATTTTTTTTATGTATGTGTATTGAAATTCTATGTATTAGAATTATAAATTTAAATGTTTAAAGTTTAATGAAAAATAAATGGCTATTACTGTTTTAAAGAAATAAATAACTTTTATTTAAATTTGAATCGCAACAAATATACATGATAATGACATTTTTCAAATAAATGAAGGGTTGTCCATAAAATTTCCTAGAGGAAATTTCATATTTTAGTACCAATGTAAAAAAACAACAGCAAAAGTTCTCTTCATTAGTACAAATCGGTTGTTTTTTTCTATAAATCGATTGTTTTTTATTTGCACGTGTAGGTAATAAATTTTGTGTTGAGACTCAATTTTTTTGAGAATGTATACTATCCGTGTGAGGTGCGATGCAAAAAAAACAACCAACTTTTTGGTGGAAACGTACACTAAGGTAACGAAGGAATAACAGGAATAAAGGTTTTCAGTCTACAAAATTTTTACTTTTGATATGAAGTTTGAATCTCTGGGGCCCCATCAGGCAGTTCATTCTACATTCGCGCATTCTTTTCCAGTTTTCGATGAACCTGCTCACATATATGAGAATTATACTCCAACCATGGTTTTGTATCTGTAAGTGTTTCTGATGAAGAAAAGTAAAATTTACATCGTCGTAAAAATCCAAAACATTTGGTGGTACCAATTGCCACTTTGTTTATTTGTTCATGCCAACTTGCCAAGATATATTCACTGATAATGGTCTCAAGTACTTTAGAAAAATCTCATTCATCTTCCGATTGAAACCTCCGTGTTAACGTCGCTGTGGTACTAGGCACTTGGTCTTTAAATGTGTCGAATGCTGGTGATGAAAGTTATCAAATACGTATTGTGAAGGTGTGCGTAAAGGTTCTATTGGAAGATGTTAATTCAAAATTCAACTTGAATGGTAAATACGACAGGTCAGTGCAATAGTGTAGAAATACAATAATCTAGGTTGTGCTTAATAATTTAAGCCATTTCAGTATGACGTTTGTTATACTCAGCTAAGTAATTTCGCCCTAAAAATGTAATCCCCATTAAAGAAAAAATGAAGTGATTTTCCATGTTTAAAATTTACGGTTAATTTAAGCGGAAGTGTCAAATAATCAGAAGCTTTTGCTATGAATATATTTTGACGAAAGGTTTTAAATGAACGAGGGCCATCTATTATAAAAATATTGAATTATTCGTTAGTATAAAATATATCACATGAAAATGAAAATCCAAAGTAGAAAGTAGTAGTTCGGTGAAATATGTGTATTGGCAGTTTGATGCAGAGTTTTAGAGATCGAGTTAGAACAGTGAGTAATAATCCTGTCCAATCACTTGATCCTTGATAAAAGTTAAATTAACAACTTTTTTTGGCTAAAAGTGATTAATGAGTACGCCCTATCTTAAAAAATTGATTGACTAATTTCAAGAGGTAGTTAAACTATAGAGGGTTACATTTTGTCAAATTACTAGCGTGCACCAGTTTTGGCCCACCGCACAGGTGTTTTATATTTATTTGAATTATATAAAAAATCGTTACATAAAAATACTTAAAACACTGTGTACATACAAAAAACACAACTAAATGAATCACTCTTTACGCAACGAAAAAAACCATTACCTTATCACTCATTTAATTAAAAATTCTAATAAAATTTATTAATTATAAAACTATATATTCTATTTTCAAATGTGCCTGATAATTAAACTACTTTAGTATTCATTTTTCCTGTACTATATATTTACGAGTGTATGTGTAACATACGCATGTTATAATTTAGTAAAAAGTGTAGGCTACACTAATGTACACAACTATAATTTGGCGTAACAAATATTTTTAGTTTTTATTGAAATTTTCGATCAATGGCTAAATAATTGCTCTAGTGTGGTAAATAGTATTAAATACCCATATATTTTCTTTTAGTTGTGTTAAATTTTGGTAAATTTAAGGGAACGGAGGTAGTTATATATCGGTGTTCATTATACCTCATTATAACTAAAACGGTTTTCGGATATTACTACATTTACCATTTAACCAAATTTGCAAGTGAAACACGTGACTATATAAATATTTAGTTTATTTATAGTTTTCTAAATATTCAACAGATATAAAAATATCTATACATTATACAGAGTGAAACAATTAAATTGAGACAAGTTAATAACTCGAAAGCCAACGATTACTAACAAATAATCTAAAAATGCATTAATTACCTTGAAAAGTTCTCTAGATTATTAATTAATAAAATCCTGTCATGTACTCCTTCAAACCATCAATACTTAATACTTTTTAGACCATTTTTCTAAAAAGTCACGGGCTCTTGGATTATTGGCTTGTCTCAATTTAAATACCTCTATGTGTATTGTGGTATGTACGAGAGTTGTATGATAAGTGCCAACGGCTTAAGCTGGAAATTTTATTTTTTGACTCGATATGTCAATCTTAAATTGATATTTGTATTATATTAGTGGAAGACTGGAAAAGTATTTTTGAGTCTTCCCAAATGCGAAAAAAAATTTCATTTTAGCATTTCTTTCCTACAAGATTACAAGATTGGAATCCAGAACGAGGTCAGCCAACAAGTTTCCACATGCATCATTAGTTACACATATTCTAACAATTTCTATCTAGATTCCAAGTTTTGGCAGCGATGGCCTCAAAATATTAAAAGCAGGGAATCACAACCGGTTTTAACATCAAATGCTCCTGTGGTAGAATTGCAACATCACCGAAAATATCGTCCCTCGAGCTGACATATGGCTTTTGATATATATGGTTTGAAAATTTATCTGGCCAATATTTATCTTCCATTTACTCGTTAGTTTGACCCAATTGAATCGCTATTTGCAGCTCAGCTCGACTTAGGAAATTGTAACTTCTGGTGGTTTTCCCCATCCTTCTGTGGTTGTTGTTGTTTCTTCCACAATTAGTGGAATATATAACAATTAACTCAGTGTTAATCTCACACATAAAGTTTGATACCTTTACTTCTGAACTCTTTTCCCCATCCGTATATGTTGTTACTTTCTGCCCTAAATATTTAACCTCGTCACGGAACAATGTTAGTTTTTGAACTTGGCTTTAGCCCGGTTGATTGAATCTTCTCGAATACTTCCTGCAAATTACTCAGGTGCTCACTAAAGTTTTTCCCATTACTGTAATGTCACTGCGCACGATCGTTCTTGTTGCGCATGTCCAGTGTGATAAGACAGTTTCTTCCATCAATGCCTCCTTTGGTGATTATGTTATTTTCACCTCTTGCCATTCTTGAGTTAGGGATAGAGGTTGTTGAGCATTTGGCCATGTGAGTCAGTTTCAGCTCCTCGAAATTGACTTGCTTTAGTTTAACGATTCCGTTTTTATCTGTCCCACTTTCTTGGCTAATCTCTCAACTTCTTTTTTTGACCTGCAATACGTTGGCGATGGTGTTTGGCTCGATTTCTTCGCCATTCTACACAATCTCTTAAGGTGTGGCCTATCTGATTTTTTTTTGATGTTGTCTCTTTTTATCGTTGGTTCATCTATCTCAATTTTCCGTATTTTGATTGTCGGCTTGTTGATGTTAGGTGCGATCTCGTTCGTTAATCTTTAGGCGATGGTCTCTGCAAACGTTGATTTTGAAAACACACTACAACTCTTTTAGTCTCAACATCTCAAACACCGTTAATGAATGCATCGATATTGAGTCTCTCCATGTAGTCTGGAGCTATGTTGGAATGTACTCGATGCACCAATCTCTTGATATCTACCACATATTCTTGTAGTAATTCTGCACTTTTTTGATATTGGACTTATAGCTCCATTCTGTAGAGTTTTTGCGTGTGATATCCTCCCTATTTTTCTTTTACTCTAACTTAGGCGCATAGGGCGTCTACTAGACTGGACGATTTAACCCTGTTAGGTGCTATTGGTTTAATTTCCGCCTATGAGTTTTCGTTTTATTTTACTTCTGTTATAGCATGGTTCTTTTCCATGTTACAGGTGGTTGTCCTACTTACCTCTTTCCTTGCGTATTCCACTCCAGAGATTTTCTTGTGACATCATTCGGTGGCTTTCTTATAGCTTGTGGCCAATCCATCTCCATTTGCGTTTACTAATTTTGGTCTGAATTACTGTTTGATTTATTTGTCTTAGGAGCTCAACATTTAATTTTGTTGGGCCAGAAGCACCTCATTATTCGTCTAAAACATTTGTTTACAAACACCTGTAGCTTGTTATTCATATTTTGCGTATTCTTTCAGGTTTCTGAGCCATAGAGCAACACTGATTTTACACATAAATTGAACATTCTTAGCTTGGTATTACGAGATAGAACAGTTTAGTTGCATATCGGTGTGTTTGTATATTAGAAGGCATAATGCCATCTGCATAATCCAGACCATTGAGTTTCTGATAATTCGCATTGGATGCCGTTGGGGACGCGCTGCCTAATTTTCTCATGACACTACCTAATAATACTAGTAACAGAAGTGGCGAGAGTGTATATACATATTCTTGTCTTATCCCTTGGTACCTACGACGAGTAGGTACAGTGGTGAATTCTCATTAGATTGCTTTATGATGATGAGTGTTGTATTGATATGATCAGGTCAACTTCGTCCTGATCTGAAACCACCTTGCACGTTCCAAAGTTTCGAGTTAATCGTCGGTGAAACTCTGTCCAGAATGATCATTTCTAATATCTTTATATTTGTGTTGAGGAGGGATATACCCCTCCAATTTTTGTATTCTCTCAGATCACCTTTCTTGGATTTCGTTATTACCATAACCCTTCATTCCGTTTTCGCCGTATTTTACTAGAATTTCATACTACTTTTCTTGGTGTTAACGCACTTGCAGTTGTGGATATGTTCCCTTTGAATATTTCAGCTGGTTGCCAGTTTCTTGGGTTCAAGTGCCATATCCTCATATTGACCTTTCAATTCTGACGTGATTTGTTGGCACATTTGCAACTTGAGTTGTTGGCGTTCTTCAATTTCCTTCTAGGTATTATTACTGATAAAGGTCTAGGGTTTGCGTCTGTATTCTTAGTTCCCGAGTGTGTTAAAAGCTGTTTCGATATATAGGCTTCTTCGATTTTTTTCTGCTGTTGTTCTATACTGATGGCTACTTCATTGGTTTGCAGTCTGAGCTTGAGTGCTTCGCAGAATGTGTTTCTTGTATCGACAACTTTTAATCTGTTCTTATTTAATTTTTTACGATTTGATTTGGTGCGCTTTACAGCACCAGGTTTTATTTGAAACTGTGATATTACCAGCTGGTGAGCACGGTGGATGTCTGCACCTCTCATTGATGTAATCTATTTGGTTCCCTGTTCTGCCATCAGGTGATGTCCATGTGTATTTGTGTATATTTTTGTGTGGAAATCTACTACCTCCTATCTACTCCTAACAGCTGGTTTGTGACACGCAGAAGTCGATGTGTCGTTCTCCATTATTATTACGCGCATTTTCTGGAACGATCTGTAGAGTCTCAGCTGTAGTTCCTTTTAATGTTACAATCAGCGTGATGGTGCAACCTTCATCACTCCAACAATTTCAGGTGGCTGCGCTGTTTCAAACTGTATCTTCAATATGTCAAACGATGTTGTTCCACCAAAGGTTGGAAGCTTTAGTTTGATTGATTGAACATGTTAAACTTCTTGCCACGTTCTTCCATTTATTTTGACGACAAATAACTCCTTTTTAAGCACTTCAAATTTCTGTTGAAATTTTTGCTCGACATATTTTTTGAATTTCTCTTGTAATTTGTCTACATCACTTTGGATAATAGCAGACAATAAGTTTTTCGTCATTTTTTGTTGAATATGGTTTGGTTTTTCTTTTCAAAATGTCACTCAATTTGTCAATTTGTCTCATCATTTGGTTCATATATAGTCGTGTTCTGCCGTCACTGTCGTCGAATTCGTTTTGATATGGATCTAAGCCCTCATTCATCATGGCTTCACGATGTCTTATAG
This sequence comes from Tipula confusa, assembly GCA_963556175.1. Classification (NCBI taxonomy): domain Eukaryota; kingdom Metazoa; phylum Arthropoda; class Insecta; order Diptera; family Tipulidae; genus Tipula; species Tipula confusa. The sequence goes on along the minus strand of OY744476.1, from coordinate 199,282,278 downwards.
TAACTCAGATTTATTACCGCTGGTTTGCAAATCACGAAGATCGTTAACTTGTCCATAATATTTTTTAAATATTTACAATTCCACCGCTGTCATCAATTGTTATGTTTTTGCTTATTCCCGGGTCGTATCACTAGATTGTGAATAAATCCTACTGATAATTACTGTTCACAAATGAGTACACAATTTATTCACAATCCAGTGATAAGAACCGGGAATTGGAAAAAACGTAACAATTTAGATATAGTTTTCAAAAATAATTTTCTAGCGAATAAATAGTTGACAGATTGGAGTTGTCTATTCAAATTTTTGTGTGAGTCCTCCTGGTATTATTTTGACGTCATTTCCTATGCGGCCAGCCATATATTTTTTTTCTGACCGAAGCGCGGTTATTATTATACGACCCTCGTATATTTGCGTACACTTTGTGTATGCTATATAGTGTACAAAAAAAAAAAAAAACTAAATAATTTAAAAAAATTTTTTTTGATTTTTTATATTAAATTTTGGTAGTTACAGATTTTCTTCAGTTCGGACCGGTTGCACGTTACTTTTAAGGTATATAAAAAAATTATACACAATTTCGATTTGATCGTGAATTTCATTAAAATTAATGCCGTTTTGCTATAACGTGATTAGCAATTATAAAAACAAATATATTTTAATTGATAGTTTAAAAAAAATAAAAAAATTTTTTGTGATATTTTGTGATAGTTACTACTCGTATAATTCGTATAACAACTATATCTAATTGTCTTATAAAATAAATAATAAATGTGTTGCTATTATGTTATGTTGGTTGATGTATTATGATAAGACATAATTAAAATTTGCACGCTATAGTTTGCGATATATAGTATTTTGTGATGTGATCGCATAGTTTTTGAACCAAACACATGGTACCACTGTACCAGACAACATAGTTTCCACTGATTCTATATATAACGTGCAAATATTACCGTTATAATGTGCAAAATGTGTAGGAATATCAAATAATTTAAACCATAGTAGTAGTAAGTGATAGTTTTTTTAGTTTTAGAAAGGAAAGTTTGGTGTGGAACTGGAAAAAATATAATTTGATTTGATCTCGAAATGCTTATTTGTTTGTTGATAAAGTTTGAAAATTTATTTCTATAGAAATTAAATTTAACTGATCAATTAGCGCCGTGGTCAAAGCTATTTATATATTGGAGAGGTATACGATTTTTTATGACTTAATTCAACATGACTCTATCCATGAACCGAACACCTATATTCATATATTTGCGTTAGGTCTGTTTATATGACGTAAAAAGTCAGTAGTTGTGGAAGATGTGTATTTTGATTCTACAGCCAATGGTCATGTTTACTTTTATTATAGTATCATTACACGAACCTAATACAGTTCGTTACAAAACAGAATTTTCCCAAAGAAATTTTTAATTTTCTCCAAAATTTTACATGCTTTTCTAAAACAGATAAGCACAAAAACTTCTTTTTTTGTGACTGATTAAATAGTTCGTTACTGACATCTAGCACTACAGTTTTTCAAAAGTGAATACAATTGACAATTTGTGAGGACAATAACTTAATCTGGGTTTTCCCTCTTTTGCTTACAAAAATCCTCTGTTAATTATTTACAAATTCTGTACTAGTCGCACGAAGATCTTGTTAAACTTGTTTTATTGCTGGCTCTGTTTTAGATGACCAGAATTTGTTGTGGCATCTCAATCGAAGGGTTCAGCCAAACATAGTATCACTGCTCGATACGTCATCATAAACATCGGTATGCATTATTCCTGGTTGTCATTCACCTTTTTCCACAAATACTGTTTCTTTGCAATGTTTAATCTTTCCTTTCAAGTCCATTACTGGCAGCTCAATCCTCACCTTTCCTGCACAAATTCTTCCACTTCTTTTCGGTATTTAATCTAGTAGAAAACGGTGTTTTATTTGATCCAATACCTTATTGATGCTCACATGTTCTAAGCCTAAAAACTTTTTAAAGTAATATTATCCGATGTGATTTTGTGACATCGTGATTTTATACCTTTCTCCAACCCACATATTAATCCATTCGGTATTCTGTTATTCTACTAGTCAAGATCTGGTTGCCTTATCTTCTTTTCTATCAAGAGGTCGATTTGCTTCGTAGTGCTCCAATTAAGCCATTGAGTTGCTCCTCTGTAACCTACCCACTGAGGCTAAGAACTGCATTTTAAAGTTTTTATTGCATGCTATTGATGTTGTGCTAGAACCCCCTCTTTAACTTTTGTCTGCCACTCTTAGATCGAATTTTGAGTTTTATTGGTTCAATTTCAAGCTTTCTTGGATCATTTTTATTGGGAGCTTACTCGTTTCGGGTGTTGCTTAAGCTTGGCTGCTTGCTGTTTAGCTTCTTATCTTTGTTCTTTTCCTTTTCATCGAATAAGTTAATTAGTTTTGATGGTGCGATTCAGACGTATTCCTAGCTAAACCGTGAATTGAGAAGAAGTTTAGTCCACTTTAAATACAGACAATTACAGTGGTTGAGAATTTATTCAAAAATCTCCTAAACTATACGGTAAAAAGCATTCTGTTCTAAATCTAACTCAATATCGTTTGGTGGTCGTAGGAAGAGACAAATAGTTTCGATCTCTGGGCTGAGACACTATTCAAAATTGGTGTTAAAATATCAAAAGTTAAAAAAGGATACCGCTCTTATATGCACGGTAAAAGGTTATGAGATTGAAGAGTGGCAAATGAATTATTGCAGAACGTGACCCAGCCAGTGTACTCACTAAAGATAAGGATCTTGTGGGTGAACAGAACATCGTTGCGTTTATTGGGCCATGTGTTATACTCATAACTCTTCTCTTTCGCTGTCAGGGTCCAACTGTCACACCTAAACATGACAACGACTCTGATCAATACGTTGTACAAATTTTAGCTTGTTAGCATTTGTAAGCTATTTTGACTTTAGCTGTGTGCGTAAGGTATACAAAGCACGGTTGCCGGCGACAAGACCCACTTTTATATACCCTCCCACACATTTATTATGAGTGGCTAATGACAATGGTCACGAGATATCGTCACAATTTTAAATGTAATCCATTGCGTCTTGGTCTCTTAATCCAGTGATCATATATTTTGTTGATTTTGATACCAACACAAGGTGAGTATCAAACAAATGGATCCAGTAGTTCTTTAACACCGTTGCCATTCAGACCAATTACATAAATATGATCTGAATATGTCAGAACTTGGTTGGACTGATGGTACAAGATTCTGTCCTGAAGTGTTTCGCTTATACGAAAGAAATTCTAACGTGAGAAATTCTAAAGAGTATTGGGGGCAGAGCATATCTTTGCCGTACGCCAGAGCTGATCACAACAATTTCTGATAGCTATGGTTTTTAACTTTAACACACCATTTTAGCTGAATTACTGTCATTCTACATTTTACAATACACATATTTTTTTGCTACGCCGCGATAGTTTTTGCATTTTCTTCTGACAGATAAAGTAAAATGCGGCCACTTTCCATTCATCAGGCAAAACTTCAATATGCCATACTAATCGAATTAGGTTAAAAAGATATTCCCACCGAGCAATTGGCGCAGTGGTTAAAGCTGTTGTGTTTGGAACGGGAGGTATCGGGTTCGAATCCCAACAAGGGGGGGGGGGTTGTAAAGAATATTTCATCACCTGATTACGATCGGCGATGACGAAGAACACAACTATGACCCGCTGTTGGAGTGCATAATCCATGGGCCGAACCATCGACCATGTCAGTACAGGCTGACTGGAGCAATGCAACGTGCAGATGGATTTAAAATGGAACCAGTATTCGTGCATCCTCGATTTGACTGGTGATGGCGTAAGGTAGAACGTTCAAAATTAACCGCGAAAGAGTTGAATGAGCTTCGGCCCCAGAAAAGATATTCCCATCAAAGTATAACCTTTCCGAATATTAACAGCTCAGAATTAGTGAAACTAACTCCAGTGGAATTATTAGTCCCTGCATGGCCAGTGTCTATTCTTCGTTGGATGGGTCCTCTTCCTCTATGCACATTTCCGCAGTCTGTATTTGAAAACTTTCAGATACAGCATTTGACACTTGTTAAACATTGAGTAAATCAGAGAAATGCTCCTTCAAATTGTCGAGCACTGCATCGATGAAAGCACGGATTTTTCCATCCTAGTCCCGTAATAGCAATGGACCTAGGTTTGAAAGTATGGTGCCCTCCAGTGATTCCTTTAATAATGATACGTGAACTATGCTTATTGCTGAGTTGTTGTTATCCTTAAGACATCATACTTCCAACATTCACACTTTTCCGTCAACAAATTTGGCAGTTCTCCTAGCAAGGACCGCTTTGTTGTTCTTTGAGATTGGAAAACGTATCCGCGCTTCTAAGACTATATTATATTACTTTACAGCAAGGCACCAATCGATTTTATGTTCAATTTGTACCATAACTAGAGTCTCCTGGGCAGCAATGACAACCGAAGTTTTCAATACTATCCATAGAGCGTTCACATAATCAGAACAGTGATTGGTTTCCATAATACTACTCCTAACAATATTTTCATGTTGTGCTTTCACATCTTCGTTTATCAGATTTTAAAACGTATAAGGTACTTTTTCCTGTGATCCCTGACTTGTATAAAAACTACTATCTTAGCTGTGTAGTGACCAATTGATGATCACTGCTTACAAATTAGGCAGCCGACCGATTTCATTGGAGAGCTTTACTCCATTAGTTCTTAGTGGAGGAACTTCTAGGTGACTGCCAAAGACGATTTCAGCAGAATAGGTCAACTTTTTTTTTGCTACAGATAATGCTTTTAAGTGTTACAACACAGCTCGTAAAGTACATAAGCTGTTCATGAATTTTGAAAAAGTCCGTATAAGGATACTGAAGAATATTTAAAAAATGTGTGCGAAAGTTTAAAATGACAGGTTTTCGGTGAGGATAGCTTTCCTGGTTCGAATCTGATGAAGCTAGATTGTTGGTGCAGTACGAGCCTGCGATTGCTTATGACAACCGATTAATAATATTATTAAATGCAAACTGCTTCACTGGCCTATTTATTTACCGGCAAAATCGAATCAAACGTCGTTGTCTACCTTTACTATTAATTTTTCCAAATAAACAAATTCGCGATTTTTTTTTGTTTTGTTTCTTTTTCCACATACGAACATACATAATATGAGCATATAATTGTAAACACATTACTTTGTACGTGCGAGTGAGTATATTGTACTACATATATTATTATAGCGTACATATTATTCAATATATACTCGTAGTATATACTCATAGTATATATTATAGTAGCTAACTACACCTAAAATAAAAATAAGCCACACACATTAAGATATACGTTCGGTGTATGTCTTGTTGTTATGTATTGATATAAATAAATAAATAATTTTTTTTATTTTATTTTTCGCCTTAACTATTCGTAAATATAAAAACTTAAGTTTTCTATCAATTTGAAAACAGTTGAGTTCGCTATTTTCAAATGAACAGATCTCGCGCGATTTAAGCTAAGTCAAATAATTTTGAAAACTAATAAAATCGCGTATTTAACGGTTAAGTGAAATTTTCTTATTTTTTTTTTCTTAAAAAGTTTTGCTTAAAAGTTTTGTTTGGTTTTATCTTAAGTATAGTGATAATTACTATAGATTTTCCGGTAAATTAGTGATTTGGTGTGTTTTATAGGTGTTTAAAAGTGTAAGTAAAAGAAAAGTTTAAAAATCCAATTCGAATATTTGTTTTATATTGTATGCACAAGTACCAATATATTCTGTTAATTAGAGTGAAAGATTGCAAAGTGAATTGAATTGAATTGGAAATAGTGTGTAGGTGGTAGCGGATTTGTGAAAGATAAGAATTAAAAAAAAAATAGTTTTTATTTTTTTTTTCTGTTCTACTACGATTATTAGATGATGATGGAAATGAGTGTGAAATTTGCGTGAAGTTGGTTTGAAAAGTGTGTTAATTTATATAATATGGAGAAAATATAAAAGGAAATATTATGTATGTAAAATAAAAGAAATTGCAAAAAAAAATAAAAATAAAAAAAGTCGGATTAACCCATAACGACGAAGACCAGGCGCAGGCAAAGTGGAAAATTTTATTGTGTGTTTTTTTTGTCGATAAATTGCATGGTGCAAAAGAAGAATTGCGAATTATTTAGACATGAATGTTACGGTCAGTAAATTAACAAATTAAAGGTTTTACGAGTTGATACGTTATCGTCTTCGAAATGACATATATAGAGCACAAAATTACAGATTTATATTATAGTGGTTATATGGTGTTTGCGGTATATCATCATTTAAATCAAATTTTAAGATTTTTTGGTTATTTTTCGAGGAATATATATGACCATATAAATAAATAAATATGTCGGTGGTTTATCACATTATGACATTTTCGTTACTGTGCTGTTATCTAGTTTTTAACGAACAAGACGTTTTGATTGACATTCATGATTAAATACTAATCACTGTTTTATTAATGATATATATATGATTGACATAGGTATATGGACATATTATTCCCAATTTGATTTTAAATTGGTCATGCATTACTGTAGTTAAGTGTGATGGGTATCTGTATGCTGCGATTATAATTTGTGCCACTTAAAGAGAAAATTTACGACTTTTCATGAGGTTTGATTGATTTAATGTAACATATGTTATAGTTGCTATAGCTTTTATTAATTTCTTAAGTGTTGTTATGAGCCATTGAAATTCTTAGTTTATAACATAAAATTATAAACTAAGTTTATAACGGTTTCGATTCCCACCGGGGGAGGACTGAAAAGGGATTTTCCATCACTTGATTGCGATTGGTAATGACAATGAACACAACTATGATCAATAGGCCGGACCATCGTCCATGTCAGTACAGTATCTATAAAATCCAAACTGGCATTCAAGTTGAATTCTTTAGTAATTTTAAATCTGAATTTTTTTAAAGTAACAGAATAAAATGATTTCGATTGAACGATTTCACTCGATCAGTGTTCTTGGTGTGAAACCAAATAAATCTGAGAATAGACAATTGGTTTCATTATATTCTTAAAAAAGGTTTGGATCACCTACAGTAATATCCCGGTGTTTCCATTTTTAATTTAATAATTTTTTAGGAATTTGGCTCTTCAATTAAGTGATTACAAAAAAGTAAAGTTTATTTGCTGTAAGGGGTTACTATAAGGTGTATATAAGATACTCTTTTACGAGATTATGTTACTCTCCGCGACGACTTTTAACTTAACTTTTTATAATTTTATTTTTCACTGACTATGCAAAACGTTCACCATGTAGTCTGAGTTTTTTTTTTTTGGTTTAAGTTAAGCTTAGCTCTACCGGGTATGCAGGCCTTAATGATCCTTACAATGCCTCTTAAGAAAACTTTTGAAACACTTGTTAGAATTGTATGAGTAAGTGATTAGTGGTCAGCCCAATTCAAATGTTGGCCAAACAGCGGCGTTGTAAGCAAAAATCTTAAAAATCGGTTGACAATCAAATTTTAACTAAACAGGTTTAACAAACAGGTGACAAATTTTGGGCTAAACAGGTTCAAAATTTATTCTGCCATTAGATAATTGTGCCTAATTTTTGTTCGTTATATTTAAGAAAGATAAAGAAATCACCTGTATAGACGGTTTAATTTATAATTTCTAAAATCCCCAATAATGTCTTCTCACTTTTTGTATCAAATTGCCAATGGTCAATCTATTTTTCAAGAAAAAACTTAAATAACGAGTTAAACGGGCACTGTTGAAGATTAATTACATTATATTCTCAGCAAACGGTTTAAAATATAAGCAAATAAAAATAGGAGTTCTGAAGCTGTAAATATTTACGGGATTGACCTTATTTACCAGCAACTGTAAAGAATATGCTGATATTTTACTCGTTTTTAAGGGAATTTCTACTTAAGAAACAAAAGCAAACCCCCGTAGAGGTTTAGAGGCCTCTTTATTATATATTTATATGTATATATAAATATATATAAATATATATATATATATATATATATATATATATATATATATATATATATATATATATATATATATATATAAATATAAATAATCATTTTTTGTCGTCTTAACAACATTTATAATAGATACCTACATATAATACATATTTATTATATGTATTATATGTAGGTATTGCCTCTACGGGGCAAGCAAAAGCTTTAACGCATAAGAAAAGGCACTATAGTTACTTCTGGTCAATATTTCTTAATATTGTTGATATCACTGTAACAATTGTTTATTTGTTGTTGTTTCTGCTTTTTGTTCTGAGGTTAAAAATACCCAAATATTTCATAGTCCACTTCTAATACTTAATATCGTCAACAGCGTCAACGTATGATTCTTAAAATTTGATATAGAGCTATGAATCGTGCAGATAGACAATAAAAGTGAACTTGAATTCACTTATGCTGTCCATTTAACTGGTAACGGTCTAAAGGAGACTTGAACTGCGAAATAGTTCGGTGCGTGCTTAGATTCTAGAACCGATAGTAGTCTAAAAGTAATATTTAAGGTTATGATGTTATGTCCTTAAATTTTCAAAATATTCCTAAAACAAGCAATAACCAAACATCTTTATCTAAAACTAGAATTAGGGAACCAATCAATTAACTCAGTGAAGTTTGGGTTGTATACTAACGCATCGGATTTTTGAGCTTTATTCAGCAAAATTTAAGTAGAAAGGAAACTAGTCTTAAAACTGAATGCTGTTGTTTTTCTATTTAACCTAAAAAAACGAAGAGATTTTTCTAAAGTTAGCTTTAACCAAATTTGTAGATAAAAGTTCCGTAAATAATGGAGACCAAAACTATAAAACTCTGTAATAAGCCAAACTGGGCTAATCACTTGCAAATACAGGAATATTTATTTTTGGTAGTCGCACTTCAATAGGTTGTGGCTGCGATCCATCTATATTACTGTCGAGCTGTATTTTACTCTGACTTAGACTTCGACTTGAATATTTCCTGAAATTCACATAACAACTTTGAAATCTATCTAAATCTTTCTCTTTCTTTCTTGAATCTCATCTAAATCGAAGAAGAAAAGCACACATCATTACATCCAAATCTCACGTGGCACCAATAAAACAATTTAGTTTATCACGAATAGAACTGATGCAAAATTAATGAAGGTAGTGGAGGAGTCACTGACCGAATCGAGACGAGTTGTTTCTGTTTCTGTTCCTGTTAGCAACAGATATATGAAAATATTCATTTTCATTTGATGTTTTTAAATAAAAATTTATGTTTGAAGAGAACGAGGAAATAACATTTCGTGAGAAATCATGATATTCCATTTAATGAACGAAATAAAAATCGATCATGAACTGATGTCAGAACAACACGTGTGGACTTCTTCTTTTTTCTTTCCAGTCAGAGAAAAGTAGGAAACAATCTAAATCTTCTACAAATTCCTGCTGTGCTCTACAAAAGTCCCTTTACATTATCACCTTTTTCCGATGATAAAGGATATTGTGAATCGGAAAAAGGTAATGTAAGTTCCTTTACATCACCTTTTTCCGATTTATTTTTTTCCGATGATACTAAAAAAACATTTGTTTTTTTATTAAACCGATCAGTACGGACCAGATGCGCAGAATGTTATAGTAATATAAATTTTAAATAAATGTAAGGGCATTATTTCGATGACAGTGTAAACGAAAATATCTAAAATTCTATCATCTTTTTTCGTTAATTGATTCTTGTCATCTTTTTTGGATGATAATGTAAACGAACCTTTTTATACGCCATATTCGACAATCTACATGTCTATTATTTTGTTTCGTATTAAATAAATCAAAGCAATCGCGGTACACGCACTAAACAAATGAAACAAAATTTGACAGAATAATATCGACACGACAGCTAGTTTTCGCGCAATTTGTTTCTGTTTTGTGCACGAACAACGCAAACAGAAACAGAATTTACTACAGAAAAAATATTATCTGTTCTGCTTCAGTTTCTGTTTCCGTTTCTGGTCCTTTTAACTCTTGGGCTTAAGACGGTGGACAACATTTGTGGCAAATTGGGTTAGCAAAATAATCCTATTATATAAACGAGAACAGTGGTGGCATGAGACAGCAAAGGACAACGTCTTGTTGTTGGTTTATTTCTTTTCTTTTTGGTTAATCGATGATGATCAAACCAGATCATTCCAACTAAAGGATTTTTTCAGTACCGATTTAAAAGAAGTACATATGAATAATTTCTTCGTATGTACTGGAATAAATGCATTGAAGAGCAACCTGGGTGATAGAGCGTATTAAAAATTCAATTGCTTTAAATAACGTGAAGCAACCAAAAATATTACCAACAAAGCAACATGTACCCAAATGTACACCTCATCAAAAACCATCTAATCAACAAGTCTAATCACAACCATAGTGATAAAAAAATACTGGATACTCCGGATTAAGGTGATATTACTTGCAATGGTCAATAAATGCTTTAAGTGCATCAAGCCAAAACAGAAGACAGTCAGATTATGGGTATCCAATCAAGCCGAGTTAAATACGTATACACAAGTGGCTATCATCAAGTGGGTGTGGACTATTGTAAATCATTTAAGGGGCACCTAATAAGCAGAAGAGGTTCAATGTCGTTAATTTATTAGTTGATATACTTTAAAACTTGCTTGTAATTTTCTTAACAGTAAATGGTTCTAACTCCATAAGAGTATATGCTTTTAGTAAGCATATACTGAAAAGATTCAATCTGATGTAAGTGCTGATCATAATTACGTGTTCAATGCAAATTATTGTTGAGTTAGGTAGACCCAACAAATTTCTAGATATTGCATCTTTAAATTGCAACTAAGTATGCTTAGCCTTTGGATCTGCAAACATATTTTTGTTCAAACTGTATAGTCCCAGATATTAGGCCATTTCTAAAAAAATATTTATAAAGGATAAATCAAAAACTGGAATAAAATATTTCTGGCAATATGTGTATAATGCAAACTACATCGATTTATATCAAGATCTTCATCCTCGAAAACTTTTCAGTGTGCACCTCAGATACGTTCTGGAGTATATTGAAACTTCGACGGTTTTTTAGGTATCTGGTTGCTCAAACCATTTTCTGATGCGAATGTCGTCCCGGTACTTTTCAAAACAATGAAATATTCAGAGATGTCTTCTGGTGGCATGAAAGCTAAGGTTTTCAAAATACGTATTCGCTATACTTTTTCATCTTCGATTTTACCGTGGATAGAACAAAGCTTAATACTTGGGAAAACTACAAATGTTCCGCCGATCAGCCAGCATTTTGCTTCGAATAGTCGATTTAGGCTTGATCAATTGTGGTAAATATACTGGACTATCTGGATCGCATTCTATCACACTTTCCCTTACTATTTGAGGTGGAAGTGGTCCGGAAAGTTTTGGCAATTTTGCGAACTTTTGTGATAACCTCGAAAACATGTTTTTCAAAAGCTTATAAATCGTGACTATGGTTAGAAGGAAATTTATAATTTTGGCACTTTTTCTTTAAAAGTAAGACAAAACCGTTATATATAAGAATTTGACTCATTGGTAGTAAAGGTACAAATTTTCAGGTGCTTCAAATAAAAAAGGAATTTTATATTAAACCCGAATTCAACAACACAGCTATGAAGAACAATACATTTAGCTTAATCAGGAGCTATAGGAAATTTTGTTATTTCTTATGGTAGCGTCAAATCTTTCCTTGTTATTCTAAAAGGGATCAATCATGTTATTGTAAATACCACAGAACAAGTATCAACACTCTGATACTGTTTCAATCTTTTCTGGGCCTTCTTTTGGCTCATGTGGTTCATGGTAGCTAAGATAAGGAGTTGCAGATTTCCAAAAGAATGTATTAAAAAGATAATATTTTAGCTGGCATACAATCCATTTCCAAAATGTATCTAAATAATCAAATAATCCACGGATTTCCAGCAAGCGTATATGACGCTCAAAATATGTCCGTTTATATGTAAAATGAGAGTACGAAGTCAGGATGTTGTGTTAACGTTGAACACAAGTTATCGGACATTTTTGCAATTAACTGTGGTATAAGGCAAGAAGATATACTCAAGATATATTCATGGATCTCATGTTAGCAAATACAATTTATCCTCAAGAAAAAACTCTATACTATCAGCTCTATTATATAGATTTTGGATCCTGCCATATGCTAAAAATCAATTAGTATAAACCAAAATATTTAATCATAGGATTAAGATCGAGTCTTCGTCATCCACGATATCACGAATTTAATAAAAACTCCTGAGGTTCTTAACGAAGTAACATGACAGTGAATACGCGGGTTCGCTTCCATCCTGCGTGCTAAAACTCGTATGCTCAGTTTTAACAAAATTACTGACCAAATATTCTTAAACCGAGTTTCCTCATCATTGAACACTAAATACCATCTGTTTTATGTTAACAACATATAAAACCATTATTTAGATCTACTTTGCACGTATGCACACATACATTAATCTACGCAAAAAATAAAAAATAGAAGCAAAACACAAATCAAATGATGTTAAAGGGTTGGATTGGCACAACAAGAAAATCCAGTTTTTCATTTCTTCAAATCGAAATGGTAAAAACCGTAAATTAATATAAGAAGTAAAAAAAATGGATTTTATGTTTCTATTCTAAACTTTGCACAATAGCAACATAAGATTTAAAAATAAAACAAAAAAAAAAAAAAATTAAGACAAGCAACATAAAAAAGGAATGTCTTTAAAGTTGAGTCAATATATACACAGTATATTTATACAAGAAGAAAGCAAAAACAATTCTCAATGTTAAAAAATTCAATTAGCCGTTAATTTATTTTTAAATATATTTAACTTGAATAATATTGTATATTCTGTACTTGAAGCAATATTCCATTCAATTATATTACAACGAAGTAGACACTAAAAGGTGTGTTAATATTTATTATGCGTATATGCTGAACATATGGCCATATACTAAAACGGCCAACAAAAATCTAAAATACCATCACGTACACAGTATATGACAAATAATTTGACAACGTATAGTTCAATTGAAAGTTAAAAGTAAATATCGATTTAAACTTATTTTAATAATTATTGCATTAAGACATTAAAACGACAAAAAGAACCACAAAAAAGTCAAAATCGGTCAATATTTGAATAAAATCGAATGAAATTACATATATAATTTGTCACACTCGAAAAACAACAACATAATTCACCGCCAATTTTAACTTTTACGTAATCATAAATTGTGAGTGATAGTTTGGTGACAGATTTGATGGTTGTAGATTTTTTGTTTTGTTTCAAGAATTTATTATGTCTATACATGACGCGTTCAACGAACTTTGGTTCCTATTTTTGCTGTATGATCACTCAGTACATGTAACGTTTTGCATGATTCTCGTTACACGAACAACGTATCGAGACGTGATTATTATATATATGAGACATTTTGGTTGTGGTGTGAAATTGTCGTCACCAATTTATGTCAAGGTGTGTGAGTTATGATTTGTAGGCCTTGTTCAAAGTTACAGTATTTTCAATAAATGATAAATGTAAAGTGCCTTTCAATATGCTAACGTGTAGTGGCATATAAAATTATTAGTTATGCATTCGAAGGTTCACCGTTCAATATATAATTTATAGTTAATGTAACGTTAATATATTCGAATATAGAATTTACTTAAGTAGGATACCTCCTTTAGGTGGAAAAATAATTCTTTATACTATGCAAGAGTTAAATGCATTAATTTGGCTGGCCATGTTTAGAGACGTTTACACAATATTGATGAGATTTGTTACAAGTTACAAACTTTGTTTCTCTGAAGTATTCTTAATCCAAATATCATTAATCCAACGACTTCTGTTACTTTTAAATCGAAATTTGTGCTTAGATTCCTTATGATATGTTGAATGAGATTTGGATAATGATTAGGTTAACTAAGCACAATTTCAATAAAGATAAGTTAGAATCGTCTCTTCCTTTCAAAGTTCTCTGAAGTAACGTTCATAATTTAAGCAGGTTTTAGAAACCTTTGAATAAGATTTTAAAATCCAACGACATCAATCAGTTTTTCGTAGTTTTTGAACTCTGAGCTAGAGTTACAATTTGCCATTTGAAAGGATTTAAATGGAATCCTCTGGTTGACTCAACATGTGACTCAAAGTACATGTTACATGTTTTATATTTTCTCTTCACGTATATTTTTTATAAGTGGTGGTCCCCATCTAGCGTTTGAAAATTCAACTACCAGTTATTTTGAGTGTGGCAACACTTACGTCATTCGTGTTATAACAGAAACTTAGTTTAATATTTGACATCTAGAAAATGGGTCGCTGTACGCTTGAACAAAATTGGGAAATATTGAAAACTTACTTTTAAATGAGAAACCGAGCATTTTTACCGAAAAATCGCGATAATTCATTCAAATAGCAGTAGCCTAAAGTTAGTTTGGTTCAATCTACGATGCGCATCAGATGGCCGATACAGATTTTGGTGAGGAACTATATTAATTTTTTAGGTTAGCTTCTTCCAGTCTGTACCAGTTACATCACTACGTTTGATAAAATTATGCAGGGTCCCAAAAATCTTCCTATTATCATAACTGACAACTTTTTTTGGACCGGAGTCCTCGTTGAAGAGTTTGTTGTAAACGAAGAAGCTCAGCCAGCAACTATTGCCGCAATGAGAAATCAAATAATGATGTCACTCTTATATGTGCGTGGTAGGTTTTTCAGAAAAGTTACCAATTGACTTTTAATTGGAAGTAAAAGACGTGATAATTGGTAAAAGTGGGATAACTTGAAGAAAACCACTTAGCAGGGATGGTCGGAAGATATAACATACGCATCCACTGAGGATGTAGCTGTAATAGAAAATAAAATCACGAGCTTTGGTGTCTGTGACAAAAGAAATGAAAGGCTCCTAAAAAACTGTAGCAATGTGAACAAGACAAGCCAGCTTAGATTGATAAGATTCATTACAAAGCATGATAATACAGAACCATGGGCCTTCGTATATAAATTCAGCGCAGGCTTAAAACTCCAGAAGTGTTAATTACCCTAAAAAATAGAGATGTCCTGACAACTACGTGTTGGAAGCATACCTCTAAAAATTTGTTGAGTGCACTGATTCCTCATGACACTATGACACAGAAGCGCATCAAGAACTTTCGATGTGGAAGAATTCAGCAATGACGAAACCACGGACGCAATAATGTTATTAAAAACTAAGCACCCGGTCTCGATGATATCGAGGTCAAAGTGTTGTACCACTTTGAATTCGATATTAGAGCATTGCATAAAATACACTTTCTAAACGAGTGTCTAAAAAGAAGCATTTTTCCGAAAGCTTGGAAAAACGGCAAAGTAATTATAATTAGGGAAGGAGGTGAACGAGTTTCCACGACCCAAAATCTTATAGACCCAAAGTACCAGTCTTTGATCAACTATACTCGAGATATTAATCACTGGCATATTGATGCACGTATTTGAGATAAGCGGAAGGTATATAGTGACAAACATTTCGGATTCAGAGAAAACCGGACCCCAGTGGTCGCAAAAATGATCAATATTGTCAAACAGTAAAGGAAAAATACGTTATTGGGGAGCATTTCTTGACGTATCTAAACATGGTATAAGCATCCATCGTATTATGGCAAGAAAGACGGAACAATTCGATGGATGGAAGGGCAACTTTTAATTTCCTTCCAAACATCGAAGAAAGGTTGGATAAACGGATTAAGCTTAGTGCCCCATTAACTCAGATGTTAACGGGCATGGCAAAATAGCATCCTACCTAAAAAGATACTATTCAAGTGAAACAGGTAGCTGTGAGTATGTCCGTGATAATGAAAGCTAGATAGTAGAAAGTATGCGCTTTCACGTGGCAGGAATGGTAACAGGTTAATTAACCTGGCTAAACATACAAAGAACAGTAAAAAAGATTAAACACGACGGCGGGAGAAGTGCTACTTCTAGAGATCTACAGACTGCTTCTAAAAATTGAGTATAGAGATAAAAATTTCTGCCGTGTGGCATTAACTTTTTGTTTTATTTTTTACTTCTACTATATAAGAAAAAAATATTTAAAAAACAAGCAATTTACCGGTGCTCAATGCTATTCAATTTAAAGTTCAGACATGTACAATATCATTGATGCATTCTTAGTATTGATGCCATGTTTAAAAAGTTAAAACCAAACGATAATTTTTAAGCAGAATATTGAAACAATAAACAATCAACCATAATTGTCTTAAAGGTATACATAATCACAATAAGAAATATTTACTTCAAAAGCCGCATATCAATAACATGCAATCGAACCAAGAACAACAACAAAAATCATATATCGTCTTGAATTAAATCAAAGGACAGACGAGAATAGATGATGGTTGTTATGTAAATTATAACTGATTTTGTTTCTGTGTTATCATAAATAATATAGTTTTTGTTTTAAGTATGTACATAAGAAATTGGATAAAGTAATTTTTTCTAATAAATTTTTTTTTTGCACATTTGAAGGCATGAAAATTAAGCGCGTTTATGTTTATTTATATTTTTTGCTTGTCTTAAATTGGCTTGCTACTTATACTTACTATGAAATACATATCGTCGGTCATCTAAGAGTTTGGCCATAAAAGTTCATATACAAATGTGCGGTACTGTGAACTAACTTCATGACTTTGGTTTACCAAGTAAATTGTAAATAGTTCTTAATTATATTTATATAGTTACCAATATTTAGCAAAACTTGGTTGCCATGCTAAATAGTTCAAGGGCCTCGATTACGTATTAACTGCACTAACTTTACACAAGCAGCAGACTCTTCTTTGTTCCGTTCGAGCTGTATGACTAATTTCTGACTAATTTCTGACTGCATGAAATAGCTTCTGCCTAGATTTCGGAAAACTAGTGTCCCGAAAAGATCCTGACCACCAAAAGTTGTTATATTTTCTTTATTATAGAAGTATCAATGCTTATGTAAAATGGGCAGTCGTTTGCCAGATTTTTTAATAGTTATGGCCATTTCGGTAATTTTCATCACTTCATAAGAAAACTTAGATATTGAATCTGAGGATATTCTGCGGCATAAAGGGTTCTGCACATCCAGTTGACTGAAATTATCTGTTGCTATAGCTTCGTTCTCAGAACTACTACACTTTTTCGAAATAGCTTGAAATCTTGGAAGAATCTTGTTTGGCCTGCAGGTTCCTAAATTTTATAATGTGATATATGTAAATGTTAACATTTTATAAGTTGGTGGGGCGCTTAAATTTGAACAGTTTGACGGGATTTTAAGATTCCTCATACCTGGCTGGAATGTACTTAAGCCAAGACATTGGCGTCAATAGTTTTCATTGCTGCGTTAACTAGGAATAACTAAAAATAATGACAATTAGGGCAGAAATAGCAGGCCAGAAGTTTTACCCCAAAGGAAATAGCAACAATGTCTGATCACTTATTCTCAACTTCTTTAAAACATTCTGACTACATTATGCCATTTTTCTTAGACGTGTTTATTTTTGACGTATTCCCAGATATCTCACAAAATGGTTCTTATAAAATGCTTCAATTATATGGCACTTTAATTCGAGCCATGTATTCACGAGTGACTTACAAATGTGAGTACTCTTTGGGCCACATAAGCCAATTTGACCCAAAAAAGCTAGAATATCGAGACCCTTTTAACTTGAGAACAACGATATGTATGTGCAATAAAATCATATGTTTAATTTAAAATATTCAAAAAATTTAAGTTCGTGTACAATGACTAGTGAGGTTAAGAATTTTAAGAAGAAAATCAATAAGAAATGAGGTTAAAAAGGGTTGTATATAGTTAACAAAATTTCGAAGAAAATAGATGATACGCGAATCATATGTCATGCGTTTTGGTACAATCACCGTTGGTGATCTCAAAATAATCAAAAAAAAAAAAAAAATCTTATCACTAACGTCATAAATGCGGTTATAATTAAACATTCAAAATTATTTAGTAAATGACTAAACCTGTAATCAACTATACAAATTGCAGTGTAATATTGAGTAATAGTTAAGAAATGTGTCACTCACACACAGCATCGTTAGCTCATTAAAAAAAATTTACAATCGAATAAATTGTCTTTGTTCGATTCTGTGATCTGATAACGTATAATGTATAGATCTTACTTAATACATATTCAAATATAAAACCGTTTAAACTATACACATTATAACCTTATATATTGTTCTAGTTAATCTCTAAGTTATTCATATAGATATATGCGGGGTTTGCCAATTGGAATGTTTGGAAGTTTGCAAATAGTTGGCTTTACATAAGACCATTTGGCATAAGGCTTCGACTTGCTTAGACGCGACTTAGAGTAAAACCTTTAATTATTAGTATAGCTGCTTATACTGGTGGTGGTAAAATTAGCGCTCGTCAAATTTATTGCGCTGCCAAATGCAAATCTCTTATTTTGCAATGCTTATTTTATTTAAAGCGAATATCATGTAAAGCTTTAGTATCTGTCATCAAATTTTTTGTCAATAATTTTTGAGGTGAGCGGCTTTGATAACTCTTGTCGGCTCTCATGAAGTCTAAGTCGCCTTACATTTAAATTTGGTGAAATTTTAGTTTTCTTTATGGTCAATATAAAATATTGTACCTCTAAAAATGTCGTTACAAATGTTTTAATTTTTATTTCTATTGAAGAATTGCAACTACTGGTTTGGTTGAAAAAATCTATTCTGAGAGCTTATAGATATCGTTCGACAGCATATACGGGGTGGCTGAGACCAAGTGTTACCAAATGAAAACGCTGTAATTTTTTTAATTTTGATTATTTTTTATTGAAATTTCGTAGAATATGTTGAAAACATATTACATTTTATGAAAAACATGTTACTGTTCGATATGACCTCCTTTGGCTCTGATTATTTGATTCAGTCTTCCATAAAAAGCATTGCATGCTGACCGAACGTGGGCTTGCGGAATTTTATTCCATTCTCGAACAAGAGCTGACTTCAATGCATCAACACTTTCGTATTTTTTAGTGGACACCTTACTCTCCAAAATGGACTATATGGAGAAACCCATGGGATTCAAGTCTGGTGAATATGGTGGCCATTCTTTCGACGAAATCAGCCGCGGAACGCAATTTTGTAAAAATTGCTGTGTCGCTCGAGCTTTGTGTGACGGTGCCGAGTCCTGTTGGAATGTTCAACGGTTCGTACCAAAGTGTTTACGTGCCCAAGGTAGCAAAGCATCGTTTAGGATCTTTTGGCGGTACACCTCTTGGTTTACCTTGACTCCATGTTCAATGAAAACCAGAGGAGTGCGTCCATCTGCAGTAACTGCAGCCCAAACCATAACATAAGCTGGTGATTGCTTGCGCATGGCAACTCTTGTGTCCAAATTATCGTTGAACTTGTGCTTTAACCAAACACGATAATTTTGTTTATTCACAAACTGTTGAATGGTGAAAATTTTCTCATCAGAAAAGACAATTTTTGGAATCTCATCACGTTCGGCCAAGGCCTTCAATGCTCGTGTTCTTTCAAGCCTACCTTTTTTTGTGCCTCCGTAAGATCTTTTTGTATCTTGTAGGGCTTCAAGTGTAGTTCATTTTTCAATATGGTTTGAATGCTGTATCGTGAAACATGTAGACGTGCGGCTAATTGATTGGCACTTTGACGAGGATTTCGTTGGATTCGTTTCTTCACCTTTCGTATCATTTCTTTTGATGTTGCTGTCTTTTTAAGACCGCCTCTGTTCCGTTTAGCGATGCTACCAGTTTCGTTGTATCGAGTTATGGTTCGATACACAAACATTTTATTCACATTCAAATGCTGGAGCTGACAAACTATTGCTGTTTGCGAATTTCCACCCAAATACAGTGCAATTACACTATTACGTTTGAATTCCATTACGATTTTTTTTATTAAGATATTAATTTAGAACAATTATTTGTTGATCACATGTAAACAACTAACCAAACTTCAATCTGTCAAAAAATTGACGCGCGAAAATGACAACTACACAAATGACAGCAGAGTGAAGTCAGTAATATTTGGTCTCAGCCACCTTGTACATTGATTAAATTAAATGTTAAGGATATTATGTGCCTTTCGGATTCTTACAACCAGATATCCTAAAATCAACGTTTCAGTATTAATCATAAGCAAAATCTAAAGTATTTTCCAAGCTTGTATCATCATACAATTTTCTGCGATCCTATACAACATCACGACATTGTATATGGAGTATATCATTGCAAATATTCTGGCAATTGGAAGAACAATAAAAGGACAAATTGGCTCATTCATTTAAGTAATAAGAGGTGTAAGATTATTTTATAAAATAAATTCATGATAAAAATTGATTTGGTTTTTATCGCACAATAAGTCGCAAGATTATGCCTTCACTTTTCTCATAAAATATTATATGATGATCTTTATGATATTTATTCTGACTTTTATTTTCTCACTCATCAAACGAGAATCGTGGTTGCTGAGATTTAAGTTTTAACACCAATTAAAATATTTTATACGAATAAAACTCATAAGAGCCAAGTGCAAGTGTGCAGCACGACCGGCAGTGAAAAATTACAAATTCAATTTCAGACTAAATTATTGTATTTACATTATTAAAATTAATAAAATCTAGTTTAGATTTACAAAAACCTATTTTATTAGTTAAAAATTTTATCAATATTATTATAATTTTATTCAAAATTATGCATTTTAATGTTTCGTCGACCGGAAAAATATATAGTTCGGTCGATAAAATCTAAAACGGTATAATTTTTGTCGTTTTACGAACTTATTTTTGTCGAAAAGTTGAAATGGTATATTTTTTTCGGTTTCCGAACGCATCAAAACGAAACGATTTTTTTTGTCGGGTATTACCTCACTTTGATGTGTTTTTAGCTTGAATTTTGTTTTTTCTGTTATGTATAGCTGATGTGAAATGAAAAAAACTATAATTTTTATTTAATTTTTAAATATTAAAATGCATTAATTTAATTATATTTATATTTATTTACATAAATATGTATCTATATATGTATACAAAATAAATATTTAAGGAATAATTTGAGATCAAATTAATAATTTAGGTCGAAACGCAATCTTGACATAATAATTCTTTTTCCAAGCCAATGTCACTTTTTATTATTTTTATTTTACTATGACGTTTTTGTCGACCGACATTTTCGGTTTACATATGGCGCCAAAATCGACAGTCCGACCGAATTGTTCGGCTTTGTATCGTCATGTGGCAATGGCTTTAAAATAAAATTTCTGAAACATCGAAATATGTTCAATGATCCATTTGCAAATTGTCGACGTGCAAATTGTCGATGGCTTTTTGTGTAAATTTTGCCATGTGTTCGTTGTGGACAAGTTTAATTGTTAAATACGTCATAAAATGTGGGTTGTCTTCTTTTGCAATACTATCGTGATAACTCGAATTCTTCGAACTGTTCTTTTTACCGATCCAAATGAAATATTTGACTAATAAATAAAATCACTAGGAAATCACAACAAAACAAATCAATCAATAAATTGGCAGACTAACTTCATCCTAACGGAGTGGCATCAGAACATTGAACCACGGTGCTCATCAAACCACACGAAAAGACTGCATTAAACACTATTTACGAATGTTAAAGTCAAAAAAGCACCAAAAAAGTTATTAATGTTGTATTAATAACTCTAATGACTCAGAGGTCCACAAAATAACTATGCGTGAAGCAATCGAGTGCTGTGGTAAATTGATAGGTTACTTAATTATGAACCAAAATTGTATAGGAATATACGGATATTATTAACGGCCATTCGAAATAAGATGAAATTTGACTCATTTTTGGCATAAATTTGGATCTGGAATGGTCGAAGCTATTCTTAAAAAATTTCTAAAATATAGAAATAAAATTTCCGTATATAGATTTCAATGAGCTCTAATTACTTCCAAAAAATAAACTTATTTGTTTCACTGACAATACAAATATCGTTAAAATTCGATTTTAATATATTTTTAATTAAATTTTAGTATCCAATACATTTAAAATGGGAAACTCTTTATTTGCATATTTTAAGCAAATATTCGATTTTATATAGGTTTTAGTCGCGACTTGTGGTTAAGATTTCGATTTGCACACATGTTCACATTTTTATAAATATTAATAGTTCAGACTATTAAACTTTTGTATTATTAATTTTAATTGTCTTTAATAAATTAAAATTTATTAACTTCTGGGGGTATTTATAGAAATGAAATTAATTATTTTTTGCTTAAACTGTATTTATTCCAAATGCATTTAGCAATCAATTTAGATCGTACTTATGTATCGATTCGAAAGCATTATTACAAATGCTAGAACTAATTAAATATATTATATATAGGCGGGTGTGGGTGGATCATGATTTAATAAAAATCGGAAGTGATTGTTGAATGTTCTGAAATAAAAATATGTAGGTAAAACTTTTCCTTGATGAGTTAGCTTAATTGGTGGCATATATAGATATTAAATTGTTGCTAGCAAGGATATGTGACATTTATTATATATCTATATCTTATGAATTATCAGAAGCATCTGGTATATATCAATGGTTTTGCTGAAATTCTCCCAAAACAGATTAGTCTGCCCCCTGTTAGTTTTATGTTACAGGCGTAGATGATCGAATCGCAATGAAAGCTATGTTTTTAATCGGTAATGGCATATTATGTTTTCCGGTATTTTGGGGTCTTTACTACGTAACTCTCCAACACTCTCTTCGATATATATATTTTTTTTAATGTACTTATTAAATTCCTTATTTAATGTACTTATTAAACTCAAACTAAGAAAATATCGAAAATAATTGTGAAATCCCACAGCATCCTTAGTTTGCCGTTGTAAATAGAGATTGGATCGCTGGGCTGACTAAACCCGCATCCTTAAAAACCTTAACTGTTAAAAAGAGCAACAAAAGGAAATATGGATACCGCAAAATTTAATCCAAAATTGTTTTGTAATTTTTCGAGAAGTTCTTTTTTTAAAAACTTTGATTCAAATAAAAGTAAAATTGGGATCATAAATGACCGATGAGGGAATTAACTAAAATATTCAGAATTTACTGATATTAACTGTTATTGGTCTCACTATAGAATGGTCTTTATATAGCTTCGCCCACTTTTCGATTGGTGACTTGTGCAACTGCACATGTAGAGATCATATGGTCACCAAGTTGACACAAATAATTTCATTTGTTCCCAATTATATTTAACATCACGTACAAACGTGTGTCCAATAAAAGTGATCTGTTAAACAAATCACCAAAAACCAGGTCATAAATATAAATTGGCAACACAGTGTACATATACGAGTAATAGTAAAAAAGCAAACAACAACAAATCCAATAAATTTTCCTCAATCAGTAAAATGCAAATTTCAGTGTCGTTCTTATTATTAATTCCATCTTTTTTTATTGTCTTAAATTTTTCTTTTCTTTTTTAAAATAGATTTATTTTTATATTTAAATAAATAAATAAATAAAACATTTAATTTATAAATTAATATGTATTATTATTATTTATTATGTTACTTAAAACAAAACCAAAATAAGAAAACTACTGTAGTGTCGAATGTAAAGATAAGCAGAACACTTATGGCGGGAAGCATAAAAATAGAATTTAGAAATATTTTTTGTTTGTTGTTGTAAACGTTCTTCTTCGAATCCATGCGTTCATCCACTTTATATGTATGAGCCGGAAATTAGATTTGCGTTGATTTCGTAATTTTTATTTTATTAATTTTTCTGCGTGTATATATTGGCAGAAATTGTAGTAAAATTCCAATTAAATGACGGAACGATTAAAATTCAATACTTTCTTGCTGGAAATAGTAATTTAATTAATTTATTTTTGATATTTCGTTTTATTGGTTATTTTAATTGTTAAATTATGTTGGTCTGTAAATTAATCACCTATTCTTGTATTATACTTGTGGTAGTTTAGTAACTGTATAATTAACATGAAGATAAAAAATGTGCAACATAATTGTTGACTTAATAGTCATATGATTTAAAACGTGGTGCCGTTAAACCGTTGTATAAATTGGTTTTGTATAACAATTACTGCCTACTTAAAATTCAGATGAACTAAATGTCAATAAACCGCTTTAAACGAATGCAAACATCGTTGCAATGTAAATTTAAATGATGCAGGCGATATTAATATGGGAGCTGGCCATGACAGTCTTTCAGATCTCCGAGTGCCCTTTTATTTAATAAAACTAAAAGTCTAAGAAGAGGTTTTTTTCCAGATCCTTGAAAAATTTCTGTTATTCGTCCAACTGTCAGGTAAAATAAGTACCTTAGTATTGCGATTTTGTCAGTTCACTCTAAGCTCTTTGAATCCAGACCTCCATGATTTTGTCATTCCATATCCGCCTTTTTGTCGCGATTTATTCAGAAATACAATCTCTAAGCAGAAATTTGATGTTATTTCCACTAACTTTCCCAAAGCTTTTGATAAAGTCACTTTATGCATCCTTTCTTTGTTCTATCTGGGAGTATATGCTTCTTCTGTTTAGTCTCTCATTTATAAGTGTCACTTAAAAAGAATTGAAAGCGTTCCGAAGCAATTTATTCTTTATGCTCTCCTGGACGTTATATGCCACGACGGTTCACTGACCATCCATGGTCTTTCGGTACCTGTCTTGTCCATGTCTTGTTCATTTGATTTTGTGTACCGCAGGGTTTTGACTTTCATGTTTCTAGAGACGCGTTCAGGATTTTCATCTGATTTTTCTGATTCCCATAACTTAAGTCGGGTCTGCAGAACATTTTGCAGTTTTTTGTTTAACTAATTGTGTGGTACGAATTGTCCATTTTCCGCAACATTCAAACGCCTATTTTACCATTGAGGATATTATTTAGTCAATTGAAATGGACACGAAATTCACTATCTTCTGGTAGCTTGGGTGTTTCGTGTAAAACTTTTTAGAGCATATTTCGTTCTGTTTCGAGTCACTTGCTCCATTCTTTTTTAATGATTACATTTAAAAGCTGATGGTTTTTGGTGGAATCAGTAAGATAGACCTTAGTAACTCCTGCTGACCTGTTGCTGACGGTTACTTCTATTATTTCTATTTGATTGGGCATCGATCTTGGGAACGTTGTTTAACCACTTAAATATTTTTAATGTTTTTAAGAAGTTTCCAGGCATTGACACGCACCACCGCGAATCGGTTTTAAATGCTTACCAACTTAAGATCGGTACCATGATTTTAAAGTTCTTCTCGTTTTGGTAGACTTTTTAGATCGTAGATGAATCCCTAGGTTTTCTGTACTGTTTAATTAGTTCGAATCTTTTTAAATCAACGTCATTGCAGTATTAAGCAATGTATTGATAAATTCTATTTAAAATTGTTTTTTAGGCGTTTAAATGGTCTTTATCCTCATAATAAAATTGCCAATTTAGTATCCAATTTGGTAACGAACATCCTTTAAATGGAACATTCTTAAAACTAGAAAATGTCGCTTCCTAACGAGTGTCGCTAAGTTTTTTTATTGTTATTGATTTGACATGAAGAACAGGCTTAAATTATGGTACCAGGTCAAGAAAACAGGTCATGAAAGATGCTAATGAATTTTGACTCAAAATTATTTTTTGAACTTCTCTGTTTGCCCGTCATATTTGCGCCACTGTCGAATCTTTGATTTAGGTAAACATCAAATTGAAAACACGGGAAACTTCTGTATGCTTCATTTAACCATTATATAAACATATATCTAGCTCTATTTCAATCTAATTCGAACCTAGCAAACCTTTGACAAAAAGGAAGGTGTGCAATATACAATTTAATTTCGCCCACTTGTTGGCCACTGAACTCCAAACCTAATTATTTGTCAAAGGAATAATTAGCCATTGTAGTTAAATTTCGTTCTAATTCATTTTTCTCATTTACCAAAAGTATGACACCAATAATCTTCGTAAATTACAAAATGTAAAATAATAATAATTAAACTAAGTGTATTATACAAATTGCAATCAAAAGTGATTCAATTACACGCTTTGATCGATTTAAAAAATTTAAAATGCATCAGGTAACATTTATCATTTATCACCTTCGCATGGTTTCTCAATTATTTCCTAATTATGCGCACATGAAGTTATTTTTGGCGTTTATTTACGAATTTTAAATATCCAAGAAAAATTGTAATATAAATAATTGAAAATTAGGTAATTGCCGATAACGTGAATGAAATACGATATTCAAGTGAAATTTTGTTAAATTTTGATATTATGAGACCTTTAAAAACTATAAAGCGTACTAAACATCTCATTGATATAATAATATTCTGCAAAAACATAGTTTATTCCCCTCGTGATATTAAATAAACAAATAATGAGTGTTAATACAAAGTTTATGATTACTCATTGCATAATAGCTTAAAAATGTTAATGTTCGTAATTGACATGTGTGCAGTCTGTTTCGATTAGTGCACGAGACTATTAGATCAAACGATAATGGTCGCATTCTTATAGTGCTTATTGTGATAGCCGAAATATGTAGATAATTTAAAAATTTTAAATTTATTTTATTCAGAACTACGAGTATTTAAAATGGTAACTGCTATGCCCATTTGGTTTTGCTTTTAAATTGTTGACTTTTCATTTAAATTCTGATCTGCGCAACGAGTAATGGTCCCACAAGTATATTAGTAAAACGTGCTTACGACTTTCCTATTATTATTGGGTTTTTACGAACATAATCTCGTGCAAATAAAAATCTGAGGTGCTGTAAAATCTTAACTGCAAAATCCAGAATTAAGATAGTGGCCCCCCAAATATGAAGTGCAAAACACTAATTGATTTAGTAATTTTGTACTACCTTTATAACCAAAAACTTTTTAAAATACTTCTTAACACTCATTAGATAATACAGTTGCATTATTTAACACACTTTAGAATCTTTTTGCCGTCTGTTACGAGTTTTGTTAACCTGTCAAAATAAAACATTTTCTCAGTAGAACTGACGCAATCTAACCCCATTAAACAAACATTTTAATATTGACGCAGCTTTTTATCTGAGAGATTCATTGTAAATATCAACAAAGATTTGGCAAATTAAAGTTTTAAAGTCTTATTTTATTTGTGATTTGCATATTATTTTGAAGATGATTAACATAGTTAACAAATATGATTAAAAACTAAATTTGTCTAGCAACGAAGCAATTAAGAATCGAATTTAAGAGTTTGTACAATTGCTGTCTGCTAACGGCGCACTAAAAATCCTAAGCTCCATATATATAGGTTATAAGATAACTGTTGTTTTTGAAACTTAAAACTATTGCCTACTATTGTGTATGTAGTAAGTTCTACTTATATATATTATTGGAGAGAAATAAATGTTCCAAAATTGCATATAGCCATGTATAGTTTGCATGATCAAAAAATTATATGGCTAATAAATGTACTACCTTATTTTGGGGCCAATTAGGTAAGGAATTGCAAAAAATCCAATTAAATTTCAAGATGATACGTCTTCTGTTTTAAAAAGTTGCTTAAAGATTAAGAATGTGGTTAGTTCTATATTCTCTTTGGCAACAGGTTAAACTTTAAAATAATTCAACCACATCATGAAATATATTATATATATTATGTTATATAATAATTAATATATATACCACAAATTCCGTAAAAAATTTTACGGATCATACTGTAAATAAAATACAAAAATTTAAAAACGATACAACCTATAATAAAAATTTCATCTTTGTCAATTTAAAATGTGTAAAATAGTAGAATACACCAACTGCATTTCTATTCAAACTATGAGCTTCGATAATCGTTTGTTTTGTAAAATAAATACATAAAGCTAAACAAATATTTTGTCATCGAATTAATTAATTAATTCGATTTATAATAAATATTTTTATTTACATTTATTAGATTAACAAAGTAATTTGAGTAACGTAATAATAATTAAATAAAAATTTTTATGCACAAATTTGGTCGGTAATGGCGATGCCATTTTCAATTTATTTTTGTTCAATTCTAATGATTCTTTGGTGTCAGTTAATTGTTATTGGTGATACAAATGTTAAAATACGACAAATTTATCTATAAATTTTAATTTATAACAAGAATAACATTTTTGTTTCTTTGTTCATTAAAGTGGAAATAAATGGTTCTGTGTTAAAAGATTTTTTAAAGTATTTGTCATGGTGATTTTTATGTGTCAATTTTTTCGGCTAGAAAATGAACGTAATTTTGAGTATGTAAATATATATTTTTAATATTTTTTTTGTTCTTATTTAAATTTGAACATTAATTACCTAGCGGATTTCATCTTTGGTCTTGGCCTTAGAATTTACTTGTATATTGGTTTGATCTACATACATTTCCGATCAATATTTTGCTAGGTTCATTGCGGTTTTATTTTCTTATTTTAGTAAAATGATTTTACAAAATAATGTACGCTATTTAAGTTTACTTATAATTAAAAATAATAGCACACCTTGGGTTATCGAACCTGCCGTGCATTTAGGGTTTTTTTCTAGGAAAAGTTATAGTTATGATGATTTAAAGGATTTCCATGTCTGAGATACTTATTCACGTAAAGGTTATTATGGTTCCAAAATTCAAACCTAAGATATTTTCTATTCTTTACTGAAGTGTTCCTAAATTTATTCTGATTTAAATTAAAATATACGTTTACTCAATCATTTATTAGAGGGGAGCAGCCGTGCTTTGTAAGTCCTACGTCTACTGCTAAAGTAGAAGGATTTATTGGTTGAACCTGACATTCTGTAATTATTTTTAATCGTTTCTTTCTTAAGCTTGAAGCAGGGGCGCAAACTTTTTATGTTCAAATTTAGATTTTTGCTTTAATTTTCCTAGAACCGTAATATATTCATTCTTTCACTTGATTTTAACTGGAGACTTACTACGTCTAGCGATTGCAATAAATGTGTAATGTTTGGGATGAGTGCTATAAATATAATTTTCTGATCTCTGCAGAATTCGGTTTAAAAGAAAGCAGTGGCAGCTAATTCAGAAACAAGTAAATTGAATATTTTTTTTTTGGATAAAAATATTTGCTCCATTCCAAAAAAAGTTAGACAAGTAATCCTTCCGCTTTTCGACTTACCAACAACCAAAAATCGACTGGATTTTTTTTATGTTTACTGGAATGTTTTGATATGATTAGGTGGAGCTTATTCCCTAAATTTGATTGCACAAGTTGTAACCAAAACATTAAGACTAACTTTATTTACATGGTTAGCAATCCTGTTGCAAACCTCTTTCACACCTTTACGCACTAAAACAGTTCTTTCTTGCAGGTATGTTTCGTCTGCATTACCTATCCGAGTAACTCATATTGGATGTTTTCTTCTTCAACAAATAACGTGATTAGGTCCAACTGTCCCGTATTTGTAGTTCATTGATCTACCAAATATAATTGTGTATATTTTTATTTTATTTTTTGTTATTTTATTATAATCTATAGTTTCCTGGAAAATGAGCAATTTGTTTATGATTTATTTTACAAAGATAACTTTATCTACCCGTTGGCGTTTCATAGTTTCTGGTAAGTTGCTGGTTATACCGCATCGTTATTGTGGATTTAAATTAACAAGCCGCTGTTTGTCCTATAACAATTAAACCAGCTCAAAAGATTTGGTCCTTCTTAGTCAACGTATACTTGTACTTTTTTAGATTTCAATTAAAATGAAATCCACTTTAAGGTTTGTCACTATTTCTGGCGTACCATAGTGCGTCGACGTTATTCCATAGTACTATGTTCTGAAACCTTTGTATGATTTTGACGTTGCTCGATTTGGTACATCCCCAAAGTTCAATACCATAAGTACATATTGGTTTTGGTATTTGGTATTTGCTTATAAAGTAGCAGCTTGTTGTATAGAGAAGAGTGTCTGCCTATCAGCCAATGCATTTTTCTATATTTTATTTTTAGCTGTTTATTTTCCTTCTTGACATATACCTTCCATCGCAGTTTAGCATCCAGTGACTCTGGAATCCAGAGTCATGCCTATAGATACATAGCTGTGTTTGCATACAATATTATATCGATTTCTTGAAATCTGTTGTATATGCTCAACTCGTTTGTTGGTCAAATTTAGGTGAGCATATTTAGTTTCATTTAGCTTAATTCATCATCATTGGGTCCATTTATATATTTCAGAGACAGCTGATTGTAATTTTTGTGTTGATTCTTCGTTGCTTTTTCCAACAGCTAGGATGGCAGTGTCATCAACAAAATTCACCACTGTGTTGTTCTCTAATTCGGGTAGATCATTAATGTAAGCTAATATAAAATCGGCCCTAATACAATACCCTGTGGTACTGCTGTTTTTATTTATTTCAACTTAGAATAAATTTCATCCAATAATTCTGAAGAATCTATCTTCCAAATATGATTCTAGTATTTTAGCGAATTGCATTGGTAAGAGGTTTCTTAACTTATGGTTAAGTCCGCATTAAGTGTTGGCGACGAAATCTGAACTGATAAAATCCGAATCTTTTTTTCTCGATTATCGGAGTTAGCTTTTTATTCAGTAGTTTCTCGAAGAGTTTAGACATAACTAGCAAAAGCGAAATTGGTCTATATTGATATAGCAGTTTTCTAGGTTTTAGTATCATGATTACTTCTGCAATTTTTCACAAACTGGGTATACAAATTTGATTTTAAATGCTGCATTTATAAGATTAGTGAACTTAACTAGAGCTTTCCTTGGTAGTTCTTTTAAATTTTCTGCAGTGATAAGATCTTAATGGGAGCGTTTTTCGAATTTATATAGAATTTTATCTCACGCATGACTACGTTTGGTGTATTCAATAGGATTTCTTCAGTTTCCTTTTCAGATTCCACCGTTATTATTTGAGATTCTAAAGCTTGATTATCAGGTGGTTAGAATATTGAAGTGTTCTGCGAAACTCTGGCCTTTTCATTTTTTAAGTTGCTTTCCAAAGTGAATAATCAGTACTGCTATTATTAGTTGGTTTTTTCAGTCAGTAACTTATTGACTTCTCTTTTACTTTTTGAATTTACCTTCTTAACTGTTAGTGTTGAGTAATTCTTCTCGCTCTTCTTTTTTCTGTCATCAGTTCTCTAATTTCTTTAGGGTAGTTATTTACTTTTATTTTATGTTTAATTTTTGAGGTACTTTTCCAGGCTGATTGCTGTATGATTTACAAATTGTTGAAATTCGTAATCTATTTGCACCTCGTTTTTTGATCGAAATAACTAAAACGACAAAGCAATCGAAATTGTATTATGCTTAAATAGATCATAGTGTCATCACCCAACAATTATATTTATATTACAATTCCGCATAAACCTTGTGTTCACAGACATGGAAATGTGTAGTACTCAATCGAGAAATTTTCGGTTCATACCATCGTGTTAATTCATCATTACAAATAATTAAAAATGTATTGTATTATAACAACATATAGTCGATTGAATATTTATGTGCTTATAACCATAATGGGTACAACATGTGACTGACTGTAATTATATCCATAATGGGTACACCATGTGATGAATTGTTTTTAATAGATTCGATCAATATATATATAATATAAACAATTAACAATATATTTCACATGATCATTGATCATTAAATTTATGACGAATTTCCGAATAATCATGTTTCGAAAGTAAATTTGTATTTTTATATCCGGACGGTGTTTTTGGTCTAAGCAACTCATGTGCCTTTTCTGTTGTCTGTCATGAAACTAAACAAAAATTTGATATATGTATTTGTAACAAAAGAGAATTTTATAAATATGTGTATCAATCAAGTCCAAATTAAAGAAATTTATAAACATACAATATATATTCTGAAAAGTCTGTAAATAGAGCGCGTGTTCGCATATAATATAATTGGGCATAAATCTGTTCGTTGCCTATTTTCTCGTTGAAACTAAGTGTGTTATTTAAAAAATAAGTAAATACTGGTTTAGCCAAGTCATGAAAATTTGCTCATATTTTCATTTTTTTTCATCTATTTATAGGATTTTCTGGAAGTAACATCATATATACATATATATCTATATATATATGGAAACTCAACATCAAATTTATTAAGATGGAACATCTTTAGATGAAATATACGACCTCTGAAAAGAAAAAAAGCATCGAGTCAATAATAATTATTTATACAACATACATAACTCAAAACAACAGCAAACAACTGTTTTCTTTATACATTTCATATATAAAATAAAGTAAATTTTTAGTTAAAATAAATATGACTGAATTAACAAATGTAGAATTAGGTTTGGCTGATCGGCCAAACCGATTTCAAGTGAATCCAGTTAATCATGCAGAAAATCGACGAGCATCTCAACAACAACAGGGTACTTATCGTGTGCTACCGGACAGTGATGGTGAAATTATGGACGAAGATCGATATCCGGAGGATGCATCAGAAATATTAAATAGACGATCGTTAAGGTTAGTTTGGATTTGTTTATTATTTAATCGTTTCTTACACTTGCAAAATTGTATTGTTTGTTCTTTTCGGGTTCTAATACATCCAAATCTGACAAGAATACTCATAATCTGTTATGTTTTTTATATAAAATAATTCTTTAGTATTGAAACTCGGAAATTATTATTTCTAAATTTTAACCTCTTGGTATAATACTTTGAGACGTCTTGTTGAGTCGATACTCTTGTTTTTTACAAATGTCCGATGTTAGCTTCTAAAATGTTGAACTTTGGTTTAATTAAAAGTTTCTTCATTATGTTTAAACACTTTCAGATCACCCAACAGGCTGACTTATAAGATGCTTAATCTTTAGGCATAATCCTGCAAGTATCTTTCGTGATATGAAAGTGCCCCAATGGCTTCTGTAATTTGTGAAGTTATTTTTTTTTTGTATAAAAGAATTTTGGTTTTTGCTAGATATTTTAGGTTTTATTAGACAGTTAATCATAATATAGAGATGACGCGCGTCCTTAAAAAAACATATAATTTATTTGAAAATATGTGATTCTTAATGCGCAGGGACGAAGCTTGCCGAAATAAACCATAACAACCATTTATTTCTGTTAAAGTATTTAAGCCAAACTTTGAGCATATGTTTAAAATTATAATGATGTATTATTTAAGTCTCAATTTACTCCCGTTCTTTGGAGTGTTCCTACTACAACGTTAGAGCGGAAAATGTTTTTGCACTTGAATTATCCATACTCGTATATGGGGTTATATATATATATATATATATATATATATATATATATATATATATATATATATATATATATATATATATATATATCTTCATTGTCATTAGTGGCCTGATTCAATAATAAGCTCAGCTTGAACCACTGCGCCAATTTCTAAGTAAAAAAGTTCTACTAAACTTCATTCCGGTTGCTGTAAAATATTCAACCATATTGGAGATACAATCAATAAAATATCTTCCTCAATAGATTCAGCACCTATAGTTAAAGAGATAGCAAAGAGTTGTTGAGAATATACACAATACTTTTAATAGTTCTCGCAATGATCTTCCTTAACATAATCTCATGTGCAATCAATGCAAAATTAATAAACAAATAAGCTAATAGAACAAGATGAAGTTACACTGACCATGTTAACTCAATCCGAATCATCACTGAACAATCAAATGTTACTAAAACTACTCTACTATACATTCTTCGTTGATATTTGCATTTCACAAGATAAATAGAACCGCATATGGCGGACGCTTTGTGAAATTTGGCATCCCAACGAAATTATTTTAAATCATTCAAAAAATATATCGGGATGCTGAAAATCGAGTTCAAAATAAAAACCAACAAGTGTTGTAGTATATGTCTCACTATATTGCAATACTTTACAATCTCCTTGGGATCTCTCGCTTATGCCGTTTTTAATCATATTGGCAAGTGTCATGAGTAAATTAGATAACTCGTGATACTTAGTATCATGCCGCAAATCTAAAATTTCTGAAATCTAGATAGTTAATGATGGTTTGCCAATGAAAATTGTGAAATTTATTACCCTACAAATAAAAACATTCCAAAATGAATGTTTCTAAATTGGACTTATAATTTAATGCTTCTAAATTGAAGACAAATGCTGTGTGCCTCATGCCAAAAATTTCGTCTAAATCGCCGATTTTTCTAAATTGTTGATATTTCGTACCAGTGATTCATATAGAAGACACTAGTTTTAATATTACAAGCTGTGCTTGGCTATTCAAGATTCTAAATTGTTGACTTTTCAAACTTCAGTTGGTCAAAAAATATTTTGTTTATAACATCTATGTTTACACATAAATATTATGGAAAAATCTGGTGGTTAATAGAATAACTAATGAACAATTAAGAAAAGTCGGCAATTTAGACGAAATTTCCGACATGAGGCACACAGCAAAAGAGGCTAAATAACTATTTTCAATCTCAACAAACGTTACCTTATAACTTTTCCACAACCAATCCGGACTGTGACATCTTTTATCTTTCAGTATGAATTTTAAATTTGTATTTAAAAAAAATCTACTTAACTGAATCAACTGTGCAACGTGTGCACGTGATTAAATCTTTTTGAATACACTCATAAAATAATGACAGAATGTCTTTACGTAGGAAGGTGTTATAATTAAGAGTGCTAAAATTTATTATGAAAAATAAAAATTACGCACAAACATTGAAGATGAAAATTTATCAATAAATTTTCTTCAAACCTCAAATGATCGAACCTATACTCAAAATACTATTTACGAATAATAAAATAACAGAGATTACGCGGATTTTCACGTGCGCGAGCAATGACGCCAAAATAAGATGAAAATAATTTTTCGTTACGAAATAATGTTTTTGATTTTTATAATTAGTTTACTGGAATAAAATTTTCAACCTCGATCGCTCGTTCACTATACATCGCGAATTGATAATTTTAATTGCGCAAAATGTAAATAAATTTTCTTAAATGTTAAGATTATACATTTTTCACTTGTGTTCTTTTATATTTATTTTCTTCAGAGAGCTTGATCTCCCTGAAGAAAATAAATAAAGAGCGTAAAATGCGAGAAACCATATTTTAAAATATTTTAATAGGTATATATAGCCATTTGCCATCATCGCAAGGTTAAGGTTATAAATGACGTTTATGGTACTTGATGATTTTATGTTCATACTAAAAAGAAAAACATTTGTGTGGAAAATACATTGATTGATTTATGTTACGACCACTTGAAAATGTCTACACATGTAAACTTAAGGTTAGATAAACGAATTTATTACATACGATGTACATATTTAAGTTTCATGTCAGAAATAATATATACACTTGTCCATCGATTAACATGATAATTACGTTCCGCCAAAATTCCGTGTTTCTCAAGGTCGTTCAAATTTTCGAGTAAATCGTATTTTTAGCCATTTTTGAGACCTTAAACGTTTTTTGGTAACTATATGTTGATGTTCGAGTTGTAGTTTTTATATCATTTTATATTCTTAAATCATCTAATAATCGTTAATAAAGTACCGAGTTAATCGA
The DNA here is from genome assembly GCA_963556175.1 of Tipula confusa. NCBI lineage: Eukaryota > Metazoa > Arthropoda > Insecta > Diptera > Tipulidae > Tipula > Tipula confusa. The sequence goes on along the minus strand of OY744476.1, from coordinate 199,246,771 downwards.
GTGATAACAGTACAACACTATATACTAATATATTAATTACATTTAACTTATCTATTTCCAGAAAACCATCGATAAAATCAAGTATTCGGGACAAAGATAAAATACCCCGATTTAAAGATGCCGGTGCGCAAACAACGCGATTTCAAGTCGATTCAGATGGTAAAGAAAATTCTGATTCGGAAGATGAGGAAGATCGTGAACTACTGGAAAATGAATCAGATACTCGTTATGTTAAAAGTTTTCGTCATTTTACGCGTGAAGCGCTCCCACGTTTAGACAATTATCGTAATATATTATCAATTCAGGCAGCGTATCGGCCAACATTAGACGAATTACATAATGCAACAGTTACGGGAAAGGTAAGTCATTAACAATTTCTTTTGATTTTTGATAAATTACGCAAATGAATAATTTAATAAGACGTCGATTTAATGATTTTTAATGATATTTGTAGTCACAAATATCGCTTTGTATATTATATAGATATTACTCTTTGACTTTAAATTCTGTTCAATTTTCCTTACTATACATTTTCATTTTTATGTATATTTATATAAAAAGTGGTTCTATACGGCCTTGTATCTTATCGACTTAAATCGAGCATAAATAAACGAAAATATAGATTTAATGCTAAAAATAACCACAAACGTCATTGAACTTCTATGGAACGTGCAATTCTGGGTCGAATACGACTGTATAATATTATGTCAATATAAACATAAATGCTATAAAACTATATGCAATTATAAATAAAAACATGCACATCGCTATTGTGCATACGAGTACTTAGGAAATGTTAATTAATACTTCAACGAGATGACTGACATTGATTGGGCGTTCCGTTTAGTGACAATAGATATATATGCATGTTACTTGATAAGACGCATTTGCATTTTTTCATTAAAATGTTAATTTGTTGGTCACATTACACTTAGCTAAAAACTATTTGTTTTGAGGAAGAGAGAGGAATTAGTGCTCTTTAAAATAAAAGTAAAAACAATTTTTGAGCGAGGAAACTAAAAGTACTTTTCCTTTGTGTTTTGGAATCAGTGCAAATTTAGAGCATTTTCCGGTTCAAAAAATACAAGATAATTGATTTTTAATCATTTTATTTAGTAGGTACTTCCTCCTTTATTGGAAATCACTTCGAAAATTCGGCCCTTGAGAGAATAATATAAAGATTATATTTAATCCAATGCAATTTCGTACAGACAGCTTCAGTTGCTGCAATTAGCTCTTCATTGGTTCTGTATTGCGTGCCATCTTTATAAATTATGTTTTTACTTGCGATCCAAGACTTTACCACACGGATGAAATGTATGCGCGAGGTGCATTATCATGTTGAAAACCCCATTAAAGAAGGAAAAATAGTTCACGAATTTCAGGAAAAACTGATTGCAGCAGTGCCTTGTACAAATTGTCAGTAATTTTGTTTGATAAAAAAACTCAATTTAAAAGCGCCCTAATATGAAATAGCGGCCAATACCACTCCTTTTTGACTGGCGGGTCAAAACTCGTTTTTCGTTTACTTTTTTTTCATCTGAAAAAAAACAATTTTTTCCAATTATTGTAAACTCTTTCAGATTACACATCGGGTTCGGGAACCACTTGTTGTTTAGCGAATTGCATTCTTTGTTGGTTTCTTGTTTTCATTAGTATCTTTAACTTTAAAAATGGAGAACTAATATTTGCACAACGAACTGTTGATTTGCTGTCATTACGACAAGGCTGATTAGATGCCAATCTCTGGGTTTCCCTTTTATCTTCCATTTTACAGAGTATTAGTTCCACACTCTTCTCAATGTTAATAGTTTTTTGTTGAGCGAAACCAACAAATTTACATTTTGAGCTTAAAGGAAAAAATAAATGTGAATCTAATCATATAACCGCAATGGCTATTCCTATTGGGACCATGCATTAATTTTGATGGCCTTTATTGTTAAATTACTTCTTTATTTTAAAAAAAATTAAATTAAACACTATTAGGAGAGCCAAGCTGCCTAGTTTTTTTAGGTAAGCAGTTTTAGTGGCCGGTGATAGGTATTTTTTGATTCTAGCAGCCGAAAATGCTAATAAAATTAGGCCAATTTTGCTTTGTCGTTTCCCATACACCAAATCACTTTTGTTCTTGTTTAGATAAAGCAACGATATTTTTTTGGAATTCGTTAACATTTCATAAGTTTGGGGTTTCCCGCATTATTTTTTGGTTTATTTTGCATAAAGCATACCTAACATCGAATGAATCTAAGGATTTTCCATCGACGCTCTTTCATGACAATAGTTCAGTGATATGTTTTGGTAAATGATAGGATATTTATTTGAGTAGTATATTTCTGGCATGTGAAGTGAACCTTAAATTTTTGTACTGCCAATTCAGTCCGTGCCTTGAGGATATTCGTCAAAATTGCTTAGAAATCATATTGATTCCTTTATTTCAAAGAGTAGTTTATTACCTAATTTAAATTGCTGGTTGTCACCATACATTTTTTTAACCTTAGCTCTTTAAGGGATTCTGGTTTGACCAGCCCTTTTCACAGATCTCAATTTTATGATAGATTTCATTAAATGATTTTTACAGTGGGGTATTTTTCTAACACAAACAAATATTACTGTCGATTTGCAGCCAATTTGTTGCCTAAAAAAATCCTGGTTACATTTAAAAGTGAGAATATGAGAATACCGTCCTACTTAAACGAATTTTTTAAGAAAATTAACTGGGACCCTTTTGAAAAATGTTATAATTGATAAATGATAGAATTAAATAAGAAAACAAATTACAAAAAGAGAAAGACTGTCGTAAAATGAAAAGGGAAAATAAAATATGGTCTACTTTTATAATTTTTAAAATAGTCTATTTTCTAGGAGTCCATGGATCGGCCTTTTTCATATCCTTAATATTTTTTTTCATTTTTATGCACACATTTATAATTTAATTTCAGATTCAAGCCGATTTATATGCCGAAATCGATAATGTAGAGGTTTGTTAACGTTTGTTTGGATACACGGTTTTAACATTTTTTTTTGCGTGGTATTTTGAAACTAATCATCACTTATAAGATGATAGTTGTATTTTAATTGCTTTGTAGCTTTGTAAAATTTGTAGAATTTTGACTAGATCATCGTGTAGTATTCCAGCAATATTATATAAAGTAATACGATTTTGTTATAAATCAATTTGACCTGCTTACATATATACGAATATTTTTTTATATTCCACCACCCGCACATATAATTCCTATTCCTACTAATTATTAATGAGTTGGATTTTAAGAACGCGTGACCGTAAAATATATACTATTCTCGATATACAATTCTTTTATGGAATCTCGTTCCGTACGGTGACTCAATTCTGGTGATATGTCGCGATCAATTAACCTTTGGTTTTATAATATCTAACGAGGGACGCCTTTTTTATTGTTAAATACTTTCAAATAACATCAAACGAAAATAATTAATTTAATTATAAAAGTATAAGGTTAAAAAAATTAACAATATTTAAGTATGCTGATAATAATTTTCTAATTAAATATTTTGCTATTATTTTAGGTTTTTTTATTTTTAATTGTTTATAATAAGCTACTATAAAAAAATTGTAGTTGTAATAGTCGTGTGGGGCGTGTGAGTTATTTAATTACAATTAAATTATGTGAGATCAATTGGATGTGTAATTACTAATTAGTATATTACTATAATTATATTTGGGCAACACATTTTTCAAGACTTTATAATTGTTATTTTACCAATCAATATTTGTTGTAGATCACTACTATAAAATTAGTTCATAAACTATAGATTATAAAGCTAGATTGTAATGACGCAACTTTATTTTAATGGCAGCATTAAAATGGTAGCAAGTTTGCTACCATATAAATTTTAAAAAATTGCCCTAATATTTTAGATGCAATAAATTTAATTTAACTATATACGAGTATATAAAGCAAAACAAAAATGATCATAATGTTTAATAAGGATCACTATAGTGTATTGCAGTACTAGAAGCATTGCGATGACGGTTTCAATTTGTTTTTACATGCAACGTTACGACTAAAAGACCAATATAAATGAATAAACTACATCATATACAAACATTTTAAAGACTGCCATGTTTAAGAATTCAAGTCATTGAAAATCGATGAGTTCGGTTGGTAACCAAATAGGCTAATCTTTCATATCCAATCCTATGTCCGTCGATCATTTTAGGTCTTATAGAGACTAAACTAAAATAATATGGTAAACATGGGAGCAAGTTTTATACTTAATATTGGAATTTTGCGACGACGGTTAAGTAATTACTACTGTATAAGTTAGCTGTTTTAACCCTCTAGTGCGCATTGAATCACATATGAATGGTTTTCACAGGGGGTTCCTTTTTATGTAACATTGCTTTGTTTTTTAGAATTGTAAAATAAATCTTTTGAATCTTCTAAACCAAAACTATAGCCCATTGGAAATGCAAGTTATTCGAAGCTTGGATTACACTTTGCAGGAATCTGCCAGATTCAATTAAATATTAAGCCTTACTTAACAAGATGAAAGCGTAAAATAACGCGTTGTTTAAAAAGCGCTTGCAAGTGCAACCCATTCAATATGTCAAAAAATGATGAACTATTAAGATATTTAGGGGTTTTTATTTGGACTTAGGTTTTTGAAAGAGACATTATCTAAAATACTATCGATTCACAAACAAATATGTGCCACCCAAGCTTTATATCACCCAAACCAGTAATTATCGCAGAAGATTCACCAATGGGACTACAAAACAGTTCGTCCTCTAAGGGGTAATCTAAAAGTTCAAGATTTATTCTATAGAACTGAAAACCATCAGTCAAAACGTCTTTCAAATGTATCTGATTTTGGTGCAAAAAGTAATGTGCTTGTTCAGCTTGAAGATCGCAATATAAGGTTTTTAACTACATTTTGGAGATGCTGTCCATCGTCTCTGGTTTATTGGCATAGACTAACGACTCTTAAGTCCACAGAAAACAATCCAAAATTGTGAATAACACAATTGAATAACACGATCTTGGAAGCCAATTTATATGTCTATCACACAAAAGTATGAGACGTGTGATATCTGGCATGTTGCGCCGTTGATGCGGTCTTCATATTGACTGATTGAAAATGATCCCACCAACAAGCGAGTTTACAATTTCATGCAATACTGTGACCATAGAATGTCACGGGAAAGACTTCCGTCACGGAAAGTTTATTGTCAACGTTTTTATTAATGTTTAACCACCTCTAGCACTTCTTCCAATTAGTTGAAGTTCAAGCAACGAATACTGGACTACATCTGCGGTTAATAGAACCAGCGAAATGCGATGTTTGAGGACATGGTGATAAAAACAATAGTTTGTTGAACCAGTCTGTCACATTTAGCGGAGCAGAGTGATATCGAGATTTCACCGTCAGCATCCAAAAGTGTCAAAACTGGCTGAACTTCCTAGCTTTGATCTTCTTGCCGCAGATGCTGAGGTATGCTTATGCTATAAATTAGATACTCGTATATTGAGAGTGCTTAGAAGAGGTAATCGCGCAATGTTGATCACAGACGGAGATGCTAACAAGAATAAGAAAATTGTGGAAACATACGATGCCCAGATCCATCCGGTCGTAAGGTCGTAAAATGTAATGATGGTTTAGTAAAATCAGACGATTCCATTCTTGGAGGAAATTTAGTCTATCATTGGTGTTTGCCGCACAATCGACGAAGTCATGACATGTGAGCTGCCCGATACTTCAGAAATGCAAGTTCTGATGCAATGTGTTCCCTCACATCATCACACCGCGTCGTGACACAAAAATGGATCCATTAAATGTCGTTTCAGTTTGCCGCGTTTCCTAGAGACGGGTTCATCGAAATTTACAACGTCAAGCTGTTGCAATGCTGGATGGACAATAAAGACATTGAATCGTGTGATAATAACGAGGCAATCATAGTGTATATTACCAAGTACTGCTCAAAAGAACGGGTCAACAGGGATGACTTCCAGTTTGCGAGAAGACATTTGAAATATTCGACAAAAAATCAGCAACGCCACAGCAAAGGTTTTCCTGATCTTTATTAATATTTCAAATGGAACTTGTCGCTCCCAGCGATCTTACACTGAATCATTCTGCTTGTCGATATGTCTATTAAAACGCGCATTATTGTACAGTGCTACGCAGTTTTATTCTTTGTTAAAAAGATCTGCTTTGAGAAAAGATCTGCTCAATGCAAGAATGACCGAGAACGAGTACGACCTTCAATCGTCATTGACAAAGATGTATATATGTTAGTTAGATAAATCTCGTCAGCCACAACATGCATATCATCAAGAAGCAGCTGGCCAGATCATCGGGACACTTGAGAATGTTAATTACTAAATGGCAATTTAGTAGCTAGAACTAGTAAGATGTTCACTCTAAAGTCGATTAAAACGCATAGATTTGGGGCTGTTACAATGTAGAAACAGATTCGCTAAAGGCTAGTGCACTTACCAGTGTCGCAGCTAAACTGAATTCCAAATCTTACCGGAGTTTTCTTTAAATAATTGCGACTGCAGTGGCAGAACTGTCACTGAACTGAGTTTCATACTGTCGATGATTTTCCCATGGGTCTATATGAGATGCTCAAACATTTTAATTCCCGTTCGCAATCACGTCAAGATTTTTAAGACAAAGTTGACAAAAACCATAATGACGCTTCGATGCAACCATCATTTGGCCTCTTCTTTTTTATTTTTTTTTGTGTCTGAACCCTGCAATCTTTTCTGGGGCTGAAGCTCTACCAACTCTTTCGCGGTTAATTTGTAATGCCCTACCTTACGCCGTCACCAACCAAATCGCGGACGCACGAATACATTTTCGCTTTAAACCCATCTGCATATTGAATTGCGCCTTCTAGCCTTTACTGACATAGACGATGGTCCGGCCCATGGATTCTCCAACAGGGGATCACATTTGTGTTCATCGTCATCAACAATCGAAATCAATATTGAAAAATCCTATTTCAACTCTCCCCTGTTGGGATTCGAACCCGATACCATCCGACTCAAACACCGCAGTTTAAACCACTGCGCCAATTGCTCGGTTTAGCTATTCTTTTGTCGAGCTCATATTGAGCCAAAGATCTGTCAAATATAAAAAAAACTTTTCCTACGAGTTCGGCAGTGGCAGACAGATCAATTACCTGCAAAATTCTCAGCTAGAACTGCAGCACGGCGAATGCTACCACTAACCATTTGCTGAGAAAACCGCCCACGATATAGGGTTAATCGATGTTAATTATACCTTCATAGTTAGTTGTACGGCCTTGTTGGTCGATTCAAATCGAAAAGTCTTATATTTTGAATGTCTTTTTTCAAATAATTTCCCTGTATTTACCTCAAACTCTTGCCAACGATCGTATGGTGATGGATAAGACATTCGCTGTTGACAAAATATATTAAAAATTAAAATTAAATTACAGATAACCCCGGTATCTAAATTGCAAACAAATTCATAACAAGAAGTTTCTATATAAGATACGCAGCAATAGTTAACTGAATAGTCTTCTCTGTAAATGAAAGTGCAGAGTTCCCATTAATGTTGGCTAGAGCGGCTTTATTTTAAGATCAGTGTTTTTTTAAAATCAGTAATGTTATGTTCAAGGATTATGTTCAAGGATGTTCAAGTTTACTAATTTTCAAAATATTCGTTATAATAACTGTCAACAACAAACTGATTGATGCAACTGGCTGAAACTTTCAAATGTGCTGCTTCTAAATAAATTTGATAACTTATCACACTAGATAAATTATTTTATTGAATTTTCAGCTATATACTTAACATTACAATTTGATTAGAGATTTTTTGAGATAATTCTGAAATGTATAATACTAAACCGATTGTTGCATATAATTGCATATTCTTAACTATATATTTTGAACAAAATGGTTATACTTTTTCAATTGGTCAGATTTTTTAAGATGAAACACTAAAAATTTCAAAATTTTATGTGGGAATCGAGTTGGAGTTTAGATCATAAGTTCGCGTTCACAACATCTAAATAAATATGGCCATAATATTTTGTGATATTTTAGTTAATTGGTTTTAAACGATTTATTGCCTGTACTATGTATCTCAATTGATTGAAAACTTGTTAAAGTAATACTTAAATTTTTGACTAGTAAACTGATGTAATAAAAAAAAAGTTTAATTCACAAAATTATACAAAAACACCATCGGACCATCTTTCGTATAATACTTTAATAATAAGAAATCAAACAAAGCACTTTAAATGTTTTCAAGCCCTCATTGATATTTAAACTTTCAACGAGTTGTTTGCAATTGCATAACAATTTATTTATATTGATGATATTTTAAAAATAGCATCTAAAACGTGATTTAAATCTTACCAACCTGTTTATGTAAAGTCAAATGTTTATCTATAACTCAAGATCATTGTCATGTGTACTTATACTAGTGAATAGATTTATAAAAATTGAATTCTTAATTTTACAAACTGCCAACTGCATTCGTTTCACAAACCATGTTTTTCTTTTTTATATGGGTAGATAATAAAATATTGACAGGTTTACGATTTGCTTGTAACAATATAATTTAAATATTCACGAAGGATTGTTGACAACATATTTTATTATAAACTTTCTATAAATTTAAATTAGTTGGTGCATAATTAGCCCTTAGATGCATATATGCGACACAATTCGTTGTACACAATTATAATTAAATGTGCAATTAAAATGACTTTTAATGGATTCATGGTCGTATAATACGGGTTAACTTATGCATTTTATGCAGTTTGATATACCAAGCTTATTTAAAATAGAAAATCAATATACTATGCATCTATATATAGTTATCGATGCTTAACTGTATATGTTCATTCATCTATTTAGAAAATTATTAATTGATTAATTGATTTCAACAACTAATTAAATTAATTAAAAATTTATAATCATAACATTAATTTTTAAATATATTCAACGATCGTGCTGTTATAATTAAGACGTTCACAAACTGGATTGCGCAATGACACTTGCGGAGGTAATCGTTTGTGAGATGAATGAATTTCGCTAATGTCATTGTACTGCGGCGCACATTATATAACATACCCGTAAGCGTGTAATTGCAAACGATTACAATTTAATTACTGTGATAATTTATATGCTACAAAGCCCCTAGAAACTTATATATTATTTATTATTATGTGGTGATTGATTTTTACAATTACATTAAATTTTTACAAATTTTTTTTAATTGGTTTACTATATCAGTTATTAGTGTGTAGCGATTAAATGTTTTTATTGTACTTGTACATAGTTAAAATAGTAATAGCGTGAAGGTTGAAACGTCAAATGACTGATTACTATTGTTATTCAATTTATGTTTGTGCATAATTAAGCTTCAGCTTAGATCGTAGCGAATTATGTATATATACACGAGGGTTGTATAGCAAGTACCTGGCAAGTGGTGATACCACTAGTATGATCTTAATAGTTTATGTCATGACAACTTCGCATCTTCGTTGGCAACAATGCTATAAATTAAACAGCAGAATATAATCGCAGTCGTTAACGATTAAACCCTATTAAACAAAGTGATTACGTTACGAGGATATCATGTTGCAAAATAAAATAAATGTAACTCCAATTTAAATTTGATGTCAGTTACTTTTCATACAACCGCTAGTTATACATTATAAAACTAGACAAATTATTACTTTAGAACGGAAGTTCAATGCATACACAATTTATCTTGTTCAGCCAAGTTTGATATCATGGTATTTAAGCACATAACTTAGATCTAGACATGTACAAGAATTTGAATGTTAAACTTTATAAAGTTCATTTGCTGAAACATGGTTGTTCTGTGAAATATATCCATAAATTAATATCAGGTAATTTTGGTATAAAGGTCAACTCTTATCTTAATTCAGTGATAAAAACTAAATAACTCTAAGAAAAAACCGTAATTCGTTTTTTCCATGTCATGGATTATTCCCATTTTGAACTCCTTGGAAATTTTTAACCACAAATTTTAAGCAAAAAATATTTTTTTTATTCACAAACATTTTGTTGCAATATTTGTATTCAGTTTGAGATGTTTTCATTGGTTCATTAATGATTCGGATCAGGTGGATTTCAGGTTCAACCATATTTGTGTGATATGAGCTTTTGATTAAGGCCAACAACATTTTTGTTAAAATGTTCAGATATTTTGTAGCAATATTTGTCCTGAGCTTGATAGATTTTGATCAAGACGTTAATCAAAAAATCAAATCGAATTCTACTATTGATCATTTTATTGAAACTTCAATCACATTCATAAATTTCTAATGGCTTTGCTGAAGCCTTTTTTATTTTAGTGCTTAAATAATAGATTTAAGGTCAATAGATATTTCTTTATGTACTTAGTTTTTTCTTCGATTATCCCAGCTTTTCGATAAATTCATGATCCCAGAAATCATGTATGTGTGCCTAATTTGTCTAGAAAATTATCTTGCCTTTTTGCAACAATTTGTTCTTAACCTTAGAAACGAAACATCAGTCATATTAAAAATTTGAATGATTCATATTTCACATGACCATAACCTCTCACCAAACCAATTATAAATCCTCCTACATCTATTAAATCATATCAAAAATATGATCACGATTCAATTAAAATATGTGCACAGTAATTAATTTTGCATCGATCGCAGAAACGTTTGTATATAGTTGCGATTAATTTATGCTTGCACCGACCGACATTGACATAGTTTTATCATTTAGTGTTTTTTAGATAAAAAAAAATGTAAAATGTTGAGTTAGTTTATGCAATAGACACGTCCAATTAATCTGTATTCGTTTGCATAATGTTGTTTTTTATCGACATGCAACGAAAAGCCCGTGACTTTGATATGAAATATAATTTTCTCTATACTGTAGCTATAGATATACTGCTATAGTTATAGTAGTAGGTGTTTTGTTTTATTTAGTATAACTTAAGGGGAATTGGTATAATATGTATTAAGTATTCAGGTTGTTATCCAATTTATAATTTTTTTTTAAATTTAATTTCAGACTCAAGGTACACTTTTGCGGGATGATCCCGAAAATGACAATAATGCCAACTTTAAATTTGGTTGGATACAAGGTGTGCTAATGAGATGTTTACTAAATATATGGGGTGTTATGTTATTTCTACGTTTAAGTTGGGTCGTTGGTCAAGCTGGTATTGGCCAAGGTGTGTTTTTGATTATGGTGACGACCGCTGTCACATCTATCACAGCACTATCTATGTCAGCAATTAGTACGAACGGTGTGATAAAAGGTGGTGGGACATATTATATGATATCACGTTCGTTGGGTCCTGAATTTGGTGGATCGATTGGATTAATATTTTCACTGGCGAATGCTATAGCATGCGCTATGTATGTGGTTGGTTTTTGCGAATCAATGACTGATCTGCTAAAAACTTTCGATGTCACAATCGTGGATGGAGCGGTGCATGATATCCGAATCATTGGAAGTATAACGATTATACTACTGCTGGGGATTGTTGTAATTGGCCTCGAATGGGAAGCTAAAGCTCAAATTGGATTATTAATCATACTTTTGATTGCGATTGCTGATTTTCTTCTTGGAAGTGTAATTGGGGCCAAAACTGATGAAGAGTATGCAGAAGGATTTCTTGGCTTTAACAGTAAATACAATTAATTTTTAAAGGTAATAATAATTTTTTCAGATAAAAAAAAAATATTTACTTTCCAGCTACACTATTTACCACAAATTTTGGGCCCGACTATAGAAAACATAACGGTGTGGAACACAATTTTTTCACTGTATTTGCAATTTTTTTCCCAGCCGCTACTGGCATATTAGCGGGTGCTAATATTTCTGGTGATTTACGAGATCCTCAAAAATCTATACCTAAAGGAACACTACTCGCGATTGCAATTACTTCAGCTTCATATGTCGGCATGGCTGTTATTGCTGGTTCAACAATGCTTCGCGAAGCAACAGGAAATACAACACTAGCGCTTAATGGTTCATGGGAGTTCATGGATTGCATAAACAACGAGTGTCACTTCGGACTTCATCATTCCTTCCAGGTCATTCAATTGGTTTCGGCGTTCGGTCCGTTGATATATGCAGGTTGCTTTGCAGCAACATTATCATCAGCACTAGCTAGTTTGGTGTCGGCGCCAAAAGTATTCCAAGCATTGTGTAAAGATCGTCTATACCCAAAAATTGAGTGGTTTGCTCGAGGATATGGGAAAACTGATGAACCCGTCCGAGGATATATCCTTACATTTTTCATAGCCATTGCGTTTATTTTAATTGGAGAGCTTAATACGATTGCGCCTCTGATTTCGAATTTCTTTTTAGCCGCTTATGCCCTCATAAACTTTAGTACATTCCATGCTAGTTTAGCAAAACCTGTGGGATGGCGCCCGACATTTAAATACTACAATATGTGGTTAAGTTTAATTGGTGCTGTTTTATGTGTGGCCGTCATGTTTTTAATTTCTTGGTGGACCGCTCTTTTAACATTTGCTGTAGTTATTGCATTGTATTTGTGTGTATCGATTCGGAAACCAGACGTCAATTGGGGATCCACAACCCAAGCTCAGATTTATAAAAATGCATTACTTTCAGTACAACAACTTAATCATGTCGAGGAGCATGTTAAAAATTATCGACCACAAATTTTGGTTTTATCTGGACTTCCAAATACGCGACCAATTCTAGTAGATTTTGCCTACTTATTGACCAAAAATTTATCATTATTAGTATGCGGGCACATTTATAAAACGCCTATTAGTCAAAAATATCGTAACTATTTATACAAAAAGGCTACTGAATGGTTACGAAAACATAAAGTTAAAGCATTTTTTGCTCATGTCGACGATCAAACTTTTGAAAGTGGTTCACGTGCTCTTATGTCATCGACCGGTATTGGTAAACTAAAGCCAAATATAGTGCTTATGGGATTCAAAGCGGATTGGGAAACATGTGAACGAAATGATTTAGAAGAGTATTTTAATGTTGTGCATAAGGCACTCGATATGTATTTATCGGTGGCCATTTTGCGAATCGACAAAGGTCTTGACTATTCCAATATTTTGGGTGAAGAAGTGCCTAAAAATATACTCGAAATTCCACGAACATTGCAAGCAAACGAAAGTTCGGCGGACCTTATGAAACATAATATTTCGGGTAGTTGTGATTCGTTAAGTCGTAATGTGTCCCAAGGTAAATTTGGTATTCCAAATTTTGTAGTTTAGAGCTTATTTCAAATTGTAAATAGCATACACAATTTAATCAAATTTATTTGAGCATGAAATCGTCTTCCATTTTATTTTGTCCCATCGCCATTTTGAAATAAGCTCAAATAGTACAAAATCAAACCACACAATGCATTTTTAATTCATAATCTAATTTATTTATTATTTCTTCTATATTTTTAATAACTGTAAATACAAAATACTTGGAATGTTGCACTACTACTATATCATCTATAAATTTAGAAAAATCCTTTAACAATGGACATACAGCAAATGATAGTTTAAAGGTGACATCAGTCAAGCAAGGTAAGCGAATTTGACAGTTTAACTAGATTATTATGTCAAAATATAAATAATATTTATTTAAATATGGGCAAAAAGGTGCAAGTACCCAAATACTGTTGCTTAAAAGTATTTTTGATATTTTGGGAATTTTGGTAAAATATTCAGGCTTTTATACTTTTGATAGGTAAATTTTTATATATACATTTATATAATTAAAGCAAATTATGCACCTGCGCATGTCACAAAAATGATTGATTTAAGCACGAATTGTACACTACACGCAGACATCACACAAGTTACAAGATATAGTAGCCTTCAAATATTAAAATTTGATTATGTTTCATTTACAGCTAGCAGTATTAGTGATATATCGGCAACATTGACAAATGTACGAAACGATAATGTTTCCGGTCTGCCGGATCCATTCGATATCGGTAGTAAACATAATTACAATCTATTGGGTGGTTCGAAAAAAGGTTCGCGTAAAAGGTCGGATGATCCGGCCACTCTATACAAAGGTCCAGGAGGTGCCGATCTACCAAAAGAAATATTAAACGATTTAACCATTTTCGATAGGAAACATAAAAATGCTGTTATCGATGTATGGTGGCTATACGATGATGGTGGCCTTACTCTTTTACTTCCATATATTATATCGACACGTCGTAATTGGAATTCATGTAAATTACGAGTATTTGCGCTTGCCAATAAAAAAGCCGAACTTGAATTTGAACAACGCTCTATGGCTAGTCTATTAGCTAAATTCCGTATCGATTATTCCGATCTGCAACTAATACCAGACATTACGAAAAAACCTCAAGAACATACACAACAATTTTTTAAAAATTTAATTAAAAATTTTGTAAATACTGATATAAAAATAAATGATGTGCAACAGCCTGCAATTACTGAAGCCGATTTATTAGCCGTCCAAGATAAAACAAATCGTCACCTACGTTTGCGTGAATATCTGCTGGAGAATTCACAAAAATCGGATTTAGTTGTAATGACACTGCCGATGCCAAGGAAATCAATACTATCGGCACCTCTCTATATGGCATGGTTAGAATGTTTAAGCCAAGGTTTGCCACCATTTTTATTCGTGCGTGGTAATCAATCGAGTGTACTCACATTTTATTCATAGAATTAAGCCAGACTGTGGCGTCTCTATTGAGAGGAAGTTATATATTTTTTGTATAAATTTTTTAGTTTTTAATTTAATGAATAAAAGTATTAATTTTTTTGTTTATTTTTTTGTTGTTGTCGCTATATCTATAAAAACAAATCTTAGAAACTAATGTTAAACGTTTACTAAACCAGAATACACAGCACATACACAAACACACACAGAGATACATGAAATAAAAATTAAATTTAAGATCAATGTGTTTCACTTAAAGCCTGCCAAATTTCGAAATTTGGAATAAGCTTCGCATTTAAGCTTTTAATTTTTTAGTGGCAGAATAGGAAACTAAGATGCAACTAGTATAAAAAACTATATTCAAGATATTCAAGACTTGGGATATTTCCCATAAAACTGCATGACCGTTCGAAGGTATATAATAATGGATTATGTAAATGTCTTTAAAAGAAATATCTATTTATGAATAATGAGATGAAAGTGACGAAATGATTGAAGGCAGTAACAGTTTAATAAATTTTTGACAGTTTTTCTATCGCTGTTTGCGATTGTTTACTTTTAATCACTGAATGAGTCATACGAAAGTTCCCATATATTCGCTGATCGCACAATCTTTTGTTTCCAAAAATTTATTTACCTGCATTTTTGCAGTATAGGCAATAGTGTTATCTATGCGATAGACGAAAAATGAGTATACGTGAGATGATCAAGTACACGATCAAGTAATCTTTCTCCATAAGATGAAACAATTTTTTTTTCTTTTAATGAGAGTTTATCATTCTTATCAAGATGTGCTATAATTTTAAGATATCAGTGTCATTTACTTTGCATATCGTATAGTTCATATTCATTTTCATATAGTTACAACATATTATAATCAGTCAGTCACGTAAATTAAAAGAAAAAAAAATGGAGGAATTTTTACATGCTAATATAAGCACCGGCGATCGTATAAATGTTAACGATTTGGTAAATTCATTACAAAAATTTAATTTCTATGATTTTTCGATATTCTTATTGATCATAGTATCGTGTATCGCAATCGGATTATATTTTGCGATACGCGATCGTTTAAATAGTGACGAACAAACACGACGAAGGGCAACAATTGAATTGGATTATTTGATTGGTGGGCGACAAATGAAAGTGATTCCAATCGCTATGTCATTGCTGGCGAGTTGCATATCCGGTATTACGATGCTGGGTATGTCTATGGAAATGTATGTATTTGGAACGGAATTTGCATTTATATTGATTGGAATTGGAATAGCGGCTTATTGTGTACATCACATTTTTATTCCCGTATACTCGGAATTAAAATTGACTTCGGTTAATCATGTAAATATATTATATTTATAGGCCTTGTAGGCCGAATGACAAATTTAAAATAATTTGAGTACACTTTTAGTATTTGGAAGAGCGATTTAACAAACGAGTTCGATTTTTGAGTGGTGCCATTTTTATTTTAACTGCCCTCGTCTGGACACCGATCACAATTTATGCACCGGCCATTGCTTTTAATCAAGTGACCGGTATAAATATTTATGTAGTGGCCGTAATCGTTGGTATTATATGCACGTTTTATACAGCACTCGGCGGTATTAAGGCCGTGGTTTGGATCGATGTGATACAAACGTGCGTTGCTTGTATCACACTATTTGTAATTGCAATTAAGGGTACAATAAATTTAGGTGGATTCGGTAGTGTTATGAGTCGAAATTATGAAGGTGGGCGAATCGATATTCCGGACGTAACGCTAGATCCAACCGTACGGCATTCACTATTCGCTATTGTGATTGGAGGCGGATTTTATTATGTGCAATTTTTTACTAGTCAAACATTTATATTGCGGTACATATCTTTGCCCAACGTCAAGGCAGTAAAACAGTCATTTTTAATATTCATAATTGGGCTTATGATCGTTATGGTGGTGCTGTTCTACGATGGTCTATTGATTTATGCCAGATTCTACGATTGTGATCCAGTTGCGACCAAATTGGTTAAAGCGAACGAACAACTTTTTCCTATTCTCGTAATGGAAATATTTCATGGACTTCCCGGTATGACGGGACTGTTTGTAGCAGGACTATTTAGTGGGGCGTTGAGTTTGGTTTCAACAACGTTAAATGCAATTTCTGCTGTGGTACTACAAGATTTTGTGAAACGTGCAATTCCACGTCTGCTACCTGAATCGACGACCAACTATATTATGCGAAGTGTGGTCATTGTTGCCGGGCTCATTTGTATTGGCCTAATATTTTTAGTTGAAAAAATAGGTCCAACACTTCAACTGTCGATGTCGGTGCTAAGCTGTGGGAATGGTGCGATTCTTGCGATGTTTATAATGGGACTCACGATGCCATGGATTAATGGAAAGAGTGCCTTCACTGGAGGTGTAGCTGGTGTAATAGTAATAATCATAATTGCAAGTAATGCAGAAATTGCTGAATTAGCTGGTGAAATATTACATCCGGGTAAAGCGATTTCAACCGAGGGTTGTGAATACGATTTCGAGATTTCAAATGTCACCACTATAATCGATTTACCGAAAACGATTTTTTTTCGCCATAACCACATATCCTATTTATGGTTTGTATGTTTTGGTGCTATCATCAGTATTTGCGTGGCATGGCTATCGACATTAATATTTGGACGCCAGGATCCCGAGGACATTGATCATGAACTACTAGCACCTTTTGTACGAAAGTATTTTCGTGCACGAAGGACTCGGAAATCAAAATCGATTCAAATTGATGATTATGAACTTTTACCGCGGGGTATTCGCGAATCGCAAACCAATGACATGACCGATCAGTAATTTAAATAAATGTGATAAAATCCGAATTACAAATGAGTTTCTTTAGAATGCACCCCTGTGTATCTAAGTTTATAGTTTGATTTATATGTCATGTAGATCTATAGATCTTAAATTTAATTTATTTCTAATCTTCGCACAAATATTCGAGATAAAATCTTATGCGATTACGTCTTCGGAAATTTTTCTTTTTGGGTTAGTTACATTCTGTATATTTGACCATTGACAAGATGTCTGAAACACGCCCTAATGTCACTGAACTTGTTGCATCATTACAGCAATTTGGTTACGTGGACTGTGCCATGTTTGTTTTTATGTTAGCTGTGTGTGCAGCAATTGGGCTTTATTTTGGGGTGAAGGACAAACGTAAGCACAAAAAAGATAATCGTCGTCGTGGCTCAATTGAACTGGATTATTTAGTGGGCGGTCGGAAAATGAAAGTGTTTCCTGTGGCTATGTCATGTGTGGCGAGTTGGGTATCTGGAATATCATTGCTTGGTATGACTTCGGAAGTTTACGTTTATGGGACAGATTTTGTATTCAGTTTATTTGCTATTGGTGCGGCCGGAGTTTTTACTCGTTATATTTTCTTACCGATTTACATGGAGCTGCAGTTGACATCGGCAAATGAAGTGAGACTTTTTATCTATTTAGTTATCAGACGTTTAAAAATATATTCAATTTTAGTATCTCGAAGCAAGATTCGACAAAAAAATTCGGATATTGTGTGCCTGTTTATTCGTTATAACTGTAATAACATGGTTACCAATTGCGATTTATGCACCGGCTTTGGCCTTCAATCAAGGTTAGTTCAAATACTAAAAGTGCGTTCAAATTAACCAACATTTCGTAATCTTACAGTCACTGGAATCGATATCTATATTATAACACCAATCACGTGTCTAGTCTGCATTTTCTACACAAGTTTAGGAGGTATGAAGGCAGTCGTGTGGACCGATGTTATACAAATCGTAATAATGTACGGTACAATGCTGATCATTCTGATTAAGGGGACAATCGATGTGGGTGGATTTGGCGAAGTATGGCAACGTAACTACAATAGTGGCCGAATTGTACTACCCGAAATGACTATTGATCCAACTGTACGTCACTCAATATTATCGGTTTTGATTGGTGGGACCATTTATTTTACTCAGACCATTGCGGTCAATCAATCATATATACAACGATTTTTATCACTTCCCGATATGAAATCGGCTAGTCGAGCACTTTGGATATTTATGATCGGACTCATTTTACTTCTTGCAATATTCTTTTATAATGGTCTCGTGATCTATGCCACATTTCATGACTGTGATCCGCTTACAACCAAAATGGCGAAAGTAAAGGATCAACTATTACCGGTGCTGGTAATGAATTTGTTTCGCGATTATCCCGGACTGATTGGTTTATTTGCATCGGGAATTTTTAGTGCTGCACTTAGTTCGATTTCTACTGCACTTAATGCTATTTCGGCTATTGTTCTTGAAGATTTTGTGAAACAATTATATCCAGATCAATTGTCGCTTGTGGTCACGAACATTATAATGCGTGGTGTTGTAATTGTTGTTGGGGTCATGTGTGTCGCTCTAGTTTTTGTCGTCGAACAACTAGGATCAATCCTACAACTATCGATCTCTATGGGAAGTTTATCGTTTGGTATCATATTCTCGATCTACGTTATCGGAATTTTAATGCCATGGATTAATGCAAAATCAATGTTAACTGGTGGTATAGTCGCCTCGATTACAATGACCTGGATTATTGTTAAGGCACAGACATCACAACTAGCTGGTAAAATAGTATTCGCTCAAATGCCAGTCGCAACAAATGGATGCACTTACGATTTTATTGAAAATTTCAATACAACTCAACGTGTGCCCCAAATGGATATGTCAGACGAAATATTCCCGATATACTTTGTCTCGTATCTCTATTACGGAGTGGTAGCATTGATTATTACATTGGTCACATCTAGCATAGCGACATGTATTTTTGGACGTCAAGATACGGAAAAATTGGATGCTACTCTAATTGCCATATTTTTGCGAAAATATTTTAAACTGGCGAAACCGAAAAAGTTAGAATTGAAAAACTATCTGACTGTTAATTTTATAAATGTTAATTATGATAGTGATGCGGATAAACTGTAAAATAAAGTAACATAAAAATTGCATAGAAATTATTTGGTCAATTGAATTCCTACTAAATGGTGGATTTCTTCTCAGAGATCGCGGCAGATTTTGTTCAGGATTGGGAAACAGGCTTGCTAGAAATTCAAGAACACATGATTTACGTTACAAGATGTTTCGTAATTTTTAGAAAGTATCATTTTTAATGCAAACTATTGATAAGTGTCGGAAGGACTCCTTTAAGAATAATTCGGGCGCATTCGACAGCATTTTCGATATTATTGACATTTCTGAGAAGTGGCTTTTTTATGTCTGAAGAATATGTCCTATCATACTACGTCGTACATAGAAAGAACACCCGTGGATTAAATAAATTTTTCAAAGGTAGCGGAACATTTACCACGTATTTGTCAAGTACATCGATTCGCAGGTGCTGCTAGAGTTACCCAACAATGAACAATCTTCTGAGCGCAACCTGATTAGATATTGAGGGCGTCTTTACCGCCTTTTCTACATGTGGTAATGCTTTAGCTACGACGGATTATTTTGCCTCCATTTTCACAACACAAATCTATCGCACTTGTAACAGTCGAGGACATTTTTTAGATCTTGTCAAGTGACAGCATGTTCATAGAAGTATTAGCATGTAGAAAGATTTTACCTCTACATAGATTGCATGGCAAGAGGGATACTGAATCACAATTCTACAGTTGCACAATTTTGGTAGCGGGTTGCATTATCTTTCTTTATCAGACCGTCACAGCTGAAATGTAGAATATGTTTTCTTGTAGTTCTTGAGTTGTGCAAAAAACCCCATTGTAGTTTTACAATGCCCCTTAGAAATGAATATAATGGTAATTTCACTTCGGAACGGCTTAAGCGAATATGCCCACTTAGTGAATTAGTGCCACCTAAATCTAATGTTCATTTCAAAATTATCTTTCAAAATTACGTAAAAATATTAATATTTGTTGTCACCTCTTAAATATCGTATCCATATATTACATATTTAGACATTGGTACAAACACATCTCACACCAGAACAGATAAAGTACGACCTTTGATGACCTTAACAGAATCCTAAAAATTCGTCTCTACTGAAGTAGGGTTCTCAAAAAACTGCTGCAAATAAAAATAAATACTACAATTTATTATTTAAATTGTTTTTACTGGTTACAGCGCCAAAATATCTAAATTTGATTAGCATGGGTACTAAATTTTGAAGGAAACATTTTATTAACTGAAGAAATTGTTGTTAATTGATTAAAACTTGTATCGCAACTATATATATAGAATATTATAGCTGTTAAACAACTTTAGAAAGGTTAACAACGTATTTTTTATGCATCGATAACACAGTTGCGTATATTATCGATTTGAAATTTTACTGTTCAGCACGCTATTTTGTATAAACTCGTTTGTTTACAGTACTGAAGTACTGTCAAAATTTTGTTTAATCGTCTTGTTGATTTACTTGAAATTGCTAACATATTTTGACTCCGTTTAATTAAAAATTTAATAAATTAATTGTAGTGACTTTTTCGAGACGTGATTATTAATGATGTCATCACCGGCCGATAAAAATTTAAATGTGGAAAATAAAGAATCGTTACAATTGCCGAGTCCAATAATTACGCGACGAACAAGAACTGCATCAACGTAAGTGCCCCCTAAATAAATTTATGTTTTGCCGGGTTTTGCCTATTTCGTATTTTTATTATAGATGTGCTCGTGCACTTCAAAATCCACTCGAAAGTGGAATCGTAAAATTTTTTAGTCGTGCTAAAGGTCATGGCTTCGTAACGCCAAAAGAAAACGCGGATGATGATCTATTCATTCATATTTCAGAGTGAGTTTTTTTTTTTTATTTGAAATTTTAATTAATTATGATAATGGATTATTGATCCAGAACATTAAAAATATATTACTAATTCATGCGTTTTTACACTGTGTGTGTATAAATATACATTATACCATAGTGTTGAAGGTGATTATGTTCCAATGGCAGGCGATGAAGTCAGCTATCGGCTATGTTCAATTCCACCAAAATATGAGAAACATCAGGCAATTCACGTTAATATTACCAAAATGACAGAAGCACCTCATCAAAAGTGGGAAAATCCATGTGAAGAAGAGGGGCATCATGTTCATTAAAAGCTATGAACACGAACATAAGGGGGCCTGCCTTCGAACATAAAATCGAATATATAACCACTAGATTTCAATTTTTTTTACCAAATAAGTACATACTTAATTTAGGTTAATAACTTAATAAATGTTGGCGCATAAATAATATTACGATAGTTAAATTAAATTTTATAAAATCAAAATGCTTGTGTGTAATATTTGGCCTAGAGCGCCAATTGGATGGCACCGAAAAGGATTTATAAATTAGAACAAACAAATCATACATTTTTTTTTATTATTGTCTAGTTTCTAGCTAATTTACAAATGAATACAAATCTATTTAATAATACTTGTTAAGAATATGGAGACGACATAGTGTTTTTTTTTATTTCATTCAAGTGATCCTATCGTTGCATTGATAACACATATATATATATATATATATATATATATATATATATATATATATATAGTACATACTACATATATAGCTAGATAAGAAGACATATAAATAAATATAATTGAAGCCTAACCACGTCACTCTACAAAATGCGTATACATTAAAATGGAATTTTTCTCTCATTACGACAGACTAAGCGATAAAAATCTACATACTCGTATCTGTATATTGTTTGTTACAGATGGATAAAAATAGATTGATTTTTTTTGTGCGAGATTACGCACAACATAGCTCTATGTACATTGCTTATTTTAAGATTTATTGTATTTGGTTTGTTTATGCATTGTTCGAGCATGTGTATGTCGGAGGTAAGTAAAACTGAAGAATAAGATAGAACTTGGTTTTATTTTGATAGATTTCCGTTGTTTCAAAAACTGCTTTGAACTGTAGAGGTTTTTGACCGTTTTGTTTGTAACATTAATAAATTGTAACAATCAAAATTCATTAAAATAATTGGCAAAATACATAATATTGATTGTATTCGAATTTTAATTTCTGATGTGGGCAACATATTATGAATGATCATCACTATAAAGAACTCGGTAAACTTGAACATGTAATACGGTTTAAGTCCTGAATCGAGGAACTAAAATGTTAGTAATTGATGCAGCTCTTAGAAACTGTAAGAAAGAAATAACTTGTTTAAAATTAATTGGAGGTATCCAAAAGTATCGTGGACCTGAATGTCCCAAAGTAAAATTCTAAAGATTTTACCCCCTTTCACTTTTTAATAGTTTTCAAGGTTATTTCAAATATGCATAAGTAAATTTGACCTGTTAGTACTATTTCGTGTTTTAGAATTTCATTGAGTAATGACTTATCCAAATCCAGGCATCCTTTAACTTTCGAAATTCATTTACAAATTTACTTTTTGATAGATAGATATTTTGCATTTTGTAGATGTCTCGTCCGGAACCCAAGGTTCGACTTCGTTGAGGTTATTTGCAGCAAACGGCTTTTCGGTAAACGCTTTCGATTTTAAGAGTAGACATAACTGTGCCGCGAATTCTCCTGGGAATTCGTAGTTGCTGACATGTCATTATTGTTTACGTTCATAGAATTCATACCAAAATTGTTACTGATTGTAGTTCTTTGAAATGTACATTGGATAAAGTTAATGCAAATAATAGAATTATGCGATGGACGTTGTTTTTACAGAATTTTTATTATGAAATTGTACATCGGGCGAACAATCAAATGCGGCAGGTCTACGATTTGAGCTGAGCCCCTACAATTTTAATCTCCCATAAATTTTAGCGAGATTTCAGCTAACCGATTCTAAAATCTAAACTCAAGTTACGACCAAATTCAAAAAGATGATAAATTCTATGAGACACGTGATAATCTCTTATATATAAAGTGATTCTTTTGGTAATGCTTGATATGTTTGTAGGCGAAATTATACGACAACATCATTATGCAGGGCATGAAGGGGTTATTAAAACAGTGGAAACGATACTACCAAAATTCTGCAATGCGTGAAGTGCTTGTCCATTTAAAAAGGTACTTCAACCAGTTTAGTGTATACCAACCCGAATAGTATCAGATCGTGGAACTTGTTTCACTTCTACGTGGTCGGCATTTGTAAGGCAACTTGTCGGCATTTTCAAGGCATCCTTACTTTAGCAGTGGGCTCAAGGCGTACAACGTACGGACACCAGCGACAAGATACGCTTTAATATCCTCTCACACATTATCATGAGTGACAAGCGACCCGAGGCATCAGAAACTTGTCAATCCTTCGATTAGAAAGATAAATTCTAACATGAGATTAAACAGTATCGGGGAATGAGCATCTCCTTGTCGTACACCAAAGCTAATTGCAAAAATTCCTGGTAGATTGTTTTCAACCTTGACACATCATGTAACTGCATTACGGTCATTTGACATAAACGCATATATTTATCAGGTATTGTTTACTTAATTTGACTGCAGCAACTATTTAAAGAATCGAATGTTACGCCGAAGAATCATTCAAAATCATTTGGGAGGTTCATTACTTTGTGCTTTAATTGTATAACTCTACACTAATTAGGCGGTACTGAAAATTTATGAGTCGTTTCTAACATTGGACCGGTATCGTTCATCTCAAAATTCTCAATTTTTACCATCATACGATGTTTGGCTCTAAAATATTTTCGAACGAATGGTGCTAATAGAGTCGGATTAACGGTCTCCGGATTTTGCCTACCAAATATGAACGAGACTAAAACAGCTACGATTATTGTAATCATCGTCCCGATAAGAACGTACCACAAATACGATACATGATAAATTTGTGGTGCAACTGCTTCTACTTCCAATATTGGTCCCGTCATTATACTTGTGTAGTTGTAAGTGCAGCCGTGAGTTGCCGTAGGTTTTTGTATAAAAAAAATTTCTTTACTTAAAATTGCCATTTGACCTTTGACGGTAATCCATATCATTACGATGAGACCAAATACACCACCGAATAATGCACTGTTACTATTAATCCATGGTAAAAGTAATCCAATTAAAAATATGCCGAATAGTGGACCCGACGTGCAGCTTGTAACCGTCATTTTAAGTTGTAGTACTGCACCAAATTTTTCGACAATAAACACGAGAGCAACACAAATAATTCCCGAAACGAGTACAACACCACGCATCAAGATGTTAGTGGTGCATTTTGTAAGTGGCTTGGTAGTTGACGTTTTTATAAAATCTTCTAGTACGACAGCCGACAGAGAATTCAATGTCGTCGAAAGTGTACTTAGTGAAGCACTAAATATTCCTGATACAAATAGTCCAGCTATGCCCGGCATATTTTTAAGCACATTCATTACGAGCACCGGCAGCAATTGATCTTTCGATTTAGCTAAGTTGGTCGTCACCGGATCACAATCATGGTAAGTCGCATAGATTAGCAATCCGTTATAGAAACACAGTAAAAATAGAACGAGGACAGCTAGCGTAAATATCCAAAGTGCTTTACGTGCCGCCTTTTTACCCGGCAGTGATACATATCGTTGTATATATAGTTGACTGATCGAAATTGTTTGGCTGTTATAAAAAGTGCCACCAATGACAATGGCAAGAAATGAATGCCGCACCGTTGGATCAACCGTAAATGTTGGATATTCAATTCGACCACTTTCGAAATTTCGACGCCAAACTGTGTTAAATCCTCCAACTTCTAGTGTACCTTTGATCACGATCAGGACCAATGTTCCATACATGATTATGGTTTGTAGAACATCGGTCCAGACAACAGCCTTCATTCCACCAAGTGTTGTGTAGAATATACAGACGAGACACGTTAATGGAGTGATTATGTGGATATCGATTCCTGAAACTAAATCAACTTTATTGGAATATTCATACAATTAACCGAATGATGATTACCTTGATTGAATGCCAATGCCGTTGCGTATAATATGATGGGCATTGAAAATAGTGAGGTCAAGATAAAAATAAAAGCGCCCATGTATCTCATTTTACGATCGAATCTCGCCTCCAAATACTGAACAGAAAATTGAATTTTGAAAATCAAGTCTTGGCTTTTAAAATGTATTTATATAGGCTTACCTCATACGATGACGTCAACTTAAGTTCCAGATACACTGGGATAAATAAAAAATGTACACAAACCGCGGCCATCACAATCGAAATTAAAATAAAAACAAATTCGGTACCATACACATAAATTTCGGTTGACATACCAAGCAAAGATATGCCGGACACCCAACTTGCCGCTAACGACATAGCAATAGGAAATATTTGCATTTTACGTCCCCCAACCAAATAATCCATTTCGACAGTGCCAATTCGATGATTTGATTGTCGATGTTTTTGTTTATCTTGCACGCCAAAATATAATCCAATGGCCGACGATAGGCCGAGCATTGCAATAAAAATTCCATAGTCAACAATACCAAATTGTTGCATACGAGAAACTAGCTCGACCACACTTATATTGTCACTCTGGTTGACGTTCATCTCGATTCTGTTTAGCTTGCTACTGTGCTAAATTATTAGACAAACGACTAACCAGTTTCAAAGGGGCAATAAAATTATTCGAGCCCACACATAACTTTTGCAATACAATTTAGCAAATTAGAATCGAATAACCTATACGATGTGCAAGATGAGCAAATATCACTTAAAACTTTGTGTAGTGTTTGTGTAAAACTACTTTTTAAAACTGTTGAATAAATTATAGCGCTCAATCAGCAAAAACAACTTATAAATCGCGTTTATGAATTTTTAAAACTTCCTGCTAGTACCTTTTTTCCGTAATTATTGTCTTTGCTAACTCTTAAATCTTAGACACATCTTACGGTAGGTGGATAATAATTTAGAACTTAATTATTTATATTAAATATAGTGCCATCTATATATAAACATTGTACTATGTGCGACTGTTTGATGTAGAAGTGTAGAAAATGTTAATTAAGACGTGAAGTTACTGCGAATTAAACCGTGTTCAATTTCAAACAAAAAATTTATTGTCAAATGTCAGTTCAGTGTTTGCTGTTTGCGTGTTAGCATTTTGATTTTTGAATGGTATATCGTTTGGTAATTGTTAGTTCAGTTTAATGGTTAACTATTTTAAGACAACATTTAATCAATTTTGATTGCTGTGCATTCATTATAATTAAGTTTTGT
This sequence comes from Tipula confusa, assembly GCA_963556175.1. Taxonomy (NCBI): domain Eukaryota; kingdom Metazoa; phylum Arthropoda; class Insecta; order Diptera; family Tipulidae; genus Tipula; species Tipula confusa. The sequence goes on along the minus strand of OY744476.1, from coordinate 199,219,927 downwards.
ATCACCACAAACCGATACAAATCGGTAAGTATACATAAAATTATAGTGCCGTGCAGCGTGCTAAACATATTTTATATAACTACGCAATACATGCCTTATGAGAAAACCATAGTTAATTTTTATAGATTTAAAATTATTTTTTATCATAAAAATCCTAGAGCCATAAAACACACTTTTCATTGTTAAGGTTGCGAAATGCCTGGCATTATTGAACGAAGTTCTTTAATTTTTAATTTGTTAGAAAAGGGTAATTTTTGGTGCTCGGCGGGGCTATCCGTGGTATAGTTGTTAACAATCGATACACTCGTTGCCTCTTTGTTTCACGGTCTGTGGTTCGCTAGGCTTGCTGAGTTGTGGAACTGGATCTGTGACAGCACTCCGGGAGGGATGTATGCTATGGGAGATTTTTTTGTTGGGGATTGTTGATGGGATAAAGTTAGTTGCTGGTTGAATGTGGTATGTCTTCGTTGGTGTCTATAGATTCTGAGTTGTGGGTTCTGGGTCGGTTTGTTGTCGGTGTGACAGCGAATCGATTTCTGTTGCAATTTTTCTTTGAGTTGTGGTCGAGAGTGCTGTTTTTGGATTGGTGCTTGGTGCAGAGGGTGAATAATGGTAGGCTTACGATCATTTGTGAATTCTGTATTTGTGGTTTTTGCATGAAGTTGTGGTTTGTGGTTGGAAGTTTCTGCCGGGTGCGGGCGTGATAGTTCGTCGGGGTGGTTTGACTGAATGTTGAGGTTTGAGGGTGAGGTGTTGGATTTCGGGGCTTGTTGCGTGTTTCGTGTAGCTGCAGAGGTTGGCTTTTGGTTGTATGGTTTTGTATCTGGGGCAGTGCTGCTGGTTTTGCTTGATGGAGTGGATGTTTGTGGTTTGTTTTTAAGTGATTTGTGGGTTTTGTGTTGGATTTTTGGTTTGTTGGTGTTCTGCCGTATCTGAGTTTGTTGTGACTAGATGTATTGAGGTTCTTGTCTTTGCAGGCCCTGTTTCCGTAAGCGTGGTGCTTTTGGTTCATAGGTTGTCTTGGGTTATTTTTATTGGATTTTTATTGTGTTGTTGGGAGGGTTCAATCGTGGGGCTTGGGACGTATTCGGCTTACAGCAGACGGCTTGGAAAAATTAGTCCGTTAAAATATTTTTTTTTCAGAAAAAAACTGCTGGTTACAGAAAAATGCGGAGTTGCTCATGAGAGATTGAAGAATGCAGAGCTTTTCATTATAAATGTGATTTTCGTGTGCTAGTAGTAGTTTAAATATTGGTTACCGGGAAACCGGACCAATTATGTCATTACTGACATACTATTTCCTTTCCGTCCACTATAAAAAAATACTAACTATATCAATCGCTTAGTTGTTTGTAACCGGGTCGAGTCTGTCATACCTTAAATTCCTATCTACTTCTTCAGTTTTCAGTCTTAAATATTATATTGAAAATAATTTAATCTGGCGGAGGAATTGCTGAGAATTATTGTTTCTAAATATTACAAAACATCTCCAGACGTCCACCGCAGCTGGTCCTGGATTTTCAGCAGGTATATGACCAATCAATCGGGAAAGCTTATGGTCTGCTTTGCGATGTTTGGAATTATTTGAATATTATTTGCTTTTTAGAACAGTCATTGTACAACAGTAATGCAGTCACAATTATATGTCAAAGTTGAGAACAAGCTATCAGAAATGTTTGCAATTAGTTCTAGTGTAAGGCATGGAGATGCTCTATCCCCGATACTCTTCGATCTCATATTAGAATTTATCTTTCGTAAAAGACCATGATATACGTAGTGGACATGAAATTTCCTATCAGAATACTACTGAAAATATTACATAACTTTTGTGTGGTTCCTAAAAAGATAATTACATTATGCATAAACACCGCACAAATTTAAACTGTGGCAATCACATGGAGAGAATATTGACAAAGGATTAATATTTAATAATCTAGCCTTAACACCTTTATAGGAGCCACTCATATTTGAACCATTGTTATAACCTTAACCGCGGTATTCTTTAAATGATATATCGTGTTTGGACATTATTTGCAATATTAAATTTGCTATCCTTCTCCTGATTTATCATTGCAGTTTGCGAATTCTGAAAATTCCAGGATACCCTAGTTAGTACTCATCAATAACCTGGAGTGGCATCGACCATTATTATTATAGAGAAACATGTTAGATTTTCTCTTTTGGTAATATGCCTCTCATGAGAGTAATATGTCTGTAACGTTTCGTAACGTATTCGGCTTAGCATGGACTAAATTCATTTTAGTCTGATTTAGTCTTCCAACCACTTCTCATCTGTATACCTTACATCCTCATCTAAAGTCAACAAATCTTGCAAATGCTGATAAGCTGAAGTTGTACAAGATGTAGATCAGGTCCGCTGGTATGTATAGGTGTGAGCGTTTGACAATGACGGGTCAACATGACAGATGGCTGATGAAATTTGAGAAATGAGTCACCCTCTGATGCTGTACATCGTTTATTGATTAATGATTTGGACATGAAAAAATTATGCACAAGTTGGGGGTCGCGATCACTCACAATGGAACAAAACCCGTCTCGTGAGGATGTTTCAATGGAATATTTGGTGAAGCTTCTCAGCAACAATATCAAGTGTTTGCATCAATTCCTATTCCAGAAAGGGAAAACAATCAACGGCGAGTATTATGAGAACTTATTGCATCGTTTGAGTGATGAAATAAAAAAACGGCCGTATTTGGCTAAGAAGATAGTTTTGTTTTATCAAGACAGTGCACTTGTTCACAAAACCGGTATTTCGATGGCCAATATCAAACTCATCAGGTTCAGCCTTCTCGGATTATTTTCTGTTTCCAAACTTAAACATATGGCTTGTTGATAAAAGATTTACCAACAATGAAGATATGGAGTTTGCGATTGATGGCTATTTTGAGGAGCTTGATGATTCTTGCTATAAACTGGGTATCGAAGCTATTGAACATTGTTGATGGAAAAAGGATGTGTTGAGCTAAAAGAAGACTATTTAGAGAAATGAAGATATTATTTCCCAAATTTTTTGTGTTCTCTTTGTCGGGTACATCATTTTATTAATAGCAGTTGCATATATACCAGATTCAAACGTATCCTTATAAAAACGATCCTAGTTTATACAAAACTTGTAAGTCTCATATTAACTCTATAGGTATCTTCTTCATCACAACTCCAAAGATTAAGTAGTAACAAATGTTGTAAGCTACTTTTTGTTACCATCCATAAGCGTTTAACTTTCATGCATAAAATAAATAACGATACATTAATACAAATTACTTTGTTCTTAAACATTTTCAATCTAATCTAAAAGTGTGCTGAAAGAAATTTTTATTTTTCGTTTTAGACGCCAGAGGCTATTTGAAGAATATAATACTATATGTAGTTGCAAATGGATAGTGACGCAGATGAAATTGTACAGATTGATGAATTGAATCAGCCAGTAAGTTCAGTACTGTAACAGTAAGTTTTTTATTTAACTATACTGGTTTTAATCATTCTGCAAAGGGTGACCAAAAATTCACGCAAGAATTAATAAGAATAAGAAAATAAGAAAACAAGCAGGTTTTTAATTAAAAATTGTAAATTTTTTATTGATTCTTATAGTATGCAATATTGAGTTATGTGTGAAGTAGCATATCGAATAAATAGCCTCAGCAGATATTTTGGCACTGTTTTGCATAAATGTGGATGAATATCTTTGATACAGCGTCCAGTTTTCTCCTTTAAATCATAGCTGGCTGTGGACTTGTTTGCATAAACCTTAAACTCCAAAAAACACATTTTGTTTACATCCATATCTTCCAATTTAGACATACAAAACGGAATTATCATGCGATAGCGAGCATCATTAGCTGTTGCAGACAGACCAGCCAAATTATCGAAAAATAATGGTCTGGTGATGTCATCTGCCCAAAATTCGCACTAAACGGCGGTACAAAATGCGACTCTTTTGACAATTAACGATGTTTAATGATTATCATCGAAGTAAATGATTTTGTTGAAAAAATCAGCATCCACTTGTTGTTGTACTCAATAGTGAAGACGCATTGTACTTTCGTGTAGCACTACAGTTTTAATAACCTTGAACTGTCAGCTGCCACTTTTTTCAAAGACAATACTTTACAGCACAAATGGTGCAAAATTTAAATATTGCGTGAATTTTCTGACACCCTTTTGTATTAATATTAAATTAGAATTAATTAAGTTTAGTTTGTAGATCAAGAGATAAAAGTTTGATCTAACTAAACAAAAAGTTTGATCTAACTAAGTATATCTATCATACTTTAAAAGCTATAGCAGTGATGTACATTTTGTTTACGATCTGCTGTGTTTATATTCAAATTTATCTTATTATATTGAAAGATTCTCGATTTTAAAATGTGTCACACTTACAAAATGTTTTTAAACGAAGATCAAGTGTCATTTTTTTTATTTTTTATTGTGTTACACAAATTTGTATAAATATGCACTTGACCAAGTGATAATTGCATATTGTTGCATCATGTGTGCTGTCGATTGCAGATTGGCCGTATTTTATTCGGATTACGATTTAAATAAATAAAAAATAAAAAATGTTCCATTCTATGTGTTTTCATCACATCAATGCAATTTTATCTTTTTATCTGGTAAATATTTTACTAGATTGCAAACTTTATACCCAGGTCTATCTCTGATAAAAATCACAGTACACATTATTTTACTTTAAACAGCACGATTTTAGTTGTTAAAAATCAGTTATACCAAATCAGCCAAACCATAAACATGGAAGGGAATACAAGTACTACACGGCTTCATGTTTCCGATTTAATATCTGGAATGCGAGGTTTTCAATTGATTGATTACTGTATATTTATAACAATGTTGGCACTATCGGCTGCAATCGGAATATATTTTGGATTCAAGGAACAACAAACAAATCGTACGACAACTAGAAGACGTGAATCAGTTGAGCTGGATTATTTAGTTGGTGGGCGTAAATTGAAAATATTTCCTGTTGCCATGTCGTTAACAGCGAGCTGGGTCTCTGGCATATCGCTTATGGGAATGTCATCTGAGGTCTATGTTTTTGGAACACAATTCATGTTTTTAGCGTTTGCTATAGTCGTTGGCTCATTAACAGTGCATTTTATTTTTATACCAGTGTTTCATGATTTAAAAGTGACGTCATCTTTTGAGTACTTAGAAGCCCGTTTTGATAAAAAATTACGATTGTTGGGGGCCATAATATTTATATTGACTATGGTAAGTTAAAGAAAAAAAGTGATGATGCACAATATAAAATTTACAAATTTTTTTAGTTGGCTTGGCTACCGATTGTGTTTTATGTGACAGCTTTAGCCTTTAATCAAGTTACTGGTGTTAGTATTCATGTTATTACACCAATTACATGTTTTATTTGTGTTTTCTATACGTGTTTGGGAGGAATTAAGGCTGTCGTCTGGACCGATGTGATACAAACGGTTATTATGTTTGGCACTATGGTCTTGATTGTGGTTAAAGGAACAATGGAGTTAGGGCTGACAACAATATGGGACCGTAATTGGGAAAGTGGACGCATAGAAATACCAGAATTAACAATTGATCCTACAGTACGTCATTCAATTGTTGCCATGCTAATTGGTGGAATTTTTTATTGGACACCAACTATTTCGTACAGTCAACTTTCGATGCAACGTTATGTTTCGCTACCAACAGTCCGTGCAGCACAGACCGCCTTATGGATATTTGTTGCATCCGTTATTACTCTACTCGTGATGTGTTTCTATTGTGGCCTATTAGCTTATGCAAAATATCACGATTGTGATCCAATAACGACAAGATTAGCGAGAACAAAAGATCAAATTTTACCAGTACTCGTTTCCGATTTATTTCAAAATACGCCTGGCATCACGGGGTTGTTTGTTTCGGGAATTTTTAGTGCAGCTCTAAGCTCATTATCGACCGCATTAAATGGTTTATCTGCAGTGATACTAGAAGATTTTGTTAAAAAAGTGATGAAGAAACCATCGACACGAGTAACAAACTATATTATGCGTGGAGTTATAGTGTTATGTGGTGCCATTTGTGTAGCACTAGTGTTTGTGGTGGAGCAACTTGGAAGTATTTTACAATTATCCATGACTATCATTGGTTGTACTGGTGGGCCAATGTTTGGTATTTATGTTATGGGATTAACTATGCCTCGAATTAATACAAAATCGGCAATGACTGGCGGTGCATGTGCCATCATCGTAATGATTTGGGTTACATTACAGTCACAACTAGATCAAGTTGCCGGCCGAAATGTACATCAACCAAAAGTAACTTCTACTTATAATTGTACATACGACTTTGATGTTGTCCCAACCATGATTACACCAAATATAACCGTAACTGAATCATTTAGTATGATTCCTCCGATTCATCGGATTTCGTATATGTTCTACACGCTTCTAGGTATGTCGATCACAATAGTAGTTGCTACTATCACATCGTTCATTGTAAAAAGTGATGAGTCGAAAGTACGACTAGAGCTTTTAGCTCCGTTTATTCGTGCCAATTACGAATCGAAGAAGGTCAAGGAGTATAAATTGGTAAGCAAACATAGCGAGAATGGGGTCAAAGACCTAGATTATGAACAAAATAATTCTTATGATATAAATAAAAATTCTGGATGAAACCGCCTTGTGTTTTTGTTTAAGCCATTGATATGTGTTATATCTAGGTAAATACTATAATTAAGATAACGAAATTTTAAATCATTACATTGTAGTTTCAGTAGTGTATTTATTCAAAACTTCAAGTATAAGGTTTTTAAAAAATGGAACTTAATCGATCTCGTCCCCATGTCACTGAATTGATTGCGAATATGAAAGGTTTTCAATTGATCGATTACTTTATATTCATTGCAATGTTGGCACTTTCGGCTGCGATCGGAGTTTATTTCGGATACGAGGAAAAACGAAAAAATCAGAAGAGTACAAGGCGGCGGGATTCCGTCGAAATAGAATATTTGGTGGGTGGACGCAAACTAAAAGTATTTCCGGTGGCTATGTCTCTAACCGCTAGTGCTGTATCGGGCATTTCTATTATGGGTATGTCTTCTGAAGTATATGTGTATGGTACACAATTTGCATTTTTTGTATTTGCTATTTTGATTGGATCGATAGCAGTGCATTACATTTTCATTCCTGTTTTTCACGATCTTAAAATTACGTCAACGTATGAGGTAAAATACCATAACTTAAAGCTGTCATTTCTTAATTCCTTAACATTTTATTTTTAGTATTTAGAGATACGATTTGATAAGAGATTACGTATACTTTGTGCAACGTTCAGTGTGTTCACGATGTTGATTTGGTTGCCGATTGTATTTTATGCGACTGCATTGGCGTTCAATCAAATGACCGGGATTAGTATTCACATCATAACACCAATTACATGTTCGATCTGTATATTTTATACTTGTCTCGGTGGAATGAAAGCGGTCGTTTGGACGGACGTTATTCAAACGGTTATAATGTATGGTACAATAGCAACAATTGTGGTCAAAGGTACAATCGATATTGGTTTTGAAAATATAATTGATCGTAATGTTGCGAGTGGGCGACTAGAAATACCCGAACTAACCTTAAATCCAATGGTTCGTCATTCAATAATTTCTGTAATGATTGGTGGACTATTTTTTTGGATGCCGAATGTATCATCTAGTCAAATGTTTATGCAACGAACTCATTGCCGACCGTAACATCTGCACGAAAATCACTTTGGATATTTACATTTGCAACCGCGTTTCTATACGCAATGTGTTACTATAGTGGATTGTTGGCTTACGCTAAGTATTTCGATTGCGACCCATTAATTACCGGAATATCAAAAACAAAAGATCAAATATTACCAGTCATGGTAGCGGATTTATTTCGTAATGTGCCCGGTATGCCAGGACTATTTGTGTCTGGGATATTTAGTGCAGCGCTAAGTTCACTATCGACCGCACTAAATGCTCTATCGGCCATTATTTTAGAAGATTTTATCAAGTTGATGATGAACACGAGACCGTCAGTACGAATGACAAACATTATTATGCGAAGTGCTGTCGTCATATGTGGTATAATATGTGTTGCTTTGGTATTTGTAGTGGAACGATTGGGTTCCATACTACAATTATCGTTTACTATCAATCGATGTACAATTGGACCATTATTTGCCATTTATTTAATGGGTCTGCTAATGCCAAGGATTAACACCCAATCGGTGTTAATTGGTGATGGTTGTGGTTTGGGAATCATGATTTATATCGTTGTTCGAGCTCAGTTGGACCAATATTCAGGAGAAATATATTTTCCTACTAAATCGTTGGTCGCAGATAACTGTTCGTATACCTATGATATTTTATCGAATATTACAACTCTGGTTAGTGTTCCAGATGACGCCGGATTTCGATTGCATCACATTTCTTATATTTTCTATACGCTATTTGGAGTTGTAGTGACGATAGTAATTTCAACAGTGGTTTCATTTTTTGTTGATCACGATGAAAATAAAGTAAGGCCAGAACTGTTAGCTCTGTTTATACGGAGGTTCTATGCAAATGAAAAATTAAAGTTGGGTGAAAATGTAGAGGTTACTCATCGGTTTGATAAAAATAAAACCAATTTATAAATAATTTAGAGCGTTTCAATTAGTTGCATATACACTGTTACTAGTCTTGGGCGACGATCTTATAAATCAAATGTCTTATCTGTTTGATAGTTTGTACTCTAATTGTGACAAACGAATTGGTCTATTTGCTCACAACGAACGATTTAAATTGTTTTACTTTTATTTCAAATCAGTTCATTTGAATGTGCCAAGCAATATGGAGTTGAACGAGACAGAAACTAACCTACGTCCTCATGTCAACGATATTATATCGGGCCTACGAGGCTTCCAGTTACTCGATTATTGTATTTTTATTGCAATGTTGGTTATGTCAGCCGCAATTGGAGTATATTTTGGATATGAAGACAAACAGAAAAATAGTAATACAAATCGACGACGAGATTCTATCGAACAAGATTATTTGGTAGGTGGCCGTAAGCTAAAGGTGTTCCCTGTAGCCCTGTCTTTAGCCGCTAGTTGGGTATCGGGTATTGCAATTATGGGTATGACATCAGAAGTGTATAATTATGGTACACAATTCGTATTTTTTGGTGTCGCTATTATGATTGGTTCAATAGCTGTGCATTACATTTATATACCAGTGTTTCATGATCTAAAAATTACATCATCATTTGAGGTACGTACAGTAATTCAGTTGCATTTAACTGGCACTTATTTAATCTTTTGATTGCAGTATTTAGAAGCACGATTTGATAAGAAATTGCGTTTATTATCAGCCATAATATTTGTCGTCACATTAGTAATTTGGTTGCCACTGGTATTTTATGCAACCGCGCTAGCTTTTAATCAAATGACCGGAATTAGTATTCATCTAATCACTCCAACCACTTGTTCGATATGTATTTTTTATACTTGCTTGGGTGGTATGAAGGCTGTTGTTTGGACCGATGTCATTCAAACCGTTATTATGTACGGAACTATAGCGATAATCGTAATGAAGGGCACATTTGAGTTAGGTTTTAGCTCAATTTGGGAACAAAACTTTGCGAGTGGTCGAATTGAATTACCAGAAATGACTTTAGATCCGACTGTCCGACATTCTATAATCTCGGTGCTAATGGGTGGTATGGTCTACTGGGTGTCCGGTATTTCTACAAGCCAAATGTTCCTCCAGCGTTATGTTTCATTGCCAACGGTAGCTGCGGCTCGAAAATCGTTATGGATATTTACATGTGTAGTGGTCTCACTACTTGGAATGTGCTACTATAATGGAATGTTGGCGTATGCGAAATATCATGATTGTGATCCAATTACTACAAAGTTGGCCGGTTCTAAAGACCAAATTTTACCGGTGTTAGTAGCGGATTTGTTTAGAAATATTCCTGGAATTTCTGGTCTATTTGTTGCTGGGATATTTAGTGCTGCTTTAAGTTCACTATCGACTGCACTTAATGCATTGGCTGCTGTAATTTTAGAAGATTTTTTTAAGCAATTGATGAAAACTCGACCTTCAGTTCGAATGACAAACTATATAATGCGGTGTACAGTATTGATTGCAGGATTTACTTGTGTTGGCCTTGTATTTGTTGTGGAACGGCTTGGTAGTATTCTTCAACTATCTATGACAATTGGTGGAAGTACGTCAGGCCCTATGTTAGCAATTTATACAATGGGCTTGTTAATGCCAAGAATTAACAGCAAATCGGCATTTATTGGAGGAGGTTGTGGACTTATAATCATGATGTATATAGTACTTCGAGCTCAATTTGATAAATTTTCTGGTAAAATAACATTTGCAACCAAGCCGCTAGCGGCTAATAACTGTCCTTATGAATTTGATTTAGTACATAATAGTTTTTTGAATGCAACCGAAAAACCAATACCAGGAGATGAAGTATCTCGCCAGATTCATGAAATGTCTTATCTATTCTACTCTTTATTCGGCCTAACGGTCACTGTAGTTATATCAACGATTGCTTCATTTTTTGTGAAGCATGATGTGAATGAAGTACGCCCTGAATTGTTAGCACCTTTCATTCGTAAAACATACGAGTATAAGATTCCGGTAAAGCAACAAATGGAAAGTGTACATCATTTTGATAATAGTAAACTTAATAATAAAAAATAAATAGTACCTCTAGTTTAATAAATGAGAGAATATTATAGCAAGAAAATAAAAAATTTTATAAAAAAATAAAATGGTACTTTAAACAAAGTATTGTTGGATATTTGAGTGGTTTCGAGCACTCAAATGCCCCTGTTGGGATTCGAACACGGTACGTCCCGCTCCACGCGTCACAGCGCTAACCACTGAGCCACTCGCTCGGTACTTACCTTTTTAATTTTTGGTAATTTTCTAACTAAATGCAATCTTATTTAAAAGTTTGCTCACCAAGTAAAATATCATATCCTATAATTCAAGTTTAATTTTGACAACTCGTAATTACTAATCCCAAACGTAACAAATCTCTTATCTGTTTGATTGAATTATCTCTAATTGCTCCAACGGGGTGATGTAAAATTATTTTAAATTGTTATATCATTTTAGTTTCGTCAAGCAGCATGGGATCGAACTTTTTAATTAATATTTTGGAACGTTTTCAGTGATTGCAACTTTGGGTAAATCCGTAAAAGTGTCGGGATTGGATTGTAAATATAGTGCATTACATTATTATTCAGGTGATTAATAGGCATTTTGGTGGTATGAAACCAGCATGGTTAAAACTTTAAAAGTTTTAGTGTTTTTGGGGTAAAAATTTTGGGCCAGTGGTCGCATCGCAATATTAGAAATAACTCGGTGTATAATTGTCAACGTTGAACGCTGGTCGAAAGTTGTTATTTATCTAAGTTTGTTCTTTTTTGTGATTTGCAATTATTAGTTAATGCTTAATGTCATTATTTTATCTAATTACCACGAAACTTACCATGGCTGAGGTTTTTACCACCACTTATAGCTTTTTACCTACTGAACTAAATGCCAAACAAGCTGCTGTTATTTTAAAACTAATTATTAAGAACTAACCCTTAAGTCCGATGGTTTTTGGCTTGCAATATTCAGCCAATTTTTATGTACTTATAGATGGGAAGTTTTAATTTGTCCATTTTTGACTGTGCTCATTTATAGTCACTTTTTATACCGAAATGTTCCAAAGTTTTATTCAAATTACCGTCCTACCGTAGTCCAAACTTCCCATCTCCAGATCAAATTTTTATAAGATTTCTTGATTTCTTTGAGAAAAAGAGATTTTTGCCACGCCCACGCCGTGATTCATTCGTTCCAATACAAGATATGAAGACACATATTTGTTAGTATTTTGAATAACAATCAAAGTTGGTGTTTCTACTTTTTATGTTTTTTGGTGCGCTCCTCATTTAAAATTGCCTGCACACCAATGATTTGAGAAATTGTAGCTTTTCTATAATCACCGGTACTAAATAATAATGCCTCCCATGGTTCTCTCGATAAATCAGTCAAATATCCATTCGTTCAATTTAGTCCAGTCTGCACAAGGCCACGATTATTAATTAAATCTTCGTAAAGTTCGCCATTTAAATGTAGCAGCTTGAAAATCTATAGAGTTGGTCAACACGCCTTATTTTTTTTAGAATAAAAACAATTGTCAGGTCGAACTTTATTTCTTCAATATGCTCACAAACGTTAGTAATATCTTTATAGTTTACTCATTTGTTTCGTGGTCGGCTTATTTATAAATGCAACTTAAGTGGGAGATCAGGGTAGGGTCCTGAATCAATCCAATTCAGATTTGGCCTGTAAATCTTTCAAGCTAAGTCTATGGATATGATTAACGTTTTGGCATTTTATGTTCCCACTTTTTGTTGTTTTGAACTCTAAAACTGACCTTTGCGACAACGTCAGCATCTTCATACTTTTTTTGATTAAGTTGGTTGTAAATTGGCTGTATTTGAATTATGGATATTGAACTCTGAATCATTTAATCAATTGACATATTTTTGTGGTGGGTATTTGTGCCACGATTTGTAGTATTTAACCAATAGTGGCGATATTATTTTGAATATTTGTATTCACGCGCCCCCAGAAATAAAAACTCATTTTGCGACAATTTGGATAATCTGAGGGGATCCATACGAGAGGACGATGATAGGGATTGGTGACTTTAATGCTACAGCTGGTAAAAATCAAACAGATTTATGTGAAAATATGAGACCGCATACTCGACACGAACTACCGAACGATAAAGGGAAAGAATGATGTAACTTGCGGTCATCCACTATCTCATTGTTGCACATTCTTACCTCATAAAAATATCCATTTGGAAACATAAGTCCAAGAAATAAAATATTATCGATCGGCTGCCAAATTTGTAGGCAATGATCGTCATTTAGTCAATTAGCAAAGCTACGATGGCAGTTTTTAGGCCAGGCATGGTAACGTTGTTCGATTAGTTTGGTAAAGTGAAGTGATTAACGCCTGTGAATGAAAAGTGGCTGCTGTATGCCGTTTCCTTAAAAGAGTCGATCGCTCCAAAAACTATCGCGTTTAATATTTAACGTTGGTATAAGCTTTAATAAATGAACCTTGTTGAATGGCTTAATGATTTCTTTCGTTTGTTTTTGAAAACCGCTTACTGGACCGCTTAAACTGAAATTTCAAAAAACATAAAATAAAAATACAAAATACTGACGAAAATGAATAGATGTTTAATGGTTTCCATAGCCATCAATCCACTTATTGATTTTTTTTGAAATTCAAATTTTGTTAATATAATTTAATATTTTAATGGATGCGGGTAATTATTTGTTTATATACGACAATATTCTCGGCAAAGCGATTGAGCAGTAACTATTATGTGTGATGATAGTAACGTTGTTGAAAAGCGAGCGATTTAAGTTCATTATTGGATTTTAAAATCTTCAAAGTGTCTGCTTTTGATGCGAATATGCATTTGTTATATTTTTTATTTGAATTTTATAAACCAGATTATCATAATTCATCCTAATCTTAAAATACTGAAAAATATTTAAAAACCATCTGGTTTCAACGCGGCGGTTGAATATTTTTCGATATTTTTCGTTTATTTAAATTCTGATATTTTTATTTTTACAATTTCAAAAACCAGTATTTCGTTTTTCAGAATTTTGTGTTTCGTGATTTTATTTTTCAATGTTTTTTTTTCGACATTTTGACCTTCGGAATTTTGTGTTTTGATAAAAGCATGCTAATCCGGAATTCGCAGCTTCTTTCAAAAATGGCGCTTCGTCTTCACTGTTTATTTCATATAGCTGTTCATGTTTCTGAGGTACTTCTGCACAATGGTTGAACTACTTCCAATTTAAGCTGCAATGTGGAGGATACTATGACCGTCCCCGTTGTAAACCCGAATTTAGGGTTTTTTGACTATATTTTAAAATGTTCCTTTGGGCATAATTACACACACGTCAAGGAGTATTCACGAACTGATCCTTTTTTTTATTCTAATACAAAGTCCTAAAACAAGTGAGGCGGAGTGTAATTAATGAGCCTCACTGGCTGTAATATCCTCTTCATTGCACTACTTTAAAAAAATACTTGCACATTGGTCCTCATTTCTTTTCCCACAATTTAATCATTACTGCAGGTGTAATTTTGTTAGCATCCGTGTATTATATATTTATTGAGTAGCTGTTTTTTTTGTTTATAAAGAGTGCGTGTAAATACCTTTAAAGTCGCTAATACAAACTCTTGATCATGATTATCTTATCATCAAAATTGGATATTCTATTGTATCATAAATGGAACTGGATTTTTTTTTTGTAATTGCTTCTGCTGCTTTTAAATTCGAACTCGCACCTTTTGAATATAATTGCATTTAAACAAGACCTAGTTTGGGTAATATGACGTTTAAAGTTAAAATAAGTTTTTCGCTATATAAATTACTCGTCACTTTTTTAAATTTGCTCCATAACGCAGTTATGTCCCGCTAACCTATGCATCGACGAACCTACCCGCATGTGCCATTACGGGATGATGATGTTTTTGTTAGGATGTAGAAATCCAATATATGAATATTCAATTTGATATTCAATATGCAGTAAAATCTCGTCAACATTTGAAAGTTTTTCGACAAATTATCATTTTTAGATCTACAAATCAGATCTAAAAATCTACTCACATAGAAAGGTTAAATAATCCTGTTATAATTAAGCTAGGTTTTCTGCAGAAAGAATCCCATTAAGTTTATTTAAAAAAAATATTTTCTATCAATTGAACCTTAAAGGACTTACCTATATTTTTTTTTTGGTTTTGACTTTATTTCCTGGCAATGTTTTGTATGTGTAAAAATTTTTGTAGTTTGGTCACTACAGCCTGATCAACTATACATAGAAGCTAAACAAATTTCTTTCGTTTTAAATGGAATTTACAAAGTTTACAGCTTGCACCTTATTTCAGTTAGTTTCGGAAATAATTCCTGCCAAATATTATACCACTTTAATTTTGTTTTTGTTGTCACTTCAGAATGTTTGAAAGTCATGCTGATGCTCCCTCGAGAGAATTTTATTTTGATGTACTTGTTAGTTGCTTTATAAATTACGGCACTTCTTGGATAATAGGTTATTGTAAAAAGGTGCGTTTGAATTAATAGTGTTTTAATAGCTTTTCATGACTTATGGGTCAGTATAAATTTCGAACGAACCACTGCGTGGTAAAATAAAAGAAAAACACTTGCTTAGAAAATTCTAGATAGCCAAATAAAATTAAAATTTCATGCGTTGCACATTTTAGAAAAATACGTAGTAAATTGCTTAAATTGAGGTTTGACTAAATAGAATCAGTGGCTTGAAGGCAAAATAGTAAGCCCGTATTGACTTACCTTCCGCATCGTTTTTTAGGACCTGTTAAACTACTTGTCACAAATTGTCTGTTCAATGAAAGTGCACGTTATATGTACAACATGTAACAAGAATAAGTTGCTTTACATTTTGAAAACTCTGTTTGGGTCATGTTCATCTGACTTCACTATACCATGAATTTTTGCCTTTGAACTGTAATTTTGAAAACCATTTTTTAAATGAATAAATCTATCTATCTATCTTAAAATATTTATCGAACTATGATAGGCATTGATACCAATAGAATTTAGACACGAACTGTCTTAAAAAACATTATTAATTTTATTTTTTTAATTAGTTTTAGCTGGTGGCTATTATCATTTTCCCCCTTTCCCCCATTTGAACACTATTTTGTTTAAGATAAACTGCCACTAGCATACATTTATAATCACACGCGTAATTAGTGATGTCTCAGTTTTGTTGGTTACTACACGTACTAAGCCATTCAGGTCTGGATTAAGTTCGATGCTTTTACCTAATTTTCATTTAAGTGGTGGTAATCTTTGATCTCTGTAATAAGGACAAGTGCTCCTATCAAGATGTTTTTGTTGGGGTTTTTCAGTTTTATCGAAGCTGAAGTTGCGCCAGAACCATGAGTTACAAAGTGGCTTGCTAGTGAATTAAGCTGACTTTGCATGTTTGCACTGTGAAGCATCCTACTAAGAAGTTGGTTCCTTTATCGGAAAACACCTTTTTGAATAATCCATGAGTTGCTATGAACTGTTGAAATGCTCCGATAAATGATACAGCAGTATGATCTGAGGAAAATTCCAGGTACACTGCTTTATAGTTGTAAGACATACGAATAAGGCTAAATACGTTTTAGTAGGAATTTTACCACGTATTTGATAACGACTTTAAAGGAGCCCACAAAATCAATCTCAGCATAGTAAAATGGTGGTGCAGGGTTTACTCTTTCAGGTGGTAGATCTGCCTGCAATTGTACTTGTTTATTGTCTGCTGTTTCCCACATATAAGCCAGTAAGATTTCCGGACCACAGCTGACAGTCCTTTTGATCCAACACGAAGCTGTTTTCTGTAGTAGTAAAATAATAATTGTTTGGCAGTAATGCTGGGTGGCGAGAATTTTAAGAAATTCTAGAAAATTTTAGACGATCGCCTACTCAAAGAAGTTTTGTAGCAATAGTTTTCCCACAACAACTATTGAAGCCATTAAGCTGAGTGGATCGAAGATTTTGGCAATGTGATATATCATTATGCCTTTTGTGACGGTTATGCCTTTTGTGGAGTCAGAACCTGACAACAAATCGTCAACATAAAAGACATCACGAATAGTAGCACTTGCAATTTAATGAGTGCATTGATTATTGAGGGCGAGTTGAAATAGGGACCGTACTGCTAAGATGGTCATGAAGTAGCACCATACTTGACTGCTAATAATTTAAATATTATATTAGCTCATCAGAAAAATTATATTGCCAATCTTTTTTCCTAAATGTTGCCAACGGACTTTAAAATGATTTGGCGATACATTTGGCGGATATCTGCACTAAAAGCATATTTGTAAGCTCGCTACCGCAAAAGTATACAGTAAACAATTTATTTTTAAATTCGGTCCCATTCATTAACAATTGAGTGGATAACCATTTGATGACCATTTTGAAGGTATGTTTTAATATTGGCATTGGCATTGGCCTGGCTGGAATGAATTTGGTATGTATGTATGTTTTTTACACCATTAGCGTAGATGGAATGAATTTTGAGTGTATGTTTTTCCAACATTGGTATGCAACATGTTCAATGGCTTACATCAATGTAGCCAAATTCTTAGTAAATAATCCTGCACATTTAAGTGTTTTTTAAAATTCACAAATTTTCATCTTTATCAACCCTTGTTATAACCAAATCATCGATAAAAGCTGCAACATTATAAAACTGTAACTTTAATGTTGGTTATTTTGTTCGTTAACTAGAAAATATCACTTGCTGATTTTATGCCATACGGCAAACGATTTATTTGTCCAGTTCAAATTGGTATATGCGTACTGCGTATAGCATGAATCTTTTTTACTCCACGCAACAAATTCATTAATTATCTCATCTACTCTCGAAAGAGGACGATCGGAACCGTTGATAAATTTGTTTACAGTTACATACTTTGTAATCACTATTATACATATTCTCGATATTTCATTAGCTTTAAACATTGGCAGTCCCATAATCTGACATTTAAATTAAAGTTAAAATATCCTTTTTAATAAATTTTTCTAAAGGATCCTGCGCCTTTTGCTTAAATCAGAACGGTACTCGTCCTAAAAATATGAGAGAAGCATTTTTAGTGATTTCAATTCAATCTTATTCAAATTAAATTTTCCACTTCCTTCTTTAAAAAATCAACAGTTATTTCATTCCACTGGCTGAACACACCAATGCCTTTAGTAGAATCAGTCATTCGCATTTAAATTGGAACTGTCAGCATACAAAATATTAACTACAGTTTTAATTGATTCTGACGGGCTAACGCAGTGCCAATTATGGTTATTGACATATTGTACGATATATATCATTAGCCAGATAAGACTTGCGCTTGTTAGTTTGCATCCATTTATTTGAAATGTTCGTAAATATCTAAGATTAAAGTTGTCACAATCGTCATTCGGTAATAAACTCATTTTTGTCTGACTTAACATTTAAATTTACTCATTCATCTTAAATCGTGTACCGTGTTTAGTTCAAGTTAAGCAACTATTCTGATAACGATCTTAGTTTATATAAACCGTTTAGTCAGTGATTTGTGTAAGTGTATTAGCGTGTAAAAGCTTAAATTTTATTTTAACATTCAATTTTCAAGTTAACAATCTGTTAAACGTCTTCTTTCCAGACATACAAAAAAAAAAATATAAAATCAATTCATTGACATTCCATCACCAAAACATCGTTTCTTAAACATAAATCTTGAAGCATCATCATCACCACCATCGTTGTTGGTGATAAAAAAAAATTCTTAAATAATCAAATCCAATCATATAACACTTCAATTCCAATTCACACACAAAATCAATAGAATTCTAAACAAATCTAATGTTGTTGTTGTCTTAAAGATTAGAGACAAAAACAGACCCGATTTACTATAGGATTATCGTATGCAGACAACAAAAACATATATATTGAAATGGATTCGAGATTTGAAGCGGAGTCTACAACCGAAAAAATAAATATCGACCAATTAGTTAGTTCGATTCAGAGATTTGGTATGGTCGACTATATTGTGTTTGTCGCTATGTTGAGCATTTGCTCGGTGATTGGAGTGTATTTTGGTATTCAACATAATAAACAGAAAACAAATGTAAAAAGTCGACGGGATTCGGTTGAACTGGATTTTTTAGTTGGTGGACGAAAAATGAGTATATTTCCAGTGGCAATGTCCCTAATTGCAACATGGATTTCGGGAATAACACTGTTGGGCACTTCAACCGAAACATATATATTTGGTACCGAAATTATGTTACTCATTGGCGGTATTCTGCTATGTGGGATTTGTATGCATTTCTTCTTTTTACCAGTATTCGTTGAAATGCAGCTTACTTCGCTGTACGAGTATTTAGAGGCAAGATTCGATAGACGAATGCGGTTATTCGGGTCCATATTATTTTTAATCAATCAAATTACGTGGATCCCGATTGTAGTATACGTTCCTGCCTTGTCATTTAATCAGGTGACCGGTATCGATTTACACATCATAACGCCTGCAATTTGTTTTGTTTGTATGTTTTATACAGGTCTTGGTGGTATAAAAGCGGTCGTATGGACCGATTTAATCCAAATCATTATCATGTACGGTACAATCGCTGTGATTATTGTTAAAGGCACGATGAACGTTGGTGGATTATCCGAAGTTTGGAAACGAAACTATGATTCGGGTCGAATTGAATTTCCATCATTCAGTCTCGATCCTACTATTCGACATTCCGTATTTTCGCTTATATTCGGTGGTGGAACGTTTTGGACGGCCGGAAGTGGCGTATGTCAAGGACTAATGCAACGATATTTATCATTGCCTAGTTTAAAAGCGGCCAAAACATCGTTGTGGATATTTGTGGGTGGTACTTCTTTAATGATTTTCTGTTGCGCATATAATGGACTGCTAATTTTTGCTACATACCATGATTGTGATCCTCTGTCAACAAAACTAGCAAGAGCTAAGGACCAGCTAGTTCCACTTTTTATTATGGATATATTTAGAAATATGCCTGGACTGTCGGGACTTTTTGTTTCGGGAATATTTAGTGCTGCTTTGAGTTCATTGTCGACTGGACTTAATAGTTTATCGGCCATTATACTAGAAGATTTTATAAAGCCGTACGTTAAAACTCCACTTACAGGAAAGCAAACTGATTATGTGCTGCGTGGGGTAGTCGTAGCAGCCGGTGTGATATGTGTTTTTCTCGTATTCATTGTAGAAAAAATGGGTTCCGTTCTCCAATTATCGTACAGTGTGGGCGGTCTAACGGTCGGACCACTATTTGGTGTTTTTGTGATGGGGCTAACAATGCCTTGGGTTAATAACAAATCTGCATTAATTGGAGGCATTGCTTCATTATTTATTACAGGATTTGTCGTATTTAATGCACAAGCACTTCAAGCAGCTGGCCAAATAGTACATGCAACAAAACCAGTTTCGACAATTGGATGCACTTATCAATTTGTAAACACAACCATAATCACAATAACCGAAATGTCCGAATCAAAATCAATTTTTCATTTATCGTACATGTACAATACATTATTCGGATGTTTTGCCACAATATTGGTTACCCATATCGCAATGCTGATTGTCGGTCGGCAAAATCCTAACGAACTAAACTACGATCTGCTATCTCCAATCATTCGCCGTTTGGTACAATCGAAAAAAGTGTTAAAATCTCAGCTGGAAAAGGAAATGGCAAAACAAAAAATCGAAATGATTCATACGTTTGATCGTAAAGATGTTGTTGACAACACGACCGAGGAACAAAATGACACTCGGTAAAGTTGTAAAAAATTAAATTAAATAAAAAAAAAAAAATATGTATATCAGCCGACTTTTTAATTTACGTACCTGAATAATCTTAGGCTAAATATTATTACAAGCTTCTGTCTCGTAATACGGGTGTGTAATCAAAGACGATAGATTTATGACATCTTAAGATTGCCAATTTACTAAGATAAGAACGAACAAGATATAACTGTTTCATTTAAGTTATATTTAGATATGTGACGCGGCGAATAATGAATATTTAAGTAGACTTAAATTTGAGATATAAGTCGTTTAACGATATGCCGTCTTATCGCTAAGCTAATTAAATTTATTAAATTGAGAGTAGTAATTTTTTTTGTTTTATCTTAACTATATTTCAATGTTATGTTTATTGTGACCTTGTTCGAGTAGTTTTAAGTTTTATTATTTTAAATTTCAATATCACTGTGGCCCACATGCTAATAAATGTATAATCGCGACCTTACTCATTCATCTAATAATCTAGATAGTCTAACTTGTATGCGGAAGTTGAATTTTTTCTCATTTCATTTATACCACGGAGCACTGATGATTGGATACCGTAGAATAGACTAGAAAAAGCTTGTTATAGATTTGAAGCTTAAAGCTTTTTCCTATAAAGGCATCTCATACCTATACATTGGTCTGAACCTTATATTTAGTTCTCTTTTTTCTTTTGCTTGATTTTTTGTTTGTTTTTGAAGCCTGCAATCTTTTCTGGGGCCGAAGCTCGCCCAACTCCTTCGCAGTTAATTTTTAACGTCATACATTACTCTGTCACCAGCCAAATCGGGGATGTACGAATACAGGTTCAATTTTAAATCTATCTGCACATTGCACTGCTCTAGTCAGCCTGTACTGACATGGACGATGGTTCGGTCCATGGATTCTGCACTCTAACAGGGGGTCATAGTTGTGTTCTTCGACATCAACCCGGTACCTCCCGTCCCAAACACCGCATCTTTAACCACTACGCTAATTGCTCGGTGTTTTGCTTGATTCTCCAACGCTTTGTCCCAGCTACAAACCGCATTGGTTATATTCTCTGGAGTTTACATGTTGCATAGACGACATTACTTCTAATTGCCATAATTGTAGTGTAATCTGCATATGTAGCTATCTCCATCGTTTGTGCTTGTTATGTCACTTGAATACATTAAATACAGGGTTGTTCCCAAAACAGCGGATATTTTCTTTAGTTCGGAGTAATCACCATCATATTTGTTCGAAAATGACTTTATTACCTGACATCAAGAAAGATACTTGAAAATATTTTTTTTCATTCAAACATACTTTTATTTTAATTATGTTCGAGATTCTATAAGCACCTGTTCAATAGTAGAATGCTTTTCTCTGAATCCAAATTGTTGTTAAGGAATTTTATTTCTGTCAACTATAAGTTTAAGTCTATTTAGTATTTACAATTCGAAAAGTTTAGACATCATTGGCAGTTAGAAAATAGGCCTGTATGATGTTTTATCTATATTTAGTTGGTTTATCAAGTATTGCTATCATGATTACTTCTGCTACCTTTCATTGAAGTTGGACGTATTTCCACCGAAAGGTTGCATTGATTTGATAATGTCTAATAGCATACGAAACCCTTTATCAGGTATAAAGATTAAATAATTTTGCAAGTAATTATGTCATACCCTGGGATTTATTATCATTCAGATTGATTTGACGTTTTTCAGTCAAAGGTAGTGTGTCAAGCATATTTAGCTAGTGCGGTTGAGAGGTTCGCTCAAGATTATCTGTTAAATGATCGTGTTTCTTTTTGGGAGATCTTTTCTAGGCTAGTCTTTCCACCATTACTAGTAATCAGAAATTTAAGTATCTGTTGCGATTGATTCATTTTTAATTTCTTTAAGAAGGTATTTTAGACTGTTAAATAAATTGTTAAGACTTATTTTGTTCTTTGGTGTTTGATTGATTTGCTAGGTTTTACGTATCTGTCGTTTTTTCCTTACTAATTCTCTTACATTAGGTGTCTCTTACATTCCTTGTTTTGTATATTGTCATTAAGTTGTTCCAAACTTCCAATTCATCTCCCAACTACAGAAAAATTCTTATTAAAGTTGATGCTTGCTCCATCAATTCCCGAAAGAGATCCAAGTTGGGTTTTGAATATGTTATTTTTGGTGCACTTTGCATTTTGATTATCGTTTCACTGACTGTTACGTTAACGGGTGAGTGCTCCGATGGTAACGATTTCGATTTAAATGCAGTATGTGATTTATAACTAGAACTCTGAAACTACCAATAATTTGTCGACTTGTTTTGTCAAGAAAGTGTCATCATCTAGGATACAAATTGTTTCCTCTATTTTTGAGCTACGCGTAACGACTTACAAGGTTTTTATGCTAAAAAATAATTCTCCAAACAAATTTCGTGATTAAAAAAAATACAAGGTTAGAAAGTTTATAGATCGTATAGAAAAATGTGAATTTTTTTTTCAATAGAGGCTATAACTTCGTTATAGCCTCTATTGAATTAAGGGGCTTAAGATGGATTTTAAGGATTTTAAGGTTTTCCAGGGATAGTTTGAAGTTGTAAATTTTGAACATTCCGGCACGATTAAATTCGATCCCGAGCTTGCTTGGCGTCTTGTTCTAGATCAACCCGAAGAAAACTATTTATTCTCTACCCCTCAAACTCAACTAAGGAAACTCTCACTAAGTGTCGTCAACATCGCATCTGGAGCCATATATCATCTCTTCTCTCGAATGTCACTAACTCTGAAACCACAGGTTTGCTATGGACTCATTGATTTTGAAACCAACGGAATTTTCTCTGGCAGAGGAGTGATGATATACATTACAATTCACACAAAACTCTAAAATTTATATAAATCACAAATTTAAAAAAATCATTTAACACAAAATCTAAATGAAATAACAGTTTCATTGACAAAATACGTCCATTCCAAAGGAAGCCCAAGAAATGTAGCACACAATTACCAAGATGCAATGGCCATTGTTCGGAAGTACGGAAAACCAGTTTCCTTTATAATATTGACATGTAACCAAAATGGCCTGAAATTACGTTTAGCTTGGAACAATGCCGGATAGCAGAATCTCGGCCGGATTTAGTGGCATAAATTTTAATGAACTTTTGAACTGTTTTCTGGGTTTTGGAAATTTCCGATTTTTACCATAAAATTCTTAGTTTTGCTGGGCTTCAATTTTGATGAGCTTACCATCATATATTTTCTGAGATTTGAAAATTTCCAATTTGTGCCAACAATTTCTCGGTTCTGATGGGCTTACCATCATGTATTTCCGATTTCCGATTTTTCAGTTTTAATGGGCTTTTACCATCATGTATTTTCTGGGATTTAAAAATTTCCAATTTGTGTCATACATTTTTCAATTTTGATGGGCTTATCATCATGAACTTTCAGGGTCTAGGAAATTTTCGAATTGTGCAGTAAATTTATCTGTTTCGATGGGCTTTACCATATTATTTTTTTCTGGGCTTTGGGAGTTTCCGATTGGTGCTCTAAATTTCTCAGTATGCTTGCCATCCTGTATTATCTGGGCCTTGGAAATTTTCAGTTTGTGCAATAGTTTCTCAATTTTGATGGGCTTACTATCATGTATTTTCTGGGTTTTGGAAATTTCCGATCTGTTCTCAGTTCTGATGTGCATCATGTATTTTCTGGGTTTTGAACATTTTGGGTTTGGACCGAAATTTCACAGTTTTGTTGGGCTTACTTACCATTATGAATGTTCTGAATTTAATAAATGATTGCGATTAGTGCCATAAATTGTTTTAGTTTTGATAGGCTAACCATTATAATTTTCTGTTTATGAAAACTTTTGAACTTCTATCAAAAGTACTTCAGCCTGAAATTTAGTTGCCTTATTAAGGAGAGTTGTGCATCAGTAATAATGAAATTCAAAACTTTATTAATTCAAAGTACGTTAGTGCTTTCGAAGCATAGCTTGAAAGATTTTTGGTTTCAAAATGCATAAACTACTCATAATCGTGTGATTTCAGATGCATCTTCCCAAAGAATAAAGTATTTATTTTACTGAGGACAACATGCAATGTATCTGAAAAAGAAACTTCACGCGATATTACCCTAAATGCTTGGTTTAAAATAAATCAGGAAGAATTATATGTTTGCAATTATTTGTATGCTGGATTTTCAGAACATTATGTATTTGGCCAAAAAATTTAAAGTTAAAAACTCGCCAAAGAGGCGCGAAACTAATTAATAAGCAAATGTATTTTAATATAGAAAGGTTTTGTTTGATACTTCTTTTGCGTCATGTTCCTAAAACAATAAACGGAGTATTCTCGAGAGCTGCCTTTAAAGTTTTTAAAGAATTGAAATTATGTTTTGTTCGCAATAATAGGGGTACCATAGTCGCTTAAACAATGAAAGATTGACGCGCAGTGGAGAAAAACCCACACTACTAGAATCCTATTACTAATGGCCTATCGTTTGGAGGTGTATAATACAAGAAAAATGATACCAGCAAAATCCATTTATGGTAATAACTAGCGGCTGCCTGCTGACTCAAAGTTTGGTATAGTTCTAACTGCAGCTTTATTTGGCATGGAGTACATGTACAACATGAAGGAAGAATTGTAAATTAGTTAGTGCCAGATAAAACACGACTTATGGGATAAGATGAAAGCTCGATATGACGTACAAAGAGGGATAATTGGTATGGCCTTGAAGTCTTTAGCGGAAAAAGGGTTTGTCATCAAAGGTGCCGCCTGCAGTTTGGATAGAAAGGGCCCTACAAAAATAAAACTAAATGATGCTATATTTCGAATCAAAATGGGATAACAAGCTTTGTAAGCGTCATAGCTCCCAAAAGTGGCAAGCGAATATTCTAGTGATAGTGTTCAAAATGTTAATAGTTTTTAATATGGAAATTAATGTGTTGTCAATAAATATTGGTGAAATTTATTCTCAATCCAGTTATAGGAACCCGAAGCACGCAAAACATAATAATAATATTTCGAAGTTCCGAAAAATTTAAGATGCCTAAGTTTGGATTTTGATCTACTGTTTGGTTCTTTCTGATTATTATTGTTGCTGTAGGATTAGTTGTTAATGATTTTCGTGACGTTTCTCTAAACATTTTTTCTAACGTTATATTATCGGTGTGTCAATGTGAATTAATAATCTAATTAAGTCGCTATTTCCAACGGTTGTGTATAGTTTCACCTCTTCTCTATTTTTGTTGTAGATTGATATGAGATGTGCTCTTGACTCTACATGTTGTGTTCATTAAGATCATTAGCGACATGTAAGAGATTCAATTATTTTATCTCACGAAATCCACAATCATTCAATTTATTTTTATTTTATTTGCGCATGATTATGAAACCAAACAAAAAAAAAAATAAAAAAAAATTGTTTAAACGACAAAATTATCGTCTTTAGTTAAGATAGAACCTTCAATCAAAATTGTTACTCGATATGATAAGATAAATTTCAAAACTAAAGTTTATTGTCAAAATGGATTCGGCTACCGTTGATGCGTTGAACGTCGAAATGCAACGATTTGTATGGCTCGACTACGTCATATTCGTGGCAATGCTGGCTTCGTGCATTTTTATTGGTGTTTATTTTGGATTTGTTCAAAAAAGGCGGAAAAACGGACAATCTATGGAACCAGGCGATATCGAACTAGAACATTTATTGGGTGGTAGAAAAATGTTATCATTACCTGTTGCCATGTCACTAATAGCAACGCTCGATTCTGGAATATCATTACTTGGCTCGTCGACAGAAATGTACGTTTATGGTACAGGATTTGGCATGATTATTATTTCGATGGCTATTGCAGCACTTGTGGTGCATTTTGTTGTACTTCCGGTCGTTATTAAGTTACAGTTGACCTCTTTATATGAATACCTAGAAATACGATTTGATCGTAGAATGCGATTGTTCGGCTCAATATTGTATACGCTGAACCAAATCATATGGATCCCGATCGTGGTATATGTACCCGCGCTTTCATTTAACCAAGGTTAGTGACATAAGTGTGATCTCTGATAATCATAACTCATTCATTTTTTTTAGTAACCGGAATTAACATTCATATTATCACACCACTGACATGTCTGCTGTGTATGGTGTATACAAGTGTTGGTGGGATTAAGGCAGTGGTATGGACCGATTTTGTTCAAATGTCGATCATATTTTCTACTATGGTACTGATTGTAGTCATAGGCACAATAAATTTAGGAGGGTTTTTCGTTGTAATGCAACGAAACGCGGAAGGTGGGCGAATTGAATTACCCTTATTTGAATTTGATCCAACGATTCGGCATACTGTAATCTCATTACTGGTTGGAGGTGTTTTTCATACAACTGCTGCATTTTGCGTGAATCAAGGTTTAATTCAACGATATTTGTCACTACCAAATCTTAAGACAGCTAGACGATCGTTATGGATTTTTGTCATTGGAAATATTATACTCACCATGCTTTTTTGTTATACGGGCCTGTTAATTTACGCAACATATTACGATTGTGACCCTCTCGTAACAAAATTGGCCAAAGCACGAGATCAACTATTTTCGTTACTCGTTATGGATAAATTTAGAACGACACCCGGACTAGCTGGGCTCTTTGTGTCGGGAATATTTACTGCGGCGTTAAGCTCATTGTCAACTGGATTAAACAGTACTTCTGCTGTTGTGCTAGAAGATTTTGTGAAGCCGAGTTTTAAGGAGCCAATGACTGCGCGACAAACAAGTATTGCGTTAAAAATAATTGTTCTAATTGCTGGTATAATTTGTGTCGCCCTGGCTTTTATTGTCGAACGTTTGGGAGCTGTGCTGCAACTATCGATGAGTCTTTCGGGTATAACACTTGGACCACTGTTGGCGATATTTTTAATGGGATTTTTAATGCCTTGGATCAATGCACAATCAGCATTTTTTGGGGGACTTTCAGGACTTATAATCATTTCATGGATTACATTTAAAACTCAAACACTTCAGGCGAGCGGAGAGATAATGCATGTCGAAAAGCCGGTGGCAACATTTGGGTGTACTTATAGTTTTGTAAACCAGACGACAGCGGCGTCCCCTATTGTAGCATCGAATTCTATTTATCATATGTCGTACTTATTTTACACTGCTTTTGGTGCCACTTCGGCTATTTTGATTGCACACTTGACCATATTTTGGTTTGGACGCGAAAATTGTACCACTTTAAATCCAAATACAATTGCACCTTTAGCTAGGAGATACTTAAAAATTCGACATAACGAGACGATTAAAACGACCGATGACAATTATGATATAATCACATTTAAAGAAATCATGACGCACGAAGCATAAGTATTAGTTTCAAAAATGGAAAAATAAATCTTCAGTTAAATATATCGAGATAAAATGGACAATCTAATATTTTACAAGATAACACGTTTGCACTTTAAACGGAATTTTCCGTCTGTCTTGTTGAATTGACACAATTTCATAATAAAATGCCGGACTACAGTCAATATTACAATTTATTTTATTTATCTAACTAAATCACTATTACTAACACCCGCATATACAATGTGATCCACACTTCTCATTAGCTTTTGCTCCATCTGAATTTTCATTACTTGCGGCGTCTGAATATATTTACGAACCGATGGTGATATTGTGTTTAGATCTAATATGTGCAAATCTTGACGACCAAATACTAAAGCGGCTAGATGCGTCACAATAATCGTTGAACATACACCAAAAGCTGTATACAGTAGATATGACATGTGATAAATCGTTTTTACTACTTCAGTGTTGGGCAACGTTGGTTTACTCATTAGTGTCGTCTCATTTAAAAATTCGTATGTACAACCAGCGGTTGTAACTGGTTTGGTTTCAAATGATATTTCGCCCATTGCTTGTAGCGATTGAGAACGAAATGTAATCCAAGTTATAATTACTAGGCCAGAAACACCACCCACAAACACTGATCTGGCGTTAATCCATGGCATAAGGAGTCCCATTAAAAAAATGGCAAGCAATGGTCCAAGTGTTATGCCCGACAGGCTGATCGATAATTGCAGCACCGAACCCAATCGTTCGACTACAAAAACTAAACCGACACATAAGATTCCGGCGAATACTACTACACCTCTAAGTGCAAAATTAGTCTGACGTTCTGTAAGCGGTTCCTTAAAACTAGGTTTAACAAAATCTTCTAGCACAACAGCTGACAAACTGTTTAAACCGGTTGATAATGAACTAAGTGCAGCACTAAATATTCCCGAAACAAATAATCCAGCTAAACCAGGCACCGTACGAAATACGTCCATAACGAGTAGTGGCACTAGTTGATCTTTAGCTTTAGCCAATTTGGTCGTGAGTGGATCACAATTATAGTACGTAGCGTATATTAGTAGCCCGTTATAGAAGCATAATGTCGTGAGCACTGCATTTCCAACCACAAAAAGCCAAAGTGATCGTCGTGCCGCTTTTAAATTCGGTAGTGATAAATATCGTTGCACCAATCCTTGGTTAACACAATATGAAGCCGTGGTATGGAATGCACCCCCAATTATTACTGAAAATATTGTATGTCTTATAGTTGGATCAATGTCGGATACAGGAAGCTCAATTCGTCCACTTGCGTTATTTCGATCGAATACAGTTGAAAATCCACCCAAATCAATTGTCCCCTTAATCACAATCAACGACATTGTCCCGTACATAATGATGATTTGAATAAAGTCGGTCCATACCACCGCTTTTATACCACCGATGCTTGTATAAACCATACAGATTAAACAAATTATAGGCGTTATAATGTGAATCTCGATGCCAGTCACTAGAATATAAAACTGATACCATAATCGAACACTAAATACAACAAGTTTATCTTTACCTTGGTTAAAAGAAAGCGCCGGTACGTAGACCACGATCGGAATCCATACAATTTGATTTATGGTAAATAAAATGGAACCGAATAGTCTCATCCGTCGATCAAATCGCGTTTCTAGATATTCATACAAAGACGTTAACTGTAGTTCGATAATAACTGGTAATAGAAAGAAGTGAACGACTAAAGCTGCCACAACCATCGATACGAAAATTAACATAAATCCAGTACCATAAATATACATTTCAGTTGAGGTACCCAGCAGAGATATTCCAGAAATAGATGTTGCAATTAATGACATCGAAACAGGCAATACACTCATGCTTCGTCCGCCCACCAGATAGTCTAGTTCAAGTGAACCACGTCTTCTACTCGTCATTTGTTTCTGTCGCTTCTCGATAAATCCAAAATATACACCAATAAACATGCATGTGATTAGCATGGCCACGAATATCGAGTAGTCGAGCCATCCGAATCGTTGCATTTCACGATTCATCGCGTCAATCGTCGCCGAACCCATTTCTTATTTTTTATTATTCTATACACTTAAAATTCGTTTTCTAATGCACTTACTATGCACAGTACAAACTGCAACTGATCTAAAAACTTTAGTTAATGAAAGATTTAGTTTTTTTTTTATTTGAATAGAAGCGATGACAAATGGAAAGATTTATGGTTGACTACAAATGCATGTTATCAATTTTCAATATTTGCGTTTGATCTAAAGTAAACCAACCGAGTGACATAGATACACCGATGAGTTGCGAAAGATAGTGCCAATTTAAGTAAAAAAGAAAACAATATTAAGAATATCAAAAATTTATTACCAATACAATGAGCTAATTTCCTGATTCCGTGTTATCTACCAAATCTTTGGTCTCAAAATTGTGCGTCATTTCAATTTTCTTTTCTTCAATAGCTTTGGGTTGTATCCATCGTCGGATTACGGGTGAAAGTAAATTCAGATCAAGTTCATCACGATCTTGACGTCCAACTAAAATAATGGCCAAATGGCTTATAATTACGGCAAGCAGGAACCCTAATAAAGTAATGTACATATACGATAAATGGTAGATCGTTTTACCACCCGATAGCTCTGGAATCGGTGTCGCAATAATAGTTGAATTATCAAAATCGTATGTGCAACCCTCTGTCGTAACCGATTTTGTTGGTAGTACAATTTGGCCAGCTGCTTGAAGTGCTTGTGTTTTGACGGCCATAAATCCGGTTATGAGTAATGAACTTATACCACCGATAATCGCTGATTTATTATTAATCCAGGGCATCATCAGTCCCATCACAAAAATTCCAAATAATGGACCATTAGTTACACCACCAAGACTGTAGGTTAGTTGAAGTACTGATCCCATCCTTTCCACAATGAATACAAGAATTACACATAAAATACCAACTATGACGACAACACTTCGCATCACGTAATCGGTTTGTTTACCGGTTAACGGGGTTTTAACATTCGGTTTAACAAAATCTTCAAGTACCACAGCCGACATGCTATTAAGTCCGGTGGATAATGAACTGAGTGCGGCACTAAATATTCCGGAAACAAAAAGTCCCGGTAGCCCGGGTACATTACGGAACAAATCCATTATGTATAACGGTACTAGCTGATCTTTAGCTTTTGCAAGCTTTGTCGATAGGGGATCACAATCGTAGTAAGTGGCGAAAATTAGTAGCCCATTGTAACAGCACGCATATATCATAGCCGTTGCACCGACAATAAAAATCCATAACGATTTTTTGGCCGCACGAATATCTGGAAGCGATAAATATCGTTGCACCAGCCCTTGGTTGACACCATTTCCTGCCGACCAATATATTGCACCACCGAAAACCATCGAAAAAAATGAATGCCGCACCGTCGGGTCTAAATCGAATGGTGGAAATTCAATCCGTCCTGTATTATAATTACGTTCGATAACCGTTCCTAAACCACCAACATCGGACGTCCCTTTTATAATAATCACTCCGATTGTACCATACATAATAAGAATTTGAATTAAATCGGTCCACACGACCGCTTTGATACCACCCAATCCTGTATAGAAAATACAAATTATACAAATTGCTGGCGTTATGATATGAACTCCGATCCCGGTGACTTGATTGAACGCAAGTGCTGGCAAATAAATTACAACCGGCAGCCACGATAGTTGGCTTATCATAAATAATATTGATCCGAATAATCTTAGTCGACGATCAAATCGCGCTTCTAAATATTCATATAACGAGGTGAGTTGCATTTCGACGAACACGGGAAGAAAGAAGAAATGGACAAGTACTCCGCATATGAGTACACCACCTAGGATAGCCATAAATCCCGTACCAAAAAGATATGTTTCAGTTGATGTTCCCATTAGGGTTACGCCCGAAATCCATGTGGCTATTATTGACATTGATACAGGAAATATACTCATTTTGCGCCCACCCACTAAAAAATCGAGTTCGACCGAGCCTCGTCTTTTTGCATTTTTTTGTTGTTTACTATGTTCGATGCCAAAATATACTCCAATCATCAAGCATATACTTAACATGGCAATGAAGACTATATAATCGATGATGCCAAATCTGCCAAGCAACGAATCGGTTATTTGGTCGACTGTATTATGTGGCAGTAATGTCATTGGCTCGGTGGTTGTCATCGTATTTCCAATATTTCGGTTTTTTCCTTGATGATCACGGCTGAATGTACCTGAAAACATTAAAAAATGTGGTAATGTTAACTGTTTCTCCATTTATTGTACTCGTTACTTGCAAAATAGTTGCTCAATTTCAAACTTTATTTGTTGCTATAAAAAATCCTCTACTCGATAGTTTTAGATCAACTAACTTACTGAGATAAATATATTTTACCCCGGGAACCTGAATAACAGTAAAATCAATTTCTGTGCCACAACTATTCACATGTGAGAGTATTGACGACCTCGGCAGATTATCAAGTAAATTTGCTTCTCAATCTAATAAATTATCGGTTTAAAAATGCCTAATATTACCGACTGTGTCTTGGGTTTAATCACTTACTATTAATCATTTGCGATGCAATCCGTAAAGGTAAATATAGATAAGGAGGAGCTAACAAAAGAGACATAAAGGATGTTCTAAAAAAATAAACGCTTAAGCTAGGAAAAAAGAAGGGAATACTCTCTAGAAGTAGCAAGTAGTTTCCAGTCCAAAATTCTCAGTAGGAATGAAAAAAGAGATGCAATAACGATTATTGGCATAACCAAATACACCGCATAACGGAATATACAGCGTTTCAGAAAATCATGAAATCAATCACAGATAAGGAATATAGAGTAACATTATTGAACATTAATATGTATATGGAAAATTGATACACCAGACTCTGACACTTATACAGCTTTAGCGACGAAGCTTAATTTCGATTAAATCGAATGGTACACATTCGAAAATAAAAACAACCGCCCAATAAAGTTCAGGAAGAAAGCCAAAGAGGAGACTCTATAGTTATTAAAAAAATTAACACCATCCTCATTGAAATACTTAGAAAGACCTCTAGGCTATTAGGGCAATACAAGAAGTGCCTATGACCATACACAGAAATATTGCATAATGAGCTAAGCTGAGTGAAATGCCCTAGAAGGCAACCTACTTAGAAGTGTCCTGTAAATAAAAATTCATCTCCATCAATTGTAACCTGCAAAGAACATCATATTGCAAATTAAAGAGGCTGTATCGTTGCTAAAGAATTCAACCATACCAAGTTTGGTACAGTTGATTAGTGAAAAGAAAAAAGCAAGAAAAATATGGCAGAGAAACCAAGCATCCAAAGCAAAATAACTCTGAATTACCTTTGCAATAAGCTTAAGTGCCGAACTAAAGAACTAAAATATAAAAAAACCTTGACATTAATCTATTGACATTTATACAATGATAATTAATAATTAAGGAAAACCATGGAAAGTACTGTTAGTTGGACAAATTATGATTTTTTTTGTCAATCTCAATTCGATCTCTTGGGCCTTCGGTGTGAATAGAGCAAACCGTTTGATTCATTTAAAACAAAACGTACGCCGCTCCACTTAAAATATTTGATTTAACTGAGCGACTAAAGACGGTTTGGTTAAGATTCTTTTTAAAAATATTTTAAGATTAAAGTAAAGTAAAAATTGGTAAACCAAATGCCATATATGGATATATCAAAAAATGATACTCGTGCATCATACGTCTTCAGAATATGCTGAATAGAATGGTCTTTTCACTTCAGTTACTTGAACTTCAAATAATTACATAATGAGCAATTTAAATTCTGTCGCTTATGCTAATTTGTTCGAAGATAAATATAATTTATTTTGCGGTATAGGCACGTTTTAGTTTAAAATTTGAATTAAATGTGTCCACGTGAAAATGTAGCCGGAAGTATATTTGATTATGGACTTAAATTTATGGTACCATTTTAACTGTTTTTCATTTTGTTTTTTTTTCAGAAAAGATGCGGTCCAACTCAGGTAAATATTAATTTGCAGTAATTTAAAATTTAAAAAGATGTCCCTTTTAATGAATTACACTGTTAAGTGGAAGTTCTTTACTTTTGCGTTCATCAAACTCGTCATTTGAGCTGATCTGTGTTTTGAAAAAATGTTCAAGCATATTGGCTTAAAAGCCGAAACATCACTTGAATTTATCGAACTGCGCGGTAAGTTTTACCTTTAACATACAAATTATATTATTTTAGCTAAAATCACTCTAGATGTTATCTGGAACGTTATTTAGTTTATAATTCGGGGGATTGTCAACGATTAACAAAGCCTTGTTCGAAATATTTTGATCAGCGTTGAATTTTGTTACTGAATTTTAGAAATCATTATATAACCAATCTTCCAAAAGGCGTGTTTCAAAAGGCATCCAGCTTTTTTCGTTTGACCGCCAAGTTATCCCGAGCAGTGACTTAGCTCGAGGATTTTCAAAATTAGTTGCAGTTTTTTTTACAAATTTTACATTTTTTATTTTTTTATTTTTTAATATTAAACAGACGCAAGTAAAATGGTAATAATATATAAATTAACAAACATCTTCGATAAAACTATTCCTAATATTGTTTAATTGTTTCATTTATTATTAATTTACCTTTTTCGACTACTATTATCATTTTTAACCATCATTTTTATCATTATTGTTTACTTTCATTTAACTTCATTCATTTATTTTATTAATTTTTAGTTTATTTGGATGATAATAAACTTTCTGAATAACATACTTATTAAATTAATAATCAAAAAGATGGTCAATATTCTTAGTTTCGTGAAGCCATCCTCGCAGGGATTTTGAAAAAGTAGAGAATCTATTGCACATTCGAATGAACATCGGTAAATTATTAAATATTATTGGGGAAATAATATCAATGCAGTTCTTTCTAAAATCTAATCTGAAGTTGGGAATATATTTTTTAAACTAATGATTAATTCTAGGATTATATCCAGTGTGGGATACAAAATTATTTCCGCTTTTGATGTAAAATATTCTAAGTACCTTTAAAACATAAATATGTCTTAATGGGAGAATATCTAACTTAACAGGCCACGAAGGCAAATATGAAGGTTTGAAGCTTAGAATTCTCAGCACATGTTTTTGACCGAATTGTAAAACTGACTAAAGGGCAAAATATAACATTCGTAGTAAATATGGCAGACAATACAACCGCAGAACATACATTTTCCTAGAGACAGCTAAAAGTCTAGATTTCAATCTTTGAATGTGCTTTTCCAATTCAAATCACTCTATTACAACCCCTAGGTAGTGAAAATCACTGACCAAATTTATTAAGAAGCATTCATTTGACGGGCATTGTAGGTAACCGCGGCATTCAAAGGTATGAAAATTTGTTTGGAGATTCGTTGATTGAGAATCTCTAAAATGCATTAACTTAGTTTTCCCACTCAGAACAAAATTGTGTGCCTTTAGCCATTCCGAGAGAATATTTAAATCATGTTCACAACGAGTGATGTTATCTTCAAAACCGATGCTAGCGTAGATAAAAGAAAGATCATCAGCAAAGGCAGTGAGAGATCCTAAAAATTGCTGCTGAAAAACATTATTTAATTACACTAAAAAAAATAAAGGTCCTAGCACTGAACCTTGCGGTACTCCTATATTAACCGGTAATTCACTGCTTAGATGATTATTAACACGTTCAATTTGGGCTCGTCCATTCAAGTACGAGCCAAACCATTTGTGGATATTGCCTCTGAAGCCACAGCAAAAATGTTTTTTAAGAAGAGAGTCATAATTAACTCTATCAAATGCCTTCGTTAAATTAATAAAGAGAGACGAAACTTTTAGTTGTTTATCAATATTTTTTTGAAATAAGCTCCAAGAATGACGATAGCGCTTGTTCAGTGTTTCTATTTTTTCTAAAACCAAATTGAACGGAAGAGAGTAGATCAGTTTTATTCAAGAAAGAAACCATCCTACTTTCCATTGCTTTCTCAAATAATTTCAAGGTCGATAGTTGTTAAGACTAGTTTTGTCATTCTTTTTAAATATTGGAACTACTAAATCTCTCTTTAGCGACAAGGGAAAAACCTTAGTTACCAGACTTAAATTAAAAATATAAGCTAACACGTCAACTAGAAAAATATCAATTTTTTAACGACCGCATTAGAAAAGCTGTCCAGACCAGGTGTTGATTTAATTTTTAGAGAGTGAATAATAAAAAACAATTCACTTAAAGAAATTTCAGAACAAACAAAACTATTAGTAGAGTTGTAATGTTCTGCAACAATTTTATTCTTTTGCATTTCATTCATTGGAAGAGTAACACTATCCGCGACACCAACACTTGTAAAAAATTTATTAAATTCATTTGCGATTTGTAAAGAGTTGTCAATTTTTCAACCATTTAGATTAATTATTTTTTTTATTTTTACTGGATCGGTATGCCCACTAGTTAATTCATTGACTATACACCAGTTTTTCCGAGGATCCTTACCATTATGGACAAATTTATGAGAATAGTATTTTTATTTTATTACGACAATTTGATAATTTACTGTTTCACATAATGTCAGGCTATAGTTTCTTAACCTATTTATAATTTCCAGCAGCATTTCCTCCAACCAATATCGTAATACTATGTTTAGCTGGCTTGGATCCTGAAGCTGCCTTGAATCTTGAATCATCTTGGGCAGATGCTATTTTAGCTATAGTTGCAAAAAGCGGCATTTATTGCATACTATAAAAACAGTAGATGAAGCCAATTGCAGGTGTCGGAGGAGCGAAACAAATTCAAAAGCATTTTTAAAAAATTTATACAAACTGGTTTACACATCACAACAGGTGTAAAATGTTGACGATTAAAATTATGATTAAGTATACACAATAGTGACAGAAGGATCTTCTCTCACAACAATGTAATAAAATAACATTTTTCACATATAAAAGTTTAACCATCAGCGCCCATCAACAAATAAAAGCAATAATCCGTACGGTTTTGAACTTTTCACCCAGAACAATTTATTTTGAATCACGCGTCCTAATCGTCTATATTATACAAAGAAAGACATTAGAGTATTTAGTCGAAACGCGAAGCAAACCTTTCGGAGGCAGGACAATCATGCCTGTCTGATTAGAATCATCAGAGTTTAAAAGTAATAACTAAGTATTTAAAAACTGAAATAATATAAGTATTTAAGCAGTCTTATAGAAGGGTATCACTAAAATCGAAAATACATGACAAGGCTTAAGTTTTATAAAGTTATTGGTAGTTCTTATAACTTTAGATTTTCTTGCCGTTTTCATTCTATTGAACTTTTTCAAAACATTACGCTATAACCATATATACAAGCATGCGAAAGGTTAAATTTTGTTCGTTACTGTATTCAATATTAAACTCAAGACCAACAAAAAAAAAATCTTTATATTTAGAATACATCCTTTGACAAAATTCAATTATTCGAAGAAAAGATTTTTTTCTACTTTGCACTGCTTTGACACCCACTTCACACGACAATGAGTTTTACCCAGATCGTCTTATAATGATAAAATTTATGAATCTCTCATGAAACTTTAGTGTGTAACACTTTTATTTTCTTAAGCAAAACTATTGTTATTAAATACATCTTTGATGCTGTGGATAGATAAAATTCAGAACACACTATACACAATCTTGAGTGAACCAAACGAAAATATAAAAAAAAAAAAAAAAAATAAAATCTTGAATTTTTGATTATGTAAATTTTATATATGCGGTTGGTCTCCTATATTATATCGGTTGGTTGGAAATTTTATAAATTTCCAGTTAGTGAATTGTAATAATTGAAAATTTTTAATTTTTTTTTTTGTAAGCATACAAAACCAATTTCTTCGTTTTTTTTTTTTGGTGGGAGGATAATTTGAATTAAATTAGACTTACTCAGATTTGGGATTGTATAGTATAATAATAATACTAGTAATTTTTCAAACTAATCAATGCAACCATATTAACTGAACTAAATGATAATTTTTATACAAATTTATTTAGCTAACATTCGTACATTTATGTAAAAAAGAGGCTTGATCGCTTATCTTAAAGATAAAAACTTAACATTTTAAAAATATGATGCTTATGACAATCTTAATCCGTTCTAGTTTGTAGTAAATCTGTAAAATTAAGATGGAAATCTGATTATTTTTTAACAAGGTGACACAAATTTTAGAGACATTGTGGTAACTAGGTTGGAATTTTTAGTTTTTATTTAACCAGTTTTTATCGCCTATACAATGTTTTTAAATACTAGCAGGTGTGATTCGGTTATATAAACTTAATTTTATATAGCCTCCAATTAAAATATTGTTTGGGGCAGGCAAATTTACTTAAATTTTGCCTATGATGACACTTTCTAAAATCATAAACTAAATTTATTGACACTACTTTGACGGCTTATCAGGTTTCTTAATAATTATTACTTCTGCTAATTTCCCCTGTCTGGGAGTATATATTGCTAATACGTATATAGTAACTTGCTTACAGCAATTTTAGGAAGCACTTTAATTACTTGTTCTGCTATTAGGTCATATCTTGGAGTTTTTTTTTGGATTTTTATTGTTGATTTCTTAGTTATTTCAGTGTTCCAGCCTTTATATTCAGAGAATAATCTAGTCATATTGCACTCATTTTCATAAGCTGTTTGTTTGTACCAGCTAGAAATTTGCTTTTTCTTTTGCACTTTTCTAACCCATCTCCCATCGTTTTTTTATCCCCTTTGCTGCCTTCCAGAATGAGCATTCCGTATCACTAGTTGCAGTAGGAGTATTCAAGAATCTACTTACAGTTTCGTTTTTTATTTCCTTAATGATTCCTTTAAGTTTGTTACACAATCCGTTTAGGATAGTTTGGATAGTTTTTCTTGCAGCAGTTTCCATTTTATCTGAGCTGTTTTTTGAGCAAAAAATTACTTACTTCTATTGAGTATATATTAGTGATTTTTGTTTCCTGGATACTATTCTTGGGGTGATTTCCCAAGCTCCAATTAGTATGAGATCTAAAAGTTTCTCCAATTTAATTATTTCATTTTCGCTTGATTCCTTATTTTCTGTAGCTGCTGGGCTACTTTACACTATCGATAACTGGTTGGGTACCGTTCGCTGCAATTAAAACCTTTTGGTGGTACATCTCTTGTAAGTTTCCACACACCTTGTCTCGCGTCTACAATATTATTGCGTTTGGTTAAAACCTTGGAATTTTTTGCACTGTGGAATTTTCTTCTTAAGCTCTTTTAATTGGTTTAATTTTCACTCTTTTGAATATTTTCCAAGTTATGAAAAGTCAGCATAAAGAGAGAAAGTTTTTGTCCCAATTTCTAGGCTATTCATTCTTTTGCTTTTTCTTTTTAATAATATTTCCAGAATTTTATTTTGAAGGAACTTTGTAAGGGCGAACATTTTTACTCTCGTATGTGTGCCCCTGATATTTTCCACGCTTCAGTTTAATTGTTAAATTCATTGTCCGATGCAGAATTTATCAGCATTTGGATTTCTGAGAAGTTACTTACTATGATGCTTACTGGTATAGTGGTGGTGTCATTTTTGTGTTGTACCCGAAATTGATGTGCTGTTTGGTGTTCTGGCACTTCCTGATCTGGAGAAAACTTTGTTTTCCTATTTGTTTCTTTTGTTTGGCTTACTTCTCATTAAGAAGTATTTTGTATATAATGCTACCTCCTGATAACAGCAATTGCCTAATTTTCGTAACAAACATCCATACTAGAACAAGAAATCTGACAATTCACCTTTTGTGCCTAGCTCTGTTTTTTCTTAAACAATAAAGTTACTGACTAAACTAAATTGTTGGTTAGTTAGTGGTACTCATTAATAGATGGCAAATTATCACACAATTTTCATCGTTGTAACTATTAATTGATCAGTTTAAAACGTTTGTTTGCTTAGCTGGCACCCGTTCGTAAGCTCAAGTAATGATTCAAGAAAGCAACTAAGAACGAAATGAAAACCGACAAATTGTATCAGTGTTAACGCTGGATCGGATTTGGGAGATATAAAGTTTCATTACTTGATTTTGATGGATAGAAGACGACGGTGATTTCATTTATACATGAGCTGGATCATCGTTGACGCCAGTCCATGATAGCTGGAGTTAAGGACGGTGAAGATAGATAAAATAAATAACCTGAACTCGCGTTCTGGATTTGGTTTGCCGGTGAAACTTAGGACGTTAAAACTAAACCTCAAAAGAATTGGGATATCTTTAAATTTGTTTTTACTGGTAGAGTGTTAAATTAGCTGCAGACACGAAAACATTTTTTTTCATGGATCAAATTTATCACTGATAAGCGGGAAAAGCCTGCATTCACCTTTTTAAAAGTAAATCACTCATTCGGCACATAACGCCTTTGGTGATGGGGATTACTACTTGTTTTTATCGGTTGTACAACTTCTAAGAGTCTTTTCACTGAACTGCATTTTACAGAACGTTCCGGACTCCTGTCCGGTTTTTGTGAATAAAGGAATTGTTTTTAATTTTATTTAATGGTTCCTGCCAAAAAAAGTTGGAATGAGATAGTAGTAGATTTAACCAATCTACAAATTTACCTATAAATAAAATGTTAAGGCGCGCAAAAACAAGCAATACGGTTACGATAATCGAATAAACCGGAAGAAAAACACGGTGAACAAATACCCCCCAAGAATACTTGAATTCTTTAATTAATTCAATCAGTTCCAAAAGTTCAATTTATTTAGTCTGTAAGGAGATCATGGATGTCAAATATTTTTACTGTATATTTGAGTGAATTTGCACACATATAAAATTTAAAATCAAGAAGTCGAAAATTATGTAAAATTTTTTATCCCCTTTAAATAATTTTGAATTTCTCTATATGCTTTATAGGACTACTACTACTAATAATAATAAACGGTTTTTAATGCCACTGCCGATCTTATAGTACCAATAATCTGGCTCCTTCTGTTTCGATTTTGAGCTTGTTCCCTGCATTTTTCTAGACTTCCCAAAAAAACAAGTCGTTCTCTACCCAAAGAAGCCATCGTGGTCCACAGCAACCACTGTGGCCGCCAAATGGCAAAGCGCCTCTTAGGGGACCACTGTCCCATCTGTCCAAGGTTGGCTTGCAGAATGTGATCGAGCCAGCGTACTCGCTGTCCTTTAACTTCTTGAACGACACCAAAAATTTTCATTAAATTTCTCATTAAAGTTCGGGTTCATATATCATCCGAATTACTCTTCTCTCAAATGTCATAAGCTATCTTTCATACTCGTCCATCATGGCTTAACTATTACACCCTTACATGACTACAGGTCCGATCAACACTTTGTACAACTTCAGATTGTAGGGATTTGCAAGGTATTTAGACTTAGCAGTGAACGTGGGGCATACAAAGTACGGTTGGCTGCGACAAGGAACGCTTTTATATCCCCTTCCATTTTAAGTGTTCCGAGTGGTATCAGAAACTCGCCATCTCTTCCATTTTGATATCTATTCCATGAATAAACAAAAAATGTGTTATCATTTTTGGTCAATTTTATAGTGATAAATCGCAAGTGGCTCAATTTTCATCCGAAAAATATAACCTAAAAACCTTTTAAAAATTCAATCAAACATATAACCCTTACCATTTTCCAATCATTTCGGTTGTTTCGTTTTGTATTCGGATGAATTCGTTTAGCCGAAACTATAATTACAATGTTGTCAGTAAATATGCAAATGCTGATATTTTTTTAATATAGATAAAATTATTTATCGTTTATTAATAAATTATTTTCAATAATTGTACAGTACTTAAAATTAAATATACAAACATTTAATAATTTAATTTAAACTATTTATATATAAAGTTAATATTTTTAATTAAAATTAATTAAATTATATAATACATTTATATATAAATATATAAAATCTAAAAGTACAGAATTTATTTATGTTTATATCAAAAAAAAAAAAAAAACAGTTTTATACTTCTGACATTGCTAAAATTGTTTTGGGTCGCTCAACGATAACAACTCGGGCTGGTCGCATATAAGTGGCCGATCGTCTCGACACCGTTAACGATGTGGTCAATGTTCGCATCGAATCATTACTATTATTCATTCGTTGTCCGTTTGCATTACATCGAATTGTCGTTTGACTCGATGACCGATGATCGTGTCGTGTTTTATCGCAACCATAACAACACCATAGTGTGATAAACCAGCGGAATGGTGGTATACGCCTATAAAAATATAAATTTTAATTTCATATAAAAAATATTTTTTCTTCTAAATAAATTTCATACTCACTTAAGCGCCCGACACACTTGTGTTGAAAACATACAGTATATTAGTGGGTTAGCGGCAGAATTTAGCGGTGCCAAACTTTGAATCATTGTTGCAATCGCTAGATTGGTTTGAGTTTTTGGAATTTTTTGAAATACCTGTAGTAAATCGAATACAATGTACGGGGACCAACACAAAACAAATACAATAACAATGACAATCGTCATTTTAACAGTTTTCACTTTAGCCCGTGGTATAATACCGCGTGAACTTGCCCGTCGATCCCGATCGATCATACCTGATGCGTATCCATTTCCGGTTGTGTTGCATACTCCACGCGAACGATTTTCTGTAAGTAAAAGCAATTGTTATAGATTGTAACGAGCTTAAATACCATCTTTTAAATTTATTTTAAGTAATTCAAATTATTTGCCCTCTGGGTTAAAATGGCCTTTTCGATATAATATTTAATATAGTTAGACGGTTATAAGTCAGACTCAAATTGTATATTGAGTTGTTTACTCAACCAACAACAGAAAAGTTCAAAAATTATCGAGATGGGACCTAGTTGGTTGAAAAGAGCAAGATAAAAAAAAGAAAATGAATAAATCTGTTTTTATTAGAATACCAATTCCATCACCACAACATCCCATCTCAGTATCTAACACACACAATTAATGTGCGGTGGCGTTCACATTCCATTCAATCCTGTATAATAAAGATATAGTTTCGAGATACAGATTGTGCCAGTGTGAAGACAAATTGTCTAACAAATAAAAACCGTTTGTCCTAACTAAATAAGAAATTTATCTTTTCTTCGTTTATATGTGTGGATAGTAAAATGCCGAAGAAGGTGGATAGTTTATCTAATTGCGTCGGTTCTATATGGATGGATTACTTTATTCAGATCACATAAATTTTATAATTACATTTTTTAGTAACCTACTTCAGTGTGTGAAGAAGTTTTTCAATAAAATATTTCGGTTCTTAATCTAAGTTAGTTATTCATACCTTTATATGTATAGTACCCTGTCATTATATAGCCTTAGCTAAGCTTAACATATTCACGGGTAAACTGATTTAATTATATTTTCAAAATAATTCTGTTACCGTTAATCTAACTTGTACAATATCGGACCTCGTTGTAAACCTCTAAATAACAGTTTGATTCAAACACCCCGCATACACAGTCGTTAAACCGAATTTTAACACATCTACATAAAAGATCCACTTCAACATCACATTTTTGTTTCTCATTATATTTAGCTTGGGTGCACCAGTTGCATAATGGCAACTGAGTTATTTATATAATTACTCTATTTCGACCATTGCTTAAATCAAGTTTAAGGTGAACCGAATTTGTGGCCATACATATGAATATATGTATGGCATATATTGGGATATATACACAGTCTAGTATACACACTTTCTAGTTCATCTAAAAATTCACAGCAATATATGTCCTTATTTTGAAGGATTTTGAAAGGCCGGTGTGAAATCGACCAAATAACTTATGAGAGTAAATAACTTTCTTGTGGTGATACACTAACTTTTGAAGAGTTACGTGGTATAATCAGCAGGCATACATTGAGTCACTTGTCTCCATCTTCTTAAACACCATACTCAACCAACCATCTAGTAATGCAGAATCATCAAATGCTATAAAACAGCTGCATGAAACAACAATTGAGTGCCGACATGGGATTTGAAATTTGGGAATAGATACCGGTTCATGGAGTCCTTTTGTGTATTTGATAATATCAGTAAAATTAGATTATCAGTCAAGACGTTTTTTTACGAGAACTCACTAGATGATTCAAAATCTTTTTAAAGTACAACCCAGATTTTAAATTGTCCAATTCTTTGTTTGTTTCAAAGACGTCATAAAATGCAATTCTAACAACAAAATATCCATAAATATCCGCAATATCATCAAACAGCAAACTGTAACAACAATATACATTTGTCTAGCTATAAGGAGGAACCATACGTTACTGCACCTAACACAAAGAGAACAAGAAACCAGCAGCGAGACGAAGTTAAACATAACGCCAAAATCTAGCAACGATAGAAATTCCTTAGTATTATAGCAATTTCAATGGTAAAAGTAAAAGGATTCAATTTACTACAATCATAAATGGCATTCACACGACCATCATTTCCATCACTATTTAACACAAACAGAAGCGTTAGTTTTAAAAAATATCACAAAACCATTACCTATCTGACATAAACCGTAGAGGGATTAAAACACAAAATTCAATATGGAAAGCTTCTGACAGGCAGATTCAACTTTCTATAGACTTGTGCCCTAGTTGAACTTGTCATTGTTTGTTGCTCGTTTTGCAACCTTTTTCACTGGCG
Organism: Tipula confusa; assembly: GCA_963556175.1. Lineage (NCBI taxonomy): Eukaryota > Metazoa > Arthropoda > Insecta > Diptera > Tipulidae > Tipula > Tipula confusa. The sequence goes on along the minus strand of OY744476.1, from coordinate 199,175,545 downwards.
GAAAAAAAATACACCCAGTGTTCAACTGATAGCCATACAACGAGATGAATCAAGTGCTTTGAATTACACGAGAAAACTTGCTACAAGAGAACAACCACCGAGGGAACTGCAAAATCCGTGAATGCAGATTATGCGGCAAACGATTAAGAATGTAGTGCCTATACCAACCCTAAAAAAACGTGGGAATAAAGCAACGAAAAAAGTCAGTGGCCACAACTAGACCCGTTTATGAAAAAGCAACATCAGATGCTAGAACCTCTAGGAAAAACACCACCAGCAATGTCACAACAGTCAAACTCAAGGAACAAGCAGTGAAACTAATAGATCTAGAATATTAAGGATTTCTTCGATGAAATAAAAATCTCATCAAGATAATAAAATTATCAAAATCAACACAGGAAGCTACCAGGAACATCACCATGTTTTAATTGTAATCACCTTTGATTTATGATTGAAAACGAAAATAGTGTAGTATCCTTTTATGAAACCCTTGTTCCATAATTCCCAAGAAATTGGTATTCGAAAACTTCATTGAAGCCCATCAACTAAGAGTATTAATTGACCAAAATACTAATAAAATAACATATGATGAAGGAATAGCTATGTTCTAATCCATTAACCACACAAATATAAATCACTAACATCTATTCGACCTACTCTATACTTAGAATTAAAAGTATTGTGCAGACATATAATTATTTAACCTACAATTAACTTGGCAATGTTGTTAAACATCTATATAGTTTCACAATGCAAGAAGCTTAGAAGAATTGCACGGCAAACACTAGATTGATCCCTTAGGCAACATATTTATCAACTTAATGTCAAAAATGAACATGTCTACTGGAATATCAAGTTTCTCATGTGTTGATTGTGTATGATATTTTTGGCAGGATAACCAAGATTTCACCCACTGGGTTACGTCTTGATTTATACTTAGCCAAAAGTATCATGATGTTGTCAATTTACGTATGGCACGGATTTCTGAATGCGAAAGATTATGCAGAGCGATTTTTCTAAAGTAAGGCGATTGAAGAGAAGTCAAACAAAAGTTACTCTTAACATCGTTGAAAATGCCATCCGCAAAGTTAAAGTCAATTTAAACACCAAATATTACGGGCTAACTCAACTATTAAATTTATATAAAATTTCCATGATTGTATTATTGTTAATAATTTATTCGCTTACTGTACCTTTTGCCACAACTTTTGCTCATCATATGATCTAATTATCTAAACTTGTTTTATCGTGTTTCGAATAGCAAAATTAAATACTGTAAAACCGTTAAAAAATAGTAAAATTGTATTCGTAAATTATAATTTGTACAATGAACATTAAAATTAGTCGTACCTAGTCGTTAATAAAATTGACATTACATATGGTGAAATTAAAAGTAAATCAATTCTTAAAATTAAAGTTAATTTATTCTTATATAAAATTTAAAAAGTGAATAATAATATAAGTGTTCTCTACATGTGCTTCGCGGTAAGTGTACCGTTGGTTTTATTTTTGTTTATGTGCGTCAATTTATTTTTTATTTCACAATTGGTCCAGTAAGTACTGCCACCTCTATACACCGATGGCCTTTGGACCAATTTTTAAAGTTGGCATACTAAACGAATAATTTTACGTAGTGTATCGTTAATAGCATTTTCTTGCTCAGTAGATTTTTAAGAAGGTTTTAAGAAGATGCATTCACATTCTTAGACAACATTTTAATACTTTTTTTAATCTATGAATTTGTGATAATATTTTTTCGGACAATTTCTGTGACTGCTTTTTTATGCTAGAATTTAAGTAATTCCACGGGAATATTTAATACTTAATCAATGAACTTATGATAATTTTTTGTAGGTTAGGTTAGGTTTAGGTGGCTGTCATTCAGGGACGTGGTATAGACACAAAAAAGGTTCGTAGCCCTACCACAACGAATTTTCTTCTCCACCTCTTGCTACTGAAACCACATTGAGCTCCTGACAAAGCAACAAATATCCCTAACACTCACTCTGCTGAGGTTTGTATAAGTTCGCACATGATACGAGTGGAGAATAGTTTCCTCGTCCTCTTTATCCATGCAACCACGACATGAGAGAGATCAACAAGTCTACTTGCATGATTACCAATGGGACTGTGACCAGTGATGACACCCATAATTTTACCAATACAACAACGCTTCATTTATATTAGTTAGTTAGACCTGACTAAGTCTAATATAGGCTAAATCTGCCGCGTGATGACGCATGAGTTATGCTTTGACCACTTCTCATTTGTGATGTTGTATGCTTCTTCCTTAAGAAGTAGCTTACACATACAAAATGGTACCCCAATGTCAGCCTTACTAGGTAATATGCTACACGAGGTACCCAGTCTAGCGAGTCCAGCGAGTCTTTAATATTCCCTATTATGTGGCAAAAATGCCTGATTGTAGAACCTTAATTGCAGTCTGAATGTCCGTAAAAATGCCAATATCCTTTACAGATATTACATTATACTTCATCTAATCTATTGGCCTCCTTAATTGCAATTAGCTCTGCCTGAAAAAACTACAGTGAGCAGGAAGGCGAAAAGAGAGGTTTAGAGTTAATTCTTTGAAGAAAACCGCACAGCTAGCTTTACCATCCATCCTCGAGCCATCTGTGTAACAATTAATCGCATCGGGCTTCATAACTGCTTCACTCACCCTTCTCTCTGAAAGGAATATCAGTTATAAATTTAGCCTTGAGGTAGGATGATGGGATGGTATAGTCGATTGATTTGGGAATTCTTTTATTATTTAGAATAGACGAGTGTCCCTTAGTATTGCAGGTCCACAGGGAAATCGATATGAGCTTAGCAGCTGAACAACCATCGATCTGATTAGTTAAAATATTAAGAGGGTAAGATGAAAGAGACTCTCCAGCCATTGAGTAGAAGTGCTCCTAAGTGGACCACTAATACACAGGGTGACATTTCTTTGAACTTTCATCAACAACTTTTGGATAGCCTTAGTGCTCATAGCTGGCCACCAAACTGAGACTCCGTACATTAAAACAGGTCTAACTACAGAGGTATAAAGCCAGTGTACGATACGGGGACTAAGCCCGCATCCTTTCCCAACGCCATTTTTACAGGATTATAGCGATACAGGAGCTTTCTTTACTCTTTCCAAAATATTAGGCTTCCAATTCAGTTTGTTGTCCAGAATAAGACCCAAGAATTTTACTTTATCAGTGATTTTAAAACCAACTCCGTTAAGAGTGGGTGGGACAAAAAAGGGAAGTTTATACTTCCTGGGAGAAATCACCACATCTGTTTTAAATGGATTTAAATTTAGTCTGCACCTATTGGTCCATTTGATTAGAATACCAAGGGCATTCTGCATGAGATCTCTCAGGGTACTTAAATATCTATCGAAAATACCAATTGTCATCGGCATAAACAACTTTAAAGCCCTCTCCCTCCAGGTTTAGTAACAGGCCATTTATGACCGAATTCCAAAGAAAGGGGATAATCACCTCCTTGCGGTGTACTTCTACACACAAATCTACGAACGGATGCCTCACCAATTTTAGCCAAAATGACCCTGCTCCTAAGCATCTGATCAATCCAGCAGCCTAGTGATACATCCACCCCCAAATCTGAGAATGCCTGCGTGATCGCCTCAGGTTTGACATTGTTAAAGGTACCTTCTATATCACAAAAAGTCACAGGGAGAATTCCTTTTGTTCGAGCGATATCTCGATAGGGCATATGAGGGAGTGTTGTTCCGATTCCACCGATTTCCCTTTACAGTAAGCATGCTGAGATGCAGACAGTTTAATCGGCTCAATCGAGCCTCTAATATAAGCTTCTATTTGTCTCTCCAGAATTTATAATAAAAAAGAAGATAAGCTAATTGGCCTAAAGTTTTTTGGATCGCAGTGAGAGCGTTTTCCTGCCTTAAGCATAAAAATAACCTTTACTGTAGTCCATTTTTTGGAATGCGATATAGTTCCAGGTTACTTTTGAAGCTCACCTCAAGCCAGGGAACCACTAAATCAAAGGTCTGTTGAATGTAGGCTGGAATAATGTCATCCGGACCTGCTGACTTAAATGGCTTAAAACTATTTGCTGACCGCAGGATGTTCATTTTGCTGACAATCTTCCCAGCGAGCCCGAAAACCGTGTTCGCCCTTGGTAAAACAAGCGGAGACTCGGAACAGCTCTACTGGAAGTGAGCTTTCAGTAGAAGATCAAAAGATGCCGTTCCCTTTTTAGTCCACATACCATCAGGTCGTTAAAGATAACTTGGAATGGCAGGGAAGTTGATCAAACCGTACGTAGCCCTCAGAAGACCCCTGTTTATTTTCACAGAATTGCCTCCAGGATTTGATTTTGGAATTCCTTGATTTATATTTATAAGGTTTGAGGACTTCCCTATAGGTGTCCCAGTCCACGTCATGTTTAGTTCTCTTCGCTATTTTGGAGAGTCTCTTAATTAATTTTTTGTAACTTTTGCTCCCTTCACGAACAGGCCGGGCTGTGATGAGTAGTTTCAGTCTTCTGCTTTTTGTCTTCGTTGTATATATTGACTTTGTGTTCTTTATGCTAGAATGTCGTTCGAGAGCGGTCTGATAAGTTTTCTTTTTTCATTTAAAAGAACCATTTTCTAATTTATCATATTTTAGACTTTTTTAAGCATATATGTATTTTTAAGCAAAATGTAACTGTTGTTTTTGCATTCTACTTTTTTCTTCATCATTTACACTCTTACGACCACGTTTTAATTCTCCATTCAATAACGGATGGTTTCATGTGATGGAGATGAAATACTTAAAGTAATTATGCATATACTTTTGACATCTGTTCAAACTATTCGAACCGTTCAAAAAAGGGTAATAAATTGCACCACAAACTTTTAATTTATCCGTTTTGATAATTTACATCAAACCACACAAAAGATTGTTATTTCCAATAGCAACCATAAAAAATTATAATATGTACTTACAAAAAAATTTTCGTTACAGGAAACTTATCGGACCACCATCGAAGCAATAATGTGGCGAATGAAGAATAAAGTGTTGGTATCTTGTCATTCTGTATTATTTAAGCCTGGTTACGTTCGATTTCTGGTGAGTAGTTTTTTGCATTCCGCTTTATTTTTTTTTAATTTATCGTATAGTCCATTTTAATTTAAGGCTCTTTGAAATAGCATCCGCACTTCATTCGGCTATATTTATTATTTACTGCATTTTTTTCATCATCAGCAATTAACATTGATTCAGTGATATACCTTCCTTTTTTTAATACTTTACAAAAATTCCCATGTACCTCAGCTTCTGTCAAGATATCAATATGCCATAGAATGTTAAAGATAAACATGGCCAAACACTTTCGTTTCAATTTTATAATTTACTGTCGAAGTATAAAATTAAATTCAATTAGTCGCCTATATAAACGTTTCTAAAGCTCATTGAGTGAACGAACGCTTGTTTACACACAATTCGAAAATAAGTAAAAACATTTATTAGTTATGGGAAGGGAGTTTTTTTTGAGAATATTCATATTTTAAGGTAAAGAATTTTTCAAGCAAAACATCAGATGTCCTGGGTATTAAATTTTTTTTTTGTACAAATATTACATTATTTATTAAAAATTTTGATTATTTGAGACTGCTTTGGTTTTAAACCAACCAAATTTTTCTCGACTTCACACCCAACTTTAAACAAACAAAAAAAACACGTTTCACTAGTTCATTTTGTAGAGCTTTGGAAGTTTAGTAGAAAGTATGTTTTGTGTATTTCAAATTTAATGTTAATGATGTTTTATGTGTTATACCAAAATAATCAGTTAATATGTAAGGATATACTCGGTATGCTTGGTGCAGTGGAAATTCAACTCCTCTTCACACTGGCCCTTTCATTATTTTATAGATTCATGTTTTTTCAAGATTACCTTAAGTTTCAAAGGAATTCTTTCAAAGGTATACGATCTTTCCGGTTGCACTCGGTGAGGTGTTTTTAGAAACAATTTTTAGTGACTTTTAGTGACGTATTTAAAGTAGGGTTTTCCAAAAACAGTAACTAAAAAATCAAAAAATTGATTTTGAAAAAATCACTTGATAATAGCTGCTTTTGCTGTTTTTCAAATTTCTTTTAACTTTACAAGTAATATATAGTTTTTTTGTATGTATATAGACTCCAATTAATACACATTTACTTTTTGTAATATTATTTCAAAAACACAAGCACTGAACTGATTTGTTTAAACGACGCAATCTTATTTTAGTGCAAACCAAAAATACACGTTCAACATCGGTAGATGTGATTTTGATACAATAAAGAATTGCATTTTTTAAATTTTGCAGATTTTGTACATTCCGGTTTGATCAACTAGAAATTGGATCTTTACTCTGAATTTTACTAAAAATTCACCTTTTTGAAGCGCAGCATGTCTAAATTCTAATTGATCTTGTAATGACAAATTTTCGTGTTTATCAGTGTTTGGCGACTGTTAAATTACATCTTCTAGCTCTGCATCGATGACACTAAAACGACAAGAAGCTAGATTACCTGGAAAAGTTAGTGTGATTTTTGATGGAGTGACATCCTCATTTATTCGGCCATCTACACGATTTTTTTAATTTTTGCATGATCATATTAGCTCACCAATGTTGCATCCTCACGATTGAGAACAACTAATTTTATGGTCTCAATTGCATTTAGAAGTATTTTTAGAGCAGAAAAGTCCAATGCATTTATCATATCAACGCCTTTTATACCAAATATACAGAGAATAATTTCCACAAAACTGCTCGATGACACTGATGTGTCGAATACATTTTTACTGATAGCAGCATCATTTTGCGTTTATTTAACAATATCATTGGCCATAGCGATGCCAAAAACAGTTTAATGTCATTTAGTTGCTTTAATCATATTCAAACAGACCCAGAACAAAGAATATATGCACAAGATCTATTTTCAATGTTGTTTTGTCATCACTACTGTGTCAGCTTATATCCAAAAATCGACTTCCTGATGATTAGAGGAAGTCGATTTTTGGACATAAATCTAAATTTTACTCAATTTTCGAGTTTTTATTTCACTCAAATCTTCAGTTTCAAAAGTACTCTTTCACAAATACCTTAACAAGCATACCAAACATCTGTCGGGTAGCACAATTTCTGGCACATGTCTTAACATAACCTGAATACGTAAAAGGTCGCATTTTAGATTATGTACAATGTTTCACAATTCGTTCGTTTATACAGTTCTTAAATGTCACTTAATAAGGATTAAACGATCGTTAATTTTAGTCATTATTGCAACCGTTAAATAAGTGACATAAATTAGTCCAATTATTTTCCTAGGAATTACTACATTTTCCCACCTTTTAGGTTACTTTCAGTTTTTTAAGAAATACCTCTGGAACAGTTAACCACTATTTATTTTTGTAAACGCAAAATGCTTTGATTTGGAAGTTTTTCGTGTCAATGCTTTAACTAGTGCAGTAGCTTTTATGGTAAAAAGCGAGGGAAACTTAAGACATATTCACAAGCACCAGGTTTCTAATGGAAATGCTCTTTTTTGAAACGATGACATTAATTTGAAATTTTGTGATTCTTTTCACAGCATATATGTTCAAACGCTGGTTACATCTTTGTGCCACAAAGTCGTGACAATTTTATTCCAATCAAACAGATTAATTATTAAAATCGTCTCTTTAGAATCTTCAACAATTGAGGCGTAATTTAAAGTTCCTTTGGAGACTTTCTCTGTATATACGTTAACTTGATTTTTTGATGGCCGTATCTGATTCTATTTAATTAGCTGGCTGGTTTAATAATTTATTCAGTAAGCTGTAGAAAACTAGTCTGCTTTTAATATTTTTTAATTTTATTTTGTAATACTTGACATTTTCTTTGGGCTAGAGCTTACCCCGCTCTTTTGAGGTCTCAAGATAAAAAGTCCGTCACCTTTGTTTTCATTATTATATGACTCTAGTTATTGATTGCCTATTCCAATTGGCATTTGATTCAATCTACATGTAGACTTTAAGTTGGTGTTAATAGTGGGTGTTTGCCTCGATCAAGTAGTTGATTTTAAATCTCACAAGGTTACTTCAAATAGAGTCTATTTAATCAGAAAATAAATTTTTCAGATGTTAGGCTGAACATTTTATAGTGGTATTCTTATTTACAGCTCAACAGACCTAAGCTCACGTTAAACTTACAGTTAATGTTAGAGTTTAAAATTCATATCTCCAAATATTTCACTCTTTAATGCATGCTGATGTCTAAAAATTATCGGTACCTATAAATGGCCATCATTTATATTTAATATTTTTGAGTTTTCTTAAAGTTTTATTGCAAATTACGGAACCGTGTAGGAAGCAAATTTGTTATTTACTCTGAGCTGAGAATATATACTTAAATTCGTTATTGCATTCGTTTTATGGCCAAATATAAATATTGTATGTATGTTACCTTACGTTGCAACTAAGTGTTTTGTCAGTAGCAACACTAATTTACACCCATGAAAAGACTCGATAAAAGAAGCAGAGGTTTTGGTCCTTTTATACAATATGATTTTCAGATAGGCTAAAAAAACACAACTATCTTACATAATTTAAGCGCAAGTGGAATACATTTGGCCGAACAATCCACTTTAATCTAAATAATGTATTATGTTATTGTATTGTGTCCAACATGTAGTTTGAAACCCCCAATCGTGGTTTGTGTTTTGTAAAATACCAGATTTTCGGGTTACGTAAGTTCATAACCAAATTCTCGAATTATTTTAGGTTGCTTTGACCCCCAAGTTGGCTTTAAAAAAACGAAAGGATTGCCAGATAACAATTTTATAAAATTCTATCATTCTAATTGGCCAACCAATTGCTATCTATATCAACAATATTCTTTTACATTTTACATCTTTGCAAAATATATAGAAATTCAATTTTCCCAAAACCCAATTAATATCCATTTAGCAAATACCCATCTTAATTACAATTATCTCGATATAAACAACCGTTTCCCGCACGCATATCCATGAACATTTATAAGTTATACATCATTCACTCACCTGGTGGTCCTAAATAAATGGCTCCCTTCGCCCATATCGTTCTCACAATAATTGCATAGCATGCTGATATTATTAGTGCGGGCACTACAAAAAGTACTGTTGAAACGAGTGACATGTAAATTTGCCATCGCCACGGTTCACCTAATTCAATCCAACATTGTGTTTGATCTGCGAAAAAAAAATAAATTTGAAAACATTTTTTTTTTTGTAAATTTTCACGAAAATAGCATAACATAATTTTTATGTTACCTTCAATTAATGTTTCTTCGTATAAAAATAGCATGGGCATTGAAAATATTGCGCTTAGTAACCAAGCCGCTGCTACCAGTCGCCTAGCACGTTTCCCTAAAGAATATACACATAACAAGAAAAAAAAAGCAAAAATTTAAATTTAAATTAATTTAAAAAATTCTAAAGTATTTCCAAAAACAACAACACACACATTTTGGTCAATTAAATTCAATTTTGTATATTTTTGGTAAAAAGTTTTTATATTTCCCAGAAAACTTAACTTTTTTTTTACTTTGTCTTTTATGAATTTTCATGTGTCGTCATAAGTACATACCAAAAACATAAAATTTAAATTTAAATTTAATTAAACCAAATAATAAAATAAGTAAAAATTGTTAAGGTTTCATTTATTGTGGTTGTGCATATATACGTACATGATCCAGAGAAATTCATTGGATGTGTTATGGCATCGTACCGATCTATACTTAACGCCACTAGGACGTATGTTGAAGCGTACGTTACACTCGCTTGTAGGAAACGTATTAGTTTACAAGCAAAATTTCCAGCACGCCATGATACTGTAATACGCCATATTATATCGGTCAATACATTTAACAGTCCGACACAGAGATCTGGAACAAGAAAAAAGTTTTGTTGTTGTTATTTAGTTAAGATATTTTTCTGTTATGTTACTGCAGTAGTACTCGAAAAAAAAATAGTTCAACAAAGTCGAGTGTTTTGTAATATGCATATATCGAGACAATGAGACGTCATTGTTGTGTATGAAAAATATAAAGAAAATATAGATAAGAAAAAGCAGGAAAACTTAATAAAAAAATATTTTTGATGGTTTTCTTGGATATACAAACTTCTCGATGCAGTTGAAAATAATCGAAATTGTTTTTGATAAATTGAAAAGAATCTGGAATATATATATATATATATATATATATATATATATATATATATATATATATATATATATATATATATATATTAATTCAATATCAAATTAAATTAAATTAAAAATGGGAAAACCGAGGAAAAGTTTTTGACGTAATATTTGAATTGGGAAAACTGAATAAGCTATACAAATTATTTATTATGTCAAACTTTGGTTCTGCATGTCTTATAAACTTTTTACAATTTTATTGTAGACAGTTAAATTACCGTATCAACATTCAGACTGAATCAGTTTCCGTTCTCGGATCAATTCTGAATCTTTTGCTAGACGACCCAATATAGAATTCAATTTTTTTTAAGCGAAGTCCAAATTTGGTATAGAAACGGTGCCCTCGACTTTACTAAAAAGTTACACTCTTTTATGGTCGTCCTCTATCAGCTTATTGTCATGATCATCGTACAGGAAGTAACCGAGTAAGCGGGGCATATGTGAAGATTTTGTGTTTCCTTGGCCAAGAATGAAAATACTATTCATGCGGTAATTTTTTTCTAATTAGAAATTCAAGGGGTTGTTACTTGTTATTTTATTTTTACATATGATCTTTGTATGAACAGTGTTAAAATTCAGAACCGGAAATATTTTTTGTGTATTTGCTGAATACATTTTTTGAAGCCGGAAATGGAAGTATACTGTAACAAACAAAATCCATCCAAATCTGAATTTGAAAATATCTTTGAAATTAATGATCCATCACCACAAAATAATCTAAGTTGTAATGATAATATTGTATCTGTATTAGGTAGATCCTTTAGGATGCTGTGTTTCATTTCTTGGAACTATTGCAGAAAAAATGCCAATTATTTCAGAATTAGATTGGATGATCCCGAAGTCTAGCAAGATTTAAATGATAAAATCTTAACTCATCTTGTTGAAAAAGGCCCCAAATCAATTAAAGGTATTTGTTATCCTTTGTCCGGTAAAAAATTTAATGACAAACATTTTAAAAGGATGAAATCAAATAGAGCAACACTTGATAGATCATCCACCAACGATGATCCAAGAAAGAAGGAATGAATTTGTATTTTTTTTAGATGTCTCTAGCCCAATTTTGTATTATCCCTGCAACTGGCTCAGACTTGAACTTCTTTTGGAGATCGCTGTTTCTACTCATACCATGGTGCGTTTACAATAGTTTGCAAAACTTTATTTGGAAACCTTTGCATTATATCAACGTTGATGTTTGGAGCGGCCCCAGAACTGTATTTCGGTATTCCACACGAGTTTTAAGATTTATTTATAGAGCAATAGTTTATTACTAGTTTACTAGTTAATATGTGGGAGTGTCTACCTATTAACCAATCTATTTTATGGAGTTTTAGACGTAGTTCTTGATTTTTTTTTTTAATACTACAAAAGTAGTCCAATTTTTCAAAGTAGTACAGGCTGATGAAGAAGATAGTAATCTTCGAAATTAATTTCTGTTTAAAACAAAAAAGTTTAATTTGTATTTTTTTAGAAATTTTATTCTTTTTAGCAAAAATTTGGATTGTTGAATGTTCTTAACAAATTGCTTAACTTCAACATCTAGTTCATCTATGTTTTCTGTTGGAGTTATCAGTTGTATTTTGATATCTAAACAAACTCTGAAAAAGTTCCAATCTGTGTGCTTATTACAAAGATAGGCTGTTTTTTCATTTTGTATAAGATGTCTTCACTAAATATTAAAGATCTGAGTTCATTCTTCTACTGAAATGGAATGCTTTGAAATATTCCTTGTTACAAAGAAGTCTATTAAATCTGATGTTTTGGTTGGGTAATTGGGTATATAGCACGATGGTTTACCTGTTATAATGCTTCACGGATGCTTTCTTTAATTGCCTCCAAGAGCTCCTTTCCTTTAGTCGTTGTCAGTCGGGACCCCCAATAAGTATTCTTATCATTAAAATTGCAGCCTGCGATAACCCTTTTTCCCATAAAATTAAAGAATTCTTTATATTGATTTTTCTTTAGAGAATGCTTGGCAGGCAATATAAGCCTGTAACTGCCACCATATATTTTGTCGTTTCAATAGCAACTGATGTACATTGCTCTGGCTGAGCTGCTTTTATGGTATGACCAATTTTATATCTTCTAAATTTAATAAATGATTCTTTGGTAAAATGTGTCTCTGATATAAGGCAAATATCAATGTTTTGTGTACCTAAAGAACTAACTGCAATTCAAGCTGTTATTACTGAAGGCTCATTGGCGTTCCAGCATAAGATTTTAAGATATTTCCACATTTCTTTCTTTAGGGATAGGTCGCCCAATTGCTATACTCAAGTCGTTGTGACCTCACGTCAAACGAATTGAGTTTTCTTGATTCGGAGCATCAGCTGTTACTTGCACATGTGGTAATTTTCAATCTACAGCTCCACTAGGTGTAACTGCAGTATTTTTACTATTTTTCATGTTATTTAAGTGACGATTAGGATTCTAATTGATTCTGGGTGCTGTGTTTTTGCAGCTCATTTTTTGTCTTTAATGCTCTGCAATTCAATAGCTACTCTGTAGCCTGTATAACTAGCTGAATGATTATCTCCGTAGTGTCACATTGTGCTAATGCTTCAGCGCGGTTCTTTGTAGCAGTAGGATTGACCAAACGATTTTCTCAATGGTTATTTGGTATAATTTTTCAAAATTTTCTTCCGAACTAAAAGTTAACAATTAGGTTCTTTATTACGTAATTCATTTTAATTAATGCTTCAATTGCTTTAAAGCCGTTTGCTCTAAGATCATCAATTATTTTTCTTACATGCCCGATGTACATTTTTGGCCAATACTCGTATAGGCTTAGTTAGTTTATTTTCGTAAGTGTGCTAAGCACGTTTGTCTTTATACATTTCAGAATCTTCCACATTAATTTTAATATTGATACCATTCATAAATTTTGTTTTAAGCTTGTCCTTGGGAATAATTGTTTTAATTTGCTCAAAAAAAGAGTCATAATCTTTTATTTCATCGATTATTACTGGTGGTGGTGGTGGGAAACCTTTCTTAGTTTTTGTCTCTTTGGGTTCCTTTCCTTTAGGTGGACTAGGCGTGTTGTTTAACTTCCCTATTTCTTCTCTGGCTCTTAATTTGTTCTAATCCTCAATTTGTCTAATCCTCGTCTGTATTAAACCAACATTTTCCGGAACTTCTGGATTATTTTGATTGTCCATTTTTACATTTTCTTTTAGTTTTTTTACTTCTCCCTCGAGAATTTGTATATGGTTTTTTTGTATATATCTATGCCATCTGTTATGGGGCCGAAGCACACCCAACTCTTGTGCGGTTACTTTTTAACGTCCTACCTTACGCCGTAACCAGCCAAACCGAGGACGCACGAATACAGGTTCGGTTTGAATCCATCTGCACAACATAGTTGTGTTCAACAGCATCACCGATCGAAATCAGATGATGAAAAATCTCTTTTGCAACCCTCCCCTTTTGGGATTCGAACCCGGTACCGCAGCTTTAACCACTGCGCTATTTGCTCGGTAATTTGTATGTGTTCTTGCAGTTCTAGACAAGAAAACAAAGAACTTAATAGTAGCATTAAGTTCTTTGTTTTCTTGTCTAGTTTATGCTAGAGCTATGAGTTGTTCCCCATTTGAGGGCTTTTATATTTTCTTAAAACATCTTAATCTGCTTTAGCTGTAGTGTACAACTATTTATATTTGTTGTCCGTAACGTTAGAGATCTTACAATTTTCCTACTCTTTTGAAAGATGTTAGGCAAAATTTGACTCATTTCGTTATTAACTATATATAGCAATAGTTGGTTGCTCCCAGAATCCATATAACCGAGCTCTGAAGAGAGCGAATTTTCCTGAATATCGCAGATATACCACCTGAGGTAGTTTTATTGTTGATTGTTTTTATCATTGCTAGTACAAAAATGCTCTAGGTTCTAAATGCTTAATTTGAGTCTGCATTCTATGTTTTTTTCCTTTTATATTTAAGCCAGTATTATAGGGGTGTTAATTATTGCTAGGGGTGGGGGTATGCAAAATTTTCTATCTTGAAACAATCTATAGTTCTATAGAAGAAATAGTTCCATAGAAAATTTGGGATAATAATGTGAAAACATTAAATCTAAAGCATACACGACAAATGTTAAAGTCGCAAATCGCAATCCGACCGACATGCCTGCCGTTTCTTGGTAGTAATCCTTGACTTAAAAACTGTTTCGCGGTTCATTTTGTACAATTTATATGGCACAATAAGCGGGATGTTCATCATTGCACCCTTTATTGCCCCGTCATTAACTAAATTCTTCTGCATTGACCAACAACTCTGTGCCAACGAAACACTTGGTGACCGCTGTATATTTCATCAGCTCTTTTTTTTAGGCAAGTCTCGCTTGATAAAATAGACTGCTTTCTCTATTTTAAACATATTTAGGTTTGCTGTGAATTAATGGTTAAAAAATCGTATTTGTATTTGAACTTTGAACCATTTCCAGCATTACAGGACCACCAACCATACCTTGTGGCCATAAATATTTTTCATTGCGAAATCTAATGCGAGTGCCATTTTGTGTAAAGTTTTTTTTTGTTCAACTAACGACTTTGCAATACACGTCTTAAAGAAACTTTGAATTTATGTATAAGTACCGCCCCCATATATAAATACTGACGTTTACTAGATACGTATCATCGTAAATAGTTCACTCCTTATGGTGCACGATGTTTAGTAATGGTGCTGAGAAATCAGTTGCGTATAATGGTTAGCCATGGTAAGTTTTGTTTGGAACTCGTTACTTTTCTAAAACCTCATTGACCATGACTCCTAAGGATAAACGAGGCTTTACAGTGAACTGACTTCGGCAATCTGTGTGTGGGATTTTTGGGCCTAGGTGTAAAAGGAAATTTTGGATTTCAAAACAGTTGGTAATCGTATGTATAAGTTAAGTTTACGCATTTGTATATTTATACGCGTACGGATGTAAGCCAACCCAAAAATAAAGGCAGGAGCACGACGTCTGATTAGCGATTGGTGACTTAAATGCTAGAGCTGTGGCAATAATCAAACTGACTTGTATCATAATATAGAACCATACTCTTGATACGCACTAGCGACCGATGAATAGGAAAGGATGATATACTTTGCGATTGTACACGCTCTCATTGTGGTTTAATTCTTTTCTTACAAAAGTATTCACAGTCCATGTTTCCAGGACACACCCGCCTAAAACGTTTTGTACTAAAATTTACCACTTGTAAAACTTTTAAGGGACGCTTTTGGGTCAGTCAATATGTGAGGTTATATCGGTCTACCAAATTCGTAGGTACTATCGTAGTTTTCGGATAAGTCAGGGATCACGAGGAGATGTAGATTAGAAAACACACTACCATAATCCTGTTAGCAATAGCATTATAAGGAAACAAATCGCCGTCCTGATGATATTAGCGCTCTACAGGAGGTTTAAGATAACTTTAATTGACAATGTCGTCATTTATAGGTATGGTGAATATTAAACAAAAAAATAATTGATTTGATGATGCAGTCAGTGTTGTTCCTCTACGCGTAAATTTTCGTTGTCTACACTTCTGTGTAGACAATTACGTAGCCAATCAAAATTGGTGTAGATAATGTCGACAATGTCGAAAATCGTGTAGACAACGTCGACAATCGTGTAGACAATGGTGACAATGATGTAGTCAATGGGCGCTTTCAGTTCCGCCAACTGTTGGCAACATGTTAAGTAAAATCAACATGTTGAGTACTGAATGCAACCGATATATTCGATAAAACTTTTGAGTTAAATGTCATTTTTTCCATCGGTGTTTGTATATTGAATGACGTAGCGAACATTTATATAGTGATGGAAATCGGCTCATTTTATGTTGGCAACATGTAAATTGAAATACGATACCGATAGGTAGCGGTATCGCTAGAGATGGCGGATCTGAAAGCTCCCAATGTATACTTAACACAACGTCTTTTAGGAGACAGATTCAACGTCTTTTAGGAGATGTATTTTGACATTAAAGTTGTACACGCATCTAACGACATCTTTTGTTTAAAGTTTTAAAGTGTGAATCATGATTATCAGAAAAAATATTTTTAATGTACAATGTCTGACGTCTCTTAGACGATATTACCACTAGCGTCAATGGATGTCAACAACCTAGTTAGCGCTTAATTTAACATTTTTCAAAAGTTTTGATTAACATCAAAATAAATCAAATTATTTTGCTGACAAAAACGCTGACGCATCATAGTAATTTATTATGAACATTTGAAAGAAAATGTTGACGGCATATACAAACAAAAAGTGGCCTTCAAGCCGACCACCACAAGTAG
This sequence comes from Tipula confusa, assembly GCA_963556175.1. Lineage (NCBI taxonomy): Eukaryota > Metazoa > Arthropoda > Insecta > Diptera > Tipulidae > Tipula > Tipula confusa. Next base: position 199,159,034 of record OY744476.1, on the reverse strand, counting down.
TATATTTAAGCACCTATAAGTATTTAAATCTGTGCTTCTGCTAACTTGTAACTACTCGTAAGTGTAACTGCTCCTATTATTTTGCATGAGTAGTCACGAGTAGTTAAAATTTAGTAAAGACACACACCCAAGTACTTGTGGTGGTCGATTGGAAAGTAACTAGTATTAAAGGCACGGTCCTAAGTATGTCCTAAGTATGCATCACTAATAAAAGCTCTTGCGATGTTTGGAACGAAGTTATAACGAACAATTTAGTTTTCGATCAGTGTTTCAGATAGTATATTTTATAAATCATTTAAACAAGGACACACTGAAAAAGCAGCGTCAGCAATTATTTGCTAAGGCAGCCTAGTGGAATCACTTGGTCGAACATTACTAGTCGTAATGCCATGAAGCGACAGTTAATTGAATTAGACGCACCGAAATCACACGATAATTATCGCCAACCTATGGTACTTCTAATGATGACGATTATAGGTCTGCGAAAACAATTCTCTGGTTATATTTATGGGACACATTTTCATCAAAATATTTGCAGTAAAATAAAAAAACAAAAAAAAAAAACATTTACTACTCCTCACCCACATAGAAAGAAGCCAACATCGCAATCAATATTCTAAATCGATGAATCCTATAATAAATAAAATTCCAAGTATTTATTAATCGTAACCATTACAATCGAAATACATTTTTCGATATCCAAATGAATATAATTAATAAATTTTAAGATTATGAATCTATAAAAAATATATAAAAATACAACAGACGTCTTAGAATGGTGTAGGCGTCCTTCCCAGGAAATAACTACCGTATCAAGGTATAACTGATTACCTGTCTCGCCAAATATAAAACCGTATCAATTTATGGGGAAAATATTTTAATTTTTTTTTGATTAAGCCTACAATTTGATATTAATATTGGTATCATTTTTATTTTGACGAAAATGGACCAATTCAGTTTTCTTAGAAAATCGTTTCGTTTGTCTCGTCATAATATTAAAAATTTTTATATTTTTTTTGTTTGGTTTTTGGTTACCGATCCAACTATCAATGATAATCTAAATTACCATCCATCTTGATGACTATCTAATCATTATTAGAAAAATAGAAACGTATATGCGACGATGATTCCAATCAATTTTGAAACTTTCACATAAACCACTGCATACCCGATTAGATTCTGCTAAAAAAAAATGAAAGTAACCAACATTTTTTTTTATTGAATTATTTATAATTTTTATAGCATTTTCTTCGTATACAGACGGAGCATTTGAAAACCAAATTATAAAAATTAGATCACAATAAAAATGTAACGAGTGGATGAAATCTAAAACGTGGTTTTATGGGATTTTAACAGTCATAAATTTGTAAAAATATAAAAATTGGGAAAATTCAAATTAATTTCCGCACAATTTAATTGTTCGCCTCAAATTATTATTTATTATAAGCGGAATTTTTTTTTAAATACTATGGTTTTTTGGTTTCAATTTATGCCACAATCATTCACTTCCGGTGATTTAATTTTGTAATTGGATTAAACTGCTAAATAGATTCGGTAGTGTATAAGTAAATTGAAAAATTAGGGTAATGAAACGCCAAACGTTAGGTCAACAAGTTTAGAAACCTATAGTTTGTTCCTCTTCGAAATATGGTGGCACTGTTTTGGCCATTGCCATAGATGGATTAATTTATTGTTGACTTTGATGAGTCTTTAAAATCAGTAAAACTAATGGTTATTAGGTGTATTAGATGGAAATGAAGCTACAATTTTGGTTGATACAGATCAAACTGACAGTCCTGCTATTTTTAATAGCTCTGAAACAACACAACTAATCACTGGCAAAGAGGCCGTAGATCTCTCGGAAGGTGTGGCAAAAATTAAGTCTAAAAATGATTTGTTTAATGGTACTGTCTTACTGTCAAAAAAAACAGAATATAACCGTTAGAGAAGTAGAAAATATTTGAACAATTGCATTAAGCATTGAAGTGATTTTTGCTAAAAAAACCGCTATGAGACTTCATCAGTACTTCTATAAAATATTCATACATTTTAATAAATCTTTTTGGAAATGATAGTCTTGGTATTGCCGAATATAATACGGCTCCTGCTTGACAACCTTTTATAAATAGAAAATCACTTGATGTGGGCAGATCCGAAGTATAATCAATCATATAAAATTGACATCTTATTGAATTCTAATTATTTTCAAAAGTTTTGATGAGCCAGGTTGTCAAAAGAAATCAAACAGAGAACCACTAGCCCAACAGACAGATCTTATTATATTTGAGAATATTTTTAACAATAAACCTTCCAGGATCGAGTCGTTGATTACCTTCATTGACATCGATAAGCAATTAAAACAAAAAACTTGGGAAAAGCTTTTTATATAATTTAAAGATGATTTCGTTATCTCAAAATAAAAAAAATTAAATATAGAAATTTTTCAATTGATTATTAATTGTTAAGATCATAATTAGATTCTTACCTGCTATTGCCAATTGTTTTATAAAAAAATTCATTCTCGATTTTCGATTTTTATTTAAAAACAGTGTTATCAGTACGGCAGAATTTCCCAACACAATCACAGTGAATAATATCCATAATACGATTAATTGTTCCGTCTGAAATGAAAAAAAACACAAAATGGTAAAACAATTAGAAAATTATTCGGAAAATGTATTTTCTATATAAATAAATAAATCAAATAATCCGGCTTCCAATATTAAATCTCCTAATTTTAAATTTCTTCTTATACCCAATTCTTGTATATAGCCTTCGTCGAGATTACAACACAGTATTGTTTTTATACGGATAAATCTTTCGACTTATGTGCGCGCTTCCAATTTATTTTTATTTATTGGAAAATTAAGGAAACAATATGCAATAACGAAAAATAAAAAATAATTTTCATTTTATTTTAAAAATCGTTAGGAAAGCGAATTTCCCGTTATGATTTATAAGCGGCGATTATGAGAAACTAGAATAACAGGAAATTACAGTGGAAAATTATTTTCATTTTTTATATTGACATTATATTATGTATATAGCGAAGATAAACTTGCAAAATATGCTGTACCAGCAGACTACAGTGGACATCATAAATACTTTGCTCTAATCATTCAAGTGGACAAATAAGTTACAGCATGGACTTGATGATATCCTTTTTATTAGATGTATTAAACCCATTTTCGTGTTGGTTTTAATAAATCAACAGCGATTCTATTTATACTCTCGTGTTATTAAAAAAATAATCGATATCGTTGATTTTATGTTTTTCGTTTGGTGTGCGTTTGTATTTGATGCTGCTATGGTGAACGATTAAAATTTGATGAGAATTTGATTTAAAAAAAAAAAAAATTTAAAATCAAAATTAGGATGAGCTGCCTAGGTTTTTTATTTATATAAATATTTTGGAAAAAATTCGATGAATTTTAATTTCAATTGATATTTTAAGGGTCTGGTCGATGACCCATTAGGGTATTTATTTGTTTATTGGTTGTGGGTGATGGATTTGCGTCGTCTGCACACAAATTAAAAACAGAATGATGACACCTTTTTAATTGTAACTAATGAAATATAACGCGTTGGTATTATCTTTAATTATTACTAATTGATTTTTACCGACTTTAAGTCGGTTAAACACTTTAAATCACTCAAATATATTGAAATATATTTGCTCCTACTAAAATGTCCTTGTATAAACATTATAAACGTTTATCTGGTAGTTCATGTCAAAGTTTTAGTCAATATTGTAAAATATGCCTTTAGTAAAAGCTTTGTGATTAGCTTTGCTGTACAGTAAGGAAATGCTCTATCTTCGATACTCGTTAATCTCATGTTAAAATTTTCCTTTTGTAAAAGTAAAACATGTCAAGACAACATCTTGGACAGCTGGAGAATAACTACTGATTTCACCGGAATCAAGAGTCCAACACGAAATATATGATCACAGGTTTTAGAGACCAAGACGCAATACATTTTAGTAGTAGTAACCGTACACATTTGAAATTGCGACGAGTTTCCAATCCCTCGGTTCCCTTGTCACTCATGATAGTTGTGTGGGAGTGGCCAGAAATAGCCTAGAAAAATCTGTTTTGTTATTACTATTATCAAAAGCTGACACGATCAAAATGTAATCATTTTGTGATTAAATTTTTTTGGGGACATATATTTGTACTAAATAAAATTTGCACCATACCCCTTGTATTTGTACCTCCCTTGTATGTTTGTTGGTAGTAACTTTCAAATTTAAATATCATCCGTTATTTTTTATAGCAGATTCAGCTTTTACTGCTAAAATTAAGTAGAATTGGCTGATGTACTTTTTTCGAAGAATAATAAATTTTTTCGATGTATGAAGGCGCTGCAATCGACTCAATTAACTTTTTTCGTTTTCTCTACTAAGAATCCTGAACCATTTTGTCCACTTGCCTCATCATCATTTAAGTACAGTAAGTGATTAACAAGATAAACTTATACTTCAATGCACTTATTAATCCGCATTTCAAATAATTGCGTACACAATGATGAGAAACTGCTTGACAGGCTTGAATTTCATTACAAGCACTCCTAATTCGCTCAATCGTTGTCTCGCGTGTTGTTGGATCTAGCTGGTTAATTTACCAGAGAAGCTTTACCGATCCAGCCACCATTAACAAAAAAACATTTTATAATTCCTATTCAAGTTGTCTTCAATAATGTAGGAGCCGATAAGCTGGTTGCTAATTTTTATACAGCACACGTGGACAGTTCGTGGACGCTAATGTTCAACTTGATGTGCCAATATTAATACTCTAGGAATGCATGATGTGTCGATTAACCGTGCAGTGGTTTGTAAAAAACGACTCGTAGTCAAATAAAGCGTAGCAAAAAAATCTGTTTTTGTTGTATATACTTGTTCACATGCTTTTTGATAAAAAGCTATCCTAATTTATCCACCAAAAAAGTTTACCTCGCACTGATTACGTTAAATATATTCATGCCAATTTTTGGATAAATTTCATAGCACTGTCACTTGGAGTTTTTTACAACGGGGTGAATACTAAGAACAATACGGTGCTTTGGTAAAATGACGTTTTTGGGGATTAGTATCGAAAGACAAGTTCCGCGGGTGTACAAAAATAAATCCAGCTGTCAGGAACAATGGTATAATATACTGAGTTGATGCTGCTCGAAAAATGATGCAACAATCTAGATTCTCTGTGTATATAGATTGTATGGCGTGGATTGTTATCTTGTTTCTGTTAGAGCCCGCTATGGATTTAAGATCCTAAACTGGTTCCTCTACTTCAGTTATGTAGTGTGAATCGAGAAGAGTTAACAAATTGTCCCAAGAAACTCTGGAACTTAATTAACAGTAAGAAAAAAGTACTTGGGTTTCCTCCGTTTACTATGTCTTACCAGAGCAGCATCTGACATCTTCGTCAGCTATTTAATTATTTTAGATTTACTGAACAGTATAAGTTCTTGATTGGTGCTCACTATTAACGTTAGTAAGAAAGCGGGTCATGGAGGTTTTTCACTGATACGGTATCAGTGGTACGGTATCTCTGAGAGCCTAACAGCCGGTAATCTGTTAGGCTCTAAGATTCACTCTCTCAACTTTTTAAACTATGGCCTCTCCGAACCAATTCCAAGAGAATTTCGATTCTTTTACTTGTTATTTGAAGTCTTCGATTACCGAGCAATTGGCGCAGTGGTTAAAGCTGCGGTGTTTGGGACGGGAGGTACCGGGTTCGAATCCAACGGGGGAGGGTTGCAAAAGGGATTTTTCATCACCTGATTACGATCGGTGATGACGAAGAACACAACTATGACCCCTGTTGGAGTGCAGAATCTATGGGCCGAACCATCGTCCATGTCAGTCCAGGCTGGTTGGAGCAATGCAATGTGCAGATGAATATAAATTCGAACCTGTATTCGTGCGTCCTCAATTTGGCTGGTGACGGCGTAAGGTAGGACGTTCAAAATTAACCGCGAAAGAGTTGGGAGAGCTTCGGCCGCAGAACAGATTGCAGAGTTCAGAAACAAAAAAAAAAATGTCTTCGATTATCACTTGTCGAGAGATTTTTACACGGAAAGCTAAATTTAAATTTTGGTCGTAATTGATGTAATTTTGTTGTTAGCTGTAATTTTTATGTTCCCGATGGTAGTCACTGTAGGTGTCAAATATTTAAATTAATAAAGATAATACGAAGGGTAGTTATGACGTTTTTTCAAGACTGTTCTTGAGCGATTTAGTTTGGCACACTGGAATCGCTAGTTATATCTTTGAGAATTTTGAGCCAATAGAGCAATTATATTATTTTTTTCAGTGACTTGACGTGTTTTTTAACATCATGCTGGAAGTAGAGAGAGGCAAAATTATCTGCCAGATTTTCCATAAACCAGATCCATTTAAGTTCTTTTTTGTTTATAGTGTTAGTTGTCTCTATTTCTTTTTCTGTTTCTTTAGTTTTAGCCACCTATATAATGAATCGAAAAAAATCTGTCAGAACATTCAAGCTTCAATTCACACTTTATTTTGTTCATCAAATCATTTAGGATATGTGTACAAATTTTGCGTCAGGACACGACCTTGTAGGAAGAGTATTCTTCTTCATACTTTTCCCGAAAAGGTTGGTCAGCTATGTAGCATTTTAGAATATGATAAAACTTCTTTGGTAGATGCAGTTTAAGTTTTAGTCCTCGATGCCGTTCTTTTTCAAGGCTTGTACTCCATCCAAGATGATAGTTGAACATTTTTTTTGCTTTACTGCACATATTTAATTATGTCTGTGATTCTGTAGACTCGTTCTATAGTCAAATGTTTTTCTCTGAAACCAATTTGGCAATTTTTATGAAATTGTTTGAAGCAAAAATTAAAGACATGTTCGATTTTTTCACATTTGGTGGTTTGTTTGGTTTTTGTATCATTATAATTTCTGCCACTTTCCTTTGGTGTAGAACTTAGAAAAAGTAGAAGTTGGTCTTGGATGAAGTTGGAATGTGCTTTGAAGATGCCAACCAATCAGCTTTTTGCTTAGCACTCTTAGCTCAAGTTCCGTCATCACTTTTTATTGCAGCCAGTCTAGTTTTAGTTCTAGACTTTTGGTTACTACCCAAATTATACCCATTTATACCCAATTATAAATCGACTAGTTATAATATCTTTGATTAGAAATTTTAGTTTATTGCTTAGATAGTTAAGTATACTTTTAGGTTGTGGTTTTCGTATTTTCCGTTTTTCTGTACTCAATTATCTATCTTCTCAAGAGTAGTTAGTATGTTTTAGAGCTTATTTTTGATTATTAGGCATACTTTGTCAAGCTGCTTGTTGTATATTATTGTAAAAATGTTATAAAATTATCTTTCTCTAGCTTTCAAAATATAACTTGCTCCAAAATCGAATTCTCTCGATAGAATCTTTAATAGAATCTTTAGAATCTAATAGAATCTTTATTAAACTCCCGCCCTATAAATTAGTCTCTGGATGAACACTTTGTTGCGCTTACACCAGCGAGTTTTATCATCAGACCAGTGCATTACCTAAATGTTTTTGTTGAGAGTTCGTTGTTCATAAAATAATTTAATTTACTCCAGAAAAATATTATTGAGTAATAATTTATTTAAATCAAACGATCAGGGCCGTTTTGAACACGAAGATCGTCAAAGTGGTGTCTCACTCATTCCTCTGTCGCAAATAGCTGTCGAAGAGCATGGATTTTATTTGTTGAGGTCGTGATTGGTCTTTGAAGGACAAACAGATATTTTCAGTAAACGTCTTACCACAATTTTGATAGAAATGGCCCGACGAAATCAATATGTAATCTCTTACAAGGACCAGAAGGTATTGGTTAATTGGAATACTTCTTTTTGTAACGGTGCTATAAAACGATTCGGTTAAAATCCTGATCTTGATAAAGATGAAATATAACACGTAAATTATTCATCTGCAAATATAACTTTCATTAAATAACGATAAACTTTCACGAAGCTGAAAACAAGCAAATACGTATAAGGGTTTGGCCAACCATTTTCAATTAATTCTGATACCTGACATAATTCTAAATTATTCCGTGTTTGGTCTTGTATTTCTGATGCGTTGGTAGGATAATTATCAATCGCCGTTTGATAAATGTCATTGATGTTGTGACAATATGCTTCACTGGAGTCAAATTCAAGATGAGAGCCGCTTGGAACACTCGATAGTGAATCTGCATTTTCGTATTGTTGACTCAGCGTCAGTTTTCAACTTTATCTGAACTTAAGTATTTTTGAACAGCAGTTATTAAATAATGTTTCAGCCGACTCTATCTCGATGCAAATTTCCTCATCGCGTTTCCTGACATGGAACACAAGACCTTTAAACTCCAATATCTGACCAATATCTTTATGCTAACGATCCTTGGATGATCAAAATGTAATGCTTTGAAGACAATTGTGGTCCGATTTTCCAAAAGTAAACAAACCAGTCGGTACTTTGTATTGACGACTAAAATAAAGAATTACCTGTACAGTCTATACGATCTGGCCATCTTACAATAACATCTAGCTATGAACTTTATAGAAATTGGAGAATTCTAAAATCATCATCGTAAATGAAAGGTGAAGTAGTATTAAAGAGTAGTACCGCTCTTTAATCCCACGGGATCTTCTAAGGATCTTTTAGGCTTCTATGATTCGTAGAAGCCTAAAGACAAATCTTTTAGGCTTCTATGATTCGTAGTATTTTTTAAAGAATTTGAAAATAGGAGTATTACTACCGCTCTTTAGTCCCACTGGATCTTCTAAGGAAACCTTTTTGGTTGATAGTTGGAATTGATAGTTGGTTGCCAATTGTAAAAATATGGTCTCAAAGATCTCAGTAAAGGGTCAAGCCTGACCTGCAATGCTGCTGAATTTTTTTTTTAGTTCTGTAGCCACTTTACTTCCATTATATATGGGCGGATGTCACCCTTAATATTATTAAATCCTTTCAATTTCTACTTTTCGCTTCTACTGTTTTTTCAATTGCCATACAATTCGTTTACCTACTAATTCTTGTACAAGTTGAATTTAAGATATCTAACCATAGATTCAATTGTGCGGTCATTTTGATCCATATAAGTACTATAATCATTTCTATTAGCGTTCAGCTTTTTGGTGAAAAATCTGCCTTTTCCTTAAATTTAATTAATTACTTTACTTCTTTAAGAGTTTTTCACTGTCTTCTAGATAGTTGAATCGAGTTTTAGGGACAGTTTTGCTGTGTATCACTTTCTGGAAAGGATCCCACTTTCATTTTATTCTTCATTAAAAAAATCCTTAAAATTATATCTCCGCTATCGCTAGTATAAGAAGGTTTCTACCAGGTAAAGCATTTCTTTTAAGTTCTTTTTACGTCATATCTTCATTTTTTATAGCTGTGGTGTAAGGGAAAAATTTCAATTTCGCTTAATTTTTTACGTAACCATGGACCGAACCATCGCCATGTCAGTGCAGGCTGGCTGGAGCAATGCAATGTGCAATGGATTTAAAATCGAACCTGTATTCGTGCGTCCTCAATTTGGCTGGTGACGGCGTAAGGTAAGACGTTAAAAATTAACTGCGAAAGAGTTGGGAGAGCTTCGGCCCCAGAACAGATTGCAGAGTTCAGAAACAAAAAAAAAAAAAAAAAAAAATTCACTCAAACCAATTTACATTTTTAATTCTAAATTATTATTCTAATTTGACGATGTCAGTTATTCAAATAATAAACTGTATTCTACTAAAACTATGTTTTTGGAATAAATCTATTCTATCCAAATCTGAACTGCGTTTTAGGTTTTTTGAATTTTCGGAGAACAAAAGGGCTCTTTATAAAATTAGAATTTCATCAAACTTGCGGGTTAAATTTCATCATTATGTACTGCAATATTTACCTATTATTCTTACGATTGTTATACTCCAAAACATATCCATGGTTCAAAGCTCATATTAATTATAATATCCTGTATGAGTTAAATATATTTCACAAACTGCAATTAATTATTCTTTGTCTCGTGCCAATTGTACTTTAAAAATGAAAATCGTTTACATACCCACAGTCGTTTATAAATAAAATAAATTTATTTTTGCATACTAAGGTGGAAAATCAAAGCAAAATTTTTAATTTATAAATTTTAGTAACGCACAAAGCATCGCTAATGCTTATGCCATTAATTGCTGCACGTTTAAATTGAAGTTAAAATAACAAATGATTACTTTAATATGCATATATATGAAGACTTCATAAAATAAAGTACTTTATATCAACATAATATACAAAACAAGTTCAGCCACAACATAAGTAATTTTTAATATGCCACAACATATTGGCACGCATCCTGCATTCGTCCAAAACGTATACAAAAACAAATTTCAAAATTGAAATGTCAAAACGAATTAAAATATAAAATTTCTAATTTTTTGCGTAAATTGATTTTAACGTTGCGGAAAAATGTTCAGCCGCACGATTTTGATACATTTAATAAAAATACAATTTTAAATTAGTACATTTGGTGGCCGACAGTGTTTATAAATTTATATATTCATATGCGAATTAAAACACTTTGTGTTCCGGAAACGGATTTGTGGTTAGTTAAAAAAACAATATTTTGTTGTTTTTTTAAATAACAAATCCAATCTAATTTTAATTAAGTAAATAAATTAAGACAAGACATTTTTAATTAATTTTCGTTGATGATGAGTTAAATGAAAATTATTTATATATATATATATATATATATATATATATATATATATATATATATACAGTATAGTGAGCTAACACAGTGGTAAATTATGTGTGAATATCGTTTTATGAATGATTGAGATGTAGGAATTTAATATAAAACCAATTCACTATAGAATTACGGTCGTGTATAGTAAAACCTTAGCACAATAAATTTACATTATGTCTGTTGCCACAAATAAAGTGATTATGGCTATTTGATTGGATTTTATGGTGATTTGTTCTCGTCTCAAAAATTATTTAAATAACTAAAACTATAAAGGCAATGTGATAATTATTAAGTACCTAAGAACATTTTGAGATGCAACATGTCTAAGCATTCGACTGTATATTTTAGTACTCGGTAGTTATTTAAAAATAAATTAATTTTACTTGAATGAGTTTCATCCAAAAGAATGAGGAATTTTTATTATATCAAAATATTAAATTTCTAGAAATACGAAAATATTAACTGTGCAGATTTATTATGTTATTTATGTTATTTATGTTAGTTTGTCTGGATACCGCATCTATTTATAAACAAATATTCGTTTAGCATGTTAGCATGTTGTTTGTCACGTCATAGTGCAAAAAAATTACTTGCATTATTTGTACTGTACCTAATGTAAGTCTCAAATGCCTGATTGCAGTTCCATACGACTTAAGATAAAATGGTTTCTGGCAAGGCTAAATCACTATCTTTTACCTTAAGCCGTCTTTACATAGAGAAAGAAGATGCTGTAACTTTTCATAAATCTGCTCCAAATTATAACGCAAGATTGCGAGTTTTGCACCACATTTTGACTCAAGAGTAGTCACCTTAGTCTAATCCACGACGATTAATCTAAGTATAAAGTTAGAAATTTGTAGGCCTCCGATTTCATCGGCCTCATCAGCTTTACATATGGTTCAAAGAAACCTGAATGGTGTGCGTTCAGTGATTATCGCAGGCTGAAAGCTATTACCATTCCTAAACTTAATCCGCAAAGAAGTGGAATTTTGGGCCCAATCATGCATATAGTTTATCAAAAATCTAAAGTACATAAACATACTCGTTCGGAATTGGGATGATTCGACATATACTAGCTTATTGATTTGAAGTACATCATGGACATATATGTCATTTGAAAGCCCTATTTAATACCTCAAAATCAGCTAAAAGTTTTTGTTTTGATTGCGCACATCCAACCGATTTCAATGATGGAAAATTTATCAAATTTGCGAAAAAATTGCATTTGCGGGAAGTTTTGTTGAGTGACTTTTTCGCAAACAAAACTGCAGCTGAAAGTCATCGTTTGCTCGTGGATTTGTATGATGAGCATGCTCTTGCAAAAACACAGTGATTTGAGTGTTTTAGTCGCTTCAAAAGTGGTGATTTTGACATCAAGGACAAATAGCGTTCTGGTCAGCCGAAAAAGTTTGAGGATGAAGAATTGGAGGTATTACTCGATCAAGATTCATGTCAAATGCAAGAAGAACTTGCAGAATCATTGGGAGTTGATCAAGCAACAATTTCCTGACGTTCAAAAGCCTTGGGATTCATCCAAAAGATGAAAGGCGAGGCCAGCCCATTGACACCAAAACCGAATATTCACGGGGCCAAGGTCATGCTGTGTATTTGGTGGGACCAGCTAGGTGTGATCCGTTATGAGCTGTTGCCAAGTAACCAAACCATCAATGCCCAACTCTATCGTCAATAATTGATACGATTGAAGCAGAAAATCCAGGCAGAGCGGCCAACGTATGGGATCAGACAAGAGTCAATCATTTTGCACCACGATAACGCTCAGCCACATTATAGCCCAGACCTTGCTCCTTCCGACTACCACCTATTTCGATCCATGCAGAATGCCCTATCAGGAATACGCTTCACTTCAGTTCAAGGTATCGAAAATTGGCTCGATTCGTTTTTGGCCGCCAAGCCGGCGCAGTTTTTCTGGGATGGAATATAAATTGCCAGAAATGGGCAATACTTTGAATAAAAAATACTTTGAATAAAGGCTCAAATTTCATAAAAAATTCCGGTTTTTAATGCATACACCCAAAATTTTAGTGAAACTTATACTGAGTTCTGAGCATAAAATGTATAGTTGAAACCTTAAGATACTCATTTAAAATACAACAGGTATTTAAATTTATTATTGTAAATTATTTTGATTGAAATTTTTTCGCTAGAAGATTTCCGTAGATTAAATCCAGATAGATTTAATAAGTAGTAAATTTGTCCGGTTTATTTATAAAAAATTTCACTCAAACCAAATATTATTATTATTTTTTATTCATTAGTATTACTATTAATAATTTATTTTTAGTTTTAGTGCCAATCGAAGTTTTGAATAATAAAAATAAAAGTTTTTGAGCTCTGGGAACTTTCACTCAAAATTCCGTAACTAATAATTTTAACTAATTAATTCCTGTGTATTCTATACACAACTGAATAAACGCCCATTCAGTTGAGTATAGAATTAAGTTTCCTTAGACACATTTAAAAAAATTGAAGTTAAACTAAAATCATGAAATTTTTTTATCAAATTTCACTCAAACTCAATTATCCTAGTTTGTCGATTATGTAATTCCATTAAATTTGATAAATAATTTTAGTTTGATTACTTTTTATTTAAATTTAACAACAACAATAAATCATTCTCACTCAAATTAATTTAACAAATTTATGAATTGTTTATAGTTTTTCAATCATAATTATATGAAAGGTATGCGATCAATAAACTAATATATTTGAACTCAGGGTATTTAAACCTTCTTTTTTTCTATTTAGGCCTAAGACTTTCGTTATGAATTACGATTTTAAAGAATCACGTTGTGAATTAGGATTATTCGATTTAAAAAATTTGAGTAAAAGTTCAAATATTTTTCACTCAAAAAAAAATAATTTTGTAAGCATTTTTTCCTTTTAACACACAAACTTTTATCGATAACAATTTGCTGTAGACATTTATTTTGTTTACAAAAATTACGTGAGTGGAATTTAAACGACAGTGAAATGATTTAATAATTTATTCTAAAACTTATGCACTTTTTCTTATATACAATTTTGATTTGAACATTAACATTTTAAGTTTGATTACTTTTTGTATTTGACTGGAATTTAAATAGTTTAGATAAGTAAAAATTGTATACTATACTAAATTTGATGTAAAGTCTGTTGAAACATAAACCTGCATATATTAGTTATTAGTTTAATTTAGTTCTTGTAATTTTATCAGGCACGATTGCTAACTAGTTCGTATAATAATACTTTGTGGTATATAGTTATACTCAAACGATTAAAGATAGTTTGAATCAAGTCTACTAAACTAAAAACGAACAAAGTTGTTGCATTTGAGTGAAATACTGTCGAGCTTTTCTTTGTCAAGAAATGTTTCTACTCCTTGTAAAACTACTTCAAAAATCTAGACGCTCATTAAGAAGCTGATATGGAAATTAAATTTTTGCATAGCTGCAACCAAGGAGATTTCATATAAAAGTTTGAAACTTTTCGCGATCCTTCCTCTACACTAAATTATCTGGTGCAGGACATCATTTGGGATCAACCGACCTGATATCAATGGTCTTAACAACTGCACTAGCGCATAGGATGAACGGGATATTGGTCTTCTTAGAATTGTAAAGCCAAACCAACTTTTCTTCCTGTAATCCTTCACTATTCGTTCGCAGGTTGTATCGCACTTTTATCCTATTAATACTGTTTGCGATGTTGCTCGTAGCGGTGGCATGAATATTCGACATTCTTTGTATTAGATCGGCTAAGTAATCTTGTTTTGCGTCGAAATGCAGTTCTAGCGGTACTCCAAATCGGCAAACCCAGTTATTTACAAATGTTGTAATGTGCATTTATGTTATTAATGTTGTCATTTTATGTTGTCATTTTATGTCCGTTGTGCATTTTTTGCAGAAATTCTGTTATTCGGTTCACTATGGGAGCATAATTTGCTGCCTATTGCTATTATCGTAACTTTTAATATTTGCACTTTCAGGTGCGATGGTTTGCCTCTGTGGTCTTCTACCTTTAGCTACCCATTTGAAGAATTGGTGTAACATAGTCGCCTTGTTCCTGCTCCTGTCATAGCTGATCCTTTGTCTATCGCTCCTCCACGTTCACCCTGATTCTTTTTGAACTACGCAAGGTCTCCTGGACATTCCATTTGCGTTGTTGTGTGACGTGCCTCGTCTATGCTTTGTATTTCGCATTCCCTCAGTTCTCTTTCCTTGGTTTGTAGCCCACATTAACGTTCGCTTGGTCATGGGCTCCTTACAATCACTCGTGAAGTGTCTAGGTTGATGCCATCAAAACCATAGCGAGCGAGAACTTATTCGGCGTTTTCCATTGGTTCGGAGGCCTTGAGATAGTGCCATTCTTTTATCTATGAGAGTCTCGATTAAGGCGATGTCTACCGCGTTTAGCTTTCTTAGTTTGATTGCATGGATAAATTAACTTGCTTTGACCTCTTGATATGCCAGTACCGCTGCCAACACTTCATTCGTGGATTTCCCTTTTGCGTTGGTTCTTAAATAGAGATTTAAATGATTACCTGTATTAATAAATGTATCCACCGTCAATCCATTTAAAACATCCATGGACTTTATACCCTATGCCTGTCTTGCGAACTTAGTAATCTTTTGTTAAGCACCTTGTAGGCTTTCTCCGCGCTGCTATCTTAAATTAAACAGCTGGATTTTGCATAACTTCTGAGTGTGAGACTGTCTGTAACTAAGTTCCATCTCCCCAAGATACTTTCTCAGCTCGTTTTTGTTGTGCATGTGGTCCACTCATTATGCTTCACAACCGCTTAAAATTGCACCTTGAAATGCTCACATGGTGTCTGGCCATTGTATGCAAGCGGTTTTAAAATTCCTTTGTGGCCTGGTGCCTCCTTTACATGGTTTTAATAATGGTCGGATAGACTTGTTTTTTAAATTAAATTTCTTCAATTCATATTAAAATGTTCTAAGTGCTATACAATGCTTGTATCTTTCCATCTACATCATTTGTGTTTGTTTGCATTTTCTTATATCTATACCAGCCTAATCAGCCTAATATGGCGTTTAATTTAACACCTTGCTCAGCCAAGTGAATGCCTAATTGAGCACCTCGCTGGTCTGATTTAACGTCTAATTTAGAGCTCCCTCTTATTTTCCTAATGCTAACTTGTGTTCTCCTGGTATAATAACGTTTTCTTCGGGCTGAACTTCTACAGGTTCTAGTCTGACTGTTGTTTGTGGATGCTATCGTCTTTTGTTTTTTTTAGCATCTATTTTAGCTTCCTCTCTAGTTTCACGAAAAACTCGACATTGCAGCCTTCTGCATTGAGGCCCCACATCTCATGTCTCAACTGCTGAGATGTATACGTGTTTTGCAAATGAAACTCGAAGTAGTTATAGTTTTCAACTTTATTAATATTTAGGGAATTTCACAAACTAATTATTTCACTGGTTTTTCACTTATTTTCTTATTCACTCTTTGAAATCAACTATGCCAGTACATCAATCTACTTGCGCTTATGTACTTGTTGCTCAATGATCTCAAACGTTCCATATAGATACAAACGTCAGTGTATTTGTATTTCGGCATTATTTATATGTGTTATGATGATTGCCATCAACAATCAATCGACTTTATCATTGTTGTTGCATTTTGTTATTTTCCTCTTTTTTTAACGGCTATTACTCTTGACTTTGATAACCACTTCCCCCCTTTTCTGAGAATCGAATCATGAACTTTTTTGCAAGTGATGTCTGTAGATTATAACTACTCGACCACCACTGGTCATAACTCTGTCTTGTCCAAATCGTAACAATATTGTTTGTTTTACATACTTTATTCTAGCAGGTTTGAGTAAAAATTCCTTCATATCATAAAAATCGCTTTGTATGTCCAAGAGGCAATACAATGTACTGAATCAGAAATTCTTCCTATTTTACTTGTTTATTGCTTTAAATAATTCGCAACGTCGTACTTCAAAATATCTGAAGATCTCCTTAACATCACAGGTTTGCACATTTCTATTTTCATAAAACGATTTAAACCTGTAAAGTTAGGAGTCGTTTTTGATGGATCTGCTAATTTCACTTAATTTGTTTGCACTGAAATTTTTAACTCTGGCTCTATAATCTTTGAGTTAAATCGAAATTTATCATTCTGTCTGCTAGTTGATCATTTTGCATACACATTTTCCAATACTATAAATCTAAAACGTTACACAAAATTTAGCCGACATTGTGGTGACAAACTAATTGGTCACACTTGAAAAATACCACACACAATGTCTTAATCCTCGACATAACACTCAAAAACGATATAAATAAATTCATTTACTTAACATCAAACAAACGTATTTTTGTTTTATTGTTTGACTGGCAGCCGATTAAGTGAATATTGTATACCAACAAATTAGTTATGCCTCATCTAGTCTACGATGCTCTATGGTATAAATAAAAAGTGTTGGCCAAACTAATTTTATGGTTAATTTCCTAGACAAATTTATTTGTTTAATCTTATAATTTGTCTCTGATTTGAACCTATTGTACAAAACGGAGTTAAACAATAACTACTGTACACAAAGTGTGATGAATAAAACACATCTTCTCATATCAATCATGTAAACAGACGAAAATATTTATTTTTAATGTTTTTTCATCTTGAATTTACATAAATAACATATTTTTGTAACTAATGTTTGTTTATTTGTATTACAGTGACACAAAATAAATGTAGTATAGGAATTGTGTAAATGGAAATGTTTTTGACTTGATTTCGACACACACACACACACATTAGTAACATATGATTGAGTGTCCGTTCGAATAAGATACATAATACATACCACCCAAAATCTTATTCTTAAGTTTATGTTCGATTTCATTCATAACATCTCATATATTTTCCAATGTACGTATGTACATTATAATATAATGAAAATTTGTTTATTTTCAACAAAAAGAACCAAGTACATAAAAAATTTAAATATATAATTTCAACAAGTAATTATGTTATAATAAAGTTAATTAATTTTTCGATATAAAAAATTTACAAAAACAAAAAAAAAATATTTATTACAAACATAATTAAATTACGTTCGCTTCGTTTCTATATATTATGCTGATGCTCTATGATATATACCCCGTCGAAATGTTCGCATTATGTAAATGTATGTTGATATAATAGCAATCTAATTATTGTGTGGGTGTACCAAAAATTTATTTGATTATGAGCTTAAGATCTATTTCCTTTAAGAAAATAAATTAATTATTATCTGGATTAGATGTGGACTGGAAATTCGAGGGAACAGCGTCAGCTCAACGTTTTTTTTATTCACTGTTAAATGACATAACCATCTTAGTCATGTTTTAATGTACTTAAAAATAATTAAATTACTTATAGACTTCAAGATAACATTGAAATCGAGAACATTATTCAACTTATATACTGCTACCTTAGCTTTGCAGTGACCGTTTAATGATCAAAACAAATTTGACTGCCGACTGATAAAATCTCACATCTTGAATGACCCGAGACCTTTCCTTAGAAATTAACTCATGGTTATTTTGACTTCGAGACGTCTGACGAGGTTGTGTTCATGCTTCCAAGTTGATATTTTTATGACGAAAGAATGTGGTAACCACAATGAGATCGTGCGAGGTCGCGAAGTACATCATTCTTTCCCCATTATCGAATGCTAGAAATTGTCGAAAGAACGAACTTATATTTCCACATAAGTTGGTCTGATTTTTGCCTTCTCTAGAATTAGAAATCAATCACTTGTCTGACGGTGTGCTTATCCAAGTTGTTGTAAAATGAGTCTTCAACCACTTTTTCAAACCAAAAACTTTAAATGGTTTTACGACGATTACTGCCTAATTTTTGAGAGGATGTCAGAGCATATATGAATTATATGCTCCATGACGGATTATAAGGCCATGATGAATTTCCTGCATTCGATGTCAACTGATGTAAAAAGTTTGGTAAAAGCGGTCAACGCCAGTTCTAGTATTAATGCGGTATTAAACTAAAAATAAACAATGTCCCACGGGTTCTGAAGCTAATGCAACTCCAACGTTAAAGAAGAACGTTTCCTCTCAGATCGTTGAAGTTAATGTCATCATTGTTTTTTTGTGAGGATGATCTGATATCATCGGATTTTGTGAAGTGTCTGAAAGTTGTACCGATAAAAAATGTATCTATACGTCTCGAGCTTTTCGAACTCGAACACTACTGGTTTGGTAGTAAAACACTTGAGCAGTAAACTACAAACTTCTGGGGATGTAATATAATTAAAAAGATTTTATACGAAATAATTTTTAGCGCATAGGAAAACTTTTTGCTGACTCGAGCTTACCGGAAATATTCTAAAAGCCGTTGGTTTAATAGGGAGTTATATCGTGCCAAGTATAAAATGAATAATTTTCTTAGAAAATAAATATAATTATAGGTTTTAGGAAACAAAGCTTCGTTCTTATATTAACGATGTTAAAATTAATATTAAACGGGCACCTATAAATTGTTGGTAATTTGTCAATTCCAAGAGGCCTTTTTTCAAAAGAAATCTATCCTCGCACTATAAATGTAGGTAAACTAAAACGTAATTGTACTCGTGATATAGCCGAAATGTTTTCCACAGTCTTTTCATACTTTTTCTAGCTGTAACTGGAACTTCTTTACCTGCTGAGTATCCATTTGCTTGTAATCAGGAAATTGGAAATTTGGGTTCAAATTTGGGAAATTTTAAATGCGGGTCTTGACACAGAAGCACTTTTTAATTACATGTCTATATATAGATTAAAACCAAATCACAAATCATTTGGCTTTTTCATTGTCGTTATTATTTAACAGATCATTGGAAAATCGTTTTCTTCCAGATCGATGGAAACTGTCTCCAGTAATTCCGATTTACAAAGGTTGTTATCAAATTTGCGGTTAATAAATACAGGCCTATTTCAATATTGTCAGCTATGCAAAAATGTTCGAGTGCATGGTTCACGACGTCCAGATTCAAGAGTTTGGGAATTAATAATTACACAACAGCATGGATTTATTTTAGGTCGTTAAATGGCAACTAATCTCAAGAGCCCGATTCTGTAAAGGCTAACCCTTTGCTAATTTTTAACCATCTAAATTTTTTGTGAAAATGTTTAAATATTTTAAAGCAGTATTTACAATGATGTCAAGGGATTTGTATCGATACAATTCACCGTAGGGGTGTTGATCTGATTGACTCATCCTTTCGTTGAATAAATGGTCCAATATGGAGTGTTGTTTTTCTACCTGAGTGCGAGGATATATCTGAAAATTTTAACCACGTGTTTTTGAATATTTTTCCTTTGGCTAAGAAAGATCTTTGTTACTTATTCCAACCGTGCACTTCCAAATATGATTGATTATGTATGCTAGAGTCTGAGGGAACGTGGAAAATGGTATGTTGTACGACTATAAAAATTTAAAAAAAACTGCAACATTTAGGGAGGATTATAGAGGATCGCTAATAATTAAAAATGAATGCAGCTTGATCTAAGTCGGCTTTGTGAAGTAATACTTATCGGTATAGTTTCACAAGCCTAAACGACAAAGAAAATACACTCCAGTGAATTTTCCAATTTTTTACAGCTGCATTCATGAAACTGCAATTTTCTAACGATTTGTTTTCAATTTCAGTCATGACGTCATAATATTAATTGCAGATTATGTTGGGAAGATCTTTTATTGGCATGCAAATTACTGATCACAAGAAGAGTTGTGTGGACGATTATTCAATTATTACTAATTAACAAAAATGATTAAAGATGCATTAGAAATCTAGAACCAATTTAAACAAGCGACATTAAATGACAGGCAGAAAAATGGACTCAAAAGTAGAAAAACATTTGACTGCTTAAAGCAACCGTATGCGGGACATGGTACAATAAAATGTTTTTGGAATCGTGACAATATGAATGAAGCAAAAAAAGATTTGTACTTCAAAAGGTAAAACCGTACGGTAAAGTAGAAGTACTTTAGTTATATTTTAACGTTAAATGCTTATACCCAATACTAATTATTGAATTCATTTTGCATTTCAACTGATTATACTTTATATAGTGACATCTAATAACAAAAATTGGAATTAAAAATTTCAATTATAGCCAAGATTCAACCAAATTGAAAACTGGATAAATTTGTGAAAGGACATATAGCATCAAGAAGAAGTTAACGGTTATTGTATATGCAAATTTGACACTCGTCGTTTGCTTCAAGAGCGTAAAGTTGTCGCCAAATAAGACTAGTGAATATTAATAGTATTTAAGTTGTTTAATTTTTAACCTTGTTAATTCAACAAATATATTAGCCACCCAATACATGGGAAATTTATATAAAAAATGTATGTTTGTATTTATTAATAAACAATTGTTACCAATCGTAGGAATTCTTATAATTTTTAGCAATAAATCAAAACTTGTAATCGATAGCCTATTAACGTTTAAAGAAACGATTCATCAAAAAATGAAACGAGCAGTGTACTAAGGATTAAAACGTAAAACGATTCAATTATTGTCAGTGCCTAGTATAAATATATCGCAGCATATGGATTATCTAAATGTATATAGTAGTTGATTTCAGATGTTTGGGACTGTCAGTATAATTATTTTTACTGGCAATAATGAAAGGATGTAACTGTTACTGAAAAAAATGATGAATGTTTGTTGTAACATTAAAGAATAGAAAACTGTTGATTCAAAAATGGAAATATTACGTGATGTATGGATATTAAAAGGGGCTGTGTTCCAGCCCAGTGCAATTAATGTCCAGATTTTTAAATTATGATAGTAGCTGTGCGGATAAAATCGAAGCTCGAGGTAAAATGAAAGCGGAACGATCTTTAGTTTTACATTCAAAATCAAACTTATCCAATTGCCTAAGGTTAAAACGCCTTGTTACGTACTATAAATTTATGGATTCTATAAGTCAAGCTGGAAATATGCTATGCAGATGAATTATGTATGTCACAAATTTTTTACAGCTTTTAATTTTACAGGTAAAATGAGAATTTTAGAGGCCGAAAATGGTTTAAATGGTAAGATCATTATATAATATATTTATGTGTATAATCATAAAGAATCAAACGACAGCCATAAAGGTTCAATCTTGAAGCACATAATATACTACGGACACACGTAGTTTGACTTGATTTTGTATCTACAGGAGTTATTCTGTTTTTAATAGTTTAATAATTTAACATAATTAATAGTTTAAAATAAAATCAAAAATAAATTTTAAACCTGAAATTATATTTGTGTGTTAATTTTCTATTAACAAAAAAAAAATATAACGTATTAAAATGACATTTCATTTAAAAAAGGTATTCTGATTCACACCGCATGAATATATCAAAACTTTTTTGAGACGTACAATACTATAATAGCAAAAAAATATATATGTCATTGATAAAGTAATAAAGTATTTTACTATGCGTTCACATTACGCTATTCAATAGCGAGCTTACCTATTTGGTATGACGTAAACGTAGTAATGAAATAGAGAGAATAAGTAAATAGAGCTCAAATTGGTCAAGGTGCGAAATTCACTTTTGTGACAAATTTTTTTTATTAAAGCAATATAATTAAATAAGAACAAAACTGGCGTAGAAAATTAGTAACTTCAAAATACAAAAGATGGGAAAAAAGTGGTCGAATACAAAATATAAATACATATAATACTACCACCATAAGAAAAAAACAGTTTACTCATGATGTTCCAGATGTCGGGTCGATAGAATATCGTCTACATTTAGGATAAATATATGACATTTAGGCGATTATACATATAAACATATTTTGATTATTTTAAAACGATACCAGAAGCAAAATCTAGCACGTCAATGGGCTAACATACCAGTACTACTATGTGTATTTATATTATGCCGAATATAACCAACATTTTTACAAATTTATTCGTTATTCGAACCACTTTTAAACGTTTATACGCGGCAGAAAAAGTACGCTTCTTTATACTTACGGCCAAATTTATATTTTTAAGCTACAACGTTAAGTTAAAACAAACCACAAATCTGTAAGTGATTTTTGCAGCATAATTAATACAATAAATACCTTACAGTTGATGGAGTAGAGAGCTCGACGGTGGATTGCAAGATCTAAAATTCGCTTGTCAGGGTAAAGTATATATGTAAAATAATTTTGAATGGTTTTTCAAATTCGGGAAATGGCATTTGGTAAAAAAAATCTAAATGTTTTTTTTTTAAAATTTATGCTGTTTTGTAAAAATTGTTAAAAAAAAATATTTTTATCATGGCCACCAGGCGTTGAACTAAAGACCTCTCGATCTATCATCCATAGCTCAACTGCGTCAGCCATCAACCTTTTTCACAAAAGGAAACCTTTTTCGTGTATTTTTAGTACTAAATATGTTGCTTTAACTGCAAAAAAAAAAAATAGTTTTTCCTGATAGTGTTAAAAGCACGGAGAATTTTAAGAGGTAGGTATTATAAAAAACAATATGGAAAAATTTCAGCTTTCAAAATGGGTGAATTACCAATAAAACTGGTAATAGTGGTCCAATTTTGATGACTGATACCTTAATCAAAAGCTTGCGACATCAGGATAAATACTTTCGACATCAGGATAAATACTGCTATAAAACATTCATACATTTCCAAAAATTATTTTGCAGCATAAAAATCAGGCAAGGGGTTAGCCCACATATTTCAGTGAAAATGGGTGAATTGGCAATAAAACACGTAATAGTGGTCCGATTTCGATGACTGATACCTTAATCAAAAGCTGTCGACATCAGCATAAATACTGCTATAAAACATTCATACATTTCCAAAAATTATTTTGCAGCATAAAAATCAGGCAAGGCATATTAGCCCACATATTTCAGTGAAAATGGGTGAATTGCCACATATTAGCCCACATATTTCAGTGAAAATGGGTGAATTGCCAATAAAACACGTAATAGTGGTCCGATTTTGGTGACTGATACCTTAATCAAAAGCTTTCGACATCAGCATAAATACTGCTATAAAATATTCATTCGTTTCAAAAAATTATTTTGCAGCATAAAAATCAGGCAAGGGGTTAGCCCACATATTTCAATGAAAATGGCTGAATTGCCAATAAAACACGTAATAGTGGTCCGATTTTGGTAACTGATACCTTATTCAAAAGCTTGCGACATCAGCATAAATACTGCTATAAAACATTCATATATTTCCAAAAATTATTTTGCAGCATCTAAATCAGGCAAGGGGTTAGCCCACATATTTCAGTGAAAATGGGTGAATTGGCAATAAAACACGTAATAGTGGTCCGATTTCGATGACTGATACCTTAATCAAAAGCTATCGACATCAGCATAAATACTGCTATAAAACATTCATACATTTCCAAAAATTATTTTGCAGCATAAAAATCAGGCAAGGGGTTAGCCCACATATTTCAGTGAAAATGGGTGAATTGCCAATAAAACACGTAATAGTGGTCCGATTTTGGTGACTGATACCTTAATCAAAAGCTTTCGACATCAGCATAAATACAGCTATAAAATATTCATTCGTTTCAAAAAATTATTTTGCAGCATAAAAATCAGGCAAGGGGTTAGCCCACATATTTCAGTGAAAATGGGTGAATTGCCAATAAAACACGTAATAGTGGTCCGATTTTGGTAACTGATACCTTAATTAAAAGCTTGCGACATCAGCATAAATACTGCTATTAAACATTCATACATTTCCAAAAATTATTTTGCAGCATAAAAATCAGGCAAGGGGTTAGCCCACTTGCTGGGCTGAAATGGGTGAATTGCCAATAAAACACGTAATAGTGGTCCGATTTTGGTAACTGATACCTTAATCAAAAGCTTGCGACATCAGCATAAATACTTCTATAAAACATTCATACATTTCCAAAAATTATTTTGCAGCATAAAAATCAGGCAAGGGGTTAGCCCACATATTTCAGTGAAAATGGGTGAATTGCCAATAAAACACGTAATAGTAGTCCGATTATGGTGACTGATACCTTAATCAAAAGCTTGCGACATCAGGATAAATACTGCTATAAAACATTCATACATTTCCAAAAATTATTTTGCAGCATAAAAATCAGGCAAGGGGTTAGCCCACATATTTCAGTGAAAATGGGTGAATTGCCAATAAAACACGTAATAGTGGTCCGAATTTGGTGACTGATACCCTAATCAAAAGCTTGCGACATCAGGATAAATACTGCTATAAAATATTCATACGTTTCAAAAAATTATTTTGCAGCATAAAATTCAGGCAAGGGGTTAGCCCACATATTTCAATGAAAATGGGTGAATTGCCAATAAAACACGTAATAGTGGTCCGATTTTGGTAACTGATACCTTAATCAAAAGCTTGCGACATCAGCATAAATACTGCTATAAAACATTCATACATTTCCAAAAATTATTTTGCAGCATAAAATTCAGGCAAGGGGTTAGCCCACATATTTCAATGAAAATGGGTGAATTGCCAATAAAACACGTAATAGTGGTCCGATTTTGGTGACTGATACCCTAATCAAAAGCTTGCGACATCAGGATAAATACTGCTATAAAATATTCATTCGTTTCAAAAAATTATTTTGCAGCATAAAAATCAGGCAAGGGGTTAGCCCACATATTTTAGTGAAAATGGGTGAATTGCCAATAAAACACGTAATAGTGGTCCGAATTTGGTGACTGATACCTTAATCAAAAGCTTGCGACATCAGGATAAATACTGCTATAAAATATTCATACGTTTCAAAAAATTATTTTGCAGCATAAAATTCAGGCAAGGGGTTAGCCCACATATTTCAATGAAAATGGGTGAATTGCCAATAAAACACGTAATAGTGGTCCGATTTTGGTAACTGATACCTTAATCAAAAGCTTGCGACATCAGCATAAATACTGCTATAAAACATTCATACATTTCCAAAAATTATTTTGCAGCATAAAATTCAGGCAAGGGGTTAGCCCACATATTTCAATGAAAATGGGTGAATTGCCAATAAAACACGTAATAGTGGTCCGATTTTGGTGACTGATACCCTAATCAAAAGCTTGCGACATCAGGATAAATACTGCTATAAAATATTCATTCGTTTCAAAAAATTATTTTGCAGCATAAAAATCAGGCAAGGGGTTAGCCCACATATTTTAGTGAAAATGGGTGAATTGCCAATAAAACACGTAATAGTGGTCCGAATTTGGTGACTGATACCTTAATCAAAAGCTTGCGACATCAGGATAAATACTGCTATAAAATATTCATTCGTTTCAAAAAATTATTTTGCAGCATAAAAATCAGGCAAGGGGTTAGCCCACATATTTTAGTGAAAATGGGTGAATTGCCAATAAAACACGTAATAGTGGTCCGAATTTGGTGACTGATACCTTAATCAAAAGCTTGCGACATCAGGATAAATACTGCTATAAAATATTCATACGTTTCAAAAAATTATTTTGCAGCATAAAATTCAGGCAAGGGGTTAGCCCACATATTTCAATGAAAATGGGTGAATTGCCAATAAAACACGTAA
Organism: Tipula confusa; assembly: GCA_963556175.1. NCBI lineage: Eukaryota > Metazoa > Arthropoda > Insecta > Diptera > Tipulidae > Tipula > Tipula confusa. The sequence continues at coordinate 199,132,765 of OY744476.1, read as the reverse complement.
TAGTGGTCCGATTTTGGTAACTGATACCTTAATCAAAAGCTTGCGACATCAGGATAAATACTGCTATAAAACATTCATACATTTCCAAAAATTATTTTGCAGCATAAAAATCAGGCAAGGGGTTAGCCCACATATTTCAGTGAAAATGGGTGAATTGCCAATAAAACACGTAATAGTGGTCCGATTTTGGTAACTGATACCTTAATCAAAAGCTTGCGACATCAGGATAAATACTGCTATAAAACATTCATACATTTCCAAAAATTATTTTGCTGCATAAAAATCAGGCAAGGGGTTAGCCCACATATTTCAATGAAAATGGGTGAATTGCCAATAAAACACGTAATAGTGGTCCGATTTTGGTAACTGATACCTTAATCAAAAGCTTGCGACATCAGCATAAATACTGCTATAAAACATTCATACATTTCCAAAAATTATTTTGCAGCATAAAATTCAGGCAAGGGGTTAGCCCACATATTTCAATGAAAATGGGTGAATTGCCAATAAAACACGTAATAGTGGTCCGATTTTGGTGACTGATACCCTAATCAAAAGCTTGCGACATCAGGATAAATACTGCTATAAAATATTCATTCGTTTCAAAAAATTATTTTGCAGCATAAAAATCAGGCAAGGGGTTAGCCCACATATTTTAGTGAAAATGGGTGAATTGCCAATAAAACACGTAATAGTGGTCCGAATTTGGTGACTGATACCTTAATCAAAAGCTTGCGACATCAGGATAAATACTGCTATAAAATATTCATACGTTTCAAAAAATTATTTTGCAGCATAAAATTCAGGCAAGGGGTTAGCCCACATATTTCAATGAAAATGGGTGAATTGCCAATAAAACACGTAATAGTGGTCCGATTTTGGTAACTGATACCTTAATCAAAAGCTTGCGACATCAGCATAAATACTGCTATAAAACATTCATACATTTCCAAAAATTATTTTGCAGCATAAAATTCAGGCAAGGGGTTAGCCCACATATTTCAATGAAAATGGGTGAATTGCCAATAAAACACGTAATAGTGGTCCGATTTTGGTGACTGATACCTTAATCAAAAGCTTTCGACATCAGCATAAATACAGCTATAAAATATTCATTCGTTTCAAAAAATTATTTTGCAGCATAAAAATCAGGCAAGGGGTTAGCCCACATATTTCAGTGAAAATGGGTGAATTGCCAATAAAACACGTAATAGTGGTCCGATTTTGGTAACTGATACCTTAATTAAAAGCTTGCGACATCAGCATAAATACTGCTATTAAACATTCATACATTTCCAAAAATTATTTTGCAGCATAAAAATCAGGCAAGGGGTTAGCCCACTTGCTGGGCTGAAATGGGTGAATTGCCAATAAAACACGTAATAGTGGTCCGATTTTGGTAACTGATACCTTAATCAAAAGCTTGCGACATCAGCATAAATACTTCTATAAAACATTCATACATTTCCAAAAATTATTTTGCAGCATAAAAATCAGGCAAGGGGTTAGCCCACATATTTCAGTGAAAATGGGTGAATTGCCAATAAAACACGTAATAGTAGTCCGATTATGGTGACTGATACCTTAATCAAAAGCTTGCGACATCAGGATAAATACTGCTATAAAACATTCATACATTTCCAAAAATTATTTTGCAGCATAAAAATCAGGCAAGGGGTTAGCCCACATATTTCAGTGAAAATGGGTGAATTGCCAATAAAACACGTAATAGTGGTCCGATTTTGGTAACTGATACCTTAATCAAAAGCTTGCGACATCAGGATAAATACTGCTATAAAACATTCATACATTTCCAAAAATTATTTTGCAGCATAAAAATCAGGCAAGGGGTTAGCCCACATATTTCAATGAAAATGGGTGAATTGCCAATAAAACACGTAATAGTGGTCCGATTTTGGTAACTGATACCTTAATCAAAAGCTTGCGACATCAGCATAAATACTGCTATAAAACATTCATACATTTCCAAAAATTATTTTGCAGCATAAAATTCAGGCAAGGGGTTAGCCCACATATTTCAATGAAAATGGGTGAATTGCCAATAAAACACGTAATAGTGGTCCGATTTTGGTGACTGATACCCTAATCAAAAGCTTGCGACATCAGGATAAATACTGCTATAAAATATTCATTCGTTTCAAAAAATTATTTTGCAGCATAAAAATCAGGCAAGGGGTTAGCCCACATATTTTAGTGAAAATGGGTGAATTGCCAATAAAACACGTAATAGTGGTCCGAATTTGGTGACTGATACCTTAATCAAAAGCTTGCGACATCAGGATAAATACTGCTATAAAATATTCATACGTTTCAAAAAATTATTTTGCAGCATAAAATTCAGGCAAGGGGTTAGCCCACATATTTCAATGAAAATGGGTGAATTGCCAATAAAACACGTAATAGTGGTCCGATTTTGGTAACTGATACCTTAATCAAAAGCTTGCGACATCAGCATAAATACTGCTATAAAACATTCATACATTTCCAAAAATTATTTTGCAGCATAAAATTCAGGCAAGGGGTTAGCCCACATATTTCAATGAAAATGGGTGAATTGCCAATAAAACACGTAATAGTGGTCCGATTTTGGTGACTGATACCCTAATCAAAAGCTTGCGACATCAGGATAAATACTGCTATAAAATATTCATTCGTTTCAAAAAATTATTTTGCAGCATAAAAATCAGGCAAGGGGTTAGCCCACATATTTTAGTGAAAATGGGTGAATTGCCAATAAAACACGTAATAGTGGTCCGAATTTGGTGACTGATACCTTAATCAAAAGCTTGCGACATCAGGATAAATACTGCTATAAAATATTCATACGTTTCAAAAAATTATTTTGCAGCATAAAATTCAGGCAAGGGGTTAGCCCACATATTTCAATGAAAATGGGTGAATTGCCAATAAAACACGTAATAGTGGTCCGATTTTGGTAACTGATACCTTAATCAAAAGCTTGCGACATCAGCATAAATACTGCTATAAAACATTCATACATTTCCAAAAATTATTTTGCAGCATAAAATTCAGGCAAGGGGTTAGCCCACATATTTCAATGAAAATGGGTGAATTGCCAATAAAACACGTAATAGTGGTCCGATTTTGGTGACTGATACCCTAATCAAAAGCTTGCGACATCAGGATAAATACTGCTATAAAATATTCATTCGTTTCAAAAAATTATTTTGCAGCATAAAAATCAGGCAAGGGGTTAGCCCACATATTTTAGTGAAAATGGGTGAATTGCCAATAAAACACGTAATAGTGGTCCGAATTTGGTGACTGATACCTTAATCAAAAGCTTGCGACATCAGGATAAATACTGCTATAAAATATTCATACGTTTCAAAAAATTATTTTGCAGCATAAAATTCAGGCAAGGGGTTAGCCCACATATTTCAATGAAAATGGGTGAATTGCCAATAAAACACGTAATAGTGGTCCGATTTTGGTAACTGATACCTTAATCAAAAGCTTGCGACATCAGGATAAATACTGCTATAAAACATTCATACATTTCCAAAAATTATTTTGCAGCATAAAAATCAGGCAAGGGGTTAGCCCACATATTTCAGTGAAAATGGGTGAATTGCCAATAAAACACGTAATAGTGGTCCGATTTTGGTAACTGATACCTTAATCAAAAGCTTGCGACATCAGGATAAATACTGCTATAAAACATTCATACATTTCCAAAAATTATTTTGCTGCATAAAAATCAGGCAAGGGGTTAGCCCACATATTTCAATGAAAATGGGTGAATTGCCAATAAAACACGTAATAGTGGTCCGATTTTGGTAACTGATACCTTAATCAAAAGCTTGCGACATCAGCATAAATACTGCTATAAAACATTCATACATTTCCAAAAATTATTTTGCAGCATAAAATTCAGGCAAGGGGTTAGCCCACATATTTCAATGAAAATGGGTGAATTGCCAATAAAACACGTAATAGTGGTCCGATTTTGGTGACTGATACCCTAATCAAAAGCTTGCGACATCAGGATAAATACTGCTATAAAATATTCATTCGTTTCAAAAAATTATTTTGCAGCATAAAAATCAGGCAAGGGGTTAGCCCACATATTTTAGTGAAAATGGGTGAATTGCCAATAAAACACGTAATAGTGGTCCGAATTTGGTGACTGATACCTTAATCAAAAGCTTGCGACATCAGGATAAATACTGCTATAAAATATTCATACGTTTCAAAAAATTATTTTGCAGCATAAAATTCAGGCAAGGGGTTAGCCCACATATTTCAATGAAAATGGGTGAATTGCCAATAAAACACGTAATAGTGGTCCGATTTTGGTAACTGATACCTTAATCAAAAGCTTGCGACATCAGCATAAATACTGCTATAAAACATTCATACATTTCCAAAAATTATTTTGCAGCATAAAATTCAGGCAAGGGGTTAGCCCACATATTTCAATGAAAATGGGTGAATTGCCAATAAAACACGTAATAGTGGTCCGATTTTGGTGACTGATACCCTAATCAAAAGCTTGCGACATCAGGATAAATACTGCTATAAAATATTCATTCGTTTCAAAAAATTATTTTGCAGCATAAAAATCAGGCAAGGGGTTAGCCCACATATTTTAGTGAAAATGGGTGAATTGCCAATAAAACACGTAATAGTGGTCCGAATTTGGTGACTGATACCTTAATCAAAAGCTTGCGACATCAGGATAAATACTGCTATAAAATATTCATACGTTTCAAAAAATTATTTTGCAGCATAAAATTCAGGCAAGGGGTTAGCCCACATATTTCAATGAAAATGGGTGAATTGCCAATAAAACACGTAATAGTGGTCCGATTTTGGTAACTGATACCTTAATCAAAAGCTTGCGACATCAGCATAAATACTGCTATAAAACATTCATACATTTCCAAAAATTATTTTGCAGCATAAAATTCAGGCAAGGGGTTAGCCCACATATTTCAATGAAAATGGGTGAATTGCCAATAAAACACGTAATAGTGGTCCGATTTTGGTGACTGATACCCTAATCAAAAGCTTGCGACATCAGGATAAATACTGCTATAAAATATTCATTCGTTTCAAAAAATTATTTTGCAGCATAAAAATCAGGCAAGGGGTTAGCCCACATATTTTAGTGAAAATGGGTGAATTGCCAATAAAACACGTAATAGTGGTCCGAATTTGGTGACTGATACCTTAATCAAAAGCTTGCGACATCAGGATAAATACTGCTATAAAATATTCATACGTTTCAAAAAATTATTTTGCAGCATAAAATTCAGGCAAGGGGTTAGCCCACATATTTCAATGAAAATGGGTGAATTGCCAATAAAACACGTAATAGTGGTCCGATTTTGGTAACTGATACCTTAATCAAAAGCTTGCGACATCAGCATAAATACTGCTATAAAACATTCATACATTTCCAAAAATTATTTTGCAGCATAAAATTCAGGCAAGGGGTTAGCCCACATATTTCAATGAAAATGGGTGAATTGCCAATAAAACACGTAATAGTGGTCCGATTTTGGTGACTGATACCTTAATCAAAAGCTTGCGACATCAGGATAAATACTGCTATAAAACATTCATACATTTCCAAAAATTATTTTGCAGCATAAAAATCAGGCAAGGGGTTAGCCCACATATTTCAGTGAAAATGGGTGAATTGCCAATAAAACACGTAATAGTGGTCCGATTTTGGTAACTGATACCTTAATCAAAAGCTTGCGACATCAGGATAAATACTGCTATAAAACATTCATACATTTCCAAAAATTATTTTGCAGCATAAAAATCAGGCAAGGGGTTAGCCCACATATTTCAATGAAAATGGGTGAATTGCCAATAAAACACGTAATAGTGGTCCGATTTTGGTAACTGATACCTTAATCAAAAGCTTGCGACATCAGCATAAATACTGCTATAAAACATTCATACATTTCCAAAAATTATTTTGCAGCATAAAATTCAGGCAAGGGGTTAGCCCACATATTTCAATGAAAATGGGTGAATTGCCAATAAAACACGTAATAGTGGTCCGATTTTGGTGACTGATACCCTAATCAAAAGCTTGCGACATCAGGATAAATACTGCTATAAAATATTCATTCGTTTCAAAAAATTATTTTGCAGCATAAAAATCAGGCAAGGGGTTAGCCCACATATTTTAGTGAAAATGGGTGAATTGCCAATAAAACACGTAATAGTGGTCCGAATTTGGTGACTGATACCTTAATCAAAAGCTTGCGACATCAGGATAAATACTGCTATAAAATATTCATACGTTTCAAAAAATTATTTTGCAGCATAAAATTCAGGCAAGGGGTTAGCCCACATATTTCAATGAAAATGGGTGAATTGCCAATAAAACACGTAATAGTGGTCCGATTTTGGTAACTGATACCTTAATCAAAAGCTTGCGACATCAGCATAAATACTGCTATAAAACATTCATACATTTCCAAAAATTATTTTGCAGCATAAAATTCAGGCAAGGGGTTAGCCCACATATTTCAATGAAAATGGGTGAATTGCCAATAAAACACGTAATAGTGGTCCGATTTTGGTGACTGATACCCTAATCAAAAGCTTGCGACATCAGGATAAATACTGCTATAAAATATTCATTCGTTTCAAAAAATTATTTTGCAGCATAAAAATCAGGCAAGGGGTTAGCCCACATATTTTAGTGAAAATGGGTGAATTGCCAATAAAACACGTAATAGTGGTCCGAATTTGGTGACTGATACCTTAATCAAAAGCTTGCGACATCAGGATAAATACTGCTATAAAATATTCATACGTTTCAAAAAATTATTTTGCAGCATAAAATTCAGGCAAGGGGTTAGCCCACATATTTCAATGAAAATGGGTGAATTGCCAATAAAACACGTAATAGTGGTCCGATTTTGGTAACTGATACCTTAATCAAAAGCTTGCGACATCAGCATAAATACTGCTATAAAACATTCATACATTTCCAAAAATTATTTTGCAGCATAAAATTCAGGCAAGGGGTTAGCCCACATATTTCAATGAAAATGGGTGAATTGCCAATAAAACACGTAATAGTGGTCCGATTTTGGTGACTGATACCCTAATCAAAAGCTTGCGACATCAGGATAAATACTGCTATAAAATATTCATTCGTTTCAAAAAATTATTTTGCAGCATAAAAATCAGGCAAGGGGTTAGCCCACATATTTTAGTGAAAATGGGTGAATTGCCAATAAAACACGTAATAGTGGTCCGAATTTGGTGACTGATACCTTAATCAAAAGCTTGCGACATCAGGATAAATACTGCTATAAAATATTCATACGTTTCAAAAAATTATTTTGCAGCATAAAATTCAGGCAAGGGGTTAGCCCACATATTTCAATGAAAATGGGTGAATTGCCAATAAAACACGTAATAGTGGTCCGATTTTGGTAACTGATACCTTAATCAAAAGCTTGCGACATCAGCATAAATACTGCTATAAAACATTCATACATTTCCAAAAATTATTTTGCAGCATAAAATTCAGGCAAGGGGTTAGCCCACATATTTCAATGAAAATGGGTGAATTGCCAATAAAACACGTAATAGTGGTCCGATTTTGGTGACTGATACCCTAATCAAAAGCTTGCGACATCAGGATAAATACTGCTATAAAATATTCATTCGTTTCAAAAAATTATTTTGCAGCATAAAAATCAGGCAAGGGGTTAGCCCACATATTTTAGTGAAAATGGGTGAATTGCCAATAAAACACGTAATAGTGGTCCGAATTTGGTGACTGATACCCTAATCAAAAGCTTGCGACATCAGGATAAATACTGCTATAAAATATTCATACGTTTCAAAAAATTATTTTGCAGCATAAAAATCAGGCAAGGGGTTAGCCCACATATTTCAGTGAAAATGGGTGAATTGCCAATAAAACACGAAATAGTGGTCCGATTTTGGTAACTGATACCTTAATCAAAAGCTTGCGACATCAGCATAAATACTGCTATAAAACATTCATACATTTCCAAAAATTATTTTGCGGCGTAAAAATCAGGCAAGGGGTTAGCCCACATATGTCAGTGATAATGGGTGAATTGCCAATAAAACACGTAATAGTGGTCCGATTTTGGTGACTGATACCTTAATCAAAAGCTTGCGACATCAGCATAAATACTGCTTTAAAACATTCATACATTTCCAAAAATTATTTTGCAGCATAAAAATCAGGCAAGGGGCCCACATATTTCAGTGAAAATGGGTTAATGGCCAATAAAACATGTAATAGTGGTCCAATTTTGGTGACTGATACCTTAATCAAAAGCTTGCGACATCAGCATAAATACTGCTATAAAATATTATGAATGTTTTTTTAAATATCATCATCAATGAAAGTAAAAAACAATTTATTCAAAATATTGTATGAATTGTTAGATTGGTCTTATTTATTATGACCAATCTAACAATTGGTTTGTATATTAAACTTACTGACCATTCACTAATTAATTTTTGGATGATAAAATCACCATAGTGCCGCAAACTTTTTAAATAAATAACCTTGTTTACCACATTTTCTATGAACTTTCAAATTTATATAGTTTCGATAAACCTTTTTATAAACGTTTGAGGTGTACTCTATTAGTCCATTTATTTAGATTTCAATAAAGGTTATTTAGTATCCCCGTAAATTGGAAAATGGTAGGGGCAATAAACGAGAATCAAATTAAATTTATAATTTAGATAAAATCTAGATAATTTTTACTTGGTGCGATCCCTCATTTTTATTTTAAACTTTTGTCTTCAAGGTCAATTCGTATTGGAGACAAGACATAAATGAGGGGTTGGTTATTAAATTATTTTGTTTTTATGATTACGAGTATGACTATGATTGTTAGGAGATACGGGCAAGTGAATATTTTGTTGAGGAAGATCGGTTGAATACCAGACAACAACATATACAGATACATATAGATACGAGTATTTATATTTTAGTGTATAAAATATTCAAAATCTGAAAAAGGCCGATTAAATTAAATTTTCTATGTATATATGTACGTGTGTGTGTATATATAAATGTATATAATATGTTTGGAAACGATATGAAAACACAATGAATTTATAAAAGACATGATAAGTAAGATAATATTTTTTTTTTTACTTATTTTAGGGTTGTTTTTCTATAAAATCTATAATTTTTCTCAACCAACCCCTTTTATGTTCTCCGTATCTTTTGACACGAACAAAAACAAAAAAATAAAAATAAATCTATACTGAGACATTGAAAAAACCTAGTCTAACGAATTTTTAATTTTTATTTTTAGCATTTGATTGCATGTTAGATTTGGCAAAACATGACGATTTTATGAAGTTTTAATTGAAGAGACGAAAAAGGCGGGATGATGTTTTTTTGTCAAATGTGTATGTATATGTGTGAAAACATATTGATGTGATATTGTTCGTATATGCACCAGCACAATTTTGTGCTAGGTCACAATTGATATAGGTCAACAATATTATCAGGAGAAACGCAAATGAAGTAATGTAACAATGTGGTAAATATATAATGCTAATATTATATTCTAGTATTAGAAATACCTGAAATTATAAAACTATATCACTATTGTGAGAAAAGATCGTAGTAGGTATCCTTACCATGTCATTTGAGGGAGTGTGGGTGCCTTGTCTAGTGCTCTTCTAAACGTCTGCAACCAAAATCTCGATTCCTTTTTGTATAGAATTCACCATTCTATGGCAGGTTGTTAGCCCATGATATTTTGTGAAATTTAAAAATAGTAGTCTATTTTTAGTAATAGTCTCCGCTAACAATAAAAAAAATAGTTGAAACCTTTGAACATAAACGGTTTTTGTAAGATGTAGAGGCATTTTTTTTGTTACTATTTAGCCAACTACTATTTAGCTGGGTCTTCCTAAAGTGTATGATTTTAGTTTTATCGCTTATGCTGTAAGCCTAATGCCAAACATTTCGCTTAAATCGCCGACTTTTCTTAACTGTTCATTATTTCGTATCAATGATTCATAGATGAAACTAGTTTTAATATTACAAGCTGTGCTTGACTATTCACTATTCTAAATTGTAATCTTTTCAAACTTCAGTTTGTTAAAAAATATTTTGTTTATAACATCTATCCTTGCACATACATATTATCATTTTAAAATATTTATTTTTAATGTTTGTCCAGTTCTACAACTTTTTAAATATCTTAAATCTGTACAATTTTATTTGTAGTTATATGTACGTACACAAAAATTGACAACTAAAAAGAAAAGCAACCTCACGACCAGGCTAAATGAAAAAACCTGGTGGGTAATAGAATAACTAATGAACAATTTAAAAAAGTCGGCGATTTAACGAAATTTTCGCCATGATACACACAGCATTAGTAACAAATTATGCGACTTCAACCAAGTTGCTAGCAAACTCAAATCGTGATCCATCCACGAACTGATTTCCAAGAATCCCTGTGAAAATGAAAAATCCTCCACAAAAGCGTTAAGGATCCCATTATAAATTTTGATCGAAAGTTCCATTTCTATAAATTAAGAAAAATAGTAGTGTTTAAACAGAATCCAGGGGAGTACAACCTTTAATTGTTAGTTCAGTGCTTAATTTTTTATTAAGTTTTACCAGAGAACTCCGAAGTCAACAAACGTCGACGTCGGCAACAATTGTCGACGCGTTTTTGTTGAGTCGACAATAATAAGTTTTGTCGACGTAAACATAGCAGTTTTGTTTGTTTCTTTTTATTTTTTTATTTTAATTTTGAATATATGCTCAGTTGGAAAAAAATCTTCCATGTTGTCCAGAACTGACTAGAAATTTTAAATGTTTTCTCGCCAAACTAGAAATCTTGGGCGGTTTCATGCAAAAAAAACATTTAGGTCCTTAATATTATTTTTTAAAAATATTTAAAAATGTTTCTTTTTTCTCTAAAGTCACTCAACTCTATCAGTCGGGCAGTTGTGATAATAGAAAATCGGACACTTGCTCAGCTTAAAATAACAGTTTTACAGTAAATAATCAAAAAATACTAAAATGACTATAGGGGATTTATAGTAATCTAAAGGTGGAACCATAGTTAACTTTAAACCCTAATTTTTCTTATGACTAAATGCTTTTATAATTGTTAATTGTTTAATTAAATTTGATCTACAAAATAAAAACACTTAAGGATGTGAAATTGCTCGTCCCAACTTAAGAAAAATTAAAGTTTAACTTATCTATGGTTCTGTCTTATAGGCTAACCAGCGAGTGCTTAAGAAGTCCGTAAAAAACAATGCAGAATTTGACAAATGTTTTTTTAATGGCACATTCAACAAGTTGCTTTGGTTTGTTCCATAATTTTCACTCTATTAACTTTGGTTAGTAACAATTTAGTTAAACAAAACTTTTTTGATCAGTTCACTTCACTGGTCAGTAACATGTGGACTCGATCTATCGAATTCTTACTTAAAGTTATTGCCGAGTCGCTAGTTGGCCCATTAGTTGTAAAATTATGGCATCTTACTCTTGCAATGTAAAAGGAAATAAAAAATTAACGAAAAATTCGGATAGAATTGGAGAGTAAAAAGTAAAAATAAGAAATATTTTCGAAATAATTTTTTTTCTTGACATTACGTCATTGTTGACTTAAACATGACGTCAACGTATAGTTGACGCATCATCGTCGACAACAATTGTTGATGTGTCGACGCACATCCCTGACTGTTACACATAGATGAAAACCACTTCAGAATTGTACCTTGAAACCAACAGTAATACAGTTTCTTTAAAAGAATAGAGTGTATTCTGAATTTCGTTTTACCATAAGTACGTATTGCGATTCAGCAAGAAATTGTTCCTATCCAAAAACTTGACTATGTTCATTACCTTTTCAAACATTTTTGAAAAAAAACGGACGTTTCATAATTTTTGTTGAAAATTGGGATCATCACCGCCTGTTTCAAAGACGAAGGAAAATATCTGTATCCACACTCAAATTATAAATGAAAGAACGAAATCTATCAGGAATCTAATCCAGATTCCAAATAACACCATTCGTTATTCCTTCGATCCCACGAGACTTTCTTTTTTAAGAGTATTTGTGACATAGTATACAACTCACAAGATGTTATTGCAGAAAAATAAAAACTGTTAGTTATATCATATAGTTCATGGTTGTTAAACATTCTTTGCCGGATCTTGCTATTTGACAAGAATTTCACCAAAAATAAAAATCGATGTTCGGTGGGACGTTTACAACTTTATACTTCAATTTAGGTTTTTAGAACTACACCTACAGTTTTACTACTACGCAAAACTAAAATTCTACTTTCTAGGTGTCCTTAAATCAAATACATCAGCCTAACTATTGTTCAGAGAAGGCTTCGTGAAGCTAATGTTAGAACGTATGTAATAAAAGACCCGTTTGTTCGGCAAAACTTTTATGTATCTTTTACTTTTTCTTTTATGAATTTGCGGCCTGAGAATGTAACCCCAGACAAAAATATTTACACGTGTGCAACGAAAATTGTTTGGATTTCGAGTGTCAAGGGGTAGATAACAACTTGTATTATTCTGGTTGTATAGAAAGCTCGGTACCAAATCCGATGAAGTGGAATTGTTGAATCGGATTTCAATAACGCTATGTAAGCGCCCGCAGTAAACATACCAGATCTGTAACCTCCAACCTTTCTGGGAAAAATCTATGTAGATGAGATATAATTGTTAATAAGACAAAATAAACATTTTTGGACCCCATTATAAAAAAATAATCAAAATAAAAATTATTATTATGAAAAAAAAACGATGCTGGTCCACACACGACGAAACCTCCAAGCCCGTTTCGAAAATACGAGATCTAAAAGTTTACCATCGTTTTTGGGCAATAAACAAATCTTTAATATTACTAAAGTAAATACCACCCCAACTGGGTATCCCGTACATTAATATCGATTCAACCAGGGCATGATAGAGTTGTCTAAGAGTAGTAATTGGGCAAAGTTTCCACAGGCTGTAGAACTTATACACAGCAAAAATGACGTTTTTCTTGGTGTTAATAAGGTGAGATTTCCAATTAAGATTTGAATTTATTGTTAAACCTAAATACTTAAATCCATAAACAACATCAAGAGCAAAACATTGGGGCGAGCAAAGATTACTTGTGCATTCATACACATGATAAATAATATAGGACATTCATTTCTAATATTATCAAGCCGACCAAAATGCATGACTTTTGATTTATCACTTAAAGTAAGACGGTTATGATGAAACCATTTGCTTAACACAAGTAAACCATTTTTGATCACGATGTAACAGTAAGAGCTATCAATTGCAGTGTAGGTTAACGCGAAATCATCTGAAATCGCCTGCCCTAAGAGATCTATTTCAAAAATTGAGTTAAAATAAATCAAAAATAATAAGGGACCCAAAACTGATCCTTAAGGGACGCCACAATTTATATTTGCTCGGTTACCGATGGTTCCATTTATTTTAACAACCTGATGACGATTTCGGATATAACTCATAAACCAATCGAAAATATGCCCTCTGATACCAATATCGGATAGTTTTAATAAAAGTATTTCGTGATCGACTGTGTCGAAAGCTTTAGATATTTCTAAGAATAGGGCTGATGGTTTTTGGAAATTATTTGTAGTTGTATAAATCTGACTCAGAAAGTGCAATAGAGCTTCTTCAGTAGATTTACCAGCAGTGAAACCATATTGATGAACATGCAAAAAATTAATTTTTTCGAGAAAACTCAGCAATCTACGTTTTACTAGTTTCTCGAAAACTTTGGATATGGTGCTCAAGAGAGGAATTGGTCTATAGTTGTTCAAATGCAATTCATATCCCTTTTTGAAAATCGGAATCACAACTGCCATTTCAAAATATCTAGAATTTCAAAATATCTACCAAAAACCAAGCGCAATTTTTAACCGTTAGATTATCAATCTCATCAAATCCTACAGATCTCTTGTTTTTTAAATGTTTAATCTCATACAGAATTTCCGTAAAACTAATAGGTTCGAAAAAGCATGATGAATCATAATTCCTCTGAGCACCAAGAACAAATTTATTATACTAAGTAATATCGGTAGTTATGTTACGGAAGTTGGAAGTTAGAGTTTCAGATACATGTATAAACAAATTGTTAAACTCATCGGAAATCGATTGGGAAGACGTTAGGATATTCCCAGTCTGAAACTTATAATTTTGATTTACGGGTTTATTATTTGAGTTTCGCTCTAACATGTCGTCGATTATTTTCCATGTAGCTTTAGCATTTTTCTTTACAGAATCAAATTTACTTCTATAGAATAGGGTTTTGGTAGAATTGACATCTGATTTTACCTGCTTGGAAAGCCGATTAACATATTTTTCTAATTTAATATTGTTAGGATAACGTCTTAATGTTTTTGAATACTTTTTTAATCTGTCCATTTTTCGTAGGACTTTGAAGTAATACATAACTGCCAATCTAATCGAAGATGTAGTAATATTGATTTCAATTAAATTGTGATCGGAAAAGTGAATGGGGAGATTGCTAACAGTGATATCTTTGATGCGATCACTTTTCACAAAAACGTGATCAAGACAGGTTTGCATTCTTGTAGGCTCATTCGAAAGACTAGAAAACCCGTATGAAGCAAGCATTGTCTGATAGTTGAATGATTCATTAATGTCTAAAATGTTGATGTTAAGATCTCCTAAAATAACGATGTCCGGTTTTTTAATCGTGCCTAAACATATCTCGAACTCATCACAAAAATTATCAATTGCACCGTTGCGAAAACGATACATACAAATATAAGTCCAATTTTGTTTTGCTAGGGGAATATCTAAAATTAAAACATCAGCTGACGTCCAGTTGCACAATTTAAATGAATAATTTAAGAAAATTTTACGTATAAAAACACCAACACCACCAGAACGGTCATTATCGTTGCAACATGCAATGAAATTATAACCCGGTAAGTTAAACTCTGCACATTCATATGAGTAAATCCAAATTTCTGATACAAAAATTAGGTCAGGCATAGTTTCGAGACTCGCTACAGATAGGCTAAGCATATCAAAATTTGCTCTTAAACTTCGAATGTTTTGATGCAATATACCGAAATCACTGTTCATTCTATCACTCATAAAAAATATTGGTAAAACATATTAAAATGAACAAACACTGATAATCGGGAAGTGAACAAAAAATGATACTGCTATAAAAACAAAAACAAAAAAACGAGCATAGTCCTAAAACACAACACATACGGTGTTTCATATTCAACGCAAAATAATTCATTACTACCGGTTTATGAGTGAAATAAAAAACTAAAATTGAAAATGTCAAATCTATGTAAACAAACGAGACATCATGCATTAAAGAAGTCAACACAGAGCAAAATAAATTTAAAATTGTAAGTAAATATTGATCTTGAGAAGGTAAAAAAATGTTTATACTTAGTAAATTATATTGTTTTAGAACCCTAATTGCATTGACCGCTAATGGAGTTGTTTCCAATTGGCGGATGAAGACGTTGCAGACGAAAAATATCATTAAATGAATGTATGCGATGAGCATCAAAATCTGCCGATTTTCTTAAGTAGTTTTTGCCATTTTTACACCACAAATATTTGAAGTTATATGTTGTTTTTATTTTTTTAGCCTCACGATATAATTGTGACTGAAATGCTGTGAATCGGTGAATGATAAAAATACACTGCTCAGGATGATGTTGCGGCAGAAACACATCCAAATCCTTAGTGCTAAGTGACTTCCTTTTTCTCATGTGTAATAAACTTGACAATTAATAAACTTGACAATTAATAAATCTTGCATAACTGATTTCGATTTCGATTTGTTATCACTTGAAGATGTTCCGCTCGAATTTTTTGGAATCTCATTAATGAACACTATGTCATCATAAGTAATTTCCACACCTACTTTTTTTATTGTGTTGATAACTACATCCCGGGTATCGTCTTGTTTACGAGGTAGACCGATAATAGTTATGCTGCTGAATTTAAGTGCTGGTTAGGTTGATCATTCACATCTTCCAATAAATTAAATTTTGATGAAAGTTTAGACAGCTCGTTCTCAAGCATGTTAACCCTGGATACTACTAAATCTACGACGTAACAAGACTTTTTGAACGCTGATCTTGATACTAGTGTGACAAGTTCAACGTAAGCACTGGAAGAAATTTTTTGTTATGAACAAATGAATACATTCAGCACTCAATCGTAGGTCGTAATCTATATACTATATGCCTACTTTGAAACCGACAATTTATAATGCATCAAGAGACAATCGTCATTGAAATGTCTGGGCTGATCATGGCGTGTTAAGCGAATATCTTAACCACCACGACCCATTGACATGTTAATTGATAATTATTGTGTCTGAAAGGTTAAGGGCACAATTAAAAAATATTTACAAGTTTTACGAATATACACTCGAATATACAAAAATAAATTAAAATTCTGATTTTGTGGTTCATCGTCTTCTTTAGTGAAGACAGATCTGAAACTGATGTGTTGACATATGCAACGGCAACAATATTTCAATTAAAATTCTTTTCCAAAAATAATAATTAATTTTTTCATTATATTTGGTTACACAAAAATAATTTTGATTTATGCACAACATCCACATCAACATCATGATGATGGTTGCAAATTATGTAAATTTATTCAAAGACACAAAGTAGTAAAATTCGAATCAATCGCAATGGTTATGATGTGATTATTGTGTATTGCTCTTCCATATCGATATACTCGTACCAAGTCAACATCATCATCATCATCATTCTGTTATATTGTTACTGTAACATTTTGGTTTGACTATTCTACGAATTGAATAAAAAATTTATGTATGAAATGGAAATCTTTCAAATTGTCTTATATGTATCAACCGAAAAATCTGCTTTAAAATGTTTTATTGTTTGTATGGCTGTACATTGACAATAAGGTTGGCATTTAAACTTTATTTCGGCAATTACCCTCAATATGAAAAAAAAATTGTATACACAAAATTATGTACCTTGCACGAAGAAACCAACCAAAAAATTGTTAAGCTGCAAATTGCAATAAAAAGAAATTTGTTGTTGCCGGTGAAATTATGCTTCTCATGTTGCCTATACCGACGAAACCGATAAAAAATTATTTTTATTACCCAGTGCTTAAAATTTTTTGTTCGTTTTTTTTTTTTTTAAATTTTATTTTATTGATTTATTGGCCCCAAAACACAAAGTATGTTTCGTTGGTGGTTCAACATAAATATATACGAGTACTACATATATGATTTTCTAATAAAACGATTTTTGAATATTTGATTATGATTAGATGGTACTGTGAATGTAGTGACGTCATTTCAAAACGTATGACAATCAATGGTTTGAATGATATAAGTATTTGAGAAATGAACGACTTTCTAATAGTTTCTAACGCGTTTTTATTATTCAGCCAATAGTTTTGAAATATTATAACTGTTATTTTGTTGCAATTGAAATAACAATAACAAAAATAGATATAATAAAATCGATTAAAATGTAAATTTTCACACTTTTTGGAAATTTTGATTTAAATTTGATTTGAAATTAATTCATAGTTTTATGGAAATATGAAAAAAAATTTACATTACAAGCATAAATGCGATATCTATGCTTTTATTGTTACTATGCCATTTTTTGGCACAATGTTAAATCACTATTTTGTATTTTTACTTTAATGGACGCATACTTTTAATGGTAAAAGTAATATCCTGGTATGTAATATACTCTTACAACAAAAAATATTTTTTTTAAGTTATTAGGATAAGATAAGAAAATTAAATAATTTTGTAATTTGAAAAAAAAGTTCATAGTTTATCTTTAACTAAGATAACTAGTTTATCTTTTTGAATCGGAAGGTCCCGGATACGAATCACAAAGGGATTGTCGTTATATGTGGAATTATGGGTAAAATAATTTCAGAAGTATAATGAACCAAAGGATTTTTAATACTTTTTTATAATTAAACTTATAATGAAATTCTTAGCTCTCTTTGATAGATCTATAAACTATAAACTAAACTTAAAATAGTGTTGCCATCTAGGGAATAAACAACAAGGGATATCCATAAAACACTATTTAAAAACAACAGTTCTGATATTCCCACTGTTTTATGGAATATCAGAATCCTCTTCAAGTTTGTAGCATATTCTGTTGCGATGAAATTCGAAGATTCTTCTTTCCAACGGTTTGGTGAGGATATCTGCTGGCTGTTCCTTGGTGTTGATGTATTTGCGTTGAAAAACATCCTGAAGTTGATTTGCGTGTTTCAATATCTCCTGCAAAATCTGCATCACTTTAGCTATATATGGATAATGTTTTCTGCTTCTTAAAGTGCAAACCATATAATCAACAGTTTCTTTTAGATACTGCATTATTCTCTTGACTGCATTCTAATGCAAATCGTTGGTTTTTCCATATATCGACTAACCATACTAACCGAAAAGGATATATCTGGTCTCGTACCTTTTGATAAATATAACAAGTTGCCCACAGCTTCTCTATAGGGATCAGTTGTTAACTCAGTCTTCTCATTATCATTTAAATTTACAATCTACTGTTGATGTGGATCGGCTGTTATTGCAAGAGCATTTGTTTGCTCTAAATTAAATTTATTGAGCATTTTTCTAACATCTAGACGATTGACGTAAACCATATAAAGTTTTTAGTAGTTTACATACTCTTATTATCGTTGAATCCTGTTGGCTGCTTCATGTATATAACCTCCTCTATATCACAATTTAAAAATGCAGTCTTTACGAAAAACTGTTTGAGTACTACATTTTCTCGAACGGTCACTGTTAATAATATTCGGATAGAGTTGAACCTTACTACAGGGCTAATGGTTTCGTTCAAGTCTATTCCTTCACACTGAGAGAAACCTTTGGCTACTAATCTGGCTTTAAATTTTTGTATATTCGTATCAGTTTTTAATTTATAAACCCACTTATTTTCAAATATGGTCGAGTTCTTTGGTACTTCAACGAGGGTTCCACATTTCGCTGGTTTTCAAGGAATTCATTTCCTCCTCCATAGCTTGTTTCCACTCTTGTGCATTCGTACCATTTACTGCTTGTTGAAAAGTCAGCGATACTTCGTAATCTTCTAATTTCTTGGGTTTATTTAGTTTGGATCGGTCTTTTAGTTGTATTCCTGTACTCCTTTCGGCTTCTGGCGTACACATTTCTAATTTTCTTAGGTAAATCAAGATTTGGTAAATCAAGGTTAGGTAAATCAAGATTTTCTAAATTTTCTTCAATTTGCTCGTCATCTTTTTTGCAGCCTGACTATTTTTGAATTGTGTATTTTCTTCCTCAGGGAGATACAATCTTTTGATTTTCTTTAGTAGATTCCATTAATTTTCCTGTATAGATAAAATGTTTTCTGATAAAAACATCGTCTTCCTCTGGAATTGATTCTTAATGCTACTGGTTCCTGTGCAGTTCAAAATATAAACGGCAGTGTTTTAATGCTTCTGCCCAGAATTTAAGCTCAAATTTTGCAGCATGTAACATTGTCCGAGCAGTTTCTACAACAGTTCTGTTTTCGCGTTCTATTTTGCCATTTTGTTCAGGACAATAAACTACTGAATTTTGATGAGAAATCCCATATTCTTTCATCAATTTTGTGACTTCTTGATTGAAAAATTCCAGGCCATTGTCAGATCTAAAAATTTCTTTTCCTCTGGAGCAATGTTTTTCTGTTTTCTTTATATAGTCTTTATGACATTCCAGTTCGTCTGATTTTGCAGTAATCATCCTTCAACAGAAGAAAATACTTTGCACCTGTGAATGACTTTTCTGGTAATGGTCTACACACATCTGCGTGGATTATTTGGCCAATGTGACTGGTTTTTGTACTGCTTTGCTGAGGAAAAAGGTGGTCGGTGGATTTTACTCAATGCGCAAGGCTCACAGACTATTTTGTCATCTCCTTTTGGATTAATGTCAAAGGTGTAATTGCTAAAAAACGATGGATTCGATCGAATTCAATTGTTTAATTTCTAGTTTTTTTGGGCAGTTCAACAAATAAATTAGGAAAATGTAGTTTGCAAACATTTTTCTAATTTATATACAAATAAATAAAATATATTAAATAGATAAAATATTTCTAAATTAACTAATAACTCTAAATTTATTAGTTTTTAAGGTAAAATTTGTATTCTTAGGATCTTTTAGTTTTCTTGGAGTGTAGAGTGGTTTTGTCTGTGCGTAATATTTGGTTGGTCTCTTTTAGGGTTTAAATTAAAATTTATATGTTAAAGATCAATTTTATTTAATAAAATGAAGTTATATAAATTATATCTGTACCAGAAAAGCTCTGAAGATTTTGTGTTAAACCCAAAAGAATATCCGTATGCTCAAATACGTGATGTTGTTGAAAGCTATCATCCCGAAGATGATGGATGCCGGCTTCTACAAATTACATGTTTTAACGAAGATCTTAAGGGCCGTGAAATAATAAGTGTCGAATCAAGTATCGCTGCTGCATTTAATTTGCGTACAAATGCCGATTACAGATGAATGGTGGCACATTGGAGTTGCTGATAAGAGATGGCAGAATGCAGAGCAGTACAACAAAAATGTGATTGTCTTACACTAACAGTAGTTTGAATATTGGATACCGGGAAATCGGACCAATTAAGTCATAACTAACATACTTTTCCTTTCCCTAACCCACAAAAATTTACTAACTATTGGCCGCCAAGGTGTCTGTAACCGGGCCGATCTCAATAATTTAACTAGTATCCTTCCATATCCTTCCAAGTATATGTAAAAACGGGTGTACTGTGGGCCCGGCGCTTTCCGGGATATCCTGCTTAATGCTTGGCAGTACATTCAAAATCAATCAATCAATCAATCTCCTTTTGGATTAATGTCAAAATTTTTTAAAATATTTTTAATTTGAGTGTAGTTTTGATGAGCTAATTTTTGATGCCATTCCCTGACAGGGATAGCAAAATTATTGTTGACCCTTTAAGTTTAAGATGACTGTAGCTGTTCAGGGTTATGTTGCATTTTTAATAATTATTCCAAAGTAGATTTTAGGTATTTTTTAAAGACAATTCTTACAGTCACCGAGTTTAAATAAAACTATATTTTTTCGATATAATCTCCCTTATAACTTTAAAGGACCGTAGTTACAATAATAATCGGTGTAGAATAGCTTTAAATATTTATTAGATATGTCACATGAGTCTAGATAGCCTTCTGTGAAATATTAAATCGTAATTTTTCACATAAAATCCAAATTTTGAAAATTACTAGCCTTACAAAATTAAGAAAAAAACTTGTATATTAAAATTTGGACTGTTAAAATTTGGATTTTTAAAGAAAAATTACGATTTATTTTTTCACGGTAGTTCGGCTATCTAGACTTTTTGGGACTATCCAATAAATCATCAAAGCAACTTTTAACCAATCATTAATGAAAATGAACCTATTTAGAAATCAGATAAAAATCATTTTTTTTTTTTAAATTTTGTAAGGCTTTTAAACTGTCAAAATTTGAATGTTTTTTCGAAAAATTAAGATTTATTTTTTCACGGGAGATTGGCAATCTAAACTCTTCGGAACTATCCAATAAACCATCAAAGCAACATTAAACCAATTATTAACGGAACTGTCCTTATTTGAAATCAGATAAAAATCAGAAAATTGGTTCGTTAATTTTGTAAAACTATAGACTGTTAAAATTGGGATTTTTTAGGAAAAATAACGAATTATTTCTACGGAAGTTCAGTTTTTCAAAACATCACTTTTCAACCGTTAAATTCATCTTGGTTTAGTTCATTCGATTAAGATGAAACAATTTTTAAAGTCTAGTTTAACATTTTATGCCATTTAATACAGGAAATTTTTAATTTGAATACAAATTTTCTCAATATGAGTCACCAGGTATAATTAATTCAATTTAATTTACAGTTAAGTAATAATATTTTGCTTCTTAAAATGTTAAATGTTTATTATCGTGGTGAACTTGTCTATATATGGAACTTAAAATTACTTAATTAAAAGGAAAACATGCTAACTTTTGTGTAATTGATCATTATTTTGTCACCTTCATATATATAAATCTTAAATCGGCATACCAAGTTTTTTTTTAAAATTTTTTTAAATCATTACGATCTAATACCACGTTTACATCAGTAGTATTTTTCACGCATAATCGCAATGTTTTGCGGTGTGTCAAAGCAATAAGTAAAATACTTTGGGTTTACACTAATGTGGTGAAAACTTATTAAAAAAATTTTCTTTTTAAATAAACTATTGTGGAGCATAATATATTATAAGTATAGCTATCGTGTAAACGTGGTGATAATCACCATTATATATATATATATATATATATATATATATATATATATATATATATATATATATATATATATATATATATATATATATTTATGAAAATTTATTATTTATTTATAAACAATTTTGTAATATGAAACTAATTTTCCACATTTGGAAAAACCAACTTGTCGTTGTGCTAAAGACATATTTAGCCGGAGATATGTATATATAAGATGTAAACCAAGAAAAATTGTTAAGTGTTTCTCTCTTCTATATATGACCAATTGATTCGCACATAATATGGATGATTGTAATTTGTTGAGCAACTCGTTTTTACGTTTTTATCATGTGTCTAGTACATTATATTTTGAGACGGTACAACTGTTGAAGAATTTCAGGTAATAGATTGTCTTGGCGGCTGTCAAAATATTTTCGCTGTATCTTTTATATGTGCGTATACAATTTATATGACATTATACGCGATTTATAGTTTGATTGACTTGCAAGGTGTAAAATACACAATTTTTTATTTAATTTTTAGCGTCGCGGCTGTGGTCATTTCTTCATACATCCTTATATGTATATATGGTAACTTTAACATTACTCGTTTAGAAGATTTTTGTATAGCAATTAGAATGAATGTATTGCAGAGTAACATAAGTAAGTGGTCGAAAAAAATGAGTCAAATAAATTATATTAGTGATCCTGACGTCCGTTTTACGCCTATATTCCAACCACGTGGTTAACACTTGCACGTGACCGCCTTATACAATTAACTATGATGATTACGATAAACACCAGAAAGTGGCGTGTTCGCCTAGCAAAATTCTAGGTAGCTCTAAGTAAGAAATTTGGATTATGACGTTTAAGATACTGTTCGACATGACCATCCGGCGATGATCAACGAAATTTTTTGAGGGAACCACTCGCAATTGACTGGTATAGTACCTTTAAAAGGTCCTGATTGAGCGTATAATACTCACGGATGAGAAAAGTTAGGAGCTGTATTGAACACTGACCGACAACTGATTTGGTGCAATCCTTATAAACCAAAAGTGGTCAGGATGAGGAGGTAAATGGACTTAATAATACAGCGGACAGCCTTAACAGGGTATTCAACTACCAGTTCTGGACATATTACGGCAAGTATTACTAGTTTTAATGAGCCACTATAGATCATTGCGCCATTCATGGTTAGACTAACTCGAGCTTCGAGAATTTAGACCAGCAACCAACTGTCCAACCAACAAAAATGATATTCGGGCAAAGCCAATAAATGTGAGTTACACTGTGATTTTTTTAATCCAGAGGTGAACACATCCAGGAACAAAAGTATATCGGTTGTCGTACTTGACCATTGACTAAATTATACTGGCCACCTGTTTATACGGAACTCGTAAGAACAAACTCACGTTTTTGATAGACAGAGGCTTTGATATATCCGTGATTTCCTATATACAACATGCATAAAACACAAAGCGTAGGTCAAACCGATGGTAAGTCAATACCTACGGAACTAAACTGCTGCAAGAAGGTATAAGACTCGAATTTACCATATGCGCATATTCACTCAAATGTAATTTGGACTGCGAAATCCATTAGAACAAAGTTCTAACTGGATCTCGATTTGTGTCACCCCAAATCCTATTATGTCATCCACTAGAAGTACCACATGAAGAATTACGACAGGTTTATGCCCAGGATATAGTGGAAACTTTAGCACCTATCCATATTCATTTATCTACTTTAATAAAGAAGCTGAAAAAGCCGAAGAACTTCTTCTGGCTTTATCAACAGCTAAAAAACACGTTACCAAATATTAGGCTGTTGGCACATCCAATGACTCTATATTTAATGTCACAACCGACGTTTTAAGCACACTCGTAGGCGCATTAATGATGTACCAATTTTTTGGCCAATGGTGATCGGATCACGTGGTGTCCATTAGGGTACTGCCAGAAGCGTTTGCCAAAAAACCAAAGTACAACCTGCGAAAAAATTTCCACTTGGATTTTGTGGCCCATTTAATGACGGGCATGACAAGGCAACGATAATATGGTTGCGGAAACGCTATCTCAAACCGCAAATTACGAAACTTTAGCAAACTTCGAGATTAACTTAGACATCACAAGACCAAATCGTTTACTCACAAGAAGTTGAAACGGATATTCAGAACATATATTTTCTTAAAGCAATCAAATTCCAGAACCAATGCGTCGAACCATGTTTGATGTACTGCATAACATTTTGCATTCAAACATGCGGGTAACTCGGAAACTAAAAACTTCAAGATATTTGGCCTAGTATGAATTAGGACGTATGGACCACTGGGTGAATTCCTGTTAGTATTGACAATAACGTAAGATGTCCCAACATGCGCATTTCAGCTCTCCACCAGGGTTTTTAGAACATACTCATTTAGGTGGAAAACGTTGAGTAAACGAAGTTTTTATAGGTTCTATTCAGATCTGAACCATTTTGTACAATCCCCAAACCAAAAGTCGTGGTCGACCTTTTTCACGACAATACAATATTGTCGAAGAAACTAATCGTAAATATTTCTTTTGCAGATGTTCCACCCTATAAGGTATTTTAAACTGGCCCTACGGAATCTATAAGGAACCTGGTTAATTGAGGTTGAATATAATATACGAATTAACATCGAATTGGAGTCTGATTGTTTGGAATGTTCGAATGTTTGGAAGCAAAATAGAAATGCAGACCGTAATAAGAGATTATATCGATCCTTTCGGTTATAAATCAAAATAAAATTGTATTAAAAGCTCAATAAAATATGAATCCGAAATACATAACCTATAAATTTTTTAATTTCAATTTTATATACTTTCTATACACAGCTTTTTACGATCCTGAAGTCACATAAGGAGACAAAAGGATAAGAAAATAATATTTGAAATAATTTAGGACTGAATTGTAAAAAAAAGGTTCAGCTAAGATGTTTTTTTGTTAGTATTTCTCAAAATGCAATTTATATTTTTTTATGTAGTAGTTAACTAAATGGAGAGAAAGGTTTGCCATTATGGGTGTAAATATAAAGGTTCATTCTATTTGATTTGATATTGTCATGGACTAACTGTTTATGGATCGTTGGTACAAGATGGTTTTAGAAAACATCTTATCATAAAAACTTACTTTAAGCCTATGCTCTATCGTTATTTACATGAACTCAGATTAGTTTCAAAAATGACAGTTCGTCAGACAGTTTGAGAAAGTCAATGTAAAATACAAAAATTCATCGACAGAGATGCTGAAAACCACAAAGGATCCCTATAAAGCACATAATCCAAGTTTCAAACCATAATTTACAGTAGTACATGATAGAGTGAGGCGTGTGAAGCTATATCATAATTTTTTCAGATACATCCTTAATTTGGGTGCCAAAGTTATTATGTTGTTAAAAATTGATTAATTTCTACTAATGCTAAAATTTGCTTAACAGAAGCAATGTAAATCAAAAAAAATACCTGTGATGCAGACAATTAATTTCACATAATATAATTACTTTAATTAAAGTAAGTATGTGAAGGTCTTGTAACTGAAACTTCACTAACAGTACGATTCTGGATGATGGACGCCCTTATTGGAAAACCATCTAGTAGTAGTAGAAGTAGTTTTTTCTAAAGGAATACAAAACTGATTCTTATTTATATTTATTTGAAATATTGTTGTCGCAATTTTAAATGAAATGACTTTTATATATCATGGACCCAAAGATGTGAGTCTAGACAAAAAAAGTAAAAAAAAGGACAATTTTTGTTTAATAAAAAAAAAAAAGTTTATTTAAATGAAATGAAATAAAATTATGTACGTACGTTCGAAAATAAACTATACACACATGTGAAGTGGGAATAATTTAAAAAAATTCTACTATAGTTTTTATATAAGATTGAGGTAGATGGTAAAAGTTGAGATACGCGAAATTTGTTTGGCTGGGAAAAGTTACACATTTTAAGATTTATATTTAAATTCGATTTATTGAAATAATATTTATTGGAACGTACACAAGGTTGGCTTACAAGGAGCTTTAAAATTGTGAAATATTACATATTTGCAACATAAAGGCAAATTATCATTGTCCGACTTTATATAGATATATCACTCAGATTGTGAAAAATAAGTTGAATGGACCAAAATAAGAATGGTATCTGCAAAGGTGGGTATAATTCTAAATCTATTGGCATTTTAATGGCTGGTGAAGTAAGAAGACACATACGATCTTTTGTCACTCTTGTACTACATAAATGAGAAGAACATTAAGAATTTTCACCTGGAATGCAATTGGACTAGTGAAGCAAGTTATAGATTTAATATAGGTTTAACAGAAACATCATTTATCATAACTTGATAAAAAACAATTATAAAAAAGAGCTATTCGAAGCAGGATGCATAAACAACTGTAAATTTCATTCGGAAGTATACTAACTTATTTGATTTTTTGTACCAAAGTGGATTTTTGAGAACTTTATGTGTCTAGAAAACAGCAAGAGGATATATGTTGACCTCACACCTGCTAACTCAGCAGGTGTCAGCACAATTTTAATTAATACGGAAAATTTGTCGAGCCTAAACTTACAATTTAAAACGTGGGACCTATATTCCAGGAAATAATTGAAGAGCAAATAAACCTTTAAGTTCAATTAAATCACCGATACAGTTGGAAGGCGAGCTTAATGTAGTAAACATTACTATATCTAACATGCAGCTTTTACAAGTTCTACTATTAATCACACTGCTCGTAGGTACATATATTACCTTCTTGATATCAAGGAATTAGTTAGTAAAAAACGAAAGACACGAAACCTTGGGAAAGAATACGCGCCCCGGATAACAACAAAATTCTCAATTTTCTAAAATTCTCAATTTACAGTTTAGACAAAAGAATTTCATGAGAAATTCTGTCAAACGCTTTTTTAAAATCGGTGAACACAACACCAACCTGCAAATTATCTTCAAAACATTCTATTGTGAACCTAATAAATTCCATGAGATTAGTTGCAGTTGAGTGATCTGGAAAGAATCCATGCTGCTGTGGAATAATTTTGTTTTTTAATAGATTAAACATTATATCACGAAGCAGACATTCAAAGACTTTCGCAACTGCAGATAAAATAGAGATAGGTCTATAGTTTTCAACATTAGATCTGTCACCAATCTTAAAAACTGGAACAACGTTAGTATATTTCTAGCATTTAGGAAATTATCCAATACGCAATGATCTATCAAAAATTAACTTTAAAAGAAAAGCCGCAGAGAATGAGCGCATTTACGGTGAATTATTGCTGGTGAACCATCAGGACCAGATGAATAATTAACCTTAAGTTTACATAGACATTTAAAAATTTCCTCAACTTCCAGTTGCAAAAAAACCGAAGCAATCACTATGACCGTTTACTGAAGACACTGGTGTTTCTGAGTCATTTTTCAGGGCATGAAAAATTGGAATGAAAGAAAGATACAAACATATTAGCAGAATTATTTATATACCCAAAAACATGGTACAAGGATACCCAGATATCCTTTGAATTAACGAAAGACCAAAATTTTTTGGGATTGTACTTTATACCTCGCTCAATTCTATCAGCATACTGAAGGTACTTTAATCTTTTAAGCCTCTTAAATTTTTTTGAGCTATCTGAAACCATTGATTGCAAAGAGCGTTTTTCTTTTTAACCTTCAAGAGCCTATTAATTCTATTCTTTGCAGCGTTTAATTCATTATAAAACCACAGAGGTTTACGATGCGAACGAATATTACGAAACGGAACAAAAATATCTAAATTAAAAATTTAGATTAATGGCACAATCTATTTCACAATAAACAAAAAGCTCAATCCAATTTAAATTACACAAAAAAGAATTCAATCCAACGTAATCACAGACTTGACTTGGTACAATAGTAGATGATCCAACAATACACTCCAGTTGAGCGGGCTGGATTTGATGATATACAGCATAAGATGATTTATCAGTAGAGCGCTCCTCAGTTCTGTTCGCAATATTGTTAAAAGTTGTGTGGGCAGCATAATCAGAAGAGTTAGGAACAATATTTGCAGAGAGACCAGCCTTTAACTTGGTGAACCCATCGATAACTGTATTTGTTAGCGAAGTCTCAGTTGCTGAAACTATTGCAAGCTGATTTTTTAATTGTATTTAATTGATGCACACATTTTGGATGGAAACAGCACTTGCAATCACCGCAACATCGCATCATATCACAAATTGAACTTGATGTGATACATTTTTTGCATCGGTTAGACATTATATATTACTAAATCAAATATAAATTCTGCTGTTTAATTTCTTTCCCCACAATAGGTTCAAACCCAAAATAAATTACGAAATATTCCAATTATGGTCAATAATTGGTTTGAGTCTTGGTTTTATAGTATAAACTTGTTTGCACGTTATATTTATAGATTGTGTTGTGTTCAATGTCAAAAATTTACAAAGCCTCGCGACATACTTAAAGTTTAATTGGGAAGTAAGCACTTCCAATAGATCGCTTTGATCATATTAATGTCGAGATAATTAGACCCTTACCATCATCAGTTATTGGGTAAGTTGTATTTATAATTCCACTAGATGGGTTGAGTCTATATCCCAATATCTCATATAATCACGGATAAAGTGAGTCGGGCTATTTATATAAATTGTGTATGTATATTTGATGTCCTTAGTACATCATAACCGACCATGACCGGTCCACTGCAGGGACGATAATTTGAATCTACTTTGCATCTACGGAATTAAGGAAATTATAAGGAATGGAACACTTGAAACCATCACCTTATACCATTTATCAGTCAATGGTGTATTTTAACGTAAAGGTAGCACAAAAGTGAAGTTGTTAAAAACATGAAAGTTGAATATCTTCCAGCAACTCTAACGAGAAGAACAGAAAAACAGAAGAACAGAAAAAGAAAGAGACAAATACAACATAATCGGGAAGAAAAGTTCACTTTCCGGAACATAGTTTTGTTTTCATATTTGTAAAGTATTGAAATATGACAAGAATAATTTTCACTTGAGGAGTCTACCAACGATCGATCAAAATAGAAATATATGTTCCATTTATTTAATTATAACCTAAAAAGTTCCTGGCATCATTTTTATATTTCATAGTGCGTTAAATTGCGCTAAGAATGATTTTTTCTAATAAAAACTTGCATGCATTAGCTAAAATTTCTAGTCATCAAAATTTTGATACAATTTTCCTCTCGACAAAAATTGTTTCGCCCTATATCTACCATTATCTGAATAAAGCTATCATCTCGATCAAAAACATTTTTCAATTTACTTTTTTAATCAATTTTTAATTTTTGTATGATTTTGCCAGAGCAAATATGTTCAGAACACACAGCAATATAAAAAAAATTTCAAATATGTCTGAGATTTAACTGAATATTTCTAAGAGTAGCGTAGCAAAAAAAAGTGTTGTCGTTTGGTTATCAAGATAAATGTTTTTTTTTGTTTTGCGGTTGATAGCCTCAGCTAACAAAATTTATTTAACTGACAGCCGTTTTGAATTTCAAACATATTTACAAGCTGATTTAATTTCATTTAAAATATAAATTAAAATTATATATGTATGTGCATTAAGTGGAAATGAATAGGAAACACAGATTGTCCCTTGGGCATTTTAAATCTATGTATAATAAAGATTACATTAAAATGCAATAAAAAAATATTGAACTCAACACTATGTATGTTGCTGTACATAAATCATTTCTAGCTACCGCCCAATTAATTACTTTCCAATATCACTTCACTTGTGGATTACTTGTGAAATTATTAAGTCCATATATATAAAGAATTTTCACGAGATGTACTCAGCCTCATGTTTGATTGACACAAACCAATTTTCTATATTTTTCAACAATCGTAAATCCATTAAAAATAATTACTTTGATATTTAATTTTCCATCTAAATGAATTTTCATACACATATTGATTTTCCCATTCAGTCGTTTGTTAACTTATTTGTAATGTTATGGTACTTAGTATGTTGATGTTGACAAAAATATACAAAAGGAATTTTATTTTATTTTTTAATAAGAATATTTCTTTGGAATGAGCTCACAAGATGACAAGACGATTGAAAAAAAAATTATATTTTCATAATTGAATAATTGTAATACGTTTATAAAAATATTTTTCGAGGAGTGGGAATTTTGCTTTTCTTTACAAAATTGGCGTACCTTAAAATTGTGATTTGGAATTTTCCAAAGTAATGAAATCGTTATGAATCATGCCGCAGCACCGAAACAATGTTGTTTTATGTTGCTGGTACCCATTCACGAAAAGCTTATACTAGTATATGAGAAATGCATGAGATTGAGATTGTCAATCGAATCTATGTACTTTGGTTTTATTTTTGTTTCATACTGATAAGACAGGCCTATAGTGTTGAAAGAAAATGAGACTAACAAAAACATAATTGAAATCTGAATGCTATACTTGAGAGAGAGCAAATTTCTGAAATGTTTATTTTGCCTTGGTTATGTTAGCTTTGATCATGGATCAAAGCTAATGGATAAGGGATTAGTTTTTAATTGTTCAATTCAGCTTATAATGTGATGGACCAACCATTATGATTTTCTAGGTTTTCGAATTTTTTATTTGTAGCTGAAATTTTTCAAATATGATGGGATAATCATTATGCTTTTTGGCATTTGTAAATTTTCGTTTTGCTTGTCAACTTTACAAATTTAGATGTTTTTCTGGATTAGGGAAATTTTTGATTTCTGGATTAAATTTCAAAATTTTGATGGGCTAACTAACAATATTTTCTAAGTTATGAAATTTTATTATTTGTTGCTTAAATTTCTCAAAAATTAATAGGGATTTCCTAATCATTCCAAATCCAGGATTTTAGTTTTTCGTTTGTTAGCTAAAAATTCACAATTTAAATGGACCATTGTGATTATCAGGATTTTGTAAAATTTTAGCTCAAAATTCAGAGTTGCTGATGGAAACTTTTGTTTGGATGATTAAATTTAAAATTTTAAAGGAACATCAAAACCATCGTGATTTTTCTATATTTGGAAATTTTTTTATTTTGGCATAAATTTTATAAAATTTCGATTTTATAAAATTTGTAATTTTATAAAATTTTGAATAAAATTTGTATGAACGAAGTTTTAATTTCTTCAATTTCACAAATTTCATAGGCAACCATAATTTTTTTATGGATTTTGAAAAATATCGATAATTTTACAGATTTCATGGGATGACCACCATATTTTTTTTATGAATTTTAAATGAATTTTTAAATTTCTTCAATTTCACAAATTTTATGGGCTAACCATCATGTTTTTTGTGGATTTTAAAAACCATCGATAATTTTACAGATTTTATGGGCGAACTATCATAATTTTATGAATTTTAAATGAATTTTCAAATTTCTTCAATTTAACAAATTTTATGGGCTAACCATCATGTTTTCTGTGGATTTTAAAAACCATTAATAATTTTACAGATTTTATGGGCTAACCATCATAATTTTATGAATTTTAAATGAATTTTTCAATTTCTTCAATTTCACAAATTTTTTGTCCTAACCATCATGGTTTTTGTGGATTTTAAAAACCATCGATAATTTTACAGATTTTATGGGCTAACTATCATAATTTTTTGAATTTTAAATGAATTTTTAAATTTCTTCAATTTCACAAATTTTATGGGCTAACCATCATGTTTTTTGTGAATTTTAAAAACCATCGATAATTTTACAGATTTTATGGGCTAACCATCATAATTTTATGAATTTTAAATGAATTTTTAAATTTCTTCAATTTCACAAATTTTATGGGCTAACCATCATCTTTTTTGTGTATTTTAAAAACCATCGATAATTTTTCAGATTTCAACCATCATAATTTTATGAATTTTAAATGAATTTTTAAATTTCTTCAATTTCACAAATTTTATGGGCTAACCATCATGTTTTTTGTGAATTTCAAAAACCATCGATAATTTTACAGATTTTATGGGCTAACCATCATAATTTTATGAATTTTAAATTAATTTTTAAATTTCTTCAATTCCACAAATTTTATGGGCTAACCATCATGTTTTTTGTGAATTTTAAAAACCATCGATAATTTTACAGATTTTATGGGCTAACCATCATAATTTTATGAATTTTAAATGAATTTTTAAATTTCTTCAATTTCACAAATTTTATGGGCTAACCATAATCTTTTTTGTGTGTTTTAAAAACCATCGATAATTTTTCAGATTTCAACCATCATAATTTTATGAATTTTAAATGAATTTTTAAATTTCTTCAATTTCACAAATTTTATGGGCTAACCATAATCTTTTTTGTGTATTTTAAAAACCATCGATAATTTTTCAGATTTCAACCATCATAATTTTATGAATTTTAAATGAATTTTTAAATTTCTTCAATTTCACAAATTTTATGGGCTAACCATCATCTTTTTTGTGTATTTTAAAAACCATCGATAATTTTACAGATTTTATGGGCTAACCATTATAATTTTATGAATTTTAAATGTATTTTCAAATTTCTTCAATTTTACAAATTTTATGTCCTAACCATCATGTTTTTTCTGAATTTTGGAAACTGTCGATAATTTTACAGATTTCATGGCCTAACTATTATGTTTTTCTGGATTTTGAAGACTATGGATAATTTTTCAGATTTGATGGGCTAACCATCATGTTTTTTGTGGATTTTGAATGTTTTAAATTTTAAATTTCACAAATTTCATGGGCTAATTTTATGAATTTTAAATGAATTTTTAAATTTCTTCAATTCCACAAATTTTATGGGCTAACCATCATGTTTTTTGTGAATTTTAAAAACCATCGATAATTTTACAGATTTTATGGGCTAACCATCATAATTTTATGAATTTTAAATGAATTTTTCCATTTCTTCAATTTCACAAATTTTTTGTCCTAACCATCATGTTTTTTCTTAATTTTAAAAGCCATCGATAATTTTACAGATTTTATGGGCTAACCATCATAATTTTACGAATTTTAAATGAATTTTCAAATTTCTTCAATTTCACAAATTTTATGGGCTAACCATCATGTTTTCTGTGGATTTTAAAAACCATCGATAATTTTACAGATTTTAGTTTTTTGTGGATTTTGAAAACTATCGAAAATTTTGCAGATTTCATAGGCTAATCATCATAATTTTATGAATTTTAGATGAATTTTTTAATTTCTTCAATTTCATAAATTTTTTAGGCTAACCATAATTTTTTTCTGGATTTGGAAAACAATCGATAATTTTACATATTTCATGGGCTAACCAACATCATGATTTATTATTTTTTAAATTTTAAACATTTTTGGTTGGGCCTAACGTTTGATAATTTTTTTAAAGAGACTATATGTACATTGTCTAGGATTTTGAAAAGTTATGTTTGTAGGCTTAAATTTTATTATCGTGCACCATTGTGTTTTGTGGAGATAAGAAAAGTTTCGATTTAGGCTTTAAATTTACAGAATTGTTTGGCGTAAGCCATAATATAATTATAACCATCGTGATATTTTGGAATTTGGATATTTGAATTATCCAAAATATCGATTTGCTGCTAAAATATTACAAGGTTGATCGGCTATGTAAAACTCACAGGCCATCAAATTGTTTAATTATTTCAAGACAGAATAAAATTTCTTCACTTGACATTAAACGTCGAATAGCGATATCCACTCAATGCAAGGAACTATAACAATTTGTTTATAACCATAGCTGGTTTTAAATGTTGACTAAAAATCGTTTGAATTACCCGTAACTTGTTATAATTATACAGAAATTTCGTAACGGAAGAAAATAGAAAGGAATTAATAGTAAGAGCTTTCTTAATATTGGTAGTAGATTAAAAAAAAAATAAAACTTCATTGCAATAATTTTTTTATACAAACTTGTTGTTAACCATATTATAAAAAATTTGTATTTCATTTTCTTACATTTTTCGTCCATCTGCATCAACCAATTCAATTTGCCTAACCACTTAAAACTTTATTTAAAAATATACAAACTCATAGTTAATTAAAAGTTCACATTTTTGATATACAGATATAATGTTAAGAGTTTTGTAAATCTACTGTACATGAAAATCCAAAAAACTTAAGGTTGATGTTTTCGTTTATACCACGTGCCTTTGCATTAAAATGTCTGGTTGTTCTTTCCTTTTTATAACAAGTTTAACTTAAATGCTAATTTTATGATATATTGACTGATTTAATAAATATTGAAATTATTATTTTATTGTTTTAATTTAATATTTTGAATAAGATAAATTAAAGTATAAAGTCAATTGCTTCATTTGCAGAGTTTTACTTTGTCTAGATACTTTCCGTTTCCGCAAAACAAATATGTAAACGCCAACCTGCTTTTAATAAATCTGAACTTTTGATGCGTACAAAAATGATGTAAGAGATTATTTCAAAATACCAAGAATAATAACCCAATTATTCCTGTCAATTGAATTTTACTTGAATATTCAAACGAAACTTGTATCGATACAATTTGACTGTCGATGACATCATTTCAGTCTTTTATCGTGCTCTATTCGATTTTCAATAAAAAATAGAGTTTGTTATCAGTATCCTAAAATCGGTGTGCGTCTATGATTTTTTTTGTATAGTGGTCAAATCCTAGTAAATTACCAAACCTTTTTAAGAAGATTTTCTGCATCGGTCAACAGATATATATAGACACATGATTTACTGTAAATTTTATGAATATATATATATATATATATATATATATATATATATATATATATATATATATATATATATATATATATATATATAAACATGACCTATCGTATTCAATAAATTCCCAAACAAATAATTTTCGAGCAAATTTAGGAAAATATATATCCGTTCCAGGTTTTATCTTTAAAAGGTGGAAAATTGACTTTTTCGGTGATTAAACGATAACATTTAGTGCCTTTTTCTAAAACTAGACATCGTAAAGTTCTTCTGAATCTCAGTTTTCACTTTCTTATCGTCATTCACTTAAATATACGATAAAGATAACAAATGTAGTTCTATGGAAGGAATCGTTTACCCAAATATAATATATATATATATATATATATATATATATATATATATATATATATATATATATATATATATATATATAAACATAGGGTGACTCACTTAAAGTTAACAAATTCTTGGATAGATCCAAATTATTTTAACCAAAAAATTTTTACTGATCGAACGGAATAAAACTTGAAATTTTACGGAAAAAAACTTGAAATGATCATCACTGAAAGTACGATCAAATTAATTTTTCATCAGTATATAGATCGGATACTCAATACAAGAAGCTCATGGAGAACCAAAATAAGGGAAACAAATTTACAGTATATTAAACAATAACCTCGCGCAGGCGGGTGGAGAATGTAGCTCTCTGTCGAATTCATCCAGCAAACACAAAGTTCCAGTAGTAATCACCTAAAGAAACTGCATTGAAGGAAAAAAGCCATTAAAAAAAAAACAAAACAGAGTCATCACCACAATGTATTGGGCAAACATCACCAACTACAATTAATAGAAAAACTTAGCGGAAACTTAAAAACTTAAAATCAAAAGCAGCCAGCATTTATTAGGAACAGCTTAGTGCAATAGAGATCCAAAAACTAGAGAAGGAAAATCAACCATCACTACCTATCAATAAAGTTGAGGTGTCAAAAATTACCCTACTATCAATACTTTGATAAAAAATACCATTTTAGCTTGTATGAACGATGTCTGGAAGGTGCCACATGCACAAGCTTCAGACACACAATAACGCTGAGAAGTTTCATTGGTACTCATATGAAGATAAGCAAGATATACCAAATAAGGTTATGACTAGAGACAACAGCATACCTGTGAAGGTAATGATATAATTGCGAAATTACTGCATCAAGTTTAGATTTTTAGAATGCATTTTTTTAAATGCGCAAGCTATCCTTAGAATATCATCACAGTGTTTATTGCTAATCGTATAGGAAGCGACTTTATAAAGGTCAGATTGCGAGGCTAACTAAAAGACGGGCTTGCGATACTTTGATTACCTTATCACTTATGATAATTGTGTGGGAGGATATATTAAAGCATGCCTGCAGATGTGCTTTATATGCTCTATGTCCACTGCTAAAGTCAAAATATCTTGCAAACGCCGACAAACTGAAATTGTACAAGGAATTGTTCAGACCCCGTCATATTTGAAAGTAAGAATTGTACACTGACGGATGAGAATAAAAGATAGGAAATGACATTTGAGAGAAAAATCCCTATATATTCTGTTTAACCACGAAAATTTAATGAAAATTAAATTATTACATTTCTTATAGATGGCGCAGCGATCCCTGAGAAAAGAGACACCATTTGGCAGGTGCATAGGTCATTGTCGGTGACGATGGTTCTTCGGGTAGAGAACGACTTGTTTTCTTCGTGGTGTCTAGAACAATACGAATAGCAAGCCGAGGAACACGAAAATTTTGGAGCCGGATTGTTAATTCGGTACGAACCGCAAATGGCCTGTAAATCGATTATTGTTATAAACAAAGACTCACTTTTTTACTCAATTTTATTGATTCAAATCTACGGGACAATTTTGACGGTCTAAAACCACCAGTTCTTATTTAACAAAACTTAAAATATTCAAGGTCCTTTTTTAAGGTATTCAACGGTCACTCAACTTACATTCATCATTTCCATGAAAAACACAACCTGACTCACCCTGTTTACATATAAATGCGACCAATTTTTTTTTAATGATATAAACATTAGGCTATACCATAAAAACTGGAAATTTATTATTTTTCGTTAGTCTATCCTAACTAAAAGCCTATTCATATTTTTTCAAACCGCACATACATACAAACAAGTATAGTTTAAATAATTTATAGACACAAATAACGGAACGAGGCGAATGAAAAAAAGGGCCAAGAAAATATTATGAAAGTAGAGATAATATCCTTATACGTATACGTCATACGATTACATGTTATACGTGCACAAGCAATGGTGAAATGGATTTAAATGGAATGAAAATTGATTCTAACTGGTAGATAAAAGGATGTCGTCCTCTTATAACAGTTTTTTTTTGTTGCTGTTTTTGCAAGAATATAGAATTGTTTTTAAGATGAATGGCTGAAGACTTAAAAAAAAATGTGGATTATATATTTTAATGTAAACTGGTCAGTCGACTCTTGCTTTAGGTTTTATAACAATCTAAATTATATAGGTGCTGTACATTTTTGAATTATTGTTATTGAAAGACATGACTGCTGATGATGTTTTTCGTCTGCTAATGGTTTCTTATGTTGGAACGAATATTTGCTATAGAAGAACAATTTTTAGCTAAATAGGTTCTTATCGAGTATCCTATTTTTTTTAGTGGTTTAAGTAGCATAAGAAGTTGTTAAGGACTTATGAGTTCCTAGTTATATTAAAGCAAAATAAATTTCTTATAATCTCCCAAGGAGATTAGGTTTTTCCAGAATTTTGTACATAAAAAATCGGGACGTGAACAGTAATTGCGGTGTTCTTTGGGTTTAGTAAATGACAGAGAAACAAAATCTTTGTAACAAACCCTCATTTATATACCCAGCTATTAAATTATCGATATCTGAAAATTAATTCAGAACCATATAACAGTTTGAGGTAGAAAATCAATGATGTTTTACGAAAATTAATTAGTTCAAAATCAGGCATCTGTCAAAATATTCCGAAAATTTATTTTATTCTAATTTTATTTATATAATTGTTGATGAATCCATTAATTATCATTTATCATTTTTATCAATTAATTATCCATTAATTATTTGGGTGTATTTGTCTTTTGAATGTCCTAGCAAATGCTTTAGATGGGAAGAGCTAAAAAATATGCATGATTTCAATTATTTTTAACGATTGAAGACATTGCAAATAATAGATCCCTCTTGATTCAAGCACACAATCTTCCCTGTCAGCAATTTGGTCTTCCAATCGCAGTGTATGTATCATATTGTATAAAGGTGCCATTTCTAATGAAATGTTCAGAACCGCTAATGATCAACAACGTTAGTTTTACGTGAATTATTAGATCATAATTCTAGTAGCTATGTTTTGTGTGCCGGTTGTAAAAAAACGTATGGAGGCAAGACAATTATTTTGAGTGGTGACTTTCAGTATATTAGACCAGTAATACCTCATGGATTGGGTGTTACCCTCATTACGTTTTTTGTAACTTGTAACTTGTCCTTGAACACAACTTGCCCCAAGTGAATACCTAAGGGGAAACAGAAACCGGTATGGTGGTCCAGGGATTTGGGAATCCTTCGTACAAGGTGTAGGAAAGCATTCAACAGAGCAAAATGCTCTAGAGAAGCTTAGGATTGGGACCCCTATAAGGAGCACCTTAAAAAGTATAAAAAGGAATTAAAGAAAGCGCATAGGAGGTCTTGGAGACTATTCTGTGATAAAATGGAAGATGTTTCGGAGATTTCGCGCCTTAGGAAAATCTTATCTACGAGCCCAAAGAGCCCTAGTCACATAATTAAACCAGATAAGCTGTGGACAACGTCTAGTGCGGAATCATTGGCGCTCCTGTTGGAAACCCATTTCCCAGATAGTGTGGATGTGTCGTCGGAGCTTGGTAGGAATAGGGAAAAATGATCGTCGGGGTGCCTGGAGGAAATCGTGTGCCATAACCAGATCCTATGGGCACTAAACGGCTTTGGACCCTATAAATCGGCAGGCCCAGACGGTTTCATTCCAGTGCAGTTGCAAAAACACTCGTCGAGCATTCTTCCATGGCCGGAGGTGATCTTCAGGGTGTGTTTAAAGCTGAATTATATTCCTAGGAAATGGACGGAGGTTAGGGTAATTTTTATCCCGAAAACGGAGAAGAATTCACAGGCCTACTCAAAGGACCTAAGACCCATAACTCTATCATCCTTTCTGTTGAAAACATAGGAAAGACTGATTGACGTGTACATACGTGCAAAAAAAAAAACCAGTAATTGGGCAACTTCTCAGCATGCATATTCTGAGAAATCGCCCAATTACTAGGCCTGTGGCCACGGCTCTGGATTCCCTGGTCTACAGTTCAAATGGTCAAAGTGTAAATTAATGGTGAAAAAAAGTCGAATACCTTGGGTATATAATCGGGAATAGAGAAGTGCGACCATCCGAAAGTAAGAAGAAAGCCATAGCTAAGTATCCAATGCCATCCAATTACAGCAGTTTCTTGGTCCGTCAATTACAGCAGTTTCTTGGTCTGACGAGATACTTTAGGAAGTTCATCGAGGGCTATTATGTAATAGCCAAACCGTTATCGGATTTGCTGCGTAAAGACGCGAAGTTCGAGTTTGGTTCAAATCAAAATTCATCAATGAAACAAGATTAGAGATGGATCAGAGATTAGAGGAGGCTCTAATCTCTGATCCAGTACTGCGGTTATACTCAACGACAGCAAAGACAGAGTTGCATACCGACGCATACAAGTTTGAGTTGGAAGTTAGAGGTCTTATCGATGGTTAAAAGACGCAATTCGGAGTTGGGCAGAAGATTTCGCCCAAGTATATGAGACCATACGAAGTAACTGCGGTAAAGCAGAACGACAGATACAAAGTGAAGAAGACGAACGCCAACATTGGGGGCCCCAACATAACTTCAACTTGTGCGGAATATATAAAGCCTTTTTTCGTAGGAATGTCAAGCGATGAGGAATCGGTGGAGGAAATTCCCAGAGCAGAACAGTTAGAAATCGCAGCTAATTCAAAGAGAAATCTAACCACCGACAAAAGTGATTTCTTGGAATTTGAGGATGCATTCGGGCCGAATGTATCTCGAGGGGGCCGAGTAGGAAAATGATGGCGTAAGCGTACTACAAATTAGTATACGTGTGAGTGTAGTCGTACAGTTGAATTGATCAAAAGCAAGGCGCCATGTTGTGTAAAAAGAAAAAACGTAGATAATTTGGTGGGGGATAAGATTAGAGTTTTTTTCGCTTTTTCCGAGGGCTGTCAATGAAAAATGTAACGTCTGATGAATGTATGAATGTCTGTGACTGTATGAATGTATGTGACTCAAAGGTGATGATCGATTCTGAGTTACTTAAGCGCTATTATACCATCGCTAAACGAAGGGTCCAAATCTTGTATTTTAGGTACTAGCTAAATATTTAATTACTTAAGCTTCTTGTTTATTTCACAGTAAGTTTTACTTATATTCAATAAACGGAAAAGTTTAAGTTGTGGTTTTTGATATCGAAACCTTTTTCTATAAAAATTAAATCAACATTCAGGCAATTTCGTAAATCTAAAGGAACTAATCTACGTGCGACCCTCATTATTTTAAAATTTTTAAAGTTAAAAGGTGGTAAGATACAGGGGTAAAAGAGGTTTAATACTAATTTAAATATCAAATTCAGCTGCACTGGGCAACAGAGGCACTGCGTGATATCCCATCACGGGGGGTAACGGTAGATATGTTATTATCAGAGAATTACAGCAAATTATGACCAATTTACCCTCTTCAAAGGTTGGCCCAAAATATTCTGAAGTGGGTCAACTATCAGTTTTAAAAAGAACTTCAATGAAAACTAAGTCAAAGAAGGAAGCTTACCCACAGCTAAAGCAAAGAAGTTAAAAACTTTTTGGAATCTCTTCAGACTAGCAATAAGATAGACGAAATTGAAAGATTCTTTTTATTGATGAAGCAGAACTATAGCAAGAGAAACCGACTGCGCCCTATAAAAGAAGAAAAGAAAAACTGCCGTCCAAACACTGACAAACTAGCTAGAACACAATGGAAATGTATATGTACTTCTTCAGATAACTGTAAAAAGCGTTAATTACGAGATTAAATAAATAATTTCAGATTAGATTAGAAATTAATTTTTTAATTTTATTTAAATAATAGCTTTTTCTTCCTTACCTATTGTTTCATGGAATAGGAGTAGATCCGACGTTATCCGAAGGATGAGGCTGGAACTTGGCCTTAGTTTAATCACTCTAATCAATATCTAAATTTGAGTGATTTTAAACTAGGAAAGAAATGGAAGTAAAAAGTCTTTTATTAACAAAATTAGCAACTATACTCGAGTTTTAGATACATACATTTCGAAGATTTAAAAGTTTTGTTATATTATT
This sequence comes from Tipula confusa, assembly GCA_963556175.1. NCBI lineage: Eukaryota > Metazoa > Arthropoda > Insecta > Diptera > Tipulidae > Tipula > Tipula confusa. The sequence goes on along the minus strand of OY744476.1, from coordinate 199,091,251 downwards.
TTAAGTGTAATTTGTCATCCTCTTTGAGTAGTATATTGAGAATATTGTTAATTTGAACAGAATTTGAAATAAGTTTTTTTGAGTGAAATTTATACAAAATTTGAGTGAAAACTAAACAAACTATCCCGAAAAATTAAATTTACATCGAAATTGTATTCAATTAGCCAAACTTAGTTTGGCACGCGAACAATATTCTGCTTGAATCAATTAGTTAAAAAAAATGTTACAGTTACATAGAACAGTTTATTCGTTCACAATAATCATAAACTTAAAAATAATTTTCCTGACAAAAACTTTCATTTATCCAAAAACAAAAACCTTTTGAAAAGCTCCCAATAATAAAAGGCAAACTTAAACAAAAGAAGAAAAAAATATTTTAGTTTAATTGAATTAAATTGTCGTATCGTTAGTTTATGTAGATATAAAGTTCTACCAAATAATACTACTTTCTGCTCTGCGAGTAACTATATACAGATATTATGTTTATGTAGGAGCTGGAGTAACTTGTTATTGGTTTTGTAATAAAAATATTTTTTTTTTATTTTATACATTTTACTGACGATTAATTATGTTTTATGATCATTTTATGTTTTTTCAATGGCAATGAATCGTGATTGTCGCACAGACAGACGTTATCGTAATTCACACAGAAAACAAAATCCGAAAAAAAATGTCGCGCATATTTTATCTATAGCTTAGTTGATTAATTAAGGGACTATATTAGTTGTAGAGTAGTAATTTATAGTAAAATTTTATTGTTGAATTGAGTAGGTTTTAAATTATACAATTGTTTATCTCGATCTATCAGACTAAATTTACTGTCTGCACGTTAGTATAAATTATGAATTTGTCAGTCAACTATATGATTTAATCCAATGTGTGCTAAATATATTTGAATTTTTGAAGTTCGTTAAGTTTGTTTAGATAGTGTTAGTTATCAAGTCGTTAGTTTTTAAATCAAGTCGTTAGTTTTTATGCTGGAAATTTGTTTACTTTTTACTAAAAATAATGACAACAATTGTCGCATAAAATATACTCTTCAACACGACCATAAAATAATTATATAATTGTAGTCTAGAAGAAACGAGTCAATTCTAAAAATTGTAGCAATTAAAAATATTACCTAACCGGATGACACTCGTTTGTATCCGGTAAAATTGTAAATTTACATCAAACAATGGGTTTAATTAAAAAATTTTAATGGTTTGCAAGAAATGATTCTCTACAAAATATCAGAAACAAAATGTTTTTAAGAATAGCAACAAAAGTGGTCGTTGTTAAAACTAGTTTGGTATTACCGATGGTAACCTTGCTAATTATTAATTTTAAATTCATTCGCTACTTTAAATACAATTTTTTAATTTGTATCAAAAGTTGCTTTCGATTGACGTCAATCAACAGAAGGGAAATTAAGTTACTATTTAGATAATTGAGTTATTATTGAAATAGTTGAGCTACTGAAGTGAAATGGGTGTTCGAATGGTATTTTTCACTTCAGATAAATGTCAAAAATGAATCATTTTTAATTTGGGTTTTGTTTACTTCCCTCTGTAGTATATATATATATATATATATATATATATATATATATATATATATATATATATATATATATATATATATATATTTATTTATTTATATAGCGATTCCATGCGACACCGATCACGAGTTGTCCTGACCCCTTTAGATTTTGATGAAACTTTTCAAAATGTTTTTTATGTTTAAAAGTTTAAAAAACATGAAAAATGATTTTTTTTTTGCGGCACTGTACTTTTTGACAATAGCGCACGGCGTTTTACGTTTTTCTTGAAAATGCTAATTTTTGAAGTCCTCTTTCTCAAAAACCACTTAACCGATTTGAATGTTTTCTATCTCAAATGAAAGGATGGATGGATCTTATAAATAACGGTACAATTACAATTTTAAAAAAATTGTTTATTAAAGAAAAATGTGTTATTTTGAAAAATGTCATTTCCCGTTATTTTCGACCCCAACGAGTTTTTTTATTTTTTTTTTCAAAGCTTATTCATTTATCAAACAAATAAAAAAATTAAAAAAAGGAGGCCTATCTTTCATTTTTAAAATATGATTTTTTCAATATTTCAGGATCTAAATATTTTAAACCAAAAATTAAAAAAATCTATCAAACTTTTTCTTTGATAATTTTTCTTGAATTGTTAACTAACTTACACTTTTGGCAATGCAATAAAATGTCCTAAATAGGTTGTTAATATAATCTTTATTATTCAATATCAAAAAGTTTTTGTTTTGAGCAAAATGAAAATTTTCTAATATCTAAAGATGTCTTATTAATTGGACAAAATTTATGATATTTATGAGTACCTGCTATTTGTTTTACAGAGCTATATCTAATTTATTTTTAATTTTTAAATTTCTACCTAAGAAGAAATAAAAAACAGGTATTCTACCACCCATATTTCCATCTTTCTAAAATTAGGTCATTATCTAGAAATGAACGAAACAATAATAAAAATGTCTTATCAAAAACGAGGAATAACCAAATAAATAACCATTTTTGGATCTTACAAAATAAAGGCGGATTCAGATATTTTTGAAAGCATATTTGCCAACATAAATTCACGGCTTTAGTATTTGGTACGGGCTTCTTTTAATTATTATTACTTCGGACAAAAAATGAAGGCGAGCCCAGAGATTATGAAAAAAAAAATTGCTTTAGTATTGAAAGTACTGAAGGTTTTATTATCCATAAAGTAGAAAGGGAAGTAGGCCTGTTGAAGCTTGGGTTTCAAAATAAAATCATGTCAACACTGAACACCAAAGTGGGATCAACAACTCTTTATCAAGAAACAGCATTGTTGGTGCAGAAATTTTATGAAGATGACGAAATAAGTCGAGTATGTGCTGGAAAACGAGATTTCGAGACAGTGTCATCAGAAGGAGTTATTAACCTATCTAAATACAAAAATTGAATTTTCAAGTTTTGATGCACTTCGTCCAGGGCACTGCGTATTAGCGAACTTTAGCGGCACACATACTATTTGCGTCTGCATATACCATCAAAATATTAAACTTATGTTTAATAAAATCAAATCTATGAACCTATTATCACACGAAGTGGGAAGTTATCAAGATCTTATTTCACAGATTATTTGTGCTACTTCAAGCACATTATGTTATTTAAACGAATGTCCAACCTGCCCGGGAACCGATAATATTCTTAAGGATTTATCTGCAAAATTTCTACAAAATAATGTAGATGAAATAACATTCAAGCAGTAGCTGAAGGTTACTGTATCGTCATTGGCTGTGACAGATAAACTGGGTGAACAACTACATAACATAGTACCACATTTGTTTATTGCAAAACAAGAAGCAGATTACCTGAAATATAAAAAATTAAATGCAGCAACTGATCAATGCATAGTTATATGTGACTTTTTTGAAAACTATTCATTTGTAGTTCAGAATGCAATTCAAGGATTTCATTGGTCGAATGCTCAATGTGCAATACATCCATTTGCCTTGTATTATAAAAACGGGGAAACCGGTCATACGATGGAAAACGATAGTAGTTTGGAATTCCATAGTTTGATAGCTATATCTGAGGCACCAAAACATAATCATCTAGCTGTGAGATTGTTTATTTCCGGCCTAGTTAATTTTATAAAGGAAAAATTACGGCACGTTACGATAATTTGCTTTTTTCCGATGGATCTGGGGCTCAGTACAAAAACAAAATGAATTTCTTCAATCTATGTAATTTCAAGGAGGACTTCGATCTGGAAGCAGAAATGCATTTTTTTTGCCACTTGCCACAGAAAAGGACCTTGTGATGCATTAGGAGGAGTTCTCAAGAGGAATGCTGCTGGAGCGAGTTTACAAAGACAATTTGAAAATCATTTGGTTTTCAACTTCGCCACTTGAACTCTATTCATGGACTGTGGAAAAAGAATCAAAAGTAGACTATTTATTTTTTACTAATAAAGATTATATTGTAATAGAAAAACTATTAAAATATAGATATAGCTCAGTAAAACAAATAGCAGGTACTCATAAATATCATAGATTTTGTCCAATTAGTAAGACATCTTTAGATATTAGAAAATTTTCATTTTGCTCAGAGCAAAAGCTTTTTGATATTAAATAATAAGGATTATATTACCAACCAATTTAGGGCATTTTATTGCATTGCCAAAAGTGTAAGTTAGTGAACAATTCAAGAAAAATTATCAAAGAAAAAGTTTGATAGATTTTTTTAATTTTTGGTTTAAAATATTTAGATCCTGAAATATTGAAAAATCTTATTTTAAAAATGAAAGATAGGCCTCCTTTTTTTTAATTTTTTTATTTGTTTGATAAATGAATAAGCTTTGAAAAAAAAATAAAAAAATTGGTAACTCGTTGGGGTCGAAAATAACGGGAAATGACATTTTTCAAAATAACTCATTTTTTCTTTAATAAACAATTTTTTAAAATTTGTAGTTGTACCGTTTTTTATAAAACATTTTTCTTATAAAGATCCATTCAATTCCTTTCATTTGAGATATAAAACCTTAAAATCAGTTAAGAGGTTTTGAGAAAGAGGACTTTAAAAATTAGCATTTTCAAGAAAAAAGTAAAACGCCGTACGCCACTGTCAAAAAGTACAGTGCCGCAAAAAAAAAAAAATAATCATTTTTCATGTTTTTTAAACAGAGAGAACATTTTTGAAAAGTTTCATCAAAATCTAAATGGGTCAGGACAAAATTTCCATTTTTTTGATCGGTTTCGTATGGAATCGCTGCTCAAAAGCTCAATTTTTTAACTGATTTGAATTGTCCAAATCGAATAGTTGATTCACTTCAGATGATTCAGTCAATTCACCTAATTTTGTTTATTCATGTCAATCGAAAGCACCTAAAAAGTCCCGTAAATGCTATATACCTCGTAAGAGACGTAAGCTAGTTTTACACGAGCATTGTATCCTTAGATCTTCCAGATTAAAAAATTAAAATGTTGTGTTTTGTCAGATTAACGATTATTTCATTTAATTTTGGTGTTAAATAATTGTTTTGAATCTGTAATCTATGTACCCTATATAATAGGGGAACCCATACTCGTTTTACACGTTTTACACGTTTTAATCGTAAGACGAATTCGTTCTTTAAGTAGTTTTTTTAACCAATAGTATTCGTTGAAAATGACGAATTTTTCTTTCTGCAGTTTTAACATAAAGATGATTTATATTAAACTTCCTTGCTTGAATATGAAGACGGATGGACAACAGCTAGCAAAAGGGGTAGAGGCACGAGTCCTCAATCACATTAATAGACGCAAGCAAATGAAAATCAACGACTATTGGTTATCTCAACCTACAGTGCCTTTATCGACACGGTTTAATTGTTTGCACGAGGAGAAATAAGACACACCACCACCAAAATTAATATTAGTAACTCCAATATTTGTTTCTGGTGTAGAAGAAATCAATCCTTTGACTGTCTTGTTAAAGGAATATACAGAAGGCAAATTTGACCTAAAAGTAATTGGAACTAGCTAGGTTAAAATTCTGATAAAAGATACCACGAATTAGTTAATATCTGCATCATGAGGCAAAGTGGTACGAAAAAAACCGCTCCCACTCTTTCAAGTCGAGTTACGAATGAATGAAACTAATAAAGACATACATATGATCAGTAGATTGATACACTCAGTTGTGCAGATCGAAAACCCGCACATGAAGCAGGAAGTGGTGGAATGCACTATTTGTCAAAGGTACGGGCATACTAAAACGTACTGCAATCATCGACTAAAATGTGTGAAATGTACATGGGAACATCTCATAAATGATTGTGACAAGAAAAAGTGGGGTACAGAGGTCAAATGCGTGCTCTGTAATGGTAGTCATCCAGCCAACTATAGAGGTTGCAGCGTTTACCAAGAGGTACAAAAACGCAGATTTCTCTCCTTAAGAGAAAAAAGAGTGAAGAATTCGTAGCCATCCAATCCGAATCCATCCTATGTAAATCCAAATCCATCTTATCAGCTTGTTAGTGGAAAACTTCGGATGGAAATCATATAAAAAAAAATCAGCCAACGGAAAATTCAAAAACTTATAAGCAACAGCCTGAGCTGTTTTCCACACAACGGTTGGAAAATATGATGGAAAAATTAATGGTCAAAATGGATACCATCCTGAACCTTCTAACGACCATTGTTTTCAAATCATTCCGTGTCCAGAACCTTTAAATTAGCAATCTGGAATGCCAATGGCGTGCCACAACATTGACAAGAAGTAAAAAGTGTTTTAATATCCGAAGCGCATAGCACCAGCAGAAGGTTTCCGAATCAGAAAGATAAACGCAAGATAAACAAGACGGTCAAACAGTTAAAAAAACTGCTGCCCAATGAAAAAAATCAGTCAATTCAATTTGTCGCGACTCTCACCAACAGGAAACACGGAATTTTCACTGTGGAAAGCGTCTAAGAAGCTGAAACAACCACAACATTATATTTCGCTAATACGTAAAAGTAACGGTCAGTAGGCGAGAAAGAATGAAGAAAGGGCTGATGTATTTGAACACCATTTCGAAAGAGTATTTCCATACCCATCAAAAACTACGGACGAAGAAAACAACATCATTCAATTGTATTTGGAATTGCCATTGCAAATGAATCATATAATCTCGAAGTTTTCGATCTTTGAAATAAAAACTGTAATACAGAGAGAGTTAAATCCTAAGAAGGTGCCAGGATATGATCTTATCACAGAACAGGTTTTGCTACCAGATAAAGGTATTCGATTTCTTAACTACTTATTCAATGCAGTACTTAGAACTGGATACTTCCCAATACAAAGGAAGATTTCACAAATAATACTGATACCAAAACCAGGCAAGCCTCCAGAAGAAGTAACGTCGTACAGACCTATAAGCTTGCTACCAATAATGTCTAAGCTATTTGAAAAACTACTATTTAAGCGTCTAAAGCCTATATTGCTGGAAAAGAAGCTGATTCCGGACCATCAGTTTGGATTTAGGCCAGAACAATTGAACAAGTACATAGAACACTCAACAATTGAACAAGTACATAGAATAGTTCAAGTAATTCAAGAAGTTCTGGAAGAAAAAAGATATTGTTCTTCTGTATTCATGGACATAGCAAAGGATTACAATGCAAAAGAAAGCAATGCTTACCTCATGACTTCTATAGAATATTAACATCGTATTTGAAGGACAGATCTTTTATTATAAAACATCAGGATGTTTATCAAATGTCCGTCCAATTAAATCTGGTATACCACAGGGTAGCGTACTTGACTCGATATTATATCTGCTATATACTGCAGATTTACCTACAAGTAAACAAGTAACTGTCGCAACATTTGCAGACGACACAGCAGTGCTCTCATCACACAAAGACCCCATCAACGCCACAGAAGTTTTGCAGGCGAATATTAACAGTATCCAAGTATGGATGAAAAAATGGTAAATTAAAGTTAATGAAGCTAAGTCTTAACATGTTACCTTCACGATGCGAAGAGGAACATGTCCACCAATACAAATCAATAACCAGAATATACCTCAAACTGATGAAGTAAAATATTTAGGTATTCATCTCGATAAACGTCTAACATGGCGTAAACCTATATGGACAAAAAGAAAGCAATTGGGAATTAAACTATCAAAAATGTATTGGCTCATATGCAGGAAATCGTAGTTTAACGATTGAAAATAAACTACTGCTTTATAAAATGATAATAAAACCTATCTGGGCGTATGGTATACAGCTGTGGGGAACTGCCAGCAACTCAAATTTGGACATTCTTCAGCGGTTCTAATCTAAACTTCTAAGAATCATAGTAGATGCACCATGGTTCGTGTCAAACGATATAATTCACAGGGACCTCCAGGAATATGGGAAGAGGAATTCCAGTGCCAGGTATCACTCAAGATTAACAATTCATTCAAATGAACTAGTGAATAAACTTCTCACTTCCACGACGAGGGAAAGATTGAAACCCCACAAAATTTTTGATTTGCCAATTAGGTCTTAGATACACTTAACTATAAACACTAATTTTTAAAACCTCTAATGTATCGAATCAATAATAGTAAAATTTATGTGTTGCATCAATTTATTCTAATTATATGTAAGTGAGATTTTATCAATGGGTAAAAGTACTCTAATCATGACAATGTAAAAAGACACAAAATTTACTCAATGTCTCTTAAAAGCAGATAGATTGTAAAATAAAGGAAAACGAAAAAAAAATGTAACTTTTCTACTGAACAGACATGGCGAGACGGAGATGTAATGACAGGTTGGAAAGGGTTTGTTTAGGGTTTGACCTTGTGTTTTATTGATAGTCATTGCAAAAGCAACTCGAGCAACTATACGTTCCTATACCAACACAATTCTTACTATACCATAACACAAAATTCCGCTTCAATTGATGGGTTTAAATTTCTTAGAGGAATATTGGCATCCCACTTTTAAAATTAATTTGTGTAGTGTTACCATCTTAGAAACTTCTAATGAATTCAAAAACTCTGTTGGTTATATGACTACGTTTTCTTCTGCATTATCTTAATCAGCAATACAGTAAACTTTTGCGTGGCCGATTAATTTATTTAACTCGTCAGTGTTCACGGAATCTACAAAGTCCTTTTTAGGTGCCAGAATAGTATTTTCTAAAAATTCTGATTTATAAAGTTAATTGGAATATTCAAAGAATATGAAGTTTACGAAGCTTTCCATGATATTTATTTGGAGAGTTAGTTCTGTATTTGAATGCTATGTTTACAACTGTAATAGATATTCTGAAATTTTTTTGCCATTTCTAGAAATTAATGCTCTCTGTTTTAATTTTAATTTTTTAACTCCTTTACGCTCTCTAATCTTCCAGCATGATGTACAACAGGCACAATTTTTCGAAAATCTTAACCCAACACGATGACTTTATACTTCCAAAGAACTCATTGCATTTTCAAAGCTTTAAATGTTTTATCAATAGGATCGAAAATGTATTTGTTTGCTATCGATATTTCATCCAGATTATGGGTTCGTGCAAAAAATTTTTACAATGACTTAACTTAAATTTTTCCCACAGTAATTCTGCTAACATCATTGTTGACTAAACCTTGACTCATTTGAATAGAAAATTTGAAAGTGAATGCTTTTTGCATGTTGTCCATTCTTAATCATCGGCAAGTAATCCACGTTCAATGAATGCTCCTTTGAAAGATGCGTATATACCATATTAGCTTATTTTCTAAGTTCGCTAAAACTGATGGCACCTTTTACAATGTGAAGTAAAGTTCTCAAGTAGAAAACGCCGTTTCCTTCTCTAGGTGAAGCAGACCTTATTCGGACAATTATATTATCCGATCTTTTCAATCATTTTTCCCATTTCTTGTTCTTCCAAATACGTAAATTGGCGTGCGTTAACTTCCTCACTGTTTTTTTTGTAATTGATTGTGTGTTGCATTAATTTTGCAAATATATTTATACAATATTTGATTGCAGACTTTGACAACCCATAACGATTGTCGCATATTAAAAACCGTTTACATGTTTGTTGTAAGTAACTCCATTGTTCAAGTAACTTCGTTGTTATCCCATAAGAAATGATCACAATGAACTCACTGTTTTGACACAAAGCAACGCAATTTCAATAGGAGGTACAATTAACTAGATTTGTGAACTGAGTATGCTTAACTTAACGAAAATCACTATTCACGATGGTAGTTGACTATCTAAGTCGCTTCTATTAACGCCCGAAATTGATGCACAAGGAACCGGAAAGAAGGAGTTGGAAAAATCAGTATATACTTTTTTTAAAATTATACTTGCTCACTGTACAACTTTCAACGCAAGTAAAATATGTATAAAGTAGTATTTACCATAATTCAACTATTTTAAAAGTTTCCACTTAAAAGAACTGTACAACTCAAACATTTATTTAAACATAAATATTTTTTAAAACTGACCCTTACAAATCTATGCCCTGAAACCACTCAAACAAATTTCAAATTCCATGAAATTACATCTATTTTCTCTGACCACAAAGTTATAAACAAAGCCGGATTTTATACAAGAATAAACAATGTATGCGGTCCCTTAGAGAATAAACATTATTGGTACATTTATAATTATCAATAGTAAATTCAAAGCAAAAAGTGTCCTTTTTTACGAATAACCTAAACGTTATACTAAGCCGAACGAACAAATAAAATTAAATTAAGATATTATACCGACCGTAGATTTTAATTCGAATCACTGTCCATCGTATAACTGGGTCGAACAATTTAATAAACTAGATAAACATGCTTTTCGCCAAAAGGGATACATATAAAACCAATGTTTTTGTTTTCTGCACCAGTCTCGTATAATGTTAGTCCTTAATTCCAGGAAAAAAAACATATATATTTAATCTCAACGAAACCGATATATGTTAGGCCCGATATTTCTTCGAATCCTTGAACCAACAAAAACATATTGAAGTCATATATACATATTTAAAATCCTTTCGAAATTTAGGGTTTAAATATTTTAATTTAACTAATAAAGTTTCACAGATAATTTATGAAAATAAGAGATTTTCGGAGCTGGAGGAAAATTATAATTATAAACAATTTCACCTCATTATTTATCTTTATTTAATCACCCTGTACTATAAATGTAAAATTATATTATTGATATCCTTACAGTTCATAACCTTGCGACGATGGTTAAACAAAGCAAAGTTTAATGAGATATAAGCGACTGGAAGGTGGTAACTTTGGTACAGCATTTTTCACAAAACGGTACGAAATTGTATACCAATATTTTTCTAACGATATTCGAGTCGTATTTACAATAAACAAAAAAGAAAATGGGAAAAATAATAAAAATTCAATTTTACTTAAAAATAATATTATAATTGAATTTAATTAGAAAATTATAACAAAAAAAAAATAAAAATTTGCAAAAAATGGAAAAAAAATTAATTATGTTACTTCTAGACTTGAGAGAGTACAAAATTTATAGCGAAGCAAAAGTCAATAAGCTTTAAGGTTAATGATCGACGTAAATTTAGTTACAGCGAAGGGATTAGTTGACGTATAATTTGATTTTCTTTTTTTAATGCAGGGTGCAATAGTTTTAATTGTTGTTACTTTAAAATTTTGCGCGATTCAAACTTTTAGCTCGATACACTCAGGCCAACGAAAAAGAATGGATTTTCTCATTCGTTCTAAAAAATACGAGAAGAAATTTTCAAAATCCTATGTGGTCATGCTGTTTTTGGCAAAACATATATCGCCTCTGGTTGCTTTGGTATGCCGTTACTCAATTTTTCCATTTATGTAAAAATAATAAATATTTGCTTTCTATGGACGTCAAACACAAATTGAATGACGTAGTTTGATGGAAAGTTAACAGTAAATATTTAAAGAGTGACACTTAAGTCAAAAGCAAGTGGAACTTGCTTACATAATTTCAAAAAAAAAAACGTCTAAACGAATTTATTGTTTATAAATTCGTTGTTTATCAATTTATTGCCGAACTTTCGTAAATCACATTCGAGTTCAATACAATTATGAAAATTATGAAAATTGTTCATAACAATTTTCTAATTTTTAGAAAAAAATCAATACTTTTGCTTACTAAAGTCTTGCATTTTTAGGAACATTTATGAATTTTGGTTGTATTAAAAGTTTTCTAACTAAATTTTTTCTTTTTGTATGCGAATAGTCAACTCAGCAATTCAAACTTCAGTTAGTCCTCTCATACCCCCGTGGATATTCACCGGTGGAAACTGGATATTTTACAACTGGATTTGACGAAAAAGAATAATTCAAAACTGGATATTTTAAAACGAGATAAGGTACAAAACGAGATATGGTACAAAACTGGATAATTCCAAACTGGATATTTCAAAACGAGATAAGGTACAAAACGAGATATGGTACAAAACTGGATAATTCCAAACTGGATATTTCAAAACGGGTAAGGTACGATATGGTACAAAACTGGATATTTCAAAACTGGATATTTTAAAACGAGACACGGTACAAAACGAGATATCGTACAAAACTGGATATTTCAAAATTGGATAATTCAAAACGAGATAAGGTACAACACGAGATATGGTACAAAACTGGATATTTCAAAATTGGATAATTCAAAACGAGATAAGGTACAAAACGAGATATGGTACAACACTGAGTATGTCGAAACAGGATATTGATTTAAACTTAAATTGATTTTTTGGGAATGTTCTGGAATATGGCCAATTAGGGAGGAACTCGGTGAGTTCTTAACCGATTATAATGAAATTCTATATGTAGGGTGGAAATGGAATTTTAAAATGATTTTTTGGGGAAGTTCTGGAATATGGCCAGTTAGGAAGGAACTCAGCGAGTTCTTAACCGATTATGATGAAATTCTATATGTCCCATCCTACATGGGACATATAGAATTATCCTAATGGGATTTTAAAATGATTTTTAATAAGTTATGTTTAAAATACTTAATGGAAAAAGTGTATATTAACTAAATAACAATATGTATGTATTATATTATATACATGCTTTTTAATGTAATATTCATTAAAGAGCTTGATCTTGTTTATATTAAATAATCAAATAATCTCGCTTTAAACTGAAAATGATTTTATAATTTATTTTATTATTCTTTAATTTTTTTATTAATTTTTCTCACATAGATTCTCTAAAATGAAGAAAAGTTATTAAGTAGAAGAATAAAAAATAGATGAAGATAAATTTGACTGACAGTAAACTCGATCAAGTTAATGATTATTTTAATAAGATGAGAAAAGCAGCAATTTAAAAAAAAACCATTAAGTGAAGGAAAATTCTATTTCTCTCCTTAGAAATATTCAAGTATGGGACCTTACTGGCCTTATTCCAGAACTTTCCCAACAAATCATTTTAAAATCCCATTTTCATCCTACGTATCGAATTTCATCATAATAAAAATTTAATATAATCATAAGAACCCACCGAGTTCCTTCCTAACTGGTCATATTCCAGAACTTTTTTTTTTTTTAAATATCCATTTTAAAATATTCAGTTCTAAGCGGTTCTCCTCATATGACAGTCAAAGGGCACTGTGATGGTATTCTAAGGATACAACGCTTGTGAAAAATTCGTTACTAGATATGCAGACCACAGGGGCTAATACCTTTAACAGTTCTGTTTTAGGAATCGAATACTGTCTTACAATTGTATGGACTTTGAGCAAACGTTGAGAAATAACAGACATAATCGTTTTAGCGCCATTGGGTTCAATATTACCAATTTAAAAGTAAAAGCTATCCAATTAAATAGAAATCGATTTTGGGGACCATCATATTTAAATAATCTCAATAACTAATAGCACAATATCCATATATAATGCCTTATAATATACTGCTATGAACATCACCCAATTTAATATTTATTTTCCATTTTTATAAAAATTTTCAACTCGTAATCGGCTTATCTGCATTTCAAATCAAATTCTTTGCGATTACAAACCTATACCTCGACTCAATTGTTTTAGTTTGGCATTTAACCATATATGTTGAACACACGCAGATAAAAAATACCAATTTGTTGTTGATTGTCTTAAATAATCACGTTTATCGCGAACTCATATCGTATTCATATCGCAACTTAAACCACATAACTATCTTTATATAGAAGATATGTATATATGCATATATCCATGTACGAAATATTGTGTGCGCTACCTAAGACGGAGATAAATCATTAAAATTTTGTTCGAAACTATAATTGAATGATCAGTGCGACATGATGAAAGTCAGCCACTTAATATGATCATTTTTAGAATATATGTAATTTTATTCATTTGCCGTTTGAAAATGATGCTTCGTGCATAATGTTGAGCAAACACAAATTACTTGAATTTACCTTTTTTATCAACAATGTACGTAGATATATATATATATATATATATATATATATATATATATATATATATATATATATAAATATATATATATATATATATATATATATATATATATATATATATATATATATATATAAAGGGTGTCCCAGTAAGAAGTTCAGATTTAATAATTTAATAAAACAAAAACGGCTTAATATATTTCCAAATTTATTTTGTTTGAAAGTAAAACCCTCCTGGTTATTTATGGAAAATAATTTCATTCAAATGGGAGCCACGGCTGGCCTTGGCGTACTCCATTCGGTCGGTCCAACTTCTGAGCACATTTTGGATTGTGTGCGGATCTATTTTGGCAATGGTTGCTTCAATATTGGCTTTAAAATGCTCAATTGTTTGTATATTGTCCGTAAACACTTGTTCTTTATGGCACCACACAAATAAAAATCCACAGGCTTCAAATCACAACTCCTTGCCGGCCAATTCACGTCACTATTTCGACTGATAATGCGGCCATTGAATTTTTGGAGTCTGTTTCACTAATGTAACGCCCGAATGTTGGCATGGCGCACCATCTTGCTGGAACCAAAGGTCGTCCAAACCCATATTTTCAAGATATGGTCACAAAAAATATGGTAACATGTGGCGGTAGTTGATTCCGTTGACAGTAACGGTTTCGCCGGCCTCATCTTTGAAGAAATTCGGCCCAATAATGCCGCCACGCAGTATTGAAGTTTACATAAATTTTGGCGTTTTAACATTATAATTTGACGTGGGTCCTGCGTTTTTCTCCAGTACTAAGATTTCACTCGTCCTCCTTAAATGCCTCAGAATTAAAATCGACGTGAAGAACATCCTCGATGTTGTCAGAAGCTTTTAAATACACTTTTTTAAATATGACCAGATAGTTAGGAATGACGTTTAGAGTGCCCTTTCTATATTCAATACTAAAATCAAAAGCTTGTAGCTTTAACAACCATCTTGCTAGCCTGCTTGTTAGATCCCGCTATTTCACCAACCACGTAAACTCGAGTGATCGTACAACTTTTGGACGCTTACTATTCCTGAGGTAGATGCGTTGCACTATACGTAAACACGTTTTATAAAGTCTGGGATAACCGGAACCAGTGTAGTGACGAGAACCTTCTTTAGATTGTCGAATTTTCACCGCTATGTGCTTCACATTATATGCTTACCCTTTTTAAGAAGCTCAGTAATAGGAGCAGTTAAACTTGAATAGTTGTAGACAAATCGTTGGTTTGGCTAGGTCATTTCTAGAAATCTGCAAATCTGTTTTGCAGTTTCTGAAACAGAAAAGTCGTCAATAGCCTATACATTTTTTGGCCGCTACCTCATCTCTCGTAAAACGAATTTACTTTTATCTACGCATATATATACTTATACATAACTCAGTTATCTGGCTTACAAAGCCCAAACGGCAGAAAGGTGAATTAGTAGAGTGGACGTTCCGGTACAGTAAAAGTTATTTTATTCCTTGACGAATTATCGTGAGTTTTTTTATCGTGAGAAGAGGATAAAGTCTTTTACTATAGCCAAGTTGACCATTCTCGCGTCTATATACATAGACGAGCTTTTCTTCTCGACTTCTAAACTATAGTCATATCGGAGACGACCAAAAGCGAGCTCTTTCCTCTATAACTCCGAGATCAAACATTTATGGTCTAATTTGTGGTAAATCTCTTCTTCTTTTATTGGTGATACCGCGTGAAATCTTTGCTTAATGGCCACTACGTCTCTCACGTCAATTTTGAGATACGTATTTTTCCAAGCCTGAATTTTCACATGACGGAAACTTTGTCATCACATCTTAGAGTATTTTTTGCCGTTTTGGATTTAACTGATGCTTATTATTATACACTTAGCGAGTATAATACCCCAAAAATCTATGCTAAGGTACAATTAGCTTCCCATTGCCTTCATGTTCAGACACTTTAGCGATAATATGACTAAGAACGCGTTGGTGTTCTCCACTCGCAGTTACCAAAAGAGATGTCATGTTGTACATTTTAATTTTATTGTCGTTGATAAACTGTTTGGATCTCAAACCAAGAACAAAAATACTAGCTCCAATAGCCAAAAGACCGCTATGTAGTATAAGAACATTGGCATATGGTCTATTATCCACAATGCATATAGTAACTTCAATTTGGCTATTACCTTCTTAATTTCTCTTCTGGTTTTGAAATATCTCAGGCTAGCTCCTGATGATGCGGTGCAATTTGGCATCTGTGTTCGTTACGGAAGCTATCATTTCCAGTTTGAGAATATGTGCCGGTTATCTCTAAAGTCTTAGATTCCCAATATTTCTGACACCTCTTTAGTAGTTTTCCGATGCAACAGGATTACAATAAGTCTTACAGTTAGTTTTTATGATATTCTAGGTTTTTATGACATCATTGTAGAAATCTAAAATGGCTTCTTTTACTCGTTTCTTCCGTCTTTCTAGAGCTTGTTTGATACATTTTAGCCCTTCCCAATCAACGTTTCTTGTTCTTTTCATAAACATTCAGTACCATTCTTTTACGTGCCCATTCAATAACACGTTAAAACTTTTCACTAGAGATTCAACGGACATACCATTGGAAGTAGCCTGTTTTTCACCCTGTAAAATAATTGTTCAGACGGCCACTGACGTATGGATGCATTTAAATAATGCCTTTCTTTTCCTTAACCTGTCAAGTTATGGTCAAGTGCATCTGTTTTGTTGATCATGACTTGTTGATGCATAACTTTATTTGGCTATCTTAACTATAATATGAAGTGATGGCTTGGAATTGATGTACCCTTTCACAGGTTACTGATCATTGGGCATAGTAAAAACCAAATTCAATTTTGTAAAATTATATGCATCCTTGTACTGTTCTACACCTCTAAATTGTGATACACGTTTAAATTGAATTTTACAATATTAACAAACTAAAAACTAACTCAACTAACTATACAGTGATATGGATCGAATTAAATATTCATAACCAAAATCGATGATAACTTGAATTTTATCTGTTTCGTATTCATTCAAATTGGATAACTCAATATGCTATGGTGATGACTGATGCGTTACATTATACTAGCTAAATAAAATTGATTTTCCGGGAACGAGGAAAATGAACGAGGATGAGGGAGAAGAATTTTCTGTCTATTTTTATTGACTCAATATAAATGTAAATTTGAATTGAACATATTGATATTCCGGAAAAATTGATAAAAAAATGCTGCCCTAAAATTAGTTTTAGTTTTTTTTTTTATTTGTTGTATGCGTATATGTAAAACTTTCCGCGCTTTTCAAATAGTTTAGAAAATTAGCATATGCCGGTTAAAATATAGTGAAAGTCACTGTTTATGTCCTATTTAACCGACATTCGACCAATCATTCGCGAACAACCGCATAATCATAATCGAAAGTCGTCAAAAGATTAATGGGAAATTGAATTAAATTCGTTGCACAAAAGATAAATTTCCCAAGGATATTTCAAGGATTTATTTTTTTGATATCATACAGTTTTTTATGATTAAGCTTTTTTTATATCGCTTTTTTACGATAGATATCAGTTTCCGGTGTTTGTCGCTTAAAGACGTATTATATTATTTTTTGTTGACAGTAAATAGACTAAAGTTATGTGGGTTTTATTTTGACGATTCTTTTTACCGATTTACACCAATTTTTTTATCTCGTTTTGTCTACATTGAAGGCGAATGAGGGCTATTTTGAACTGGAAAGGGAAGCCAGTCACACTATAACGAAATATTTTGGTGTTTTATAGCTGTTTGCACAAATGTGTTGATGTAATCATAATAATAAGTTTTACAAGGACATTGCTGGCTCGTACCATATCAAGAATCTGACTCTATTGGTATAGATACAGAGCTAGCTGTTCGTTTTGTACTAGGTAGGCCGAAAAAGATATGTTGTTCTCTAATCCGAAAAGCCATCTTTGCCGCCAACAACCTCCGCTCCGGCCAAAATCTTTCAATCAGTTCAATCATTGTTACAATGCACGCAACAGGAACAATGGAAACAGTTTGTTGCTGGGGTTTGTACAGGTATACATTTTTTGAATTTTCTTTTGTGGCTTATGTTTTTCAGTCGCTGTGTCGTTTATAGAAAGGGGTATATTTGGCAATGGGGCGCTCAAATTTGCCGCCGCTGCTTGTTTTAATTATCACCACTCACCTTAAACTATCGTTACCAGGATCACATTGTAGGTAAAATATTATCTTTTTTGATCAGGATGGCGTCAAAACGCTCCATTTTCCTAGTCTTGGAAGAGTATTTAAGAAGTCGGTTGATCAGTGCTTCCAGAAATGTTGAACACATTTGTATACTAACCTCCAGCTCTGATCTAGTTAACTAGCCATAGTCACCAATTAAAAAGTGACCTGGCATTAATATCCTCCCTCTAAATCTTCTGTGGATCTGGTCATCCCTCGATCTGTGGCCAAATCTTCATAGGTTTATTTATTTTCCTAACTAGTCGCTTGCATTTAAATGTTAGCCGTGAAGGAACTGTCCTTCCGTTTGTTAGGTGGCCATTAGTTGGTGCTTGGTGGTGACATACTAAGTATTTGTTGATTTCAGAACGAAACCTTTGTTTGGCTTTTGTTCCTCCATGTATTGTTTGTTGATGCACCATGTATTGTTTGTTGATCTACATTCAAAAATTTCGTTATATGATGTTTCGGTGGCAATAATATTAGATATTTGGCATTTAAATTTAGGTTCTTGTTGGTTATGGAACCTCCCATTTGAAATAATTCTTGTTTATCAATCCTTTAGAATAATATGCTTACCTTAATTAACATTTTTATCAGATGTTTAAAGGGACTTACTACTTTTATTACCAAGTCTTGATAATGACAATACCGTTTTAACTAGGCTACCTTTGCCTATAATGGAAGTAGGCTCACCATGATTAGCAGTGACCCAGAACTTCTGCACATTTAATTAAATTACTAATACATCAATTTATGAATGGCATTGTTAATATATTATGGTGGTACATTAGATGAAATTAGAAATTGATAGATATCGAGCGTTTAAACCTTTAATTAAAACAACAAAATGTTTGGGTGGGCGACGGGTTGCTTTAAATTGTCCTTCATAAGGGGCTTGTAAACCTGTTCGTACCTGATCTGACGAAAACATGTGCGTATAGGTTTCTAATATTTTTGATACAAAAATAATTTTTTAACACGACTCGTAGAAGAGGTTCGTCATTGGACAATCATCGTGTCGTGAGTAGGCAAATATGATTTAAGAGTCTCTATAATAGGTTCATCGAAAAGTTTGATTGTCTGACCATACACCAATTCCACAGGAAAATACTCTAATATCCTCTTTTACTGTGGCTCTATAATGTCAAGAAAAACAATGGGAACTTCTGATCACCAATTTATAGTATTGCCTTTGGCCAGTGGATGAAAAAGGCCAAACAATGCCTAATTTCACCATGATATGTTTAAATTCCAACAATCTTGCGGTATGGGATCTAATTTACGTGGTCTCGGTACTGGCAAACGGCCTTCAGTGACGATATGATGAACCACGTTATGCTTCATTGATGAAATACTAGGTTCCATTGTCAGTTTTAACTAAAGTTCTATAAGCATTGTCGATTGCAAAATGGATGGAGCCCAATGAGGAGTCATTAATTAAAGTGGCAAATCAAATTTGGTGATAAAATCAGTGTAAATGAGTGGTCGGCTAACATTAGTCAAATTAACACGAGGAAACTTGATTCCTTGGAATTGGTTTCGTTGATGCACTTATGTGCCGAATTTGGAAAATTGGTGTGATAAAAATACATGCTGTCATTGGATTCCTGCCAATTTTTATTCTGATATTGATTCGAATTACTTCTGTAGCTAGAGGATGAATGAAACCTAAGTCCTCATGACCGTTGCTAACTATTTCTTACCAGATCACTTAACGCCTGATTGATTACTTACTGGCATCTTACTAAAACATAATCTATGTACAATTATGTTGCTGAAATTATTGTTTGCCAGTAGTTTAATGTATTTCAAAGCTTGCACGTGCCAGAAAAAGTAAAAAGTAAAGTAAAAATTATCTTTGGGCGAAATACTGAGATAATTCGATATTGTATTGCAGATATTGGGAGCCTGGCAGGAAACAAAATGGTATAGAAATATTTCTTTTCAGATGTAATTTGCCTTGTATCAAATTGAATTTCCGCCAACTGATCGTTTTATTTGCTAGTTGAAATACTCTACTTGACTGTTGCGATATATATATATATATATATATATATATATATATATATATATATATATATATATATATATATATATATATATATATCGACTTCAATTTAGTTTTCACAATTCTAATTTTCATAAATATTTTTCCACACTTATCGGTCACAGAATTTACCCTTCCAACTAAATTTTATCTTGTAAAATATCTGAGTAAAACGAAAAAATTTAAAAAAGGCCCCTCTTCAAAAATCTTTGGCCATTAACATTTTTATAAGCTACTTATTACTTACTTCCGCATCCAAAATTTTGCTGTTCATTTAAAATTACCTGAAACGATAAAAAAAAAAAAATCATTAATTAGAAACCTAGGTTCACTTTAAAATAACTCAACCAATAATTTACACACCATTGCAATCAATTTTAACCTAATTTTTTAACATCAATCATACGTAATTGTTTGTGATTTATTCTCATTTTCATTAACATCAAATAGTTCTCAAGTACATACTCGTACATCAATTTACAATTTACAAAAAAAAGGAACCGACAATCTGGGAAAAACAAAAGATGTTAATAAAACTTTTTAATGTTAAAAGCACCGTAATCAGAAAGCCTAAAATCATGAAAATTTTATGTCAAACTTTTTTTTTCTCTAAAATTACATTATTTTCCCTGCAAACATCATCATGAAAATTATAATGAAAATTATATACTACACACACACACACACACCCAAAATTATAAGAGGCGAAAAAATTAAATAAAGATAACAAGGAGTCAAACGAAAAAAAAAAATATTTCTAAATTACTAAAAACAAAAAAAAAAAAAAGTTCATGACCCAAACTTTAAAGCTTCCCTCAAACAATTAAACAAAAGATAAATTGGATGAAAACGTTATTAGCAAAAATGCTTAGAAGTCGAAGTAGATTTTCTTCGTCTCATTTTATACACAATATATCTTACTAATATTGGTAATAGTATAGTGGTTGTATACTCTAGTACCAGTAGTAGTAACATAGTATGTAGTAGTAATCATAATAATACTAAACAAGCAAAAACTTGGGATAATGTTATCATGATAAAATAAAATAAAAAAAGGTTTTTACGATGAACCGAATTAAGATGTTAACTTCTTACGAGGTAATTAATTTTATTATTAAGGGAAATTAATATTTTCCGTTTTGTGTTGGTGATTCTGTTAATTTTTCTGAAGTTTTATTTTTAATATTTTTAGACGTCAGTTAGCATAATAAAAATTGATCTGGTTAATTAAATTAACTTGGTCATCGTGTCAATGAGATGATTTAAAAATTTAAAGATTTTGTATCGTTCTATAAACGATATAAAAATAAAAGAAGTTTGTAAAATTTTCAATTTTTTTTTTTTTTTTTTTGACAATTACTGTATGGAAGTTTATCGTAATTGTAGATAATTCATTGAAAGAAATCTACAATTTTAAAAATATATAGCTTAATAAATTTAAACTGCAACGAATCAAAGTGCTGCCTCCTAATTAACAACTCGAGCAAAATTATCTGCTAAAATAGCAGAGGTTTAAGATAATTTATGTAAACAAAACGGATAAAAGTGTTGTAAGTTGAACTCAACTAAATAACTAAGCTTGAGCAGAGACTGATTAAGGAGTTAGGACGCAACAAGTTAGCTGTAAATGAAATATTTTTATTTATCATAGTTTTCTTACAACTGTTCTCTATTTGTGGTATATAACCAATTATATAGTCCCTCTGGAGATTATCATTTACTTAATATGTTAAAAAGTTTTAACAAGTTTTAAAAAGTTAGTAAAAATATGGTCTGAAAGATGTTGTAAAAGATCTCAGTAAAGGGTCACTTTGGCCTGTAATGCTGTTGATTTGTTAAAAAGTTTTAAGTTATTACTAAGATAGTTGAGTTGAGTTTTACTTTGTGGAGCCCAATTTTTTTGCCCACTTTTTTGTGCTTTTCGTTTTTCTCTAACCAATTCTCTAACTTCCAAAGAGAACTTAATATGTGTTTGAGTTTTTTTCTACTAGTAGCCGTAATATCCCAAGCTGCTTGTTGTATAATATTGTTAAATAGCTCTAATTGGCCCTGTAATTGTGCGGAATTCTTAACTGGCAATGGAGGATTGACATTGTCACTGACTAGTTTCTAGAACACTAGATTGGTGTTAAAATCACCTCCAGTAATGAAATTGATTTAAACAACGAGATGTAGTTATGCCGCGGAAGGTAATAGATTAAGGAAGCATTGTATTCTGCTCTGTCATCTTTTTGAACACTGATAGGGACCACTTGCATGATATCTTATTTAACTTTTATTCCTTCATGTTGTTTGATCTTTTCTTTTACAAATATAGTTGATTGTCCTCTTGCGTTTCTGCTGGATGATTAGAGTGATAACAACCATACCCTCGTATTTTAGCAAATAAACTTTTGGTAAAATGGCTTTCAGATATTGAGCAAATATCTATATTTGTTCTGTATTTAAAAATAAGATATAATTATTATGGAAGTTATAAGGAAAGTTCCTTTAAAATTCACGCTAAAACAAAATTATATTATAAATGGTTGAAATAATCATGATTTCTAAAAACTCAAACCCTTTTTTTGAAGCAATATTTTTTTGCGATTTTTACCTTTCCAATAGTGTTTATGGAATTTACGGAAAAGCTGTTATTAAAAAGACTCAAACAATTTTTTGTAAGAAGTAACATTATTCTGGATTAACTATTTGGCTCTCAGAATGAATACTCACTTATTCATTCTTATAAAATTGCGAATATCGTTGCAAGGCTTCAAAGAAACAAAAACAATTGCCTAATTCTACTTCTTACTATACACTAAAGTGTAAAATACAACAATCAACACTTTTTGTGATAGTAACTAAGATACGACAGGGAAATAATAAGTCAAATGTGTCCAGAACAACAAAATGACGAACCAGTTAAGGTCCAATCTCAAGGACACCGCACCGTATCCGACCATGTCTCGCCGACTTTACAGATTGTCAAACACAATGTGTCCGTGCCGTTTCAGTAAAGTTACAGATCGGACATATTATTTTTTCAATGAATTCTTCTATTTATAGGTCGTCCTCTCTTAGAATGTTGGGCTTAAACATTTCGAGTGATCTTTCTTGGAAAGAACATATATATATATATTCTATTGCAAAAAAAGTTAGTCAGTATCTGGGTTTCATTAGACGGTGTAACTTTTATTTTACCCCTATAGAAGTTTTTAAGTTATACAAGGCTTATGTTAGGCCCATTATGGCATTTAATTCATTTGTCTGGGGTGGTGCTCCAAGATCAAATCTCAAATGTCTCGATAAAATTCAAAATAGAGTTATTCACATGATTAACGATAAAAATATTGCTTTATCAATTGACTCATTAGAACACAGACGCAAAGTAGGTGCTTTATCGCTTTTTTACAAATATTATTTTGGTCACTGTTCTTCCGAAATTAAATCTCTAATACCAGCGGCGTTTGTCAACAGAGCTCCCACTCGTTTTGGTTCAAAGCAACATAGCTTCGCCTTAGATATAACCAGATGTAGAACTAACCATTTTAAATCTTCATTTTTCCCTAGAGTAACCTCTCTGTGGAATCAAATAGATCCGTCGGTATTTCCTGCAATATTTAATTTACAGGTGTTCAAGAGCCTACTTAAAGAAACAAGCAACCCGTGAAGATTAAATATTGTTTTATATTTACTTGTAATATTTTCTCGGTCAGGGTTTTATGTAGTTTTCCCTGACCATAATGCATTGATAAAATTGGTTTTAATGTGTCGGTCGTTGTATGTTTGTGAGCGTTATTCACCTTAAAATGAAAATCAATGCATTACAGAAATCTGAGAAAATAAATTGAAACCGGCTACATACGTGATGAATGTAATGTTTATTGTAAATTACATTCATTCAGTCTTTAAATTAATTGTAATAAAGGGTTTTAACCCACCACGTTGCCGTGGCGTAAGCCATTAAGGGAATTATCTCTAGGCAATGTGTTAATCTAAAAAAAAAAAAAAAAAAAAAATTTTAAATTCCATTATTTTCAAAATCAATTATGTTTTCTTTTATCGAATTAATTTTAGTTTTAAAGTATTTTGCTTGATGCGAAAAACTGAAAACAATTTTTTATTTAGTTGTCAAATGAATTTTAAGGTTATGATGCCAGAAAAAGTAAAAAGTGTATCTATCTTTTCTGACCGTACCGCGCCGCGCCAGTCATTTGATTTGCCTTTGCGTTTTCTCATATAAATTATATGTGACTATTCCTTTTTTTTACTTTGACATTTTAACGAAACGGAGCGGTGCGCTTGTCATTGAGATTGAATTTTAAATTGAAAATTAATCAGTTCATTTTGATTCCTCAAAAAGCTTTTCTAAAAAGCTCATTAAATTTATGGAGGAGTATTTATATGCCATCTTTGCTGGTCTATCGAGCCTCCTACGGTATGTAACTGATGTGAATGTGGTGAATGATAGTAACGTTTTACTGTTACCTGCTGTTGAATTTTACAAATTTTAACCTAACATTGGCGTTGATGGACTGTTTAATTGTTTTTTCATTGATGTATTAAGAAAAGCAAAAACCTAATAATATCCCATCAAATTAATATTCATCGTTCTGACTAATGACTAATATAAACCTGAGAAACATTGTGATAAAATCATAGTTCAAGCCAATGTCTAATGCTTTCAATAGTTAGAAATTTGCACATTTTAATCCTTGTAGGTTAAATTCCAAATTTCTCGGAGCTCCGTAACCTTGATAAATATGGTTGTTTACATATCATAGCCATTTCTGAAATACGGATTAAAAGTAAACACCAGGATCTGTCTTTTAATTTAAGCGGCTATAACTTCTTGCGGAAAGACTGAAATGACAACAAAAAAAGTCGTGATGACTATGTCGCATTATATATAAAGAAGCCTGTTAACTTTATAAAATTACCCCAGTGAATTTTTTGTACTCTTTATATAAGTTGCATATATGTTGGAAGCATATGCTTAAAGAAGAGGGATAAATCTTGAAGTGATTTATCTTGCTAAACCAGAAACCATAGGAATAAATTGCACGAGTAAATTCATCACGATCTTTTGCCCACTTCGAAGTTTGCACCAAAACAATTTTTCGTGTTTTATTCTAATACTGTCAAAATTAATTAATTAATAAATATTTAGCCCACAAAACTTTTTGTATGAATATTTGATAGCAGTTGTTGGTTTGTCTTGCATCAAATTAGCATTCGATTATCGAATTGAAGGTACTTTTATTTTATAGCAAAGGTATCTAAACACATTTTGACATCACCCATAGTATAAATACACATAGTACTACCTTGGTATGTTTGGCCATTGACGTGTTAGATGTCACTACTGGGATCGTTTTAAAATAATCACAATATTTTTATATGAATAATCGCGTAAATTTCATATATTTATCATACATTTTCTATCGACTCGACATCTGGAACTTCGTTGGATCTTATGATGTGTATTTATATTATGCATTACAATATGCATTACAATAACCAATAAAATTTATAAAATTATTATAGCTGGTAAAATTTTTGAACTGGTCGTTTTTGGCACGAACAACACTGACCTAACAACTATCATGGGTAAAATTGCGTTGTAATCTGTGACAAACAACAATTAAAAATGACTCGTCGACTTCTGTATTTTAAATCAGCTGTTCATTGTCAGCTAAAAGTTCGTCACATCACTATAAGATCAAGGTTTGGCAATTGTGATCCACAAGAAAAATACCGTAATGTAAAGTAAGAACTGGAACCTAGATAACAAGTCCCCTCGACACATTCAATAGTGATTAACAAGTAAACTCAATGTACTAGATTATGCAAATGATATATGGTTTGCTTAGACTCACAAAAACATGCAGAAAAGCGTACAGCAGATAAAGATAAAGATAAAAATGTTCAACTCGTGTTTAAGATCAGTACTACTTTATGGGAGTGTGATATTGAAGCATTAAAAACAAATCAAATAGCCAAATACCGTAACAAACATCGAAGTGCACAGAATCATAAAGCAGTTAGGCATTGAAACCGAAATAAAAAAAACGAGAATCGAGGTGGTTTAGCCACCTTATGATTTAACAAAGATGTAGTTGAACTGGAACCCAGAAATGACCCAGAAAACAGTTGAAATAAAACCAAAGTGTTGTTTATGAAAATAAAATTAAAGTGAAATTTTACCATTAAAATTGTATGCTCAATAGTCTATGTTGCTTCTATAAAAATCATTTTGGACCGTAAAAATCCGGCAATGGGTTAGCCCACAATTTTACGAAAATAATCTCTAAAATCACAATACAAATTTAATGTATCCTAGGGTAGTCTATAATTATTATAAGATCAAAATGTTCCTCGATTGTTTTACATAAAGATTGCTTACGATTATTGAACCCGGAAACTTTATTACGATAAACCACCTGTTGACCTTACCAACCAGACTAACAACTATATTAATTTGAACTCGTGCTACGTTTGTATTTATTATCACAATATGTAGGTATTTCTAGGGAGAATAGGTCATTTCAATCGTACATAGAAAAATAGCCACACACACACAACCAACAATTATAGCATAATAATGGTCATTTTATGATTGTAGAGAATATAATTCTTTCGTCAATGTTTTTGTTCATTTTAACATTTTTCTATTTATACAATTACTTATAGTTTCATACTAAATAAAGTAAAAGTTCTACGTAAGAAGGATTAAAGTTCTGAAAATAAACTACTATTCGTAAAATTACAGTAGTTGAACTAAGTATACTTATAAAGTTATAAAGTATGTAAAATAATTTTCCAGAACATTTTTATTATGAAACAAGGATATAAAGAACTTGTACACATCGAATATGGCAACTTACCATGCTAAATCTCAATAAAACTAATATAAAAAAATCGATGAAAACTAAAAGTCCTAATTCTAATTTTCTATTGTTGTATAGAAATATTAAAATCGAGCTTTTCTTATTTTTTCATAAATAACATGTTGCGAATAAAATTACAACTTTTCGTCTTTTCTTATTCGAACTGGATTGAACTAAATAATAATTTGAAGTGCGAAGGACGAAAAACAAAGTTCAAGTTGCCTTTTGGGGTGATATAATTTTGGTAGAAAATGTTAGGTAACGAAATATTTTACATAAACAAAAAACCGGATTTGTAAGCTCGTATGCTGAATATTAAGTGTCCTGTTTGTTAGCGCATAAAAAACATAAGAATATGTAGATTGTTCATGTCCCGCACCATATGCCACACATATATTCTAACACTAGTTCAAAATTGAATATTCATTTTATTAGTAAATAATTTTTATGTTATCATTCTATGCTACCTTATCATATATATACGAATAGCATATGTTTTTTCATGTTATATATTTCCTTGTTAAATAATCTGTGTAATTTTATTGTTTGGAAAAATAACATCCCTATATGTTGTCTATATGTAAATATACAGTACAGTATAAATTAGCATGTAGATAGAATATTAGTCTTGTTAAGGAAATTATATAATAGTTTTGTGGTTATGTTAGTCCTATTAAAGTGGATTGGCTAGAAACAATTTAATTTCTGATCGCTGTCATGTTTCAAAAATATATGCATTGTATCGATTTAATGCAAAATACATCCGAGATGTAATACTACATTAAATTCCTTGTTCTAAATAAGTTCCACACTGTAAAAATAAAAATGTTTGAAAAGTATTTACACTTTACTATTGTAAAATAAGGTAAAATTAACGTATTCTAAATATCACATTATTCTTAATTAAATAAACATCTGAGAAACAACAACATACAGGTTTCAACAAAGTACATTCCACATGATGATCCAATAAATGGTTTTTGGTTTACATGCAACAAACTATGTACTTTCACACTCAAAAAATTAATATAACAATTAATGAATTTCAGGATCGAATATTTTATTCTTAATACAATTAAGATCCACAAAAAATCATGTGGGATTTTCAGTTTCAAAAATTAAGGATATAAGTTGCCTTATCTGATGCCTCACTAAACAACATAACATGAACAAAACACTAAGAATATTAACCTGGAATGCTGATGGCCTTTTACAGCATCTTCCAGAGCTTTTTGAATACAGAAAAAATTGATATATGCTTAATAGCAGGGAGCCATTTCACTAGAAAGTCTTATGAAAAATTAAAAGGTTATTCTTGTTACCATTCTATACATCTAGCAGAAAAAGCTAGGGATGGAGCATCTATATTCATCAGAAAAAACATCAAATACTTTGAAGATGTCAAACTCGAAATAGAGACAATGCAAATTTTATCACTTAGCATGCAATTAAATAATTACAAGAAGCTGTGGGTTGCTGCGATATATTGTCCACCAAGGAATCAACTGAAAAAGGATGATTACCTCTTAATGTTTAAAATGATGGGCTCAAATTTCTTCATAGGAGGAGATTTCAATGCCAAACATACCCATTGGGGTTCAAGACTAATATCACCTAAAGGTAGAGAACTTTTGGAAGCTGGATATCAAATAAACTGCTGTTTTCATTCAAGTGGTATTCCTACTTATTAGCCAACGGACACAAACAAAATACCAGACGTTATTGACTTCTTCATAACTAAAGGTATTTGAGAAAATTATATCCATATTGAAAATAATGATGGTTTATCTTCGGATCATTCTCCAATCATACTTACGATTCGTGAAACAGTAATTGAAAAAGAAAAGCCAACAAGGTTAACAAATGGAAAGACCAATTGGAAAACCTTCGCACTGTTAATTGAGGAAAGTATTGATCTTTAAGTCCCAATCAAAAACCAAACACAACTTGAAAAAGAAGTAGAGCTGCTCATAAACAATATTCAGATCGCAGTGTGGAAAAGCACTCCTTCTGCCAAAAATAAACCTCACAACAATGAAATATATACACAGGAAATAAGAAACTTGGTCAAAACTATTTTCAATCAGCTCAAAAACAAACTGCAGAAGTTAATACAAGAAACCAAAGCGGTAAGCTTCAACAAATATTTAATAAGTCTGTCTGGCCACAAAGAATGTGAGTATTCTTTATTGAAAGCTACAAAACGACTAAAAAAACCAAAAGCGCAGATGCCACTAATCAAAAAGCAGATGATACTTGGGCCAAAAGCCACAAAGATAAAGATGATCTTTTTGCTCAACATTTGGAAGAAACGTTTAAACCTTCGACTAGACAAACAGCAGATGAAAATACCGGCCTAATGCAAAAAGAAGACGAATTAGACATACGACCAGTTATAATGAAAGAACTCAAAAATGAAATCAAACATAACCTGTTTATTTCTATGCAATCTGTTTTGGGGCCGAAGCTCTCCCAACTCTTTTGCGGTTAATCAACGTCCTACTTTACGCCATTACTAGCCAAATTAAGGACGCGCGAATACAGGTTCGCGTTTTCAAATATCCATCTGCACATTGCATTGCTCCAGCCAGCCAGTAGTGGCATGGATGATGGTTCGGCCCATGAATTCTGCACTCCAACGGGGGGTCATAGTTGTGTTCATCGTCATCACCGATCGTAATCAAGTGATAAAAAATCCCTTTTGCAACCCTCCCCCGTTGGGATTCGAACCCGGTACCTCCCGTCCCAAACACCGCAGCTTTAACCACTGCGCCAATTGCTCGGTAAACATAACCTAAATGTAAAAAAAGAATCTGGATATGATCTTATTACAGGAAAAGTTATTAAAAAGTTGCCAGAAAAATGTCTTAAAAAATGCTACACATAATCAACGCAGCATTTAGAATGAAATATGTTCTTCAGCAGTGGAAAATTTCAGAAGTTATTATGATACCCAAGCCTAATAAGCCACCTAATGAGAAAATGTCTTAAAGACCTACATCTGTATTACCATCATTGTCCAAGCTGTTCGAAAAATTACTCCTAAAAATGATGAAACCTCTGATTAAAGAAAGACACCTGTTATCATCCCACCAATTTGGTTTTAGAGAGAGAGACACTCCACCATAATCAAGAATGTCTTCTTAATCAAGAAAGATTAAGAATGATATTCTTAATCATTCTTGATTAAGAAGACACTTTAAAACAAAAAGGTATGTTCTGGTGTTTTCCTTGTTCAGGCCTTTGATTGAGCCTGGCATTTAGGACTGGAATATAAATTACATCGCAACCTTCCAAAGCAGTTCTATGAGATATTAAAATCATACAATGAAGGGAGATATTTCAGAGTAAAATATGAAGAAGTTCTCATCACTGAAGAGAATTGAAGCAGGAGTTCCACAAGGGAGCGTGCTGGGATCATTATTGTATTTGCTTTATACGAATGACATGCCTTTTACTGGAGAAACAGATATTGCAACCTTTGCGGATGAAACAGCAATTTTGGCGGTTGGAAGTACAATCGAAGAGACCACCAGCAAATTACAGCACACTATAAATGAGATTGTCCACTGGACAAAAAAATGGAGAACAAAATTGAATGAGCTAAAATCAGTTAACACAACCTGCACCTATCTAAAAGTAGATCACCTATTTACATAAATAAGCAGGAAATACCACATGCAAACACGGCAAAATACCTGGGTATGACGCTCGACGCCAAGTTAAAATGGAAAGAGCATGTCAAGAAAAAACGGCAAGAACTGGATATAAAGTTCAGAAAAATGTATTGGTCATTGGAAGAAACAGTGAGCTTACAATCCACAATAAGCTGCTTTTATACAGGCAAATACTTAAGCCTGTGTAGACCTATGGCATTCAGCTCTAGGGATGCACTAAGAAAACTAATGTTAATATTATACAAACGTTCCTGAACAAAGTACTACGATGCATTGTCAATGCACCTTGGTTTATTAGAAATGATAATATACATAGAGATCTAAAGATGGAAACTGTCAACGAAGAAATCACAAAAAATACCAAAAAATATAGCCAGCGTTTACAACTCCATGAAAACACGGATATTCAATATATTCTCAACGACGGCGGCAGCGTAGATACAAGACGGCTAAAAAAAGGAAGCCGCTTGATTTAGTACCTCAGGACTGAAAGTTGCTGATGTAACCGGAAGAACTGAGCCCATTGGGAGTAACTACTGTGTTATAGCCCAACTAACAGAGAATTCAAATAAGCCAGAAAAATTGCTAAATGAGTTGTAACAACTTAGTCGTAATAAAAAAAAATAAAAAATTTAAAGTGATAATGAGGAGATTGATTTTTTAAAAGCGTCTCGCGAAATATTAAAATCGAACCACATTGAAACACTATTCAAGTCGCGTTGTATACGCGCTACAGGATCAAAATACGCGTAGTTAGTGCTCGCAGGTGGGATGAAAAGCAAATTACGTGGTCGTAATACACACGTTGAGGAGTGTAAATATTAAAAAGAGATAGCAGCTCTGGGCAATCGACCTTACCACAAAGTATATCACTCGCAAATGTGGCACTTGCACACTTACGCCTAGACGGTAGTGATTGAATACCCAGAAGACAACATCTATCATGATAAGGTAACAGTTTCAAATCACTCATTCCTGAGGATGGTAATTTTCTTAGAGAAAACAATAAGAATTGCTTCTGTATGCCCTTTATTCTCTAAGTGTGAATATCGTAGAACAGAGACCATATAATGCTAGCATATTCCATATGCGACCTCAAAAATGATGAATATAATGAAGGTCAACAAAACATGAAAATCTTTCGAGTATCGCTTAATAAAACCCAACTTTGAGAAGGCCTTATTAATGATCGCGTCAATATGAAAGTTGAACGTCATGTCAAAGCTAAAAACTAACCCTAAATCGTTTACTGACTCCACCCGTTTTAAAATCTTATGTGTTAGAGAATACTCAAAAATTAAAGGCTGATTAGATTTAGATATAGTCCTGACTTGACATTTCTCCACATTAAGAAACATTAAGTTTCGATCAGCCCAATCACAAAAACAATTCAAATCTTGTTGAAACCTAAATCTATCCGCTTCGCATGATATGGTAGAAAAAAATTATATCGTCCGCAAACAATAAAAACTCTGCAAATTACAATAATTTTGTAACATCATTGATAAATAGCAGCAACAGCAATGGTTCCAAATGGCTCCTTTGGGGTACACCAGAGAAAACCATCAAGCTATCGGAAGATATCTCATCAATTTTAACATACATTTTAAGATTAGTTAATTAAGAACTTAACATTCAACGGTATGAAGTCGCAATTGAGCTTACTAAGCTTATCTAACGATAAACGGTGGATTAGTTTATCGAAAGCTTTAGCAAAGTTTGTATAAAATAAATCAACCTGGACTTTAGATATATTGCGGATTTTGTTAAATAACTCTGGAAAAGTGCCAAGTTAGTAACAGTAGACCGGCCTGGAAAAACCCATGTTAATGTGAGCTGCTCATTTATACCCATTAATTGAAATAGTTTGATTAAACTATAAAAAAGTTATGAAATGCTGCAAAAAAACTTCAAATCAAATATAAAAAGTATCGAAAAATTATAAATCAATAAATCAACTTCAGAAAGTCAGTTCAGCCTCATGT
This sequence comes from Tipula confusa, assembly GCA_963556175.1. NCBI lineage: Eukaryota > Metazoa > Arthropoda > Insecta > Diptera > Tipulidae > Tipula > Tipula confusa. Next base: position 199,058,565 of record OY744476.1, on the reverse strand, counting down.
AAGTGAAAGCTTTCTATTTTTAAGATAATATATTTTATTGAAACCGACCTTAAAAAACGTTCTTCATTTATTGGTTATTAAAATTTTATAAAAGCACAAAGCACATCTTAATTTGATTGAACTTTAGGAAAGTTATGTAATGCTCAGCCCCTTAACTCTTTGTAAGAGTAATGGCATCAGGTTTTAACTTAAAAGTAGGAAAATCACTGAAAAAACTCTCAAAAAATGCAATTGATAAGTTGACCAAATTAATAAATGCATTATTTAAACTTAAATATGTTCCAAAATTATGGAAGGTAGCTGAAGTTATCATGGTTTTCAAACCAAAAAAACTACCATAGGAAACAACATGGTACAGTCCAATTTCACTATTACCAATAATCTCTAATACTTTTGAAAACTAATTCTCAATTCTAAAGACCTCTGCCAATAGTTTAAAGGAAAGAAAGGTTGACTTCTTCAAGAAAGTGCTTTGGGACCGCTATTATATTTATTGTATTCTTATGATATACCAAAATCACTGGAAAAGGACTCACACTCCACATATTTGCTAATGACATCGCTATCATTGTAATAGGGAAATAGTAGGCCACAATCAAATAACAAACAGTGGCGACATGTGATGCAAGCACTTCGTTTCGCTTCGATAAAATCCATTGCAACGACAAAAGTGATAAATGGTATGTTGTACATTTTTCGTTAATTCGGAATATTTAACTATGGTAATACTTTTTCGGCAGCAATTTCCACATCACATGAGTGATGTTTCAGGTTTAAGTTTTTATGCTACCGGCTTTTACCAGCGAACTGTTGACGATGCAAACTCTTGTATCTCGATCTATTGCGAAGTATACAAGCATGTTGGAATCGACCATTTGCGCAAAACACGTCATCCGAGTGTAATCGGTTGTGTTGATTGCACACATGTCAAATTTATTGCAACCCGAGAAAATGAGGACATATTTGAAAATAAGAACTAAATGTTCAGTTGGAAAGTTAATCAAGAATCGAGTGAAGTTTACTAGTTACTAATTACAATAAATTATTTTTAGATATGTAATTACGATTTGCGCATCTTGTCGGTATGTGCATGTTATCCAGGATCTTCACATGATTCTGGGATTTAGGCTGTTTCGAAAGAAAGATGGGCTATGAAGTGGCTATACGACAGCGGAGAGCGAAACGTTATTTAACCTTTGTTTGGACCATAAAATATATCTAAGGATTCTCCCAAGCAAACCCTCTGTAAACGAAGTATTAGAAACAGAATTTGAATTCAATATGGAGGAAGATGCTACGGCTACAGAGATAAAAAATGGACTGCTTAACTCATTTTAATTAAAAGACAAAAATTTGGGTAGTTATATTCAAACATTTCATATATTCATATATTTCAAATATTCATACATTTCATATATTCATATATTTCTCATGTATAAATGTAATAAATAACTATAATTAAAGAAAATAAAAATTAAACAGTAAATAAAATTAAAATATAATATCACAAAAATCAATTTAAATCAGTCAATGCGCATATGAACCATTATTACCCCTACCAATTTTTGTTTGCTCCCTCATAAGTTCTTTTAATATTGTTTGCCTCTTACATTAATTCCACAACTGTTTTCTGAAACTGAGCGTTTCGTGCTCCTTGTAATGTTAGTTCATCCAAAATTTTTCGTTAGACAAACGTTGCCGTTTCGGTGATAGTTTACTACGTTGGGTTGGTCTCGTATCATTATTCGAAGTAAGAGTGTACCGTTTACGTCGATTTTGACCTTGTCCATAGATTCCTCCGCACTAACATCGGGAAGGTTTTCTTTTTGATCCTCTGCTTCTGGTCCGAAACTTCTTTCTCCAATCCCAAAAACACACTCATCCATTCTTGTCAGAGTGATGACCCTTTCCTCGAACGGAGTTAATTGAATTCTAGCCGTACCACCTCCCGTTTGGTTACGATCAATGTGCTCCTTTCGCAGTTTTTTTTTTTAATTTTATTTTATGGTATCTATCTTTTTCCAACCTTCCTCATTTCGCATTGGGGACAAATTTAAATTTAATTTAATATTTAGCTCCTTCCATAAATCAACCCTCGAAATTCTGGCATTTACAATGTTGAATGATCCCGTAACCATTTCGGGATAGCCTTCCAAAAATTCAAACATAATCTCAAACTGAATGTTTGTTGTGATTTTTTTTTTGTTGGTCCCTAGGTAGAAAATATATTTCATTATTTTTCTTTGCAATACAAAAACTTTATAATACAAAAACTTTATGGAAAATGCGAGAATACTTATACATTTTAATGAATTCAAAAATATAAAATATATATACTATATATAAAATATCGCTATGTATTATAACAAAAATCAACATATCGATGTCACTTATTATCACATTTGATTTTAAATTCAAAATATAATGTGAGGTTATGAATCGTTTTCGCTGAGTATCACAAGGAAAATTTGAATCCATAGAGAATCGAAAAATGTGATGGTCGAAAACGATGCATCATGACATTTCATCGATATTTTCGAAATTTTGTCAAAGATCGAAAAAAGTGATGGAAGAACATGTCACCAATGATATAGAGAAAACTCAGTGCTGAACTATAAAATGGCGAATACAATTAAATGAAAGTTAATCTGTGCTTGTGAATTTTACTAACCAAAAGGGTACATTACAATCCAATGTTTAAAAATACAAAATTCCATACGATAATATAGCTAAGTCTTTAGGTATGACTTTCGATGGAAAGCCCAAAAACTACATCTCAAACTTAATAATATGTGTTGGTTAATAAGCAGCCTCTCTTAAATATCTGCGATTTTAAATATATGTTTTTGTAGACGCGCACCGTCTTAGAAAAATAATCGATTTCCATTATGATGCAGTTGGATGTGGTGATTGTTGAACAGCATTTGTCTATGCATTTTTACTTGTTCCGAGCATTTTAGATTTGATTTGATGTTTTCCCATTTTGTTGTAAAATTTCTTGGCAGAGGATCATCCCATGTTAAATTGTACAGCCATAACTCCTGAAATAATATTTTAATAGTGACTAATACTGGAGATAGCCATCCAAATGGGTCAAACAATACGTTTGGTAAGTGTTGTATTTGATGAATAACCTAGTATTTTGTAAGTAAAGTGGTCTGATTCAGGTTGCCAATGCAGGTCTAACACTTTTATCATGTGGTCTTCAACTTTGAAGATTGGAATACTTGGTTCAGCATCTAATTGATTAATTTTTGCCATGAATGTTGATGAATTTGACGTCTATTTGCGAAGCGTAAAACCCCCAGAATCGAAAATCTTAACTATATCGTGCTGTAACCTTAAAGCGTCCTCAACAGTTGGAGCTCCAGTGAGTAGATCATCGACGTAGGAGTCTCGTGAAATGATCTTTGATGATAATGGATATGTCACCTTGTTATCTTCTGACAGCTGTTTCAATGTCCTTATGACTAAAAACGGAGCGGCTGCTGTGCCATAAGTTACTGTGTTTAACCTGTAATGATTGATTTCCGATTTTGGGTCAAAACGCCAAACAATTCGTTGATAATATCTGACGGCTGGATCAATCAAACCTTGCCGATACATTTTCTCGACATCGGCGCAGAAAACTATGTTGTGCGTTCTGAACCTCATAATAATTACAGTGAGATCCTCTTGCACAGTTGGACCCACTAGCAATTTTTGGTATAGTGATAGATCAGATGATGTTGAACATGACCCGTCAAAAACCACACGTAACTTCGTTGTGCTGGAGTCGATTTTCATTACGAAGTGATGAGGTAAATAGAAATGTTCCGAATTGATGTTGATTTGGTCGCTTGCAATTTTCTCCATGTGATTCAGCGCTAAATACTCTGCCATGAAAGAATGATACTCGACTTTTAATTGGTTATTTTTATCCAATTTTTTTCGATGGCCAATAAACGTAAAACTGCTGATCGTACCGAATCACTGAGTTGTTGTGGAATGTCATTAAATAGTAACCTTACTATGTACCGTCCTGTGGGATGCCTTTTTAATGATGAGTGTCCTACAATCAAACAGTTGAAACAGATATTATGTTTTAAAATAAAGTTTCTGCGATCTGGAATGTTCAAAGATTTAAATTTTGCACATTTATATAATGGATGGTCACTTTGACAACATTCGCACTTAATAGTTTTATTATTCACTGTAGTTGAAAGATCATTCGTTGTATGGTGAACTCCAATTCTTTTGATTGGATGTCTAGCAGCACGTGTGATACTGGATGTTAATTCACTATTTGTAATGGTATCACATTGTTCACCAATAAATTGTAAAAACGATTCTAAAGATTAAAATCATTATGTAACGTTTTTTGAGCCCATAGCCTGCGTGTGTCTATATCTAATTTACTTAGCAAGATATTAACCAGCCATGGGTCTCTTCCTTCAGCCTCAGCTCCCAATGCTCGCAAACCTAGGAACTAAAGTTCTTAGTTTTTTGGGGCTAATATGATTTAGACTATTTAAGCTTATCTAAGTTAAATTAACATTAGATACTAAAAGCTCTTATTAAAATATCAAGATATACTCAAAATCTATTACTATCAAACTATAATGCAAAAAAGCTTTTTAAAGTTAGTAACGCCTAAAATATCATAAATTAAACACAACCCGTTATAACACCATTTTTAACACTCTTCCAAAAAAGTCAACTAGAACTATGGATCACAACTTTTTATATTTAGTACTTTAAAATAAGTAAACCAAGCTTTACAAGTGTACTTTACGAGGTCGCATCTATTCAATGATATTATCCTTACTTTCAAAATGTACCTTACTCCTCAAAAATCTATTAAAATAAATTTGAAAGCCAATCAACATACAATCATCATCGTGTAGAATGTATATATATGTATACATACATACGGTTTCCGATTTCCGCACCCCATTTCCTCGTTCAACATATACAAAATCTTGTTTATAGCAAAACAATAATTTTCCTAAATTACCCTCTGCTATATTATGGCGGAACCAAACAAAATCGTAAAAAAAAAATCTCATATAATTCGATTTGTGATTTTCTTCTCAATATTTTCCTTGCGTCGTCATAAACTGGGTATATAACGACACAATCGAAAGCACAACGTTAAAAATTAGTTCGATGTCCTTTCGACTGGGTATCTGATTGGAAATTATTATAAAAGAATTTTCCCGAATAAAAATCAAATCACTAGTTTTTGTGTGTGCGTGTATAATGATATCAATGGTATGTGACATTTCGGAAAAAGATGTAAACGGAAAAGTTTTTTTAGGAAAAAATTCAATTTTCACATTTATAAAGTTGTACAAGTTATAATTTGGTTGTTGTTTGTTTTAAAAAAAGATAATTTTACATTACGCTATATATCACCCTTTTGCAGGTGTATTCAACTATGTATAAATAAATAAATTGGAAATCGATTTGAAAATTTAATATTTTTCACGTACACCGCTATTCATATAAATATATCGTGTGGTGATATTTAAGTCGTTATAAACTTTTTTTTTCATAGAAAATTTTTGCATATGCAACAAGAAAAGTTTTTTCTTTTTTCTTGCTTTTAAATTTTATGATGTGGATTGTGTGGGTTTGTGTGATCCAAAAACCCAAAACCAAAAATTAGTTTTCTTTAGTTATTTAGCACCACATAAAAATCAACAAACTTTTTTTTGCATTGCAAATATTATTGTTGGTCCAATTTTGTTTGTTTTGCTCCGCATTTCGGTGATGGCGATGGTTTGAGATGCGGCGGCAAAGGAATACTAAGAAAATTGAAGATAATGACTTTTTTATCAGTCGTGATTTTATATGTTACTCGCATATATTATATGTATATTGTGTTGTTGGTCTTAAAGGAATTTATGTTCTATAGATATATATATGTTTGCTATACATTTTTTTTTATCCTTCACACATCATAAAATTCAAGCACAAAGAATGCATTGTATTTGTAAATTTTTTTTTTTTTTTTTTTTATTAAATAATAAAAAACGAACGAAAACTTATAAATACAAAAAAATACTTTAAACTATTTTTTCTTGTGTGCTTAAGCTTACAAAAAAAAAATTCATAAACGAGAAGAAGTTGGGTATAACCATTCCATTCAACTCGAGGAGAGATCTTCTTTGGATGTAAAGTGGTTTATCGCTTTCGGTTGATTTAAAGTTTGTGATATGTGGTTTCTGTTGAAGTTCTTTGTAAAATCAGTTTACTGTAAAAATATTTGAATGTTAAAAATCAGTCGAAACTATTCTGTTTAAATGTTACTGGTAAATCGAATTGATGGAATCTGGTCAAAGGATAAATTCTGAGTCAATAGTAAAACGGGGAAATTGTTAAGTGATAATTAGTTTTTCTTACAGCTACGATTATTTTACCATACCTTTCGATGACATTTTTATGTCACTCTGTTTGTTTACTTTGGATTTGATTGTTATTCCAGATTTAAAAGGTATATTTTACGTGAATTCAAAAGACAAGAAGGAGAATTAAGACGTGAAGACATGGAAGTTTAATTTTTTTTGGGAAAAATAACATCGTTCAATGAGGAATGCTCATAACTCTAAAAAAGGCATCCACTATAGGCAGAGCAGGCTTGCCATAACATACTTGAAGAAACTGACTATGACAATGATGATAAAGTGTCAATTGTTCAATTTGATGATAATTTTGATCAAAGTAACAAGATGCTCTTAGGTGAAGAGTGCATCATTCAAACCAGCATTATAAGACTCCGCGTAGTCAAAAGACAACCGTCAGAAAATTGGCACAACTTTTTTAGCCTTCTAAAAACTGTTCACTTAAATATGCCGACTAAGGGGATCTGAAGCGATTTATTCTTGTAGTTCTAACTACAGGTTTTAGCCTCTCCCTCTTAACTCCTACGTCCACGCCGTATCGGTGGTAACTCGAGCGATCTAGCAGAATCATGTGGAGAGAATCACTTGAGGAAACTAGTTCGGGGCTGAAGCCAAAGGGGGTCCGTAGGTCACTTGCAATCAATGCGCTTAAGGGCTTTGTGATGATAAATTCCAGAAGTGTCTGTTCTCATATTAAGCGGCTGTCTGGTCAGCGTCTGTACCTCAGGAGAGGCGTATCACTTCGATCACCAGTAAAGAATATGCAATTCAGCTACAAATCACCATCTTGCGAAACACTGCCTTAAAAATCGACATTCACTATAAATAATGATGTTCTAATGCAAAACCTAGAGCAAATGGAAAAAACGATAGCAAAATCTTGATAGAATGATAGAAAATCATTCTTTAAATAACGACGAAATCAATGATGAAGCAGAGATCGCGATATTAAATAAAAATCATTTTCAAGCACTCAGTATGGAAGACCAATTCTGTACTGATAAAAGTGAACTAGAATGAGAAACTATAATTGGATTCTCAAAAGAAGCAAACAAGTTAACAAAAAAGCAAGGAAAAACATTACAGCAACCAAAAGGAAGGCTGAGTCATTACATGAAGTTGAACCAACATCCGCAAATATTGTCGATTATAGTAATCAAATAGCTCTAAAAGTACTAGATAAAGAGAAGAATATTCTTCCACCTCCTATTACCATAATAGAAGGGAAAGAATATAATGACCTTCAGCAACTACTGAAATCGGTGGTAGGCAAGGCCTATAAAGTAGTATCATTAAATAATAATATCTGGAAAATCAACACGACAGAACCAGAATATTATAAAGCTCTCGCTACTAAATTAAGCACCGATGGGATTGAATGGTATACGTATGAGGACAAAAACGATCGCCCAATCAAAGATATGGCCCGGGGCTCCATCAATCTTGTTCAAAAGAGGATATTGAAGAAGAACTAACACGTAAAGGGTTTAAAATTAAAGATGCAGTAAATATCATGAAAAAAGAGGAAAGCAAAACAAGGACGGAAACACTGACATTATCAGAAAAGGACTTCTACTGTTCATGTTAACCTTCGACAATAAACTACAGAAAAAATCTATAACATAAATGCGACTAGACTAATCCCACAGTGCAAAAAATGCCAAGAGTTTAACCATACTCAAAAATAATGTAATCGTGAACCTAGATGTGTCAAATGCGCAGGGAAACACACAACCAATGCTTGTCAAATTAATAAAACCTCACCTCTAAAATGTATCAATTGCAAAGAGGAGGATCCAGCTAATTATCGAGGATGTGAAGTTGCAATAGAACTACAAAAAAATGAGAAATAAATCTCGTAATCAGAAACAAAAACATGGTAAATATGTACAAGGAGCGGAAAAAGGAAGAATAGTATTAAAAAATCTGGATGTGGCCCAAGCATTTGATATATATCAAATATGTATATCAAATATATTGTTTCATTCGAAACAAGTGGTTCCAAAGGTCTCTTAAGAGATGCCATAAGGGACGTTTACGACCTGTATACCATAGTTTAGTTTAAGTGCCCATAGGAAACCGAAGAGGCTATATAAATTTGAGATCGGCTGCCAAATTCATAGACGGTGATCACTGCAAAGTTTCGATGATACTTTTCATACAAATCATGGATCACAGGAAATGATTACGTTTTAGGACTTTATTTATGGTTAAAATTAAATCCAAAAATTATTGGTTTGATTAAGAGTGTTGTGTTGCTGTCAAGCAACATAATGTAAGAAAAACTCGAAACCGTTTCACAATAGCATGGCACAACAAAAAGGTCCTTGTTAGGAGAATTTCCAAGCGAATTTATAAATGCTAAAAGCGTAAATGATAGAAGGCTAAAGTCTTATAAGTGTATAATAATTCCGCAATGAGAGGAGTTGCCTTACGTCTAGTACTAAAGTCTAAATTCTTTGCAAATGCCGACATCAGAAGTTGTACATGGTCGAATTAGACCCTTTGTCATGTATGGGTGTGACAGTTGAACCCTGACAGATGAGTATGAGCAAGACGTTGACGACACTTACCAAGTTTTCTTCAACCACGAAATCGGAAATTTGATAACAAGTTCTAGCTCAGTCATGTTATGCAAGCCGATCTATCTATGTATCATCTTTTTATTATTGTATTATGATAATTTTGGTTTATGGCTCATTTTTGAGCTTTCGAAAATATATCTTGATTCAAATTTTTTAACAACATCAACTTGGATTTTTATTTAATTGGGTACACAAAAGTATCACTGTTATAAAATATCATTGGGTCATCGTGATCTCAGTAAATTTAACTTTGTTATTCCACTTTAAAATCTCTTAAAGATTTTTTTTTTTGAGTGGCTAAGGTGAGATTGTGGAAAATTTAATTGCCCGAATTTGATTGATCTTACCAATTCTTTAAATTCAAAGGGTTACGATTTTATTAAAAAATTTTCCCAAAAACTAATTAAAACCATATAAACAATTTCCGGGAACATCATATTCAAATTTATTTTTCCAACGTCAATTACCCATAGCTTCACTCACACAATTTCATTTTAAAATGTAGATAAAGAGATCTCATAAACTAAAACTGATGACTTAACTTTATATTTCAACAAAATATTAAAATTACTTCATTAAAATGAGACAAAATTGAAATTCAGCATCTTATACCGTCTTATATATTGTCGTATACTCCTTGTATATACACATAAGTTTATCACGATACAAAAGTATATGGAATAAATTGCTGTCATAATATTTTTATAAACAACCTGTCACAACAAACAAAAACAACAACAAAAAGTCACACCATAGACAACGTCGTCAACGATGTATGTGTATAACGGAAAGTTTAAAAAAAAATATTTTCATGAAAATATAATTTTCATTTATTAATTTTATTTTATTTTATACGCAGCATTTTGCAAATCGTACGGCTTGCAGTCAAATCAAAATGCATACAACATTTTCATATGAATCCTATGTGTCACAATCATAAACAAGAATCTAAATTTTCTTTTAATGTTGTCTTTGACTTTTTCGTGGTATATATGTATATATAAATGAAGGGTTTTCCATTTTAAATGTACGATTTTGAATCGATGCCATAAGCTACTGTTTATATTCTTAGAAAACGACAAAGCACACGCATTTCTAGATCGAAACCATATTCAGTTTACTCTTACTTTTTAACGAGGTCCTGAATAATTTCTACCTTTTGATAAATCCTTATGTGCAAACTATTTTATCAACAAACTAGCTTATCCTCCCTCTTTATACCTTTTGTCGCTCCAACCAAACAATGAAAAAATTCTCATAAAGGTTTAAAAAAAAAAAAGAAAATCGAAATTTTATTCTGATTTATGTTGATAAAAATAAATAAATGAAAAACTAAAAGAAAAACACCAAAAACTATAGCAAAGATAAATTGGATAATTTTCTTGTATTGTGTATATTGTGACTCGATATCAGTTATAGAAATTTTCACAGAGTGAAGATGTATACAAGAGTAAAAAATAAAAACGGGAAAATTTTCGAACACTTTATTGTTTTATTGCCGGAAAACTTTAGTTTAAACAATAATAAGAAGAAGATGAGAGTATGAACTTGTTGTTGTTGTTTTTATCATTTATTAGTTTATTGTTTTGAATTCGTATTATGAGAGATGCTTTATCGAGCGCACATAGTATATGTTTTGTTGTTATTGTTGTTGTTGTTGTAAACATTATTTTCCAACCGAACGACGAAAAGGTTATTTGAAAAATCTATGATACAATAAAAGGAAACAAAAAGTTCGATTTTTTTTCGAGTTTTGAGGCTAAAAACGCAACAGATTATAGATTTGAAATAGTCATATTAATCGATAATGGTTGTAAACGAGTAAATATATGACCGCGAGCTTTTCTTGTAGACACAAAGAACATTTAATAGATGAGTAACTTTTTATGTGGATTTTCGTCCGCGAGTCCATATTAACGATTATATACAAAATGTGCAGGTGAATGGACTCATTTGCTAATTAATGGTTATGATATTTACAAACTTGTTCGAACATATAATTATGATGTTTGATGATACTTCTTTACAAAGCCACCGTTGAGACAAAGTTGAGATCATATAAGTAAAATAATTTTATCGCAGACAATATTAAAACTAACTAATATGTTTTTTACATGATTTTTCATTATAACGGTTATTTAAAGTGTACTTTACCGTATAATGTACTGTTTTGTGATATCCTGTTCTGTAACATCATTTTTTCGAAAAGTACTGAGATTTTGCAGCAATATTTATATTGACATTGTAAAAAGTTTTAATCAAAATAAAAATATTGGCATTTACCATAACATTATATACAGAATTGCTTTTTCTTGAGTAAATTGTTTATCTATATACATAAATTGAGCAATCATTTTGTTTGCAAGCAGCTTAACTATTTTTATAGAGTTATCTCACATCTTTGATTGGGATAGTAAATTTAGCAATATTACCAGGAAGATTATCATTTGCAAATTAAATCCCTCAAAACAAGAAACTTGGCGCAGGATATTTGTTTACTTGTTTAATTTCCATCCTGGAATAATTATGAGTTTTAACAACTCCCTTCCAACTGTAGCATATCTTTACGCTATAAAATAAATAATCAGATATATTGTAAAAGTTTATATAATTCGCTAGCATTACAAGTACACAGTAATATGAAACCTTAAAGCGTAACTTAGAGAAATTTAAAAGAATGCGAAAAGTAAAAAAATACGACGCAAAATATATAAATGAGATCCTTAATGAAACAAACGGCGGATTATCAATCACTCAGCTAGGAAATTTAATATTACAAAATCTGATAAAAAATTGTATTCATAATATGGCAAAAAAATAGTTTTGGCCACCGACCTAACTGAGGAAGAAAACGTAATTGAAAATTGTTTTTTTACAAAAAACGCCAAAGAAATTCTGAGTGTTCATAATATAAATACACATAGTACTACCATCATAAGAAAAAACAGTTTACCCAATGATGTTTCAGATGTCGGGTCGATAGAATATCGTCAACATTTGGTATAAATATATGACATTTAGGCGAGTATAGATATAAAAATATTTTGATTATTTTAAAACGATACCAGTAGCGACATCTAGCACGTCAATGGACTAACATACCATGGTAGTACTATGTGTATTTATATTATGGAGTGTTGTAAAAGATTTTGTAGATGCTAAACCACGAATAAACTCATTTAAAAACAATCTCCCGACAGATTTTCTTGCAAGGCGGATGACTTAGCTGTCCAATAAATCATTAAAGCCAATCTAAATCAAGACAAAGTTACAATTATACAAATTATGTGAAAAATTAAAAAAAAATATATTTGTTTGTTATATAAATTCAACGAAAATTTTGCATCCAGCAGCGGTTTAAATTTTTAGACCACAGAAAACAGATTTTGGAAAAAAGTTTGAATTGGAAAAAACAAAATGTAGACCAAATTTTAACAAAATGTGGTTTTATTATTAAAAACTTAACTGTAAATGGATTTTGAACTTGAGACTTACATCTGTTTCACCTAGACGAGATGGGTTATTCGAAATGATTGGACGAAATATTGTCAAGGATAAACATGTCACCAAAACGATCATCAGACCAGTTATATGTGTAAAACCTTATAAGTTTTTAAAAGTTTTAAGAATTGGTTGGCCTAGAAAAGTTAAATCAATTTGAACATTTTTGCAACGGGTCACTTTCGGTAGATTTCCTGATTCTGCTGTGCGTTTATCAGGCATTGAATTGAATTGTGAGAGAATATAAATTCAAAGAAATCAACGAAGGTGATGTAGACCAGGGGTTCCTAAACTTTTACCAGTCGCGACCCACTAATTAAAACCCTAAGGTTTTCGCGACCCACCTTTAAAAAAAATAAAAAAGCAAAGGGTAAAAACTTTAATTCATAAATTTATTATCAAAATAATTAATGAGATGAATGGCCCTGTTTGTAATTGCAAATTTAATTAATTTAATTTTGAAAATATATCAGCTAAGTAAGTTAGTAATAGTACATAATTCTCATCATTCAAAACAGTTCTATACTTAAATATATTACAACTTCTTCATTAAGTTTAACTAGTTTTGTCAGGATTTTGCCTCTCGGTAGCCGACAGACTTTTGTATGCAGAAGTAAAGATTTATGGAGACTTCCCATATCTTCGCATAGATTTTGAAACAAACGTGACTGTAATGGTCTTGATAAAATTTACAATTTGTATAGCAGTAGTGAGAACTGTGTTTAGAATTTTTGGTGTATTTTTAGACATAAGCACTTTTCTTTAAATGATGCAATGAGTCCATATTGCATTTGGCCACATTTTTGATGATAGCGTGTAATAGCACTACTATTAGTTTCATAGATAGTCTTCAAAACCTCCTTGTTCCATATAAAACGAATGAAAACTATTAGGTGAGATAACCGTGTACATCTGTTGATTCATCCAGTTGTATCGCAAAAAGTCCACTAACCTGAATTCTACTGATTAGTTGATTTTCTACCCATTCAGCCATTTCATCAATTCTGCGAGCAACAGTGTTATTGGAAAATGGAATTGATTCAAATTCCTTTAAGCTCTTCTGTCCAAATATAACTCCAACTGTGTCTTTTATCGCTGAAAGTACTAAGGACTTCCCAATGGTATGGAGTTAACCAGATTGTGCAATACTCAAACGAATGAGGTATGAGGCGAACATAGCTTTTTCGTTAATTCTAATAAAGTGGGAGAGCAGATTGTTTGAATTATTTAAAATGCAATGGTTCCTATGATGCATGTAACTGTTTAAAATAAGTTGTTGATAAGAAAAACCTTTTTAACACAGAAATTTGTTAAGAAAAATTTTACAAGCCAATATATATAAAAATATTGCACCAAGTTAATTAAAAGTAAATTAATACAAACTAATACAGCTTGTGACCCACACTTTGGGCACCTCTGATCTAGACAACGAAAACGAATCATCGGATCAACCAAAACACCAGAAAAAAACCTTTTTTCTTTGGGATTCCATACACTAACGATCCCAAAAACGCAAGAGGTTAATGTAATAACGAAAGAGGTTCAGTTCATTGAATTTACTGATGGGGTAGGTATGTACCCAATTGTATCCTAAAAGTCAACTAAAATTATTTTTTTTAGTTTATTGACTCAAAAAATGTAACTTAGGTTTTTTTGGGGAACCGCTCAGAACTGGACATTTTAAAACTTGATATTTCAAAATAGGATCTGACAAAACGAGATAAGGTACAAAACTGGATATTTCAAAACTGGATATTTTAAAACGAGATAAGGTACAAAAAGAGATATGGTACATAACTGGATATTTCAAAACAGGATATTTCGACATGTGATTTAAACTTAAAATGATTTTTTAGGAAAGTTCTGGAATATGGCCAATTAGGAAGGAACTCGGTGATTTCTTAACCGATATTGATGAAATTCGATATGTAAGATGAAAATGGGATTTTAAAATGATTTATTGGAAAAGTTCTGGAATATGTCAAATTAGGAAGGAACTCGGCGAGTTCTTAACCGATTTTGATGAAATTCGATATGTAAGATGAAAATGGGATTTTAAAATGTTTTTTTGGAAAGTTCTGGAATATGGCCAGTAAGAAAGAAACTCGGTGAGTTCTTAACCGATTATGATGAAATTCGATATGTAGGATGAAAATGAGATTTAAAAATGATTTTTTGGAAAAGTTCTGAAATATGGCCAGTTAGGAAAGAACTCGGCGAGTTCCTAACTGATAATGATGAAATTCGATATGTAGGATGAAAATAGGATTTAAAAATGATTTTTTTGGAAAGTTCGGGAATATGGCTAATTAGGAAGGAACTCGGCGAGTTCTTAACCGATTATGATTAAATTTGATATGTAGGATGAAAATGGGATTTTAAAATGATTTTTTGGGAAAGTTCTGGAATAAGGCCAGTATGGTTCCATACTTGAATATTTCTAAGGAGAGAAATAGAATTTTCCTTCACTTAATGTTTTTTTTCTTTAATTGTATAATTAAATCTGATTTTAACATCTTTTTTGGGAAAACCTCTGGAATATGGCGAGTAAGGTTTCATACTTGAATAATTTTAAGCAGAGAGATAGAATTTACTTCACTTAATGGTTTTTTTAATTGCTGCTTTTCTCATCTTATTAAAATAATCATTGACTTGATCGAGTTTACTGTCAGTAAAATTTATCTTCATCTATTTTTTATTTTTCTACTTAATATAACTTTTCTTCTCTTTACAGAATCTATGTGAGAAAAATTAATTAAAAAATTAAAGAAAAAGAAAATAAATTATAATATTTGATTATTTAATATAAACAAGATCGAGCTCTATAATGAACATTACATTAAAAATCATGTACATAATATAATACATATATATTGTTATTTAGTAGCGATAGAAAAATTCCAATCTTGAACAGTTTAAAAAAGTAATTATTTACGATTTGGAAATTCCTTATTTTTTCACTGTTCGATAGCACATATCGAATTTCATCAAAATCGGTTAAGAACTCGCCGAGTTCCTTCGTAATTGGCTATATTCCAGAACTTTTCCAAAAAATCATTTCAAAATTTCATTTTCATCCTACGTATCGAATTTCATCAACATCGGTTAAGAACTCACCGAGTTCCTTCCAAATTGGCAATATTCCAGAACTTTTCCAAAAAATCATTTTAAAATCACATTCTCATCCTACATATAGAATTTCATCATAATCGGTTAAGAACTCACCGAGTTCCTTCCTAATTGGCCTTATTCCAGAACTTTTCCAAAAAATCATTTCAAAATTTCATTTTCCTAAAAAATCATTTTAGGTTTAAATCACATGTCGAAATATCCTGTTTTGAAATATCCAGTTTTGTACCATATCTCGTTTTGTACCTTATCTCGTTTTAAAATATCCAGTTTTGAAATATCCAGTTTTGTACCATATCTTGTTTTGTACCTTATCTCGTTTTGAAATATCCAGTTTTGAAATATCCAGTTTTGTGCCATATCTCGTTTTGTACCTTATCTCATTTTAAAATATCCAGTTTTGAATTATCCTGTTTTGTCAAATCCAGTTGTAAAATATCCAGTTTCGACCGGTACCTGTTTTTTTTTTGCTATTTTTATTAAGATTGTATTAAAATATTTAAACTTTTAAAGTAATTATTAACCTTATGTATTTATGACTACAGTAAAATATCACTCCAGTAAAATTTATTTAAAAACTAAATAATAATTCAGGCGTAAACTCAAAAATTTGGCTAAGAGAGATTATCGAATATTTAACCCTATATTATATTATCTAATTGTATATATTATATATATATATATATATATATATATATATATATATATATATATATATATATATATATATATATATATATATATATATATATATATATATATATAACACCAAACAGTTAAAATACCAAATCTTCGGATTTACTGCATATACTTTACATACCAACCACGTTACCAAAACGAATATGATCTAAAAATATTGAAAAAATTCAAATTTATCTTCTTATAATACATAAATTTTCCAATAAATCAAACGGTTAATACTTAATATGACGGGATAAATAAACCGATTCCAATTGAAAAATGCCACAATCAACACCATAAATAATCATCGAAAATATTGGCCACGATGATATGTATAAAAATGGATTTATACGAGGGATCCATTAGAATGATGGATGAATAAAAATTATTTGAATAACATAATCGCTGTTTGTGAATGTTATCATGATTTTTCAGTGTTTTGATAATCGACCATAAAAAAATATTTATAAAAAAGCCGCTATAATTGTATATATATATATATATATATATATATATATATATATATATATATATATATATATATATCTATATATATATATATATATATATATATATATATATACATGTATGTATATATATATAAATATATATATATATATATTTATATATTTATATATATATATATATATATATATATATATATATATATATATATATATATATATATATATATATATATATATCACTCAGAATAAAGAGTAGTGTGTGTTTTACTTAACTGGTATAGAAACACAAAAATTGTGAATTTAACATACATTTTAATTAAATTTACTTGTACAAATTACAGGTTATTTAAGTAAAATTTAACTGTGCTATGTCAATAAAGCAAATTTTAATATGTAAAATTAGTGACGTGAACTTTACATTCGTTTTATTAAAATTGACTTTAAACATTATGTAGTGATAGCTTACACGGAAATCAAATTTAAAGAAATAATTGCAATTCACCTGACAACTAGTTATATTTACTTAATAATTATTTAAAATTCCACAAAAACAAAATTTGTGAAATGTATTTTTGAAATGTAAAATTTACTTATACTGCTTAAGAAAAGTTTACCTTTGGAAATTACCTTAATTTAATTAATTTCATTTTTAAATGATAAGTAAATTTAAAAAACTAGTTAGTTACATAAAACAGTCATTTCGATGGAAGAAATTTTAGTACTCTATCATGTACAAGTGCTTTACTAAAAATGTGCTAATAGTATTTAAGATTCAGGAAGCAAATTCTTATATAAAAATAAAATGAAAATACATATTTTTGTTTTATTTATTCTGTTATAATGTTGTAATTCAAATATATGACAAAAAAATGTAACATACTAAAAAAATCGAAATTAGCGTATAAAGATATTAAATCTGGGTAAATAATTTACCTATTTATTTAACGGAATTAAGCAATTTTCTGTATTCGCGCTCAACTAGGACTTCATACCAATAATTATTTTGTGCTAATAATAAAACTAACAGGTTCCATCTCACAATCATATTAGAAAATTCCATCTCACGGCATTTTTCGACCTAATTAATCGTTAAAACATTTTGTGGTAGAATTCCATGATCCATAAACTTAAACTCATCAGTGTAGCTCAACTCGAGATGATGTTATCAAAAATAATTCCTAATTGCATAAGGTATCCCCTGAAGGTCAACTGTGTTATTGTATTAATATTCTTGTTCATGTATAAGAGAACAGCTAAGCATTTTTCTTTTAGTTTGTTTTTTTTGTAATATTTTGTGTCACTGCCACATGCTGCCATTATATACAATTCAACTAATAGATCTATGGAATCTTCATGAATCTGTGATTTTAATAGTATGACAGTAAAAGTTACATTTCGCTTAAGTCATTTTCATTAAAAGCATTATTAAGTTGAACTAAAGGTTGTTAGCACACTTTACATATCATAAAGTTGAAATATCATAGTGAGTAGGTCAATTTACTTATAAGTAAATTAACGAAATGTAATTTATATTATGAGTTTGTGAAATTTTACATACTTATTTGTCTTATTTGAAAATGACATACATTACGCGAATTTTACTTTTCTTTACGTTAATTTTACTTAAACGAGTAAGTAAAAATTACATAAGTATACGTAAAACTCTTAGTACAAATATCATCGCATTTGCTCATTATTCTAACGACTATCCATTTGCTGGTTGATTGTTGACAGAATAACAAGTGTATATTCGTGTTGAAAATTATCAAATTTGAAATTGGGATATATCCCAACTCATTTAGTAACATAAAAGGTAAGTAATTTTTATTAAATTAAACCAAAACGAAGTGCCTAGTTTTATAGTGCAATATAGTGTCAAAGTAGTTAAATAACGTGATTCCTAAATTAATTTTAACATTTTAGTAATTATACCGCAGGTATAAATATTATTACTGTCAATTTTTTTTTATTATCGTACATAAACATGTACATTTTATAATTATATATGTTTATACTTATGATAATTTTATTTCTACAGCTACGTTTGACAAGGAAATACTGAAAATAATAGCAGCATTGATTCCGCCATCCAAATTCGGGAAAATAATCTTATGAGGCAAACTTTTCAAGACAAACAGAGTTATTTTATGTTACAAGCTGAAATGTTAGGGGACACTAAGCTGCAGCCATTTTTAGTAGTAGTTAGCCAACGCAACTTTCTTATAATATATATATATATATATATATATATATATATATATATATATATATATATATATATATATATATATACATGTGTGTGTGTGTTAAAAACCAGTATGCATATATATAAAATAAAAGTTACATTTACATATTCACTCTTTCATTTTACATACGTGCGATTTTATTTCTACTTCTGTAATACGCTAAATTGAAATATCCAGAGACGTGACACACAAGTGCAGCAATGTTAAATTTACTTGTCGTTTACGAAAAAATTACAAAATGTAATTTTAAATATACTGGTATACCATGTTAATTTTAAATACACGAATAGCTATAACAACACTTTCTTTTACTTAAAAAAGGTAAATTTCGCTTATCTACCTTGCTACTTTTACATAACCATTGGTAAAATAAAGGTAAAATTTGATACTGAAAATTAACTAAAACTATGCTAATTTTAGGTAACCATATTTCTTGCACTCGAAGTGGTATCAAATAAAAATGCTGTAAAATTGTCAATTTTTATTGTTTTTATTTTAAAACTTCAGTATATCGTAAAAACATTTTAAATTTAACAAAAAATATTTTATTGTTCCAAGAAGCCACCTTTAGCGCGGATAATTGCATCGAGTAAGTCCGTGAGGGCTTCATACGCTGAACTAATGTAGTGTGATAATATTTTGCCACCTTCTCAGCGAAGAGCAATCTTTAAAGCGTCGACCGTCTCATATTTTTTAGTTAATACGTTGGCCTGCAGAATGGATCTTATTGATCTTTTTCAACTTATTCTTGTAAAAAACGTTGGGTTTCAAGGAATTTTTGGGATGGTGCTGAGCCTTGTTGAACCGTCTAATGGTTTCTACTGAATTGTTTACGTGCCCAAGGTAACAAAGCATCGTTTAAAATCATTTCACAGTAGATTTGTTGATTTACCTTTACGCCCTCTTGCACTTTTTGTATTTTGTAAGGCTTCAATCGTAGTTCATTTTTTAATGTGTGTTCCATGAAGCAGACACATTGAGATTTTTCGCCGGAAAAATCAGAGATTTTTTGCAATCCGAGTTATTACCTAACAAATGTATATAAAGTTACTTTTAAATATTTTTAGTTTCACAAAAATATCGTATGTCGATTTCATTTTAATTATAATTTTTTCCCTAATCTATTTACAATAATAAACTTGCAATAATTAGCTATCATATACGTTCCATCTTATATGTACTAAAGCGTTTTTGTTATGTGCAAAAAATCCTGATACAACTGTCAAATTTGAACTTAAGATAATTTTCTGCTTTAACTGGATTTTTAATTTCTAGACTAAAAACATCTTATTTTTATTGAAGATATTTTAGACCGTTTCTTTTTTTAAAGTTAATTCCATATAATATATGGTTTTAAGCTATATTTGCATAATTGAAGATTGAAATGATTGTTCGAAATAAGTGACAATTTTAATATAATTTCAATTTTTTCAAACAAATTTAAAAGAATGCATTTGTTTCTTTAAATTGTAAAATCTCGTTAGGAGAATGAATGGGGCACTTGTTCAAATTGTATAAATTTTGCTGACGACATTAACAACCCATGATTTCGTCAACAAACTTTTTGTATTTAAAGAAAAAAATTATTTAAAAATATTAGAAATATAATGGGATTCCAAAGGCTTTATTTCAATTAGAGATACAGGCATATCTCGATTAACGCCACCTCGTTTAGAGCTGTTTCGTTTAGCGCTCTTTTGATTTTATGAACGAAAAAAATATTTTAACTTTTTTTAAAAATTTGTACAACAACTTCATTGTCTGCCAAGAAAGTAACACGCACAAAAAAACTTTAAGTAGAAGAAATGTATAAATTATTAACATTCTGGATTGATGATCAATCACAGAGAAACATGCCGCTCAGCCAGGGCATCATAATGGAAAAAGTCAAAATATTATATTTAGAGCTTGTAAATCGAACTGGAGAAAACTCCACAACCGAAAGTTTTATTGCAAGCCGAGGCTGGTCTGAAAAGTTTAAATTACGTGCATTTACACAACATTAATATGTCTGGAGAATCTGCCAGTGTTGATAAAAAATCTGCAAAGGAATTTAAGAAGAATTTAAATAATATTATAAAACATAAGAATTATCCTTTGCAGATTTTCTGGAAGAAAATGCCATCAAAAACAATCATCTCCAAAGAAGAAAAATCCACACCAGGTTTTAAAGCCACGAAAGATCGTTTAACCTTATTATTAGGTGGAAATTCAACTGGGGATTTCAGGATGAAACCGATACTCATTTACCATTCTGAAAATCCCAGAGCAATGAAACTGATTTCTAAACAATCAATGCCTATGTTACTTGGATGGCAAACCGAAAAGAATGGATGACTGCAATTTTATTTATAAAATGGTATCAAGAGCACTTCTGTCCTGCTGTAAAATCTTATTGCAAAAGAAATGGATTAAAAAAAAGGCATTGCTGATTCTCGACAATGCTGTCCAGGACCCGCAAAAATTATAAGAATTTCAAACTTGTTTGCCTGGAGAAATTATTTGTACACCTTCAAATACTACATCAATTTTGCAACCGTTGGACCAAGGAGTAATTGCAACTTTCAAGGCTTATTATATTCGAAAAACTTTTAAGCAACTAGTTGAAGCCGTTAACAACAATCAATAATCCATCAAAGAATTTTGGAAGAAATTTAATATCATGAATGCCATAAAAAATATCGGTTCATCATGGAATGAACTGCAACAAAGTTGTTTCAAAGGATGTTGGAACTGCTTGCTTATTAAAACTTGAAGATGAAACAAAAAAATGAACTACCACAAGTTACTGAAGAGAAAATGATCCCAATTTTGAAAGGTCCTAAGCTATAAAACGAGGAGTCATGAAAACTTTATCACCCTACATGGAAATTTTAAAAGAAAATTTTTATTTTAATATATACCATCTTTTTATTTTTAACTTCAAAGTACCAAAAAAAATTAGTTAGAAACGTAACCCCATATTTTAGTGTAAATAGCACCTATTTTAATGCTGTTTCAGTTAACGCTCGATTTCCTGGCATGCAATATGCACGCTAAACGAGGTATACCTGTATACACTTGAATTCATACCACAACCTCCAAAGACAAGTATTGCTTTTACCGTTACTTACCAAGCTATTTAATAAATCAAAATAATATTGAGCGAAAATCATTAAAATGTCTGAGTAAACGTTTTATACCAGTGTCCCCGGCACTTCAAAATATTTAATTAAATTTTGTGCGATTTGGAAGAAAAAGAAATTGATAGTGAAGACTCAATAATTCTCAATCATTCAAAAAATGACGTTGTCAGCTAGCTGCAATTATTAATGGCAGATTCATCAGATGCAAATTTAAAAAGATGGAATTTGATTTGTGAATCAAATTCCATCTTTTTAAATTTGCATCTGATGAATTTGATTTGTAAAACGTGAATTATTTTACAAAATAATGAAATCTGCAATCACATGTTAAGTTTTCTCTCTTACGAAAGAGAGTCACCGTCATCGATATATATATATATATATATATATATATATATATATATATATATATATATATATATATATATATATATATTATATATATATATATATATATATATATATATATACATATATATATTTATATATATGTATATATATATATATATATATATATATATATATATATATATATATATATATATATATATATATATATATATATATATATATATATATATATTAAATTTTAAATTTGTGGAAAATGGTCGTGCATTTATGCAAATATAAAGGAAACTAGTTATCCGAAAAATATAAAATAGGGCTCATTTTATAGATAAAAGCAGAAGAATTAAGAAAATATTACAAAACCATCTTTAAGTCTTTTATGTCAAAATGGCCACCAAACTAGTTTTTCAATTTTCTGGAAATTAGTATTTTTTTTTAATTTTTATCTTTTTCATCATTTAATTCTATAAAACATATCAAAAACAAAATTGTGCGTGTTTTTTGTTTTTTTGCAAAACGCGTTTTAATATCATGACCTACTCTATTTTTGTATATAAAAATAATATTTTAACCTTTATTTAATTTTCAATTTTAAATTTATCAAAATCAATTTATGTTTAATGTTTTTAATGTTTATTTTCACTCCAAAATATCATTTACTTGCAAAATACGACTAAATAAAATCACCAACTTTTTATATATAGGTAAAATTAAATTTAAGACAAAAATTATTGGTAAAAAATATATTATTAAAAATAAAGTTAAATAATTACATCTTAAATCTAACATAATCGTCACTATTAGAATATTTCTTAAAATTTAAGTAACCTTCTCCTGAAGGAATAACGCGAGTTTCGTTTATGGTTTTCAGTTTTTCAAACCTAATGGCAAGTCGGATTTTTGGAAGTTATATATCCAATATCAGAACAAAACTTAAAAACCATATCAGTCTTTTAAGTTTTAGCCCATTTGAATAACTCCGTTGCATTCCTTATGATACCATCGTATTCATCAGTAAAACTGAATCTAATTGCCATTCTCACATGAAACCAGTGTTTCTGTAGGCCTTAAAGTATTTTTTTTTATCTTTTACGAAGCTAGATTGTTAAAGTGAAATGAAGTAATGGGGAATCAGATTTTCTAATTTCTTTATGAAGTAATCAAACAATTCTCCTAACGGTTTTAAATACTTTCCCAAATTGCATCTGTTAGTTGAAATCCACTGACTGAACAATAAATCAGCATCCTTGTAGTCCTTTTCCAGGAAAACGTTTTTTTAATATTCTCGAAATAAGTTTAATCCTGGACAATTTTTGCATTTTAGAAGATTTCGGCTCTGGACATAATATAAATGAAATGCAATCTTGGTATTTCGATATTTCTCCATTTGTAATAGTTTCTATCTTGGTTCCATAAATAATTAATTTAACATTCTGGTGTATTGTACAAAAACACACTGTATGTGTTCCACTACTTCATGGCTGCACACAGTTTTTAGGACGGAGCAAACAATATTTGAAATCAAATTTTTTGACTCATCATCCTGATGGCGAATCTTGTAACTCTCGTATTCTTTTTTATAAATAAGTTTTTTTATTAAGGCTTTCTGCTAAGTTACAAACGCGATTATATATATATATATATATATATATATATATATATATATATATATATATATATATATATATAAATATATATATATATATATATATATATATATATATATATATATATATGTATATATATATATATATATATATATATATATATATATATGTATATATATATATATATATATATATATATATATATATATATATATATATATATATATATATATATATATATATATATATATATATATAAACACGTGTTAGAAAAATAATACTTTTTTTTAGCTGTACAATTACGTCTGGAGACTGCAGAGCCCTACAGGACTTTCCAACGCAAAGAAAATTGCAAGTACAGGCAAAATAGTCATATTTTTTTTTTTAATTTTTTTTCATAATTTGGTTAGATATGTTAATATGTATTAGATTAAATAAATAGATAATATAATGGAAGTATAAGATTTTTTTTGAGGAGTGTCGATAAGTGTGTGTTAAACTTGGGTTAAACTTAATTATTTATTTTTTAATTATTTTTTATTTTATTTTATTTGTGGTTCGTATTAATAGTTGAATTAAAAAAAAAGCCGATCGAAATGAATCCTCCAATAGACAAGCCGATCCCGTTACATGTACCAAGCGATCGGAATTAAAATCACCATATATATATATATATATATATATATATATATATATATATATATATATATATATATATATATATATATATATATATATATATATATATATATATATATATATATATATTATATATATACATTTATATAATATATATTCTTAAAAAACTTCAAATCCGTAACCACAACCAAAACGACGGAACCCTTTTCTGTTTATATACCAAAACTTGTGTATACATCATTCCATAAAAGAAATTTAAAATTAAAATTAATTTTTTTGTTAGATTTGACATAATCATTTTTAATATTTAATTATAATTTCAGTGAATACAATTATAATGAAATGTGCGGTATAGCAAATTGAAAATGAATTTAGTAACTATGTATAGTTGCTTATAAGAATCAGAAATATATAAGAGGATTTAGCTTTAATTAAACTTAACAAATTTAATCACGTATAACCAAATTTTACAAATGTGTATTAAAGTGGTTGTATAAATCGGGTATAAAAGTTGCTATGGTGACCTGTTTACAAGACTATAATATGGTATTGCTAAGCTATAGATTATAACCAATTTTTGAATAGATTCGTTAAATTAAAAGCATTCGAACCATTAATTGAAAAAAAAATCGATTTAAATTAATCATTCATTGTATTATGCGGTAAGTAACAATCTAAAATCAATTAACTCCCAATCAACAAGTATACAATGATCAACGATCATATTATAATCACGTTTGCATAAAAAATGTATTATATCATTTGCATAATTACAATCAATATATTATAATATATAATCTAAATCCATCGATGAACGATGAATTAATTTAATGACGATCGCACGTGGAAAAATTTATGACGCTATAAATGGTGATCAATATAATATGTATATTTTGTAATATCAACACTCGATCGATCATATAATTTTCGCCATCGTGTAAATGTGTGTATACAGATATGCGACATACAATTATTATTAATAAATTATATTGTTGTAAATATATGTATTTTTATTATTAAAATGATTATTTATGATTTGTTATATGAAATAATATAATTATATGGTGTATAAAGATGCAACGATCATGATCCTCATATGAAGATCACAATATGTAATAATAATAATATTAATAATAAAAACGTGATCATAACGTCGTTTATAATACTATATGTATTGTAGCCAAGATGATTAATATCTTGCGCTTTTATCTGATTTTCATTCCCACATAAAACATTATGTACGTTATATGTATATGTTGCGCGAATATTTGAGTACATGATCTTACATATCCATATATGAGATGATATAAAAGACATACATTTCATTATTTAACGATGACATTAGAGCTCAGACAATTATTTGATTGTCTCGTTCAATCTATGCGATTGTCTAGTCGGGTGATTAATGGTTTCGTTACGATTCGGTTTGTTAATTGTTTAATACTAATTTAATGAGTATTCGTTTTCAATTAGTTTCATATGGTAACATGCTGTAGGTGACATGATGAAAATCATAAGGAATTATAATACAGTCGTTAAATGTCGCTTTATCGAATTGTATGTCGTTCAATGTTACATAAAGAAAATATACCATCTGCTTTCCTAGACATATTCTACCAAATATCACACTAAAAAAATATTCACGACATGTTAGTAAATATCCAAATTGCCTGTCATTTAGTTCCAAGCATTTTTGAACTCGGTTATAAAAAGTTTTTAAAAAGTTTTCATCCGTTTACTCGCTATACTCTTGCGCATGACTTTTCTCTTATATCTTAAAAGCCATCTTTCATACTCATCCATCAGGGTCCAATTCTGGCACCCATATATGACAACGGGTCCGATCTTGACCTTGAACAACTTGAACTTGTCCGCATTCGCAAGGGAATTAGTCTTAAGCAGTCCATGCATGGTCTACAAAGCAGGCTTGCCTCTTTTATTTTATAAACACATTAATTTTGACACCAACGGTAGATTTGTGGATCTATTACTTTTTTACCCGATATCCTTTTAATTCAATTGCATACAGATATATCATGTACTGATAGTATAAGACGTTGTCCTAAGGAGTTTCAATTTTATGAAATATAAATCCTATCATAAAGAGTATCGGGGTCACAGCCTCTCTTTTTCGGATACCAGAGCTAATTGCTTAAATCCCTGTTATAGCTGTACCAATAAACGACTATGGATTGTGTTTTTTTAGGATTAAGGCA
The DNA here is from genome assembly GCA_963556175.1 of Tipula confusa. NCBI lineage: Eukaryota > Metazoa > Arthropoda > Insecta > Diptera > Tipulidae > Tipula > Tipula confusa. The sequence continues at coordinate 199,031,635 of OY744476.1, read as the reverse complement.
TAAATTATTTTGGGTAGCCCAAGTTTGAATTGCTAAAATATTACGATTAATATTACTTATCTCTAGTTCGATATTTTCCACTGTGCAATCAGAAAATATTTGAACATCGTCAGCAAACAAATGATAGCTACAATTAAGTAATATTTTAGGCAGGTCATTAATGTAAAGTGAGAATAATAAAGGACCCAACACTGAACCTTGCGGTACACCACATGAAGTCGAAATGGAATCTGAAAACGTCCCACCACTAAAAACCAACCGTAAAATCTCTTTTGCGTATATGTAACTCATAACTAGGTAACAGGCTGTCCGGGAAAACAGAAAATGTTGGTGGAATTTTAATGTAAAATGTTTAATAGAATCGAGAGCTTTTTTAAAATCTAATAAAACCAAAATGGTAGCCTTCCCAGAATCAGAGGCAGATTTTACTTTTTTTCCACCTGTCCAACGCAAATTCTCTCAAAATGATTAAGTTTTGAATATCTATATAGTAAGCCGAGATGGCTTACTAATTTTAACTTTCCTGGAACGAAGTGGAACAAATTTTTCAAAAAGATACAGCGCCAATTCATTGAATTTGTCCAGTTGACGATTAACGTTACAAATATAAAATATCTTACCCCAATGTAAGGACGAACACTCATCCAATAAAATCAAAACGTCAATATTCTTAAAATTTATAACAAATATCGAGGCCATCATTATTTAAAGGAGTATCATAACACCAAAACAATACATCGTAATCGAAGCAACCAACACCGAGCTGACCAAAAAAATTAATCTTCTTAATGTTGTTAAGCGGTATTATCATAAAAGTAAGTCGGTCAGATAATTTTTTGGCAGACCCAGACATATTTAACATTTTACAATTAAAATCGCCACATATGATTACATCACTGTACTTCGTTAAGATTTGATTCAAAACATCACTTAATTCATTAACAAAATTCTTTTGTGGTGGTTTATAAACTACTAGAGGTTACTACTAGGTAATAACCTCTAGGTTAGATGAAGAACTCCTATAAATAACCGTTGCTGATAAACCACACCTAACATACATAAAGACCCTACCACCCCTCATAGATATGCGATCATGGCGGAAAATATTAAAACCGTCCAAATATATGTAAGAATCGTGAATATCAACATTAAGCCATGATTTAGACACACATATTACATCCAGATTCACCTCCTCCAAGAGTAATCTCACCTGGTCTATTTGGTTTACTACACTGGGAGCAACTACATTGAAAGTTTTCTACATTGAAGTAGACATTTTTTTCAATAAAATACAACAAATGCAAAGTAAGGGGGTGTATATTGAGCAATTATTTAATCAGACGTTGAAGGCTATTTCATCAGCTCGAAACTTTATTTATAATTAAACGTTACTTTGTGAAAAACATTTTCGGTGTTTTAAAAAAAAAAAAAAATTAAACTTCAATATACAGCAATGTTACTTCCATCACTGTAAAAAAAACTATATAAACAACATTTTGTTAAACTTCTATAAATAGTTTGACCGATAACCGCGATGACAGCCTTTGTTTTTGTGGTGGTAATAGCAAAAAAAAAAAAAAAACAACAAAAAATATATAAAATATATACAAACTGTGTGACACATGCATTGTCTGATTGATTGATTGACAGATTAAAAATTACGCCATTAAAAACAGTCAAGGGAAAACCATTTTATCGTTTTCTGTATGCATACGGTATATAGACAGCAAAGTATTGAATACAAATCATTCCACTTTAGGTGTTCATCTAATAAAAAAAATTCTGGTGGTATATTTTCAATCTGGAGTGAACTATTGCAAAAAAAAAATTAAATTAACTCAAACTACACTGTAGTGGAATGTATAAAGAGGTTTCTATTTGTAGCATCATTCAGATAGTTGCCATGTCCTGAGCTTTTCTTCCACTCAAGGTTAAAATACATTCGAACTGGAAAACTCTTTAGTTTAAGATAAAAAATATTTCTCAATTTTTATTTCGTATCCTATCTTTTTCTAATCATATAGTTGATCGATGATGATGGTTTGGTTAGTCCAAACGATCCGTAAGATATAAAACGATCGATCAATATATTTCAATCTCATTTTACGTTTTGTTGATTGATATGATTTTCTTTAACAATACTCAAATTTCCATGTATACGAATTTATGAAAATGAAAATTTAAAATATATTTTCATAAGATAAGGGTGCGTATAGAGTGAAAAAATGTAAACTAAAAGTTCGAGAAAATTTATTTTGTTAAACAAAATGTTTGAATACAATTTACACCGAATGGCACAAAAGAATGTAAAGTATTTGTTGCTGTGTAATTAAGTCTATACAATACATTTTCAGTGACTTGCAATTGAAATTGTGTTGGAAAATTAGATCAACTTTTTTGTAATAGAAAATTAAGAATTTAATAAATGTTTTTCTCAAAAGTTAATTATTAATTAATGATTGATGATTTTTCGAAGTTAATGAATTGTTAATAAAATTTAAAAGTGTCAATCAGTGAGTCAAAATATATTTTATAAATAAGCATAGCTTTAAAAGTATCCACAACAAAACCAGTACTTTAGTAACCGCCCTAAAGAAAATACATACTATTTACGGTGGGTTCATGTTATTACAGGCACTAATCGATCCAACGTCACAAGCTACTTTCGTCACAGCGCATTATCAGCAACAAACAGATGCTCACATCTACAAAAACCTATGTAGGCATAAATCCAAGATTTCCATTGATTAAGATAAAAGTTAATGCTTTAGTTCTGAGGACTATTTCCAAACTACTTTCAGATAAGAGTTTATTGGGCTTAGAAAGTGAACCACAAAAAGTAGTCCTGGCTGTCCCTACTTTTGATACTATCCAATCTACTGAACTTTTAATAGGCTCGGACATATATGGAGAAATGATATTAGATGACGTAAAAAAGAACCACATCATTAAAGAAGAAAGCACAACTACGATATTTGGGGTAGTATTTAATGTTGCCATGGAAAACAACAACAGATACTTGTTGTCATTGACATCGTCATTGAATGAAATGATGCATGTAGGTTCAACCTTACAAGACAACTAAACAGCAATATTGATCAGGTAGAAAAACATTGTTATATAATTGCAGTGGATATCTAGAAAACGTTCAGACAGTTCAAAGTAGCCCTCAAAGATCAATATATTCAAACTCTCTGGCGGTTTGAAACAAATAAGCCAATGAGCATAGTTATAGATTAAAAACTATAACTCAAAAAAGAGCTTCTCCTATTTATTTGACTATAAAACATTACAACAATTAGCCATTGATAAAGCGTCAACTGCTTCGAAAATCATTCGAAATGTGGATTTTCTATCTAAAGCACAATAGTAGAAGCTGTAACTGCGCAAATTCTTAAACCTTCTTTCCGTTGAAAGTTGCAACCACAAAAAAAGTTGCAGCAACAAAAGGGCAATATTAAAAGAACTTCTGGAAAATCTGAGAGAAACTGGACATTAATGAATGATATAGTAAAAACACTTGAACTCCTCTGGAACTCTTCTACATATAATTTTCAAAAAGTATGTTTGCCAGACGCGTTGGGTTTCTGCTGTAGGATGGCTTCTGCTGATGAAGAACTCCACATAAATATTGCAAACACATGCTTAAACTACAAAATGGGATTACCACAATTAGAAAAGATTAGAAATCACCGTTGGATAAATGACATCAACATTGTTGCCAACAGAACATCAGAGACACAAACAAACACCGATCCTAGCCAATGACATAACGTTATTTTTAATGAGAATCTTGCTGTGCATCTCTAGGATTAAGCTCAGTTCAATTCAAGAAAATTCCTCAGAAATGGAACAAGCAGACAGCATGCAGCGGAAATCAATAAGAACATTAAACAAATAATTGCAACACCCCTGCAAAGTAATTGGAACTCATACAATGACGAGTGTTGAGGAGCTCTCCACACTTCTGAGCGATACTCTCAGTTGTATATGGCACTCGCAAGCCCAGGTCCAGATTACCCCATTTAATGACTCAACAAGTGGTTGGTGGCTTTTTTTCATTCGCCACTCATATAAAACATCCCATTATTTTTCATATGGCCGTAAATCTGGAAACCGATCAAAGAGGAAACTTTAATGCGGATAACGTATTACAATGAGCTGACCGTCCATCATCTACACCATTGACCTGTTTTTTTAATGTGCGAGAGTTATTACTTCGTTCGAACGCTGCTATATTCCGAAATATCAAAATATTATACTTGGTACTAACCTTCAAAGAACTTTTAACGACGGAAACAAAGAAATTCAGTTTCAGGTTATCCACATATGTATTCTCCGCTAGTGAATCAGACCTCATCTAACATACAGTCCCATCCAAGCAACAACAAGTGTTTCTTTTTGCATTTGCTTTTAATCAACGTTTGTGGCCCAACATCATTCTAGCATATAGAAGAACATATATAGAGGAGCCTGTTAATATTTGCGATTGCTAGAGAATGACAGTCATTAGAATTACATCCTCAGAGATTCTGAGGGTGTAATTCTAATGTTTTTGATTCTAATTCTAATGATTCTTCAATTTTTCAAGTTTACCAAATAAAAGACCAGAATCATCCGAAAGGTGTTCCGAAACATTGCTGAAAATTCAAAAAATCATGTTTAGTTTAACGAACGTGCTATAAATTGGAGTAACATTGATGTCGAAGGAAGCAATTAGGATAAACATAAGGGACTATAATCACACAAAATTTTATAATGAATATCTCAGCAGCACAAAAGACTACTTCTACCTTCTCCAAAATTAGTGACAAACCTAATACTCTCCTCACTCCAATCCAAGAATTCCAATATAAGCGGAAAATTCGGAGGCAATGAAAACAAACAAAAACACATATACCCAAATAGATATAAAATCGAGCAACAAAAACTGTAAGAATTGCAATGGAAGCAGAAAACTAAACAGCATTCAAAATCACTTGAGTCAATTCACGGCGCAACAGTGAAAACTGAATATACTCTTGGCGAAAGGCAACAAAATCTCTTAAAAACTCAACTGTAGCCACCGGTTAGTCTATTAAGTGACAATTGGGGGAAGGAAGCCAAAGTAAATACAAATGATCATATAGATAATTAAAGCGCTTTCACCGCATAAAAAATCAATATCTTTGTGCTACCGCAGCAAACCGACAGTGAGTTTTAGAAAGAGGCTATAAGAAACCAAACAAAAAACTATCCGGACATAATTTTATTACTGGAAAAATAGTAAAAAAATTACCAGGCAACTGCAAAAACCGATAACGTTCATCATCAACACGATCATGCCAACAGGATTTATTCCCCAAAACTGAAAAACATCAAAGCTGTATTAGAGAATTGGCAAACTTAATCGGATCATCAATTTGGGTACTGAAATTAACATGGTACCGTTGTAAAAATACACAAAATTGTAAATGCAATCAAACACTATCAATCACTACTGTACTCCTGTTTTCTTGGATATCGCAAAAGTTTTTTTTACAAAGTTTGGCATGATGAACTTTAATTTAGAAAATTTAAAGGATATACATGCTTAATATAATTTCATATCAAATTTACATCAGTTTCAATAGGGCCCAAGCAGTCACATTAACAAAAAAGCTTAATTATGAATGAAATATTGTTTTCTTCATCTCAACTAATTTTTATTTTTATTTTTTGTTTTTGCCCAATAAACATTTACACACAAAGCCATAAGAAATTGATAAGAATACGAATTGGGTATACGTATGCACGTTCATATAAGATGAAAATATTGGAAAATGATTTTTAGAATAATTTTTAATTGAAAATGAAAAGTTAAAAAGTTTAAAAAGCAAAAAAAAAAAAAAAAAAAATATGATTATTGTTATGCGCTTCGAAAACGCTTAATGGGGTTAAACGAAAAATTGTTAAAAGTTGAAAACGATAAAAACTCGTCTAATGGCACTTTATATATATGTTTGTTGTAAGAGCATCATATAATCGTTGTACAACATCAAATTAAATTTTCCTAAATTATTAACATTTTTTTTTTAAATACCATAATTAAATTCAATTCAACAGCAAATTGTGTGAATAAAAATCATAAATTTTCGTAATAGTATAAACCAAAATTTATGATTTATTATGTTTTGCGTTAAATTGTTTAATTTATGCCGTGGTGTGCAAAATGACAACAACAGCAAACAATTTTTTTATAAAGAGTGACACAAAGTTTTATCATAACTTATACTAAAACAATGTGGAGTTAGACTATGTCACACCCAGTATGCATCAAACCAATTTAGATAAAAAAAAGCAAAATTCCCTTGTCGCGGTAATGTAAAGCAACAGCATCAATTTTTTTTTGTCTTATCAATTGTTGCTATCTATATTTCCACAATCTTTTAGTGTGATTCACATCGATGGAAAATGATAACACGAGTTATAGATACCAACAAAGAAATACCTATATAGCTATGACGATACAGAATCGATACACAAACAACAAACATTGTCAGTTAGAGACATTTTGTGCTTTTAATGAATGCGGAGAAAAATTAATATTTACTGGTGAATTTTTTTTGCTGGTGAATTTTCTTTGATGTTGCTTGCGTACGCTTAAAAAAAAACCAAAACATTTTTTCTTTTTAATATACAAAAATGAAAAAAAAATCCTATTGATGATTGAGATCATGAACGGTTTCTGTTAAAAATACAAGAAAATAAATTTAATGTTTTGATGAATCGATTTAATTTGATCGGTTGATGCGTGTGGCTTTAATTTATTGAATTTTGATTAGTACATTATATATTGAATTCATCTAAACCCAATTATTAAAGAAAACTGGAAAGTCATGGCGAACCAAATCACTAATTCCTACTGTCAACGTTACACGTTTTTTTTTTTCATTTTAAAATTGACCTTGAAATGTATTAGTTCAGCAAGTTTACTTAGTTTGTTGACAATCTAATAAATAAATCAGACTAGAAATTCGGAATCGTTCACCAAAATGTTTTTGGCCGTGGACAAGTGAAGAAAACAAATATCAATTTTATGAAATGATCATAATTTTTTTTTTTTTTTAATGGTGCCAATGACTTTATTCTTGAATCTTTCTACAAAAGAAATCAACAAGAAGTATTCAAATCTTATAAGCTAAAATTCGTACAATCTTTTAAATCTTTACCACTGTTAATACTTAATATTAGAGTTCACAATTTTTTTATTTGCACCTTGAATATACAAATTATTTAAATTAAAGATCCGTAAGTGCAAGTGGATCTACCTTTTTAAGTCATCGATACCTTGCTTGTTTTAGTATACCTCTGGCCAATTCGTTAGGATGCACTTGTAGTTTTAAGTAATATTTCGTACTGAACTCTCCGAAAGTTTCTTTAATGGTTTTAATACCAAGGTCATCATGTATGTTGCTGTTTCGAATATACCAATGGTCTTTTGTAATACTTCGAAGTATTTTAGCTTGTGATTTTTTAGGTTAGCCTTTGGTCAAGGTGTAAACCTAAGTATTTAACCTTTGTTTGTTGAGGGATATTTACATCATTTAATTTTACTGGTGGGCAAGTGCATTTGTTCAGAGTGAACGTGATGTGAGTCGATTTATTTTCGTTCACTTTTATTTGCCAGTTTTTAACCATTGCTCAATTTTGCACAGATGATTTTACAATTCTCTTAAGCCAGTGTGAGAGTTTTTGTGTGACATTAAGATGGCTGTATCACCAGCAAATGTTGATATTATTACCTTTTTAGTAATAGCTAGATCGGCTGTGTATAACGAGTACAACATTGGTCCAAGGACGCTGCCTTGAGGGACACCTACTCTAATATCCGTTAAGCCAGTGATTGCTTCATTTTCAGAACTAAGTGAAAATTGTTTGGCAATAGCTTTTTAATTTTATAAATCAAGCCCTCATGCCACACTTTGTCAAATGCTTGTGCAACATTCAGAAAAACAGCAGAACAGTTCTTTTTTTCCTCAAAGGAGTGTTTGATTATATTTACAATCCTGTGTACTTGCTCTATGGTTCCATGTTGACTTCGAAATTTAAACTGATGGTCTTAAACTGAGGGTTTAAGTGTACTTAGTATCAATTTTTCGAAAAGCTTCGATTTTGTTGGAAGTATGCTTATTGGTCGATATGACAATATTTGTGTTACTTTTTTCCCGGGCTTCTGAATCATTGTGATAACGGCCATTTTCCATTTCTTTAGTATATAACCAGTTCACATGATTGCGTTGAAGATGAATGTTATTAGTTTTAAACATTTATCAGGTAATTCTCTTATCATTTTTCCCGTTATAAGATCATATCCTGGCGCCTTTTAAATAATTCTGTAAAGTCTGGTTTTGTTCTTTCTTCAGTGCAATTCTTAGAGTTTTAATAGCGCGATTAAGCTTCCAATTTAATAAAGGAGATTTGGATTGTTGCCATTGCCTCTTTATTCTTCGATTTTCTTGAACAAGGTTCTGAATGTTTCGGGGCAGTTTATTAACTTTATCTGTTATATTGACCATTTAGTTCATTTGCTTGTAAAACGTTTCGGCTTTTCTGCCATTAGAACATCGGTGCTCAACATTACTATTAAAGGTGAATGATCAGAAGACAGATCGAAGCAGATATTTGCTTTAACATTTTTGTATGCAATATCCTTCGTTACGCAAACGTCAATTAGATTAGGCATCTTTTTTTATCTGTTGGCCAGTAGGTGGGTTGACCACCTGATAAGTAATTCAAACTCTGTCCTTCTATCGCTCCAAAAAGTTGTCTGCTTTTCGGCGATGTTAGTTTTGACCCCCAGTGGATATGTTTAGCATTATAATCTCGCCCTGCAATGTATTTATTACCCAATTGGATAAAGTAGTCCATGAACTGTGGTTTTTTATAGCTGATATTACACAATTTCCATACCAATCCTGCAAACAGATTCTCGTTGATTATATATGTTCTTTCTCGTATTTAATAAGTTCGTAGTGTTTTAACCTTATTTTTATCAGAACAGCTGTGTTAGCATGTGCTTTGCCATCCGGATGCTTAGTGTCATAAATTGAATATCCATTATGTCAATATTGTGCTCAATGAGGAATGCTTGAAACTCGGCTTTGTGTTGTGCTAGGCCATTGGCATTCCATATTCCTATTTTAAGGACATTCATTCTTGATTTTTAACGACATTCTGCATCATCATATTCATATTTTGCATCATTAAATCAATGTTTCTTTCCATCATTACCATGAAACTTTGCATCATAGCGGTGAGCATGTTTAATGCTAAAGAGATCCTTCATTAATATTTTCACTTTTGGTGCAGTTCCTTTAAGGATACTACCATATGAGACTACATGATGTACGTTACTGTTTACGGTTGTATTCTGGTTTTCACCTTGAATTTTGTTGGGCAAAACTTCTGGATACATTTCTTTTCTCTCGGTCGAGTACATTTTAAGCATACGCTGCTCTTCTCGCTGCCGTGGACTAATTCTTCGTTTTAGCTTTAAATATATTAGGCATCCTCTATAATTTGGTGATTTTCTCCGCAGTTGCTACATCTTTTCACAGAAGTATCGGCTTGGTTTTTGCTGCATTCCATGGAATTATGTAGTTCCCCGCAGATAACACAGACATCGCTCAACGAACAATCATAATATCATAACAATCATAAATGATCATAATTGAATGCAAGCATAATTTTAAAAGAAAAAGAGTTCGCATTGCCAAAAGTGGTGCACTTGCACTTTCGTATAATGTAACAGTTTTAAGATTAAAACATTTTAGTTCATCATTTTGATTTTCACACCACCAGATGTTTGGCAAATTTTGCTGATCCTTTTTAACTAAAATTTGGCGATACATTTTGGTGATATAGTTATCCCAATGAGATGTGTCCGAAATCATAAAATAATTGATCAAAAAGCTTGCTGAATCGTGGGACCAATCAAAACGCACTCATTTAAAGAGACTCCAGTGGAAATTTTTCAAGAAGCAAATTTCCTCCATATATGATTCAACATCCAATATGCATTCATGAATTGGTGAATTGAATGTACTGAAATCGATTTTCCATGTTATTTTGTTCTCAGACGTTTTTGTAATGAATACAATTGGTGCAACACGGTCACAGCGGAATCGTCTAAGCTTTCTAAAATGATTTTAACGAGTAGAGAAACCACTTATCTACCGTTTTTATACCTTCGGGTAGATTCAACATAATGTTTTCGCAAAATGTATCTTCTAAAGACCACTCATTCGGGGAGCCTACGTCCAAAAATTTTCTATTAAGCCATTCAATTCCTGAAACGATGCATAAGATTCATAAGATAACTAATGATCAACTGTACAAGTTACTTGAACATTTTGTAATACTTTTCCCATTACAATGGAATTAAACTTCGAAATTGGGAGTGGAAAACCACAAACCACGTTAGCGTTAACCGACTCCATGATATGCACAAAAAATTCTGCACTCAATATCAGGTTTTAAAAACCTAGAATCAGCATGTTAAATGTGTTCGAGAAACATTTCTTTCTTTATATTCACTTAATGATGCCGAATCAGACCAAAAACTTTAGTTTTAACGAAGCTGCGATTGTAGTTCGATTAAAACAGTTAACTTTTTCTTAAATTTTATAACACCATTGTTGATACGGAAAATCTGGACGTTTGTTAATTCACTTTCCAAACCTAACATTTGATTCATTTTCCAGTTGTGCTTCGAACCCATAGTACCATTATGTTCCAAGTAAATATTGGGCTAGTTTACGAGCCTCAGGTTTACTTAATCTGTGTAAGTTAGATGAAGTTATAATTGACGCTGTTTTGCATCTAACCCTCAAACTAGAATCCGTAAAATTTCCAAAAATTCGTCAAATGTTAAGATCTCGATTAAGTCAGATTTTAGTGTTTGACGGATACGTTGAATGATTTTACCGAACTATAATGTTTGGTCACTGTATCGAGGAACATTTGTAGCGATAACGCGGAATTGTCGACTGCGTTCTTTTGTGAATTTTTCTGAATCTCATTATGATAAAATTCAGAGCTTTTCGAACATACTTTTTAAAAATATCATCAACATTTAAAATTATAATCATGAATGAGTTAATTTAAAAAAAAAATCCATATACTCTTCATACAAAATTCCCATGATAAGCAGCAGTGTCTTGAGTATGGTGCACATATAATACATATATATAAATTCAAAACGAAGAGTCATTAAGATGAAGATCTCTTGAATTAAGAAAAAATAAATTATAAACGAAGATATTTTCAATTTATTAATTTATAAATTTTTTTATTACTTTTTTCGTCTTGGTGCCGATACACACATAATATTTTATATTTTAGTGTGATGATTAATTGCTGTGGCGGCTCTCTATATCGCCTATACAATATTCTGTGTTTATAATTTTTAATAAAAATTTGTTGTAGTAAAAAAAAATAAAAATTTTTTAATTAAAACATAAATCTTATAATTTTGATTTATTTGAGACATGATATCGATTTGATGTCTTATTATAATATTATCCGCAACTTGGTTATTTATCAGCAGACTGTTATATTCATATATTAAGGCGAAAATTATTTATGACATTGACGGATGAGCGTGGGATGATGAATTAATGTATGTTGATATGTATAAATATATATAACATAATTTAAACCATGACCAGACCTAACTTAATTTTTCTAGTTCTTCGGTGGTATATATTATGATTATCAAATTTTGACTGTTCAACAACCACCATCATTTTTATTTTCTAAATCGTTCCTGTCAGCATCGCTGTAAGATTTCTTCCAGAAAATTATTTATTAGTATCAATTTATTAGACAAGACAACATGTTTATCGTTTTTTTTTTGCTTGTCTACAGTATATATTCTATTTTTCCATCGCCGTTTGCTCAATTCTTAAAGCAAGTATTATGTCTGTTTGTGTCAATGTCTTATGTATTTTATGCGGTAAATCGATTTTATTATGTGTGTTATGCATATAGATCAATAGTAAACCGAAGCATAACGATTAACAAATTGGATTATTTCAACTTAACTTTACTTATATTGGCTTGTAAAGGAAAGCTAACATTTCGAATCATTATACGTAACTTTTTCTAATTGAATAACGTTCGATTTCAATTAAAATGTTTTCACGTCAATATATCAGTTTAAGCTCAAGCACGATAAAAGCTCATTAAACGTCATATATACGATGAAGACATATATGAAGACATACTATATCTATAGCTGAAAAAAAGGAAACTAAAATTTCCATAGTTAGACGAATACGAAACTTTTCTTTTCATAAAAAAAGTTAAAATAAAAAATGAATACAACGATACGAGAGTAGTATTCTTGAAAATTTCTTTAATTTTTTTTTTTTTATAAATTTCCATTCATATTCTATACATCCCTCATACACCATTTAATTTCGATAAGAACAAAAACAGCAATGTTAAAAATTACAACAATTGTCAACTGTATATACATAAAAAAAATATAAGGTAAGCACTTTTCACCTTCACCTCAATTTATCTTAAGAAAATTTGTTTTTAAATTTATGTTGTTGGTTTTTTTTTCACTAAACACACACATACCACGAAAAATGTAAAAAAAATTATTTACATAAATGATGAAAATTTATCATCATCATCATCGTAAAAGGTAAAACTTACCTGATAGAAATAAAACGAATTCAATGGTTCGGTCTCATTTGTTGTTGTACCAATTCCCGAATTACCATCACCACTTGATGAATTACTACTGGTTGCGGTTGACGAGGTTGGTGAAAGTAGAACCTTGAAACGAAATAGAAAAATAGAAATGTAATGAGAAATGCTGGGGTAAATTATTATTAAAGAGATTATGTTTGTACAGGTACCTAGAAAGATATTTAATGACTATTTTGAAAGTGGAAAAATATTGAATTTATTCGTAAAAAAAGGAATTAAAATGACATTATCTTACGTAGTTGGTATAGACTATGGTGGTCATCAAAATGGGAATGTATTACATAAATATACATGTATAATAATAATCGTCACCGACAGCAACTGGTAAATGGCTGCTCTCATCCCATAATTAACTCTTACCTATTTATCAACGAGTCTGATCAACATCTTGTACAACTTCAATTTGTCCGCATTTGCAAGGTATCCTTTTAAAAGTGAGGTCACTCGACTTCTGCAAATCAATTTCGTCTTGGTCTATAAAAGCTGTGGTCATATATTTTGTTTTGGACTGATTTTGATACCATCGGAAGCCAAAAATCATACAAATGAAACCAATAGTTTTCACACACCGTTGCCATTCTGTCGAATTACACAGATATCATCTGCATATTCCTTGCCATACACCAGGGCCAGCTGCATGAACTCCCGATAGTTTCTTTTTAACTTTGACACAACATTGTGACTGCATTAACATATTTTTACATAAATGCACATAGTTTTAGCTGTCCTGATGGATTAAATCATACGCTTGTTGGGAATCTGAAAACAGCTGATGTACGACTCGAGATGTTTCGTACTACTGAAAAATAATCATCCTCAGTAAAAAAAAACTTCATCAGTGACTGACCGATTCAGATGAAATCCTCCTTTGTAGTCAACTACAATTCCCTATCCTAATATTTCCAATACTATATGTAAGGCAGTAGTTTGTATGCTGCGTGTACTAATCAAATCAGATCGAAAAGCTAGTGGCATAAAGTATCCGTTTTCGAATATAAAGAGGTCTGAGTTATTGCACTAAATTGCACGAGAACGATTTTATTTTAGTCTGTAGTCTGTACATAGTTACTGTAAATGGTTCTCATAGGTTGGGTCCTCTATACACATCTCCGCAGTCTGTATTTGGCAACTAGCAAATACAGCATTTCAGCACTTGTTGAACATTCAGTAAATCAGAGAAATGTTCCTTCCAAATTTCAAGTACAGCATCGATGTCAACACAGAGGCTTTCATCATGAGCTCAAATGACAAAAGACCAAAGTCTGAAGGCACGGTGTAGTCCGGTGAATTCTTTAAAAAGTTGCAAGAATTCCATTCATTTTCTCATCTTCAATCTTATCTTTTTTATAAGACCATAAAAGTTGTAACGTATAAGGTTCATTTTCCTGTACGAAAACTTTCACCTTAGTTTTTCATTGACCAATTGATGATGACTGTGTACAAATTTTACAACTTACCAATTAGGTATATGGGTTCCGGAGATAAAAATCTATATTTTTAATCACTATTCTGACGTCGTGTTTTGGTAGATAAGATCATATAAATTGTTACAAAATAAGTCTTTATCTTTGATTTGGCCTTCATATTTGTGTAGATGAAGACCAATTATTGGCAGTTTAGCTGGTCACATGCGCAAATAATTCTTACACAAATACGGTTGTCGAATGTTTTGAAATTCAAATGGTGAAAAAATTCTTTATGAGATATGTGGTTGGTACTGATCACAATGGTCATAAATATACCTGCATATTGTGATTTTATAAAGAATTTACGAAATAATAGTTCCTCATCCTTAATTTTGTAATTTGTGTTTAAAATATTTAACAGTCACCTGTTTAAAATGTTTCAAAATCTTTATGGTGAGGCCAAAAATAGTTATATTTATGCAGAGGCTGAAAGTATAGTTTATAGTTGTGACCATTTTCATAAGTGTCCAATTTTCTGAGAGGAATAGCTGCGTAAACTATTTTCGTAACTTTCAATAAAATTCTTCAGCCCTGGTCGTGTAATATCGAGCACACGAGCATAATATCCTTATAATATTACTACAGCATCCATTACTTGTCGTACAATGGTTGGATCGCTGGGTTGAAAACTCGCATTCTTTAAAATATTAAGGACGCCCCTAAAATTTAACAGGACGCCCGCACACGCGTACGAATAAATGGTTTAGGATTGGTAGGTTAAATTTTTCCCAATGCTGGACGTTACTTTACTGTGGCAATGCAAGTAGAAAAGACTGTTTTAAATTGCAAAGCAGTCAATATCAGTTTATACGTGTAAGCTACGTTTTCCCATGCGATTAGTCTACCTATATTAATTATTTGTATTCACGGTGGTCGACGTCAGAATTTTGGTAGATTACTTAACTCCTAGAGCTGACAAAACTACAGACTAATTTATGTAAAAATATAGATCCGCACTGCAGACAAGAACTAGGGACTAACATTAGATTAAAGATGCACATTATTTTCTTATAAAAATATCTTATATTAGAAACAAAGATACACGCACGTAAAACATCGTCAAATTGACCATGTGCTAATTTGTAAGGGATGATCCAAGATCTGAAATCAGATTAATCGATTACCAAATAGGGATGCATTGATCCATCAACTTGTGTTTCAGCAAACTTACTGAATTCATCAAGACCGTTTATTTATATGTTTAAGCATACCTGAAAATAATATGTGGAACTGAAAAAAAAAATTAACACCAAAGAATATTATGGGCGTAAGTAGTTACGCTCATAATATTTATACCTAGAAATTTAGTCACTGATGAAACCGACTACTGACAAAGAAAATAAGGTAACAGCGCTTAACAAACACGGTTGGAAAATTAAAACCCAGAACTCAGACAGCTATAGAAGTTTTTCAATGAAGTTGAATGCTGAAAAAATCAACAGTTATTTAAGATGATAAACGCAGGATAAAAGTTATAGCAAGAGGTCTCCATCACACTTGTACCAGCAAAGAAATAAAAGAAGAAAAATAATAGAAACTGTGAATATGGTTAAAAACAGAGGAAACAGAAAACGAGGGAGGACCCCAGGCCTTTAGTAATAAACCTTCAAGTAATAGGAGACTTTCCCTTTCAAACCAACTATGGTATACAAAAAATTATACACAAAAAAAATTTAACCAATGAGCAGAAAGCATACCATAATCGGATAAGAACTCACCGAGTTCCTCCCTAATTCCAGAACTTTCCCAAAAAATTAGTTTTAAATCCCATTTTCATCCTTCATATCGAATTTCATCATAATCGGTTAAGAACTCGCCGAGTTCCTTCCTAATGGGCCATATTCCAGAACTGTCCCAAAAAATCATTTTACAATCTCATTTTCTTCCTACGTATCGAATTTCATCAAAATCGGTTAAGAACTCGCCGAGTTCCTCCCTAATGGGCCATATTCCAGAACTTTACTAAAAAATCATTTTAAGTTTAAATCACATGTCAAAATATCCTGTTTTAAAATATTCAGTGTTGTACCATATCTCGTTTTGTACCTTATCTCGTATTGAAATATCCAATTTTGAAATATCCAGTTTTGTACTCGTTTTGAAATATCCAGTTTTGTACTCTTATCTCGTTTTGTCAAATCCTATTTTGAAATATCCATTTTTAAAATGTCCAGTTCTGAGCGGTTCCCCTAAAAATCATACCCAAAGATATTGCAGGGTTGTGTCAGTCAAACATATAACTTTGGTTTGTAAAATAGGCAGATTAGTGCCAACTAAATAAAATGTTCAACGTAAATGTGTTAGTATTCTAGATAGTATTTTGCCCTACATGACTTAATCTAAATACAATATTTAAATTTTGAATTTTGGATTAAAGTTCGGCTACAATTGGTCTAATTTTAAGGCTTATAAATTTAAATTAAGCTCTAGTCGATATTCTAGACAACATTAAAAATGTTGACCCATCATATTTCTTGTTTTAGCTAATTATGTCGGAAAAAAAATTTGGCTATTGATTCATGTATCGCAGTAGTGTGTGATAAAATAATTTAGTATGAATGAACTACATGAAAAGTGACATGAACCATATGTATGGAAAAGGTGTTCATTCGCCTAGCCTCAAACGTCTAGCTCCTAACAACTCAGCTTTACTATGACTTAATATGTCTATAATAAGAATTTTAAATGAGTGCTAAATATGCTCATCAAATTATAGCAAAACATGGGTGCGTCAATTAAATTAGTGCTGGCTGTATTATGCGATGTGAAAAGTTGAATTATGCGTTGTGAAAAAAACAGCCAGTATCTGACAATATGACTGAAAAAAGAACAACTGGAGCAACTAAAACGGTGCAAGTTAATAATTTAGTGATATTTTTGGTTCCTTAAAATCAAGACATTAGCAAGTATAACTTCATGTCATTCAAAATTGGAGTGAATTTTTTAGTTCACGCACCTTTTGAAATCAGATGCGTGGCCAGTTGGTATTCTTGTTTGTGAGTTCATCAATAAGTCAGTTTATTGA
The DNA here is from genome assembly GCA_963556175.1 of Tipula confusa. Classification (NCBI taxonomy): domain Eukaryota; kingdom Metazoa; phylum Arthropoda; class Insecta; order Diptera; family Tipulidae; genus Tipula; species Tipula confusa. The sequence continues at coordinate 199,014,400 of OY744476.1, read as the reverse complement.
CTTCCTGCCGTGATTTTATAAATCTTTAATATAATTTTAACTTATCTAATATTGCAATAATTTTAATTTTATAGCTAGTCATAACATTTTGTTGAGTCTAGAGTCGATATCTATTTAATATAGATTTGCGGACAAAAACCAGCGGACTTTGTCTAGACCGGCTATTTTCACGGGTGACTGTTAAATGTATTTTTAGTAGTGACTTAATCAATTTGTTTAACCCTTACACTTTCTTAATCCTCTTGGTGCTCATTAGATTGCCCCTGTTGGCAGACAGTGTATTTTATATGTTGAGCATACTAAAATTATTGAATCAGTGAATGAGAACATGATAGAGCAAAGTTTTTTTATTGGATTTTTTCGAAATTTGGTTGGGTTTCTAATTGGAATCATATCTTTCTTTGTGGAAACTGATTATTATTATTTATGTAAATAAACTAGAAATCTTGAGTGATCCCAACGAAGTCATCTAGTGCCAAACTTTTTATTAATATTTATAAATGACGGGTTAGATTGGTTGAAGTTCTCCCAGTGTTTACTTTGATAATCTAAAAATATTTTTTCAAATTAACTGCCATGACAATTGCTGTTATAATTGCCATGTTAATTATGGTTATATTTTTGGCTGTTCAGGCAACAATTTTATTATACATTTACAATGATCAAAAATAAACGTAAAAAGTACAGAAAAGTAAACACTGTACAACTAAACCCGCAGTCAAAAATGTAAAGTGAGCTTTAGTGATTGTCAATAGATATAACCTGCTGGAGTACATCCGAGGTATGATTTGACGGAAGTTCAATCTTAAAGATAATAAATGGAAGTTTTATGCTCCAGAGCTATAGCGTAGAGGTTGCTTTGAGGGTATGATGGAATAAGTAGGGCTATCATACCGTTTGACTGTGGATGGTAAGTCGTAGCCTGTATTTCGTGCGAACCTAATAGTTTCTTAAGTTTCTGAAAAAGCCAAAAATTTTAATATGACTTCCTTTGTTAGCCTTTATTTTGAGTTAATGGATCTGCTAAAAATTGTTAAGTTTAATTCTTTGAATTTAATTCAGAGGCGGAATCGCGTACATGTTCGATTTGAAAATTTTAATTGTTGTTCTATAGAAGTTTAAATTTGTCGTCGGATTCTTAAGAAAAAAGATGAGTTTTCATATCTATGACATATTGGACTTAAGCTTGGCTGACATAATTCACTTATATCGTTTCTTAGTAACCTCTACCTTGTTACCTAGGGCTTTTGTGTTTTAGACATCTGACGTAAAATATAGTCTAACTTATAACCCTTGATTCTGACTTTGTCAACATGGCTGTAGTCAGCGGTTAGTGGTCAATAACGATATACTATATACGAAAAAATATTTGAAATGTTTGAAGGCAAAGGTTACTCTGACCTAACATTTTGAGGGTGTGCAAAGGGTGCCGAAATCGAAGGAGCAAGAAATAGAGTATGCCGATTGCTTTAAAACCCATTTTAAAATAAGTATGACGAACGCGATCGAGTAGGTGCACTCGGAGATTTCATGATTGAAAAAAGTTTAAAGAGCTCTTTCTTTATATTTCTGAATTATCTTTATTAAAAAATGATAATTTTGGTGGTTGTTGTCGCATTTTAAGAAGAACCCAGTTTTATCACTTACACCTTTTAAAAAATTTGAAGCTTAACGTGGGCAAATGCTTTTACATGAGTATATTACAAGAACAATTTAATTTAAAGTTCTAGGTGCTATTTTTGGTGAATGTTTAATTTTTATCAAATCGTGCGACAGTGTTATTAGTAGAGCAAATGTAAAGTTTGGCTTATTACGAATCGATCATGCAAGTTTTTGAGTGACATTTCATCATTTAAGTCAATTAACTTTTCATTAGTTAGCTCCCAGTTTGAATACTGGTTCAGACGAATGGTCCTACCTAGGGTAACCGTTTAGACCAAATCAAACGTATAATCAACAAATATTCTAAAGGTACCATTTCTTAGAAATTCTCATGGCCATTACAATCCACTCACTGTTAGTTACTTTAATAATTAATAATTTTAGTTAGTAATTTTAATAAACTTTATAATTCGTTTGATTTCGATATTGGCAAGAATCTTTTCAAGTTTACTCTTCATTTTGAGAATTAGTTCTTGAACATTTTAATTTTAATTACTATGCCGTATTCTGGAACGATAAAATTTATGTTGTTATTTTTTCCTCTATTTGAATTTATATTGAAAAAACAAAAATGACATAACATAAAAGTTTAGAAATAAGAAAAGGTCCCAATATTTCTATTATTAGCAAAATTAACCTTCCTATTAGTTTTGGATATATAATATAACTTAAAATACACCCAAACCTTAAAAAAGAAATAAACAAAATATGAAAAAAACTCTTACCTGTGAAAACGCTGGCGTAAACGTCAAATTCAAATCACTTCCATCGAACAGACTACTCGTATCATTTTTATCACTGAGCAACAGATGATTTGTAGCCACAGCCGCAACCGCAGCAGCAGCAACATTTTTTGTTGCAAAATTTGTTGTACTTAATATTGGTGCTGGATTCGTTGTTGCCACTGTTAAAACTATCAGACTAGTATTGTTATTGGTCGCTATCGGACTAGCGGGATAATACATTTTTAAGCTATTACTATTATTACTAAAAATACTATTATTATTATTACTGTTATAATTTAATTTAACTCGTTGTTTTATTTCAATTAAACTTGTTTGCATTCTATCAATTAAATATTTGGTTGTTGCGTATAGTTGGTGTCGTATATTTTTGTCAAATGGAATTGTAGTGCGGTTTGTGATAATGCTGATAAAATCAAATTTATTTGATGTAATATTGATACGGATATTGAATTTCCGGATTTCACAGTTTCGATGCATAGTTCCATGGTCGTTTATATACGAGATCTGAAATGGTAAAAAAAACGAGATGAGATTAGATGAGTTCGTTACTCACGTGAAAGTCTAAAAATAAATTTAATTAGAATCATTTTACTAATTAGTTTCGCAGTAATTTAATCCTAAATTAATTGTTTGACATTTTTTTTTGTGTATGCTTGTTAGACATTCTAGAATTTATTTGATTGAAACTCTTCAATTTTTTTTTATATTGTAAATTTCTGATTTTATTCATGAATTTATGTTGAGACAAAATTCCTAGAAAAGATGTACAAAAAGAAAGATTTTTTTTCTAATTAGCATACGTTTAGGTGTCTAAGGACTTGCTAATTTGTTGTTGTTGTGCTATTTTTGAATTTTGGTCATGTTTATATTAAACCATAGCTAAGTGTTACATAATTTTGCGAGTGGGTATAATAGTTAATAACCAACGCTTCTGTACACATAATTCGGTCAACAGTTAATGTTTAGTTTTTTTAAATTGTTATAATTTTTTAAGTTTTTGTTAAATTTAATAATTGAAGATCTTATCCACATCGAAGTAACTCATTACTTGACCTATTAATAACATCTAGTCCTAAACGTGTTAAAATAATTAGGAACCTCGATTTATTTATCCTAGATTATAGGATAACCTACGAGCCTGTTCAACACTTTAGTCAACAACAGATTTTCGATATTTGCAAGGTATTTAAATCTTATCAGTGGATGTAAGTCATATAAAGCACGGTTGCCAGCGACAAGACGCGTTTTAATATCCCCTTCCGCACCCAAGTATATTGAGTGACAATGGACGCAAAATATCCAAAACCAGTCATTTTTTTTATATGCATGGATACCACTATTAAAGTTCATTGCGTTTTCTTTGACCTTTTCGAAAGAAATTGTTCCTTGGAGTCACCCATAATTTCGTCTGGATAGTGATAATGAAGTAAAATTACGTATACCTTTCGTGCTAGGTTTTTCTTAGGATTTACTTGACTAAGTTTAATTTGAATATTCTGTACAAATGATCTGTGTGTAAAAGCGATAATTAAACCCTAATAATAGCGATATAACCCTATTATTTAAGTATCTAATCAACACATCAAAAGTTTCTAATACTTGCAAAACCAGAAACATTATTTCTATAACATATATAATCCCTACCAGTGTAAATCATATCATCCCTAGTTAATATCAAATTAATTATTAATCAGCACATAACTCCATGCAATCATCACACATCCTTCCTCAGCAGACATTTTTCTCTTTAGGCTAAACATATCTAAATATTAAATAAACATAACGAACTGTATAAATTGAATACGATAAAAAAAAATTCATTTACTTCTTAATCCTTTTACAACTGTCGTATATATTAATAAAAATCCTAAAAGGCATAGATAAGCTAAAACATGTAGCAGGACACAACAAAAAATAATACGAAAATCTCTCGATTAATCAAAAAACTAAAATGGAAAATTTCATTTTAGATGACAACCAGATTTTTTGTACCATCGTCTCAAAGCCAAACGCACACAAATAAAAACAAAAAATCAGATTCGATATTTTTCCAATTTTCCTTATACTATATAAATATACAAATACATATTACATTTATATTGGAAATTTAATATTTTTTCTGGTGTAGTTCATGTATCGCCTGAATGTTATTTAAAATCCTAGACAAAATGTGTCTAGTAGAAGAGCTGTAGGTAACTGGACTTTATATAATAAAGTTCGTATAATTTTGTTAGATGCTGATCTATAATTCATATTTACAAGGAAACTGCGTTATTATACTGTCTGGTGAGTTCAACGGAGCATTTCGCTACCTAATGGAAAAACCAAAACATGTTTTGCTTCATTTGTATATTATATATATATATATATATATATATATATATATATATATATATATATATATATATATATATATATATACCGGGTGTTTTTTTTTAAGCTGAAACTTTCAAATTTCTCAGAAAATAAGCACTCTACGAGAAAAATGTGCATGATCAAAATTTAGTCATTCCAAACGAAATATACATTAGTGCTAAAATTGGTACTCCCTTCCCCTTCTTGTAGGTAGGCAGGGAGTAGCTTTAAAACTAAAATAGGAACCTGTATTTTTTATTGCAGATTCGGATTCTACGGCTAAAAAGTACGAAGGATTTCCTTAAAACATTTTTTCGATTTATGATGATAGATGGCGCTGTAATAGACGATATTGATTTTTCGATTTACCTTACAGAAACCATATGCATACGATTCTGCAATATGTCTGCATTAAAATTAACACGTTTTTAATGTTAATACTCGAAATTAGTCTTAAGCAAATTGTATTTCTTAGATTTTTAATTACTGAAAAATGACTTGTCTTCCGCAAACTACTATTATCATAACCCAAGATCATGCGACTAAATTTTCGTTCAAATAAATGATTGTATTTTGTTTTAAAAATATCGATTCAGTTCGAAGATTATTTCGAAAACAAAAAACCAGTTGCGTTAGGCTATCACAATACAAAATGAAGTATTTAACTGTATACAGTAAAAAATTGGAATGGTCCTGGTTTATGGGGAAGCTGGCCGTAGTCTTGATAATGCGATAAATCTCTACGTTTCGCGTTTTTCAGATAAAAGTCGGTCACATGCTTCATTTTACTGGACTATCAAACAATTGATAGTCCAGTAAAATGAAGCATGTGACCGACGAGTCCATTTCTTCGACCGAAGAAATGGACTCGTCGAGCAACAGTCACTGAGGAAAATAATGAAACTGCTGTTTTGGCTGTAGTAGCTCATAATCCTCATATATAAGTACACGGGAAATAGCTAGCAAATCCGGATTATCCCATTCCAATGTTTAGAAAATTTTAAACCGACATAAGTATCGTCCGTATCATGTGTCTTTACACCAAGATCTTTATGTCATTATGAAACGGTTAATCGACACATAACATGCATTACAGGAGAGTTAAAAATCCACACTGGCTTCGCCAAGTTGAACTTCAAAGCCTTTGGCTTGTCGACGTATGGTGTGAAATAAATGGCAACCAACTCATCGGCCCCCATATTAATGAAGGAAACTTGAATGGTTAAATATACCGAGACATTTTGGAAAATAAACTGCCAACATTTATTGAAAATTTGAGCTTAGAACTGCGACAGAACACGTGGTTTCAACATGATAGTTGTCCAGCACACCATGAGATAAAATTAGATATTATATGAGATAAAATTAGACAAAAAAAAGAAAAACGACATGTAGTTAAATTAGATATATGATTTTCTAATTTGGATTGCTTAACAAAATGTTCAATATCATAAAATCCGCATAAGCTGCGCGAATAGTTACAAACTTCGAATGATTTTTAGCCAAACCTGTTGACTACACACAGTTAATAAAAAGGCCTAGATGATGTCGAAAATTCTCGATACTTATGATATGCAGAGAAAATTAAAAAGGTATCAAAAACCTAATGGGAAATTACAGAAAAAATCTGTCAGGAAAACTATAATAAGTATCATTGAAATGATCGCTATAACCTGGGAACGAGATAGCAGCCAAACAAAACTATAAACTACTTGAAATATGCTAGTTCAGTGTTAAATGATGATTATGACTCGGATGACGTTTATATCTTTTACAGCACAAATCTAAGATCAGCAAAAATGGGATGGTTTCGCCATAGTAGATAATTTATTAATAACAGATGAAAGCCTAATTCTAGAGGAAGATGAAGAACTAACAGAACTTGTATTAGCAATCAAGCAAAAATTGAGGGGAGCACTACAAACTACTATGTTTGGTTACTTTATAATGATATACTCTAGCATCTTATAGATTTTCATGTAAAAACACAACAAAATGAGGAGGTATGCCAAAAAAGTTAAGAAGTCACACTCAAAAATCAGCTAATATTGCTGGCTTGTCGGTGAAACATGACTGAAAGCAAAATTGGCCAAAAATGACGACACAGTAAAAAAATAAAAATTAAAAGCGGCATTTGACTTGGAAAAACAAGTTAAATTTCCCGAAATCCACTGGTTATCGTCGATAAAAAAATTTTTTTAGGGTGAATAAGGAAATCGGTTTGGTGACTAGACCGAAACAAGTTATATACTTTTATTTTTTATCGACCGATTTTATTCATCGGTCGTTGAAATTTAAAAATCAGTTCTATTTATTTAAAACTTTCCTTTACAAACTCGAACCAATATTTAGTAATTGTGTTATGGGATTTATTAGAATTATGTCTTAAGCTAGATTTGTCGACTTTAAAATCGGTCGGACAACTTTCATGCGGCAATGTCTTAAGTCAGCAAATTATAATTCATAACTTCTTTTTTTTTGCTATTTTACCGTTAAAAAATATCTACAGCATAGGAAGATAAACAGCAGATGAAAATAAAAGTATTCACAATGATATTTGTGTCACAATTAACCTTGCAATTAACAAAATGTTAAAGTAACTTAACAAAATTACAGAGCGAAAATTACGGAAAAACTGTAGGAAATGTCAAATTATTTTATACGCAACCTCAAACCAAGACAACTAGTTAAATTTGCCATAAGAAGTAAAATTCAACAATTTCCGCAATGTTTTTTTACGAATTTCTTACGGTCTCGCTGATTATAAGTCGGATCCATAGATATCTTAAACCTTAATTTTTCTTAAGTTTGGGTGAAAAATAAAAACGTGATATTGTCAGTTTTATCTTTTATTTTAAACTAAGCAAGTGACTGATTTTCTCTTATCACAACTGCCGAAATGATTGAGTTTAATGACTTTAGAGAAAATAGAAAATGTTTAAATATTTAAAATAGAAAAATATTAAAGACCCAAATGTTTTTTGAAATTTGGTCGACATAATTAGAAGCTTTAGAAACGTCTAATTTTACCAGAAATTTTTTAAAAATTCCAGCCAGTTCTGGAAAACTTAAACTTGTCGACAAAACTTGTTATAGTTAACTTCACAAATTCGTCGACAATAATTGTCGACATCGACGTTTGTTGACGTTGCACATTCCCGATATATATATATATATATATATATATATATATATATATATATATATATATGTTTATATATATATATATATATATATATATATATATATATATATATATATATATATATATATATATATATATATATATATTCGAAAGATATTAATTTCTGATTGAAAAAATGATTTGTTGTTGTTGTCAAAATAATCTGCATTAATCTGCATTGTTTTCAACAATATTGATAAGGAACCATCAGTAACTGGTTTGATTGCAGATTTTAAACAACTGAAAAATAGTAAAGTTCCATCCATAAATAATGTACAAAAAAAATTAGTTCCATTGTCTTTTGTTTTATGCAAGTAGTTTTATCATAAAAAAAAATGTACGAAACTATTAAATCCTCTTCACTCGGTGTATTGTGTAAACATGAACATAATGAATTGTTTGCTATTTTATTCGTATTGTGTGCGGCTATGCCTTGTAAATAGCCAAAACTTTAGATTAAAAAAAAAATTGGTTGTTCATTTTAACAGATTTTAATATCTTTCATGGGATTTCATTGTACCTTTACGATATAATTCGGGAAATGTTTTGTTCTATTTCACCGATCTATTGTGTGTATGTGTGCAATTTTTTATACCAGAGATAAATACATATTATAAAAAGTCTTTTGTTTTCGTTAAAAGAGACGAGTTTAAATGCTCAACGTTTCGTAGTCGCCGTTTAGGCAAATTTCCAAAATAACTGTTAAATAATATTTCTAACCTTAATTAATATTGAATGATATGTTTTTTAATTGAATTGACTTTCGACTTGACTTGAATCTTGCATTAACTATTGACTTGACAGTCGACTTGATTTTTGACTTGACTTTTGACTTGACTTTTGATTTGACTTTTGACGTGACTTTTGACTTGAATTTTGACTTGACTTTTGACTTGACTTTTAACTTTAAATTTGACTTAATTTTTTACTTGACTTTTAACTGGAATTTTAACTTGACTTAACTTTTGACTTAACTTTAGACTTGACTTTTAATTTGATTTTTGACTTGACTTTTAACTTTAAATTTGACTTAATTTTTGACTTAATTTTTGACTTGACTTTTAACTAGAATTTTAACTTGACTTAACTTTTGACTTACCTTTAGGCTTGACTTTTAATTTGACTTTTGACTTGACTTTTAACTTGACTTTTGATTTGACTTTTGACTTGACTTAACTTTTTTGACTTAACTTTAGACTTGACTTTTAATTTGATTTTTGACGTGACTTTTAACATGAATTTTAACTTGACTTTTGACTTAACTTTTGACTTATCTTTAGACTTGAATTTTAACTTTAAATTTAACTTAATTTTTGACTTGACTTTTAACTTGAATTTTAACTTGACTTAACTTTAAACTTAACATTAGACTTGACTTTTGACTTGACTTTTAACTTTACTTTTGACTTGGCTTTTAACATGACTTTTAACTTGACTTTTGACGTAACTTTTGACTTAATTTGTCATTTAACTTTTGACTTGACTTTTAACTTTACTTTTGACTTAATTTTTGACGTGACTTTTAACATGAATTTTAACTTGACTTTTGACTTAACTTTTGACTTATCTTTAGACTTGACTTTTAATTTGACTTTTGACTTGACTTTTAACTTTAAATTTGACTTAATTTTTGACTTGACTTTTAACTTAAATTTTAACTTGACTTAACTTTAAACTTAACATTAGACTTGACTTTTGACTTGACTTTTAACTTTACTTTTGACTTGGCTTTTAACAAAACTTTTAACTTGACTTTCGACTTAACTTTTGACTTTACTTTTGACTTTACTTTTAACTTGACTTTTGACTTTTGACTTGACTTTTGACTTGCCTTTTGACTTGTCTTTTGACTTGACTTTTGACTTGACTTTTGATTTGACTTTCGACTTGACTTTTGACTTGACTTTTGACTTGACTTTTGATTTGACTTTTGACATGACTTTTGACTTGACTTGTGACTTAACTTTCGACTTTACTTTTGACTTAATTTTTGACGTGACTTTCAACTTGAATTTGAACTTGACTTTTGACTTATTTTTTGACTTAACTTTAGACTTGACTTTTAATTTGACTTTTGACTTGATTTTTGACTTGACTTTTGACTTAACTTTTAACTTGAATTTTGACTTAATTTTTGACTTTTAACTTGACTTATAATTTAACTTTCGACTTAATTTTTGACTTGACTTTTAACTTTACTTTTGACTTATTTTTTGACTTGTCTTTTAACTTGACTTTCGACTTAACTTTTGACTTAACTTTGACTTAACTTTAACTTAACTTTTAACTAGATTTTTGACTTGACTTTTGAATTAACTTTTTGCTTGACTTTTGACTTGACTTTTGATTTGACTTTACATTTGATTTGAATTGTTAAGTTGTACTTTAAGCCTTTAATAAAATATATTAAATGCACACCACGGAAATATGCAAAGAGGTCTCTAATGAAAAATACACACAGGTAACTATTTAAATAATGATAAATATTGTACCTACAACTAATTTAATTTCTTTTCATGAAAGTATTCAACTTATACGAAAAAACCAACCTATGCATAACTTAAATAAAGCTCGCCCAGGACTTTTGAGGCTCCAATTATTGTAGCCTTTTCAAATTAATTTCTTTAAACGGTTCAAGTGGTAATAACGCCTACAGTAATTTATAAAGAATTTGTGGTAGAATTTCTTTTTGTTCAAATAAATCCTTTTCTAAATTTATATGTTAAAGGAATTCAAACTGATGAAGCTTATATTATACTAAACCCTTTTTTCAATGAATGCTTTTGATTTGGTTTTTAACAAGAATTTTCATTATTCATATATCTAAATAAAAGAGGGTGACAAAATCAATCATGTGTTGTTATTTTTTCAAATAACTTTTGACATTTACAATATCATATTTAATTTCTGTACTTTTTAAAATTAGTTTACATTGATGATATGTTCACATTTTAAAGTATATGAATCTAGTTCCGATTGATGAAACGTATACTGTAGACAATAATAGTAATCAAAAACATAAAAATCAACAAATTTATGCGACAGTTCTGTAATCTAGATTTACTGGCAACATCAATAAATCGCTCGTAAATCAACAAAAACTAAAATTTCGGTCATGTCGGTCGTAACGTAATTTAATATATTAACCCAGAATAAAGTTCGTTAAAAAAATCAGTAACAACAATAACTTTAATTCTAAATTCACCTTAAATCGTATAAATTAGATAATATAATCGAATCAATCAAAACTCAATAAAACTATTATGGTACATCATCTTCATCATCATTCTTAAATTATTTATTTTTTAAATCGTCGTATCGTTCAATTTGTTTTAGTTTTTTTTATATATATCTATATCTATATAAGTTCGTCACCACAAATTTTCGATTATCGTATATCGTACAATGTAAGATGGCTTTAAAATCTTTAAATCAAATTTTCTTTTTTTATATATATTTACAATCATATACTCGTTCAATCGTATACTTCTTCATCCTCCCCACACTCGTCGTCTTCGTCGTTATTGTTTGATTTCATCTTATACTCGTGTTGTATGTGTGTACAAAGAAAATGATGTGTAAAATTGAATTTTCCATGTTTAGATTTTAGTCGTTATTATGTTATGTGTTGCTCATTCTAAAAAAAAAAATCATCGAATGAACAAACAAACCAACAAACAACAACACCGATACTAACAACATAAAAAACGGAATGAAAATTGAAATGAAAATCCACTTAAAACCACTTAAAAATAATTTCGTAATGAAATTAGAAAAAAAAAATGAATAAAAATGTTTGGTACACAGTATTTTTGAAAAATATAACCGACCTGCTGTGCAAAATGGAGAAAATAACGGTTTTGTGGTGGAAAAATTTAATCTACACAAAATGGAAATTTATCATTTACATGAGTTACATGTACTTGGGACAATTTTTATGATAAAGTTGATTGGTTATGACATAGATTGATAAGTCATTATGTGCTGGAGGAATTCAAGAGCTATGAGAACATTCCAACAATTACATTACGCAATAAACTTGTATTCACCTTCACCACAGCTTTTTATTATTTTATTAAACTTTTCGGAAACTGATATGGAATCATTCTGGAATATTTCTAAAAACTTTTGACTTTGTGTTCATAATACTTATACGAACAAGGTATAATTATTGGTGACTTTGATCTATAAGTTTCTTTGATTAGTTTGACATGAATGATCCATATGTACGTAGCTATATAACACTGGTGAATTCTAATGCGGACACACAATTTTTTAGGAATTTACCGGGATCCTAAAAAAAATGTAATATTGAGCACAATTTTAGTCAGATTTGTTAATAACTGTTTTGTTATTAACAAAACAGTTGTGGGGCGTTTCCTAATTCTTTTGTGGTGATTATTCCAGTACAAAAAAGGAATAAGGATTTGCTAAAGAGAGCAATCGGTATACAGGCCAATATCTATCTTACCATCGATATCAAAGATGTAAGTTAGTAGCTAGATAATTACAGTATATATATATATATGTGCTTGTTTATTTTGATTTCTATATAATTTGATAATATAGGGATATGTTTGATGCAAAGACGCACGCCATTTGGTGTTTAAGTTAAAGAAGCTATAGTATTTACAAGTACACAATTAAAATTTTTTGATACATATTTGGATGGTCGGCGCAATGAGTTTTCCTCGATAATAAATATAGTGAAATGGGAATAATAAATATTAGCTTTTCACAAAGCTCAATTCTTGGTCTTTTTTTATTTACGATCTACATGAGTAACATAATATCACAAAAATAATTTGAAGAATTTTCATTTATCTGCTGATGACGGGTTAACTATTTACACAATTTTTTTGTTGTTCAACGAAATGCTTGATGACCTTAGTGAAATTAGAACATGGTTGCATAGCAACCATTTTCTCTAAGTGGTGTTGATAAAACAAAGTGTATTTTGTTCAGTAACAGTCGTATCTGCAAATTGTCAACGCAATCTACTGTTCGAAAGCAAGTTAAATCAGGAGGTCACAGAAAATGATTTTTTTTAGTTTGACAATTGACAATAAACTTAATTAAAATTCTCCTATATAGATGTTAAAAAATGATTAGCAATCTCATTTGTTTTAACTTTTTAAAACAAAGAGATTCTATAACAAAAAAAAAACTAGCTCTAAAATATATAAAAAATGTTTCTAAAATTAACACAAAATTGATAGCCACTATAAATAATGGCCTAATCATCTTAATAAAATAAAAGCTTTTTGAATTTAAAATGTTCCCTTAAACAAATTTTGAAATAATTAAACAGCGCACTGTAATGACCCGAATTGCTCTAATAAAGAATGGTTTGGGAAAATAATTTTTGACTACGGCAAAATAAAAATCTGGTTAAACCAAAATTTCATGCCTCTTCTAATTTTTTTTTAATTTGCAAAATGCGATTTAGGTACGAACGGTCTCTTTAGAAAAAATTTGGATATAAAATAAATATAAACAGTTTTATAATCACATTAAAGAAAGTGTAGGGATCGTGAACCTATCCGCTATTTCTATTTAATAATCCCCATATTGAACCGCCCTACCAATTATGTATTAAATGTGTTTATTAAATGCACAAAATTTCAAATCATATGCTTTAAAAGACATTTACATTAATTGAAACTAAGCTACTGGAAAAACAAATCGGAACCAAAGACCATCCATCTCTGTAAAAGGATTTGATGGATTTATCTGTCGAACGCTTCAAAAAAATTGCCGATCTTCCACGGCGTTAAATACATAGCCAGAAAAACTTATTAGGTTAGAAATTGTAGATCTAACTGTCAAAAAACCATCTTGGTACACACTCATTATATTTTTCAAATAAAATTTAATTCTTGATTGAACTAATAAGTTGAACTCAGAAAGCTTCTGAATCATGAATAGAATCGAAATTCCTCTATAATAAGTACTGCTCTTGTTCTGCCTGATTTTAATATTGGTATAAGAAATGGCCGATCGTATAGTGATGGTTAAGATGTTGGCTTAAACACATCTCGGTCGTGAGTTTGATCCCCGCCGCTGACCACAACGTCGTGAACAATTGTGTGTAAAATCATTCGTTGGGCTGATCGCACTTACAACGATCATCAACTGTAAAAATATGGTCTTAAAGATCTTGTAAACGATCTTAGTAAAAAGTCAACTCTGCCTACGGAGTAATGCCGTATAGTGGAACCTGTGCCCATCTTAGTTTTTAGACATTCTAAGCCGTTAATTGCTTCGGGAAACGTAAATTGAATCAAGGCGGAAGAACGATTGCAGTCTGACAAATCTAACGAATTTAAATGTATATTCGTGTCGCCATTAAGCAAAGGTATCACAAATTAATTGAGAACCAGTGATCGTGATTAAATGCAAATAGGGTTGTGATTTAATATTCGTTTTAATGGATGAAAAGAAAGTTATGGTTTGGAACAAATTTTGTTGTCAATCTGTAAGATATATATTTATTTAAAAACTTACATAAATCACAAAGTACTTTTGTTTCGCATTAATGTCATTAGTTCGTTTATAAGCCTTAAACGCTTTAAACTTGCGATTGGTAATATGTTTCAAATGGAAGTTAAACCATAGCTCAGTAAAAACAGAATTAACAAATTTTTTTGCTAAAAAAAAAATCAAAATCAGTATTCAAAACTATAGAAAAGTCAGATACGGCATCCGAGATATTCATATTGCGAAACGCAGTGTTATCCATTGGCACATTGGCTTTTTCAAAATCACATTTAACTTAATTTTTAATAAATTCGCAGGAATCAAAATCAATAAAATAAAGCTTAATCATCCAAAGAAGTGTGTGGTAAGTACTAGGTTGTCCAGCTAAATTAAGACATGCTTCGATTTCAACGTCATCTAAAGATGAACAAATTATAGATCTGAAATTCGACAATGACCGTTAAAAACAGTGTTGAACTGTTTAAAAATGTCCAAAGTTATCTAACACCTGATTCGATAGGCCATCCTATCGATAGGTAGAAACATAAAAATCATTAGGTCGTATTTAATAAAGTTCATAAAGCCTTTGTAGACATCAGCAATGCTGCCATATTGAATGAAAACAGCGGCCAAAAATAGCCAAAACTAAAACAATTAGTGATTCAATACCATATAACAAATTCACTCGCTGAAATATTAATTCTTTTTAGAGCGACAATGATACCGCCAGAAACTGTGATATTCTAGGGCTCACGACCTTGACGTAATACAGTGTAAGAAGGTGGAAAATATTTCTCTGAACTGAAATTGATGTTTAGCCAGGTCTCAGTAAAAATGATAATATTGTAATCATTACACAAAGTAATGAATAAATTGCAGTAGCCTTGGAGTGCAGCCTACTACAATTATGATAATAGATATATGAAATCTAATAGAAATAACAATTTTTCATGAATTGCCTGCTCATGCTGTTAAGATAACACCATTAAAGTCATGTTTTGGCCGTGAGACTTTGCGCACAGATCTTCTTACTTAAACACCCTTTGGCCAGAAAGTGGTAACAAAATTTGACTGGAAAATTGTATCCACAGCAATCTTAAACAAGACAAACGTTAATGTAGTCATATCTTACCATTTAAAAAGCAGTAAACGACAATCAACTAGAAGTCGGGTAATATAAATAAGGACATTGTCAGAAACATCTACAGACTGAAACTACATGACAGGATCCCCAACTCCAATAAGTTCAAGAGTCGAATCACTATAAACATGTAAAGTATTTCGTTGGACGGATGTTACATTATTTGGAAACAGCATTTTTAATAAATGTGCTGACAAACATCAAGCTTCTATTGAGGTTTTCAAGAATTCATTCATAATAGAAAATGAGTTAAACAGATTTACCATTTTAACAGCTAATTTATCCAGTTATTGTAACAAGCAGTACAATACCATCGCAATTGTTTGGACTTCATGAATTGGTTGTGAGTCAATGTATTTAGCCCTGAACATTTGATATGGAAAGTCGACTTACAAACACTTCATGGACATATCTTCTCTCACTATGATGATCTCTGACATCAGGTACACAGTGATTTTTTATTATATGATATGATATAAATAACAGATTAAAGTTAATTATATTGATATTGTTTACAATTTTTAACAGCCACACTGTTAGGTACACTCGGAACTTGTTATTGCTTATAGCACAGTTAAATATCACAGATGGTTGGTTAAAGTATATGTGTAAATTAATTATTTAGATTGTTTAGTTTAAATTTGCACATTTCATGTGTCATGCCAGCATAAGTTTAAGTATAAGTATAAGTTTATTGAAATGTTTTAATCATGAATACCATACAGTCAATTAAAAAAATTAAGTGCTTTGAATTTATGCTAATTAAGTTTTTAATTTGGAAAAATTTCATTCAAATAAATTGTATAATATAAATTCTAAAAAAAAATTATTTAAAATTTTGAAGGGGTAGTTTTTACACTTATTTATTATCTATATATGTAATTAATAGGTCGAAAGTTTCTAAATACAAATAAAACAAAAATTTAAAAAAACCTTAACAAAAAGTGTGCACTTGCACTAAAGTAATTTTAAGTAAGAAGGCTCTTAATAAAAATTTCGACCTAAATACTGTGGTCGACAAAAGTTATATTTTAAAATTTGTATTGTAGAAAATTTAGTATAAAATAAAATTTTACAAGCTTGTGTAACAGTGTGTATCTTCCTAAGTCAATCGCCTTTGATAGGTGTTAATTTTATTAAATTCATACTATTGGTTTCGATCGCAATTTTTATTGAACGACTGTCGTCAATACCTAGCAACCACTGTTTTTGACTACAACCGTTCACTGGTGTTTAAATTAACCTTTTACGTCAAAGAAATAATCTATTGTCGTTATTAAATAAATATTTAGTTTTTAGCCCGGAAAAAGTTATGAAGTTTCTAAGCTGGTACTCCCGCTATCTCCAATTCTTAATCAGGAAAAAAGAAAAATTTCATAAACGCTTTAAACTTTCCAATAATTCAGTGGATTATTCGCTGTTCTCCAACTTTAGAAAAAGAGTGAAAATTGAAATTAAAAAATGTTGGAAAGTGTATACATCACATGTTGTAATTAATTTTCATTCAGAATCCTAAACTGTTTTAGAACTACAAAAACACGTTTCAATCCAAATCTAATTATCTTAGCACCATGTTCTTAAATAATGTGAAATCCAGTAATCCTTTAGAAATATGTAATTTATTTGTTGATCATTATTAATCTGTATATGTATCGGATAATAACTTGGCTAAATTATCAGACAGTAGGTCAGCTGGGAATTTGAAAATATTTTTTGAACATGATGTTCTTTTGGTCTGGAATTCGCTGGATATTAATAAGGGTGCGGGTCCAGATCAATTACCCAACTTATTACTAAAAAAAATAAAGGATGTCCTTGTTACTCCGATCACATTATTGTTTAACAAGTCTATTAACCTTCTAAGTCTACTTCCCTTCTAAATGGAAGGAATCATTAATACTACCGGTTCATAAGAGGGGCGATGCTGATAACATTAAGAATTACAGGCCTATCTCAATTTTTAACTCACTGGTTAAAGTTTCTTTTATCTCTTGAAAAACGAAAATACATATGCTTTTAAAACGAATAGTCCTAAATGCAGGAAATATCGCCATGTTTAAACTTCCAAACTGAATATTTAAGGGTAAGGATTGATTGTCTATAGCCATGACTACCATGATTTATATCCCAACTTTGTAACTATATAGAAACCACCAGATGTGTCTTGTATACCTCCAAATGGTAACACCCAGGCAACGATGCAATATGCATCGGCTAAATATTAGGCGCATGCAATCAATACACTATAAAAACGCAATGAGCGAAACAAACAAGGAAAAAATTTCCCCAGGTGGTATACCTGCGATGCTCAGGGAAATCCACTCTCTTCGAAGATCGATCTCACGGATTCTAGGGAAGACTAATCATTGCTGTACTATAATTATTACAAACAATCCCAAGATATGTCAGGGAAAAATAATAATACTCAACTGAGTACAAAAGAAAAGGATATTTCATATCTATTCTAAAGGATTCAGAAGTTAACTTGATCTCCTACAAAATTTACTAGCTTCTTTTTAGAAGGCAACATCAAATTAGTGCGACAAAAGGAGCAATTCGTCCTGAAAAATAATAAAAACCCGAAAAACGAACTGTTGCCAGAGAACAGCAATCGTTCTTTAACTGAGAAAAAATTGTACAGTGAATTGTGCAAAGCCAATAGTGCATTGGTATATTCCACAAATATAAACAAGCAATTGAATCAAACAATTGCATGGATGCAGGAGCGATTAAAAGTTCTATAAAACGAAGTTAGTACCCTTAAATCAAAGGAAGTCAATAATCCACAAACTAAAATATAATAAAAAACGCTGTGCAAGATAAAGAAGAACTAGCTAGGGAAACAGAGTAAGGCCCCATCTCCGCCTCAACTACAACTGAATGTTCCAAAGGTTATAACAAATAAGCCACAAAAACTAGCTCGGATTCTTCAGTAAACTAGGAAAAAGATACATTGGAGGAGATTTGATGCAAAAAAATGTCCATTGGGGTTCTAGACTAACAACGACTAAAGGTAAAGAACTGCTTAAAGCTGTCACAAAAATGCGGTAGTAAAAACTTGTCAACTGGAGAACCAACCTACTGGCCTGCAGATATCAAAACAAAATACCAGATTTAATTGATTTTTTTTAATCAAAAATATATCAATGAACTATATACAAGTAGACGAAAGTCGAGACCTAAACCATTCTCCTATACTTTTGACATTAAGCGAAAAAATTATTCAAAAAGAAAGAAATAAAACTAAGTTAAACAATCTAACTCAACAGTGAAGAAGGAAATTCAAAAAGATGAGTCAATTAGTAACTGTCTAAAAAACTAACTAACGATAGCAGGACTGATAACTCACTTTTGAAAGCAACCAAAAAAATTAAAAGACCTACAATGCAGAACCCTCCAATAAGAATAGAAAGGGGAAAATGGGCTCGAAATAACGAAGATAAAGTTATAATAAGAAATTGAAGAAATTCTATTGATTTTACCAAAAGAAGGCATGCATGAGATAAGATTCTATATTAATTCGAAACAGGTTCCTGGCTCTGATCTTATTCCTTCAGAAATTTTAAAAGAACTACCAAGGAAGGTCTAGTTAAGCTTACTTATCTTATTAATGCAGCATTTAGAACCAAATTTGTGTCAAGTTTGTAGAAAATTGCAGAAGTAATAATGATACCAAAACTTGGAAAACCACCTTACGAATCTTCATCTTATAGATCAATTTCGTTGTTGCCAGTTATGTCTAAACTCTTTGAGAAACTACTGATTAAAAGGTTAAATCCGATAATCGAAAGGAATAACTTAATCCCAAATCATCAGTTCGGATTTCGTCGTCAACACTCAACAATACAACAAGTACACAGAATAATCAATGTAATTAAGAAAGCACTTGAAGAAAAAAATGTCTGCTTCACGATATTTTTAGACATGGCGCAAGCTTTGGACAAGGTTTGGCATGAAGGACTTAATCATAAGTTAAGAAACCTCTCACCAATGTAATTCACTAAAATACAGGAATCATACTAGAAAGATAGATTCTTTAGAATTAAACCGGAGGAAACTTATTCCGAATTGAAAGAAATAAAAGCAGGTGTACATTATTAAAAAATTGTCAATCGTATATCCTTTAGAAAGAATAATCTGTATTAAAATTTTAACACCGAAACATTCGTTAATTATCCGGTTAAGTTTAAGAAAAACAAAAGAACAATCACGTTGCTTTTGCAGTTTTATTTAAGGTTAAAATTAAATTTTAAGATTTTTATGGAATCATATTCCAAATTTGCTGCCAATCGTTACACTCCAACATTTATTGACAGTTTATTTTAAAATATAAAACTTTTAGTCCAGTCGTATAGGTAAAGCTTTTATGGCTAAGGCATGTAACCTTGAAAAAAGCATTAATATTTTTAAAATATCTTTGATTTTAAAAACATCTAGCCCTAAATAAAAAATAAAGCTTTTGGTGGATTTATAAGTTTTAGAGTGATTAAAATTACCGAGTTGCTTATCCTTTCTACAATATCCGCTTTTCTTTCAAAGTTTAGATAATTCTTTTGAAAATTAAATTTTAATTATTTTCTTTCATTTCAAAATTGCGTCACAAAGATTAACACATTCATGAATTTTTACAACATATCGACATTAAAAACTTATTTTAAGAACACTCTTCCTGCTCGTTCTCAATTTGACTCAATTTTTTTAAAATATTTAAACGCCATTATTTCGTTAAAAATTAATTTAAATTAAGCTTTTGTCAATCATACACACCTTTATGGATTCCTAATTAATTTTTAATTAATTTAGTAAAGTGATTTACAAATTTCTCCGTATTTATATGTGTGTAATTTAGGTGGTAGACTATTATAGATTAGAAGTCTCTTTTCTCGTTAGGTCGTTGAATTTAAAATTGTTAATATGTAGGGTGTAATAAACTAAATTTCTTAGGAATTTCAATATAATCTTCATAAATTGTAGAAACTTTAAACGAATACGCGTGTACCAAGTGACGAGTGTAAAGTTACAGATTCGTTATTTCAACATTGTGAATATCCGGTTATAAATTCTTAAGTAAAAGTGTTACAGTTGCACTATATATATACACATATTATATAATCTAAAAAAATAAATGCCTATAGAACACGCAACTTATTTAACCTGGATCACACCAACCACTGAACGATAAAAAATTATATAATTTTATAGCCAAGCTTTAGCATAATACCCGTAGAAAATAAATAATCAAATTCTTTAAAGCGCAAAATTTATTAGTGACACAGTATCGTCACGCGCGTATAGAGGAGTATCATTAAATATAGGTAAAATTTTTATTTTTCCTTGAATTTTATTCATCACACTTGATTCAATTTTTGTAGATACTATATATGTATATTCCAGTGTTAAAATAACCAGACAGTCTACAAAATTTTCTATTTTTCACTTATCAATTTATGTACACGAGTATACTAATATAGTATGGAAATTCTTTATTCAAATATGTTTTATAATTTTCAGCTGACTAACTTTTTTATATTGAATTCCACTCTTTATGCTTTTATATATAGTGGTATTAATGGTGATAAATGGTGGTGGTGTATGTCAAAAAATTTATTAAAACTTTGTTTATGCTGTAAAAGACGATTAATAGAAATAAATTCTAAATCGAAGCAAGTTTTAACTTAAATTTAAATAAAAAAAAAATATTTAATCACAAAATTGGGAAGATGTTATGTCTACATTTTACAGTTTTCACCAATAATTTTGTAAGCTTTTGTATAACGTTTAAAAAATTAAATTAAAATGGTTTTGAGGTGTTAGTTTATAATGAAACGTGAATAAATAACAAAAATGTTATATATGAGTAGATTTCATCAGAAACGCTTGTATTTTTTGCTTGCACATTAATTTTAATGCTGTGTGCCTCATGC
This sequence comes from Tipula confusa, assembly GCA_963556175.1. NCBI lineage: Eukaryota > Metazoa > Arthropoda > Insecta > Diptera > Tipulidae > Tipula > Tipula confusa. The sequence goes on along the minus strand of OY744476.1, from coordinate 198,992,908 downwards.
CAAACATTTCGTCTAAATCGTCGACTTTTCTAAATTGTTGATTATTTTGCATCAATGATTGATAGATGACACTAGTTTTAAAATAACAAGCTGTTCCTGACTATTCACGATTCGAAATTGTTGACTTTTCAAACTTTAATTGGTTAGAAAATATTTTGTTTATGCTTACACATAAATATTATCATTTTAACATATTTATTTTTAATGTTTGTATTAAATTAAAGTTTGTGTAATTTTAAAACTTCTTAAATACAAATCTGTAAAATTTTATTTGTATTTATATGTACGTACCGAAAAATTGACAACTTAAACGAAAAGCAACCTAAAACGAAAAGCAGGCTAAATGAAAAATTCTGGTGGTTAATAGAATAACTAATGAAGAATTTAGAAAAGTCGGCGATTTAGACCAAATTTTCGGCATGAGGCACACAGCATTAGTAAAGTCTTTCTAAATTGGCCAACAAAAGGAATATTTTAGAAATTGAACTAATTAAACATTTTAAAAATCAAATTTCATAATACGTTTTAAACTTTTGAAATTTCAAACATTTGTACCATGTTTAAAATCCTTACAATCAGATAAAATTCAATTTTCGACTTTTATAATACAAAAATGTTCAACCTCATCAAAGGGTGGCGTTACTCGCAAATGAATTAAAAGAATTAGTGTAAAGTAGGCGCATAATACAGAATGTCAACAAAAAAAAACAATGATCTGTCATTCTCATCAGAAAGTTTTATCATTTGTGATTATCGCGCCGAATTAGAAAATATTAAAAACCTCATAAATGGTAAAAAAATATTTTTTTCGTAAAATTTGGTGGTGATTTTATATATTGTTTCCAATTGTTTGCAAAAATCATCTATCCACATATAAAAAATTAAAAATATTAGTTATCAAAAATGCCACCGAAAAGAGCTGTAATTGGAAGAAATACATAGCAGATGCGAAACGAGAAAGATTTAAAAAAGCAGCCAAAATACCCGAACAACGTGAAGTGCGTTTGGAATCAAACCGGCTTAGAAACCAAGAGCAACCAAAACAGTCAAGAGCAACCAAAACACCCGAACAACGTGAAATATTAGAGTCAAATAGATTGAGAGACTGGCAGTCAAGAGCAAGAAACACAACAGCAAGAGATGCTGAAACTCCTCAACAACATGAAAACCGACTTGAAAGTAATCAATTACGAGCGGCACAATCGCGACAAAGAATCGATTTACAGTTGGCGGCATTCAATTATGACAAAACCTGTGACTACATTAATCATCCGATGAGCACTCTTTTAAAGAATAGTAAAGTCAAGTTGTCACCGCTGGTTGAGCTACCTGAACCACCTTTTGTATTAGCTACGTTTCTGGCAACACAGCGTTGTCCAAACATTTCATGGAAAACATTCGGAAATACAATTCGAGCTTTCAAATGACTTCGTTTGGAGCTACAAACATTGTTAGCAATAAGGTTTGTCTGTTTTTTTCGTTTTTTTTATGTTTTTTATGTTTTTTTTTGCAAATACATCAAAAATAAAATATTTCTCCAGGTTTTACGCCAACATTCAAAGTGCAAAGACAAGTCTTCCAACACCAGATCAAGATTCCAAGTGTTTGCAAATTTATTTCACAGGAGATGAACAAGAAGAAGTTGATCAACGTTGCGCTATTATCAACGGAATACGTCGTGAAATTATTTCAAATTTGCAACGTTTATTTCACCAGCATAATTGTTTGGTTAAACTATTCAAAGTCGCCTTGGATCAAATTCCATCAGATGATTACAAAGTCATTATAAAAGCCGATAAAATCCATCCGGTGAGCATGAACGACGCTTTAACGCTTTAAAAATTAACCTTGAAAGATTTGGGAGAGCTTCGGCCCCAGAAAAGATTGCAGGGCTTAGAAACACAAAAAAAAACACAAAACAGATAAGGTTCAAGCGAAGTAAGAAAATAATTTATCTTAAAAGATGAACTCTAATTGTTCAAAATGCCTAGAGTCCTAGACCGAAGTACTGATCTCTTAAGGAAATAAAAAAAATCATCAAACTTTGGGCTGATAGTATAGTAAGGACAATACGAATGACAGTAGAAATTACTAATTAATTAAAAACTGATAAAAACGGAGTTTAAATAACTAATACATATATTACATATAATACATGTATAATAATACATATATTAAAAAAGTTTGTAGGAATTTGTAGGAATTTGTATGATTTCTAGGGTACATAATTTCCACAATATCAGTACGACCGTTTATTTAAACTTTAGCCAGTTCTCAGATCGATGCAACAAAAGGAGTTTTAACATATTTGCTTTGACGGAAGGATCCTCTAGTAAACAAGTGTTTACTTAACATTTGACGTAAACAAATATTTTGTTTTTTTAAGAATCCTTTATAATTTTGTTCCTTCATAAGTTCCCACAAGGCATAAAAATAGGATTGAAGAAGAGAAAACCTTTGGACATCAGCAAAAAAAGTAGTCCCTTACTGGGGACTTGTTCCTAGAAATATAGAACATAAATTTTTTATGAACTGAAAGCTAATAGGAACATTTTTATACGTTCAATAGATTCTTATGAAGAGTATACTGCATCCTTTCATCGTACTGACATAGGCAAATCTAGGGTCGTTGACAAATAAATAGAATAGCAAAAAACATGCTGAAAAGGTTATAATGTCCCAAACAAAATTATATATAAACTGAATGATACCCATGGCACTTTACAGATGACTGACACCACAGTTGTTAATTTTTTGTTTGTACTGATAAATAATTAACAGTCACCGATAAATTAAAGAAAATATTTCTGAACAGATACTGTGCATGATTGAGTCAGTCAACGAAATTCTTTACAATAATTAAGTCACTTAAGAAACCGGATCTGTTGACACTCAATAAGTTCCTTACTAGAAACCGCTTGTTTTGAGTAGTTATAGATCCATAGTCGCAAGCAGCCTTCATTACAGAAGAAGCGTGTCGGAGACTTGATTTAATGATAACATGAAGCCGAAATTTTCCTGCAAATATAACTTTAAAGCAAAATATGCCAGAACAGCTTCTAGACCCTTGAAAATGGAAACATGTAAGAAATCTGCTATGGGCTGACCCATCATACTCCTGGTCCAATCGACTTATTATTGTGATGAAAAATGAAATTGTGATGAATAATGTAGTAAAAACATCAACCAAAGAACCATTTGCTCAAAAGCCTAACTAGGCTCAAGTGCTCACAAGAGATCGCAATAGCTTTTCTGTTACAAGTAGAAAAACGACTTGCTAAAATGTAATGAATCTGGTTACTATTATCTGGCAGATCATGCAGTTTTGAAAAAAATTAAGGGTTTCGATGGGTCTGACAAAACTACAACTTAAATGACGTGATGTTAACTAGCCCTACTCATCCACAAGATCTATATTATCTATACTGTTAAGGTGGTGGAAATATAAATAGTTCACCCGGCTGACATTGAAAAGAAAATTAGACAAATTATCGTTGATCAAGATGATCAGAACTACCAACGCATTTTGTGGAGACTGTCTCCAGAAAAGGATAGTATGGAGTATAAACGTCACGTATGGTACAGCAATAGCTTCTTATTTTGCGGTAAAAAAACTAGCACTGACGTTAAATGATTTTTAAGTAGATGACCTGATTTCTAGACAAAAAACACTAGAAGAATCGTTATTCATCAAAAAACAATCCATTGACTTACTACACAGCGGTAGATTTACTATCAAAAAATGGGTAACAAACAATGCGGTCCTTTTGGTAGCCATACCAGCACATCTAAGAACCCAAAATTGTTTGGAATTAAAACTTGACGATATACCATTAAAATTCTTGGATTAAACTGGAATCCAGCAACGAATACATTCGGGTTCGCTACTTCGACTTGAGCTTTATGGAGCACTGCTATACTTGCTTCGAGGACGTTTTCATAAATATAAAATTTATGTGGCCAATCGAATATTAGGAATTTAAACAAATTCAGGTCCACCACAATGGTATCATCTGGGTTCAACCGACAATCCAACAGATTATGCATCAAGAGGTATACCGGCCCAAATAAACTAAAGAATAACCGTTTATGCTGGACGAGTTCGAATTGGCTATTACTTTCATCCGAACCTTGTAACATCAACAATAGTTAATCCGTTCGTGCAGATAATAGAAAGATTTTAAAACGTGAACAAAATGATGTTATTGCTCTCTATCGGTGATTGATAAATAAAAATTAAAAAACAACTGGATACCGGATCTTTCATTTTATTATAAACCAAAGGACTAAATGAATCTTACAACGAACATATTAGAATAATTCAACATGTAGAGTTCCAGAACGAAAACATGTAGATCAACAAAGATTGCTCAATATCAACAAAAAATAAACTTACTTTCGATTAATCCATTAATATGATATGATATACTAGACAATGCGTTAACCAAACACCAGCTAATGGCAAGCTTACCCAAAGAACGAGTCACACGATCACGTCCATTTACTAATGGGCGTGGAAATAAGTCATACAAGCCATATACAGTAGCTTTTCTATTAAAGCGGTACACATATAGAATTAGTCAGCAATTTAACTACTGCAGCTTTTTACGCGACCAGATTTATAGCGATAATAGGAAAATTTTGTGCGAGCCAAAATACAATTGACTGAAGAAAAACACGAGGCTCTGCAACAAGCAAACCCTGAACTTCAATGCAAATTATTGAACTTCAGAGTCGAATGGTATCTTATACCACCATCTTATTTACATTTCGGAGGACTCTGGGAAGCCGCCATTAAATCATTAGAACATCAACTTAAAAGAGTTATTAGAGACTTCTATAGATAATGACATCAGTGACCTACACAAGCAAATAATACAACAATTCCAAGAAGAACATGAACCTACGCTACACTGAATTATATGAGATTCCTGCAGTAGTAGTCGGTTGTATTATCTATAATTTTAAGATCCAAAGAAAATGTTCATCAAGAAAAAAGTAACTACAAACCGGGAGAATACTGACACACAATAAGTTTAACAACAAAACTACAATATAAATTCTATTTGCTTAAGAGGCATATTTTAATATTTACATTTTACATTCACTCATAATAAACATTTACAAATAAATTCTCATTCGAAATTAAAAACTTTGTGATTCTATTGTGAGCCCCCACAAGTGATGAGCCTGAATAAATTTACACCATTATACTAAAAGCTTAAAAATATTAATTGAAAAAATTTTGCAAACCAAAGCTCTTTTACTGGAAAATATCACTATTGTTTATAATATAATCATTGATTTTATATTTTTATATTAAAAAACTAAAACACTAATGTTAAAATAGTACTTCACTTAAAATCACAGATAGTTTAAAAGTATAGATGAATTAACAAACAAAACCTAAATTGCATTAAAAATCACTAAGTATATTTGAATTTAACTACTAAATACAACACTTGAAACCCTCCTACCATGATCACGACTCGATTGTGGCATAGGATATTTTGCCTTCTTAGAAACATTTATGACACATTTGCCTATAATTTTCTGAAACTGATTGAATTACCTTTGCCTTATAACTCTTATTTTACTAAAACGTACTTCATTTTTCAACAAACACAGCAAAGTGTAATGGAGCTTCCTAAGATACTTGATAACGTTAAAAAAATTATTAAAATAATAAAAATATCATTTACAATCGAAAATGTCGCTTTTAACCTTAAAACTTTTTATAAACCTCAAAATTAAGCTGAACCATCAAAAAATCATCAATTTCTCAAAACAATTTCTAATCAACATTCTGCTTCTCTAAGTCAGACTAAGAAACTCGATGATAAATTACTTCTAGATACCATAACAAACAACACTTAAGTTTAAAACACTTTATAAACTATAAGTAATAAGATGTACACTTACATTTATTGTATCAAAGTCTTTTAAAATTTAAAACTAAAAAATTACACTTCACTTATATATTTATCACCTTTAGCACTCTCATTTACATATCGCACAAAACTTAACTTCTTCAATTATATCTAACCAGAAAAACTTCATTAATCACAATAAATCCGACTCGTCATTATAGTCGGTGTTGTTGTATTTTTCAAGTGCGGCAGCGAACATAAAACACAAAAGCCACCAAGAAACAAAAACCAATCTGATTTAACACTATATATATACCAACACTCAACACGTTATTCTTTCTATATATTTAAATTTTTCTTATTTTATTTTTTTTTAACAAACAAACCAACAATTATTAATCACAATAATTTACACATTTGGATATATACTATACAAATAAAATAAAAACGTCTTCAAGATATTATTCTTAAAAAAAAAAAAAAAAAAATTAAATTTCCACCTTTTTCTTTGAATTAATCTTAATAAATTTAAAATACAATTATATTTCCATTTTGTGAATATTTATTTCTCACAAACAAACAAATACACAATTATTAATTTTCATTTCATTTTCATTTTCGATATTTATACTTTTTTTTTTATTAATAAAACAACAACATATAAATCCCGTGGGATTCCCGAAAAATTAAAAATATTTGTCTTGTCGGTGAGCCAGTAAAAAAAAAACAAAATAAAATTTAATAACAATTTTTAATCAAATCACACTATTCATAAAAAAATTGTATCCGCGGAAAATTCATGGAAAACCATCCGTTTATAACGACAAATCGTTGTTGACTGAAATATTGAAAATTTTATCCAATGCTTTAATTTTTCGTAAATATATATTTCTTGTGTCGTACAATTTTTTTTTTTAAGATTCATCTGTATCCTCAACACAAACTCACAAAAAAAATGAAAATAATAAAATTTCACTCATAACATTTCACTTATACACTATACAAGTTTCACTCAAAAAAAAAACAAAAAAAATGTAGAGAGCGAACATATTTCGTTCAACAAAACAATTCAATTTGTTGAAAACAAAACTTTTCTCTTTTTGGTTTGCTTTCGATTATGATTTCTTTTTATTAATTCGCGATTTCGTGACCATACAATCCACGGTATAATTTGATAGGTGAGATTTATTTATATAAAAAATATTAATAAAATTATTAATTTAAATAAACTACATACACGCACAGACATAGAGACACACAAAACTAAATAGTAAACTACAACTTGTTGAAATTTTAAAAATAGTCGATTGTGGAGATGGTATAATAGTGTGCGGTCTTTCTATTGAATGAAAATGTGTGCGCGATTGAGTGAAAATGGGAGGTGAATATACCAACTGTGCAGAGAGTTATTATAATTTTTTTTTTTTTTTGATATTCAAAAGTGGGGAATACGAGTATTTCTTACATATACAATTTTTACTACTTTACGTCTTGTCTTCTTGGTTTAGTGATTTAGTCTTCAATAGCGTGTGGTAGAGAACGGTTGGATGTGGCGCCCTTTGTTCTTAAAATTTATTTTCGTAATGAAAATTGTTACGTTAGTTTTTAGAATTAAAAATAAATGTTGTGTGAATAATGAGGCATTGCGTTGTGTGTGAACGATTTTTTGATAATAATTTGATAAGAATGTTATGCGTGGTCATTCGAGAGCGGTTTTTGAATAATTAGATAATTAATTTGGTGAAATATTTTGTGAATTATATATATAAATATATATATATATATATATATATATATATATATATATATATATATATATAAATATATATATATATATATATATATATATATATATATATATATATATATATATATATATATATAAATATATATATATATATATATATATATATATATATATATATATATATATATATATATATATATATATATATATATATATATAATTTGGATGGATGGGCATGTGATACTGATAAGGAATACATTTTTTGTGGTTTATATTCTATAACATAGTTGTGGACAATTTTCGTGATAATTTTCTAATATCTAATGCTCAAATGTTTGTGCATAGTACATACGTGCTACATCAGTTTATGACCTTTAATTCACTTACTCAAGCATCTAGAATTTATTATAGTTACTAAATATTAAACTTCATCGATTTTTTAAAATTAAATCGTTGATTCTAAAAACCCGTATTTGGGGAAATTATTAAAGCGAGTTAAAGATTTTGTTAAGTGGTTTTGAAGGTTTTTGCAAAACCAATATTAATGTTTTAAGCTACATTATACTATGTGGGTAGGATTGTGATTAGGTCAAACAATCATCAACAATGTTTTAGAACCACGACCTAGTGTTTTATCGATTTTTTTATTATTAAAGGATATGCTAAATAGGGATACGATAATAAAGGTGATAACAGTATAAGTTAGTTATAGGTTTAGGCAGACTCAAAGAAAATTAATTGAAATAGTATATAGCCTTACATCTAGAAATGCATATTGCTGCATTGCTGTCTTGCGGAAATGCGCGTCAACAATGCGTATGTATATCATTTTCTAGTTTTATCCCACAAACGTTAGTTTCGTCAGTGTAAATTTCGTCAGTGGGCACAGTAGTCATTTTGCTAAGAAAATAGTCTAATCTGGGTTTCTCAGTGAACCAAATTATACAGAGCGTATCAGATCAACAATGAACTATGTCTCACAGTAGCTATATGATGATGGCATTAAATACTGCTCGAATATGAGGTTGCAAAACTTTCAACTATTATCGGTGAAGATATGTTTTAGTGGTATTAATCCATCAGTACATCGGATTGGCACCTAGTCGGTGAAGATATCGGTGAAGATATGTTTTAGTGGTATTAATCCATCAGTACATCGGATTGGCACCTAGTCTTGCTGGATCAAGTTCCAAGGTTTAAATTCAAAATGCATGTATACATATCTCCTATTAAAGAGTTTTCGTGGTACATGGTTTAGTATATATTGATACCTTGGATATTCAGACCATATCAAATGTTGGCGCTTTTTTTAGCACCACTATTTCCATCAGATTAAAGCGTATTCAATTAATATTTGCAATTAGCTCTAATGTACGATAAGAAGAAGAGAGTCAAGCACATGCCCAAACAGGATGAAGAATTATCGAGTTCCTTAAACCAAAACATCTCGATCTCTTATAGGAGAGTAGAGAACGAAATAACTTCTTTTGTTTGTACGAAGAACAAGTTTGAGATCAAAAAACCGCTTATTACTATATTATTATTATTGAAGTATATAATGTCGCTTCCTGAAAATATTGGCATTCGTAAAAACGATGTTTGGGAACCTTGAAAGATCTTTAGTTTCCGTGGTTTTCTAATTGTACTTGGATTTTGGAACAAATATTACTAACAGTGCTTTAAGTGCGAGAGGATCACAAAAAACATTACAATTACGTTTAATAAAGCCCAGCGTAACATACGCCTTAGAAATTATAGCATTAATATGTTTCACGAAGGTAAGATACGATCAGAATATGCGACACCCAAATCTGATATAAATTCTATAATCTAATCGACGGTACTGGAGCATAGCAGAAACTGTGAAATGGAAAATTCTTCCAAGTCCACTTGAAGTCTCATGCAAACCAATCTGGTACTAATTGATGCAACGATTTTAATATCGTCAGCATAAATAAAAAGTTGAGCAAAATTAAAACATTCAATTACATCATCAACACATAACGAAAACGGCAAAAGACCAATGCGTTTATCACCAATGTGACGAAATAATATTTTTATTAAGCTACACGTTATTTGCTGTAATAGATTTTACAGTGATATATTTTTTTAGAGAAACATTGCAGATTACAAATGAAAGGTTGCAAACTTGAGATGCTGATAAGAGATTTCAGAATTCTTTCAATAATGACATGCCTTTCATTTTCGTCCATTACTTAAAAATGCTTAGTAACGATCGCTTAGGTGTCAGTAACTGGGTCGCATTTATCAGAACTAGCAATCCTATCTACTCCTTCGGTTTGCTATATAAAACACGGGTGTACGGTGGTGCTGGGCATTTCGGGAGTTCCTGGTTAATCATTGACCGTTCACTCTTATTATAATCAATCAATCAATCAAAAATAAACTTAATATACATCTTTAGTGAGTGTTTAGAGTAGTTGAGTTCAATCAAACACATTTAACTTTAACTTCAGCAACAAAACGATTTTATTTACATCTTTTTGCATCGCCCAAGCATTACATAGTATAATAAGTATTACACACCTTTGTTGACAAAAACCACATTATTAAGTCACAGTGCTAAAAAAAATTACGGCGCCATTCACGTAATATTTAAATTACACTAAAAACCTATTCCAAGAATGTTCGTCATTCACATTCCCGCAATCTTTAAATTTGTTACACTTAATAATCAAAAGATTTTTGTTTTTTGATTTACTTAACCCGCGCGCATTTTATCTACTCATTAAATCCGTTAGCACATTCACACGAAAATTAATTAGGGTTTAACGAGGTGCAAACAGATTTCATATAAAAATTCATCATGATAGTGTTGATGAGATTTGCAATTTATACAATGAATTGTTGTTAATCATCTTCGTTGTTTTATTTTTTTTAATATTATTGTAAGCAGTATGGTACGAGTAATAAATAATTTATAGCCGGCACTTTGCGTAGGCGTTTTATTGGAAATAATTACACGGCAATAATTAGGATTTTCAACTTTTGTATTTTTTAGTTATAATTATATGAAAAATTGTTTAAATTTAAAAATTTTATAACCTAATAATCACTTTGATGTTATTTTCTTTTAATCGCGAATTTAGCCCCTCGCATGCATCATCGATGCGATTTTATTACGCCAAAAAAGCTATAAAAATACTATACGCTATGGGATTATATAAATAAAAGCGCGCGGTCAATTTTATTTTCAAGTATGCCGGATATATACACGTGGGATATATACACCCCGCATTAATGATTAAACAAGTACATCGACATTAAGCGTGCGTGCAGATTAACCAAATTATATTGAACCGTGCATAACATATTCTAATTGAATTCACTTGGCGCACATAAAGTAGATTATATACGCTTTGTCATGAAAGTAGATTTTTTTTTATAATGAGCAATCTTAATGTGAGAAACTCTTTTTTTTAATAATAAAAAACCACTTCTGGGAAATGAGTTCTTCTCAAAAGATCTTGTGAAATGAATATTGATGAGTTTTTTGAGTGATGGTTTATGTAAGAATTTCTTATGACAAAACTTTCTGTTCATAACTTTATAATGGAAATAATTATAAAGAAATTGGTTGAAAGGATTGTCAGGATTACGTTTTCTATACATCAATTCTGCTGATGACCAAATAACAATTAGGTCTCGAATAAAAAAACAAGAGAAAACATTGTATGAAAGCCAACAATGCCGTATATGATATACATGTCAAGATTGGCTATAAGCACAATTGAAAAATATGTTTCCATAAATTCTTTATCTTAATTTCTGGAAGATACCCGAATATAAGTTGGAACATTAATTGATCACCATTGACATGAATTGTGTATCCATCTAAAGGGCGATAATTCAATATCCATCATCTAAAGAAAGACAATCAGATAATTGGGCAACCAAATCAATTTTTTTTAACTTGTTAGCAGTATTCAAAGGTGTCGTCGATTTAAACTGCAATAGCCAACAGATAAACTAAATATCATCTTCCTTTTATCATGCCTCATTATAGCTCAATAATGACATTCACTGAAAGATCTAAAGTATCTTTAATAGTTAACACGGCCATTAATCTTAAAACAACGCAATGTGACTTGGGCCAATAGCACCATATAACGATTTACTTTTAACGCAGACAAAATTATCGAATTATTACAATGTGTACGGATAGTTGATGTAGCAACCAAACTCATAGATATATGACTATGACATTGAATGAATTCTTCGTGAATATCAACCATTACGTACAACAGGTGTTTATGTATTTCCACCCAGGCTTTGATTTAATCCAACAGAGAGGATTGAATTCAATCCAAGGAGATGCTCTGTCCCTAATACTTTTTAAAATCTTGTTATGAAATCACGGTACGGATTGCTTATTATTAGTATAAGAACTAAAACAATTGCAAACAACATAGAATCCGGGAATGTCATTTTTTCATAACATATTATCAAATTACAAAACACAAATTGAAGCCATTATGAAAACGAAGTTCAAACAACTACAGAATGGGCAGTCTACACGAGATCCTAATTCTATACCAATCATTATGAGTAATAAATTGGTCAGCTTTTAAAAATGATCAAGAAGCCCAGTTTCCAGGTAAAAAAAACCTGGTCGCGAATTATTTCAAGGTTCCAAGTTTTTGTACCATATCGATCCTAACTTAGGATTCTACTTTATAGATAGAAATGAAGGGGTCTGACTTACCCAAAACCTCTTTCGCAAGAAATATTTATTAAATGAAGAGATTATCTAAAAAATCCTGTGGTAAAATATCTTCCACACTTGAATAGCTAACAAATATTTCAATTTAGACAAAAAACAGTTACTGAATTTCTTGGCTATATCTTCAAAACCAAAGCATTCGAGACGACTTAAAGAAAGTGACTATGTTATCCAAAATCATCAAGAAATTTAAAGGAACTAAAATAGTTTATTCGGATAATAAAGGCGTTTCATTAAACGAAGGATTTAATAAATCTAATCAGAAGCGAAAATGTCTAAATTAATCGGATTGCATTAATAAAATTGCTGATTCCCTATTAAGAATGAAAAAAGACTTAACTGAGATTAACCAGAGTTAACAAATTATACAAGAAGTTTATAAAGAGCACTTCTTCATTTACAAAATTTGCCTGATCCAAAGGATGGACTTACATATACATATATCTCAAATGATGAAAACAAACATATTTTCTATTATAAAGGAATAACGAAAACAGGCTTACTGGAACCATATGGAAAACTTAAAACAAATTCTGTAACATTACTTTTCCCCTAAAATGACCAGTTTTAATAAAGGATAGCTATCCCGCATCCGCGTTGAAATTCCTTAAACCCCCATTCCAACTTATCCGTTAGAATATTTCCTATAAAAACGACATTAAGCTCTTACAAATATAACATTATACAAAAAAAAATCAACTTTAACTAGTCCCTTAACTGACCCTTAACTGAGATTAACGTTATTACAAAATAAACGCAAAATATTACTTGGCCGAGGTTTCGCAGAAATTTTTATTGTCAGAAGTCTATAAGCGGAGACAAATATTATTGCTTTCAACAAGACCGAATGCCGCAATTACGTTGAAAATAGTGACAAAATTGTGACAAGGTGGCGGAAACTAGTACTATCAAACGCCTACTAAAGGTTTGAAAAAGCATTTATCTACATTTAAGCAAACGGGAAATTGTGGTCCGCCTACCTCGGATTAGCATTCTTGAATTCAATAGTAAAAATTCAGAGTTCCGTTCATTTCGTGATCTGTTTGAAGCATCGGTTTCCTCATCAGAGGAAGCTAATAGCCGCAGTTAATCAGTAACAGTTACGGACGCAAATTACGATTAAGAGTGGGATAAAATAAAAACCAGATACGATAAGCGGAAACACGTGGTTTCCGTCATTCTCAGTTAAGGCAGTTTTCTGATCAACCAAAACTGCCAAGTCACACGTCAGTTAGCTGACAATTCTGATGAGGTAATAAGAGGATTAAAGATTCTTGGTGAGCATGCTGAAGGTCGAGTTCTATGGCTAATTTATATTTTTCAATAAATTAGACAATAGGTCGAAAGAAACTTAGGCTCATGAAACAGCTAAGGTGAACTGCCTTTGGTTAAACCGTTATTTAGGCTCTTGAACAAAAGAAGTGACTCTTTGAAAAGTCCATAGGCAATACGAAAACACAAAAGCACAACCATCGAAGAGAATTAATGTTTTAGTATTTCAGTTTAATAAATTTATACGTCCACTATTTTCTGGGACCACTATTTTGGCAAGATGCGAGCGATTTTGAAATTTGACAGTTCCGGAACCTAAACAATTCGCAGTTAAGAATAAACTATGTTTTAATCGTTTATCACCAACGCATCACATTTGTGGTATACAAGTCCAGATACAAGTGTGTAGCGACCATCGCTACACAAGCACAAAAATTATTCAGATATTTCGTGCACGTTCATATAATTCGCTAACGCTACATGTACACTGTACATAAATATATATAGAGCGTAAAATAGCATTTACATATAGCACTCGGTAGCCATGGCCTGATGAGATGTCAATTAATTTTTAACTACATTCCTCATCAGATCGAAACTGTGCTTTGCTTTGCACAACATCCAAATCTGAATAATTTAAAATAGCGACAACAGTTTGCCAGCGTTATAAGTGCCATAACTGTAATAGGAAGCATCATTTAGCTTTAAATCCTAAGGATAAAACAAGCTGGAAAGTTGAGTATACTGTGATGAGCAGCACCTACTTTGCCGATTAAGATCAATCAAATGATGTCCAGAGTAATGTTGTAGGTATACAGAGATTTTAGTCATTATTACCAACGGTGATCGTTGAAATAGCGGACAAATATGGTAACTTGCAATTTGATTTTAGATTGCAGGCTTCTTTCATTACTGAAACATAAATACAGCAACTAAATTTATCACGAACAAAGATCAATAATACATTACAGATTTAGCATCTGGCAAAATAGCTACTACAGGTGTGGTTATCATTTTAAAATCTGTATAGTATTTAAAAGAATAAATTCAAAATAGCGTACTTGAGCTCAGACAACTTCCAACGAGGCTTCCGAGATTTGTATTTAAATTACAGGATACAAATTTTTTAAAGGACCAAAAACTAGCTGGCCGTCAATACAATAAAGTTAAGTCTATTAACATTTTGATTGGTGCTAATTGTGTTTTCCATATTCTTCGAGATGGACGACTCACTAATTCTGACAATTCTATACTTGCCTATCAACAAGGGCACCGTTAAGAGAAATGAGGCAACACAGATCAACAATGGAACACTTAATTTACATTGGAACATCGTAATCGATACTACATAATTGAAAAGGATTTTTGAAAAGAAATAAATTCATCAAGCCGAGGTTCTAAATCCAGAGGCGATCGCATGCGAAAAGAAAAGGAGAATCAGACTAACCTAAAAGTTGAAGAGAAGAAGTTTTTTTATTTACCTCACCACTGTGTGCTTAAAGAATCAAGTCGAACCACGAAATTAAGGGGAGCAGTTGATAGTCCAGCAAAATCTACATCAGGAATTACCCTCAATGAAAGAATACTATAGAAGGAATACTATACCAACGATTCAAACCACATTATGGTCAATTTCAATGAGATTTCGAAGGCATAAATCTGTATTAATCGGCGACATTGAAAAAATGTACAACCAAGTTCTGGTTCGATCAGATGATAGACACACTTTCAAAGAATATGAAGAAGCGAAATATTAAATGGAATCAAATATTACAAGCTGAATTCAGTTACTTTAGGATCCCCACCTAATCAGTTATTTATTAAATGATGTCTACATCGATGATTTTATATCAGGAGCAGTTACAGCTGTCAAAGAAGTGCAAAGCCTCAAAATAAACATAAGCAAACTAATACTATATGGAGGTTTTAGCTTGATAAAATAGAGGTCTAATGTCGCTGTGAAAGAAGACACGGAATCACTCTCGATGTTTCACAACTAAAGCAAACATATTGGGGTTTCAGTGGAATGCTCTAGAAAATGTATTTTATTTCAAGCTATCTCTAGAGTGAAGCTCAGTCCCAACAAAGCGGCAAGTCATCTCAGAATATTCAAGGATTTTTAAGAGAAGAACGAAGGAAACTTAGAAAAGTGAGATACTTAATCATCAGCATGTGCAATGAGAAGCGTTTGATGATGAAATCTATTACCTAAAGAGAGGAAGAGGAAAACCAACGATTTTTTTATCTTTTGCACCATTCATAGATGCAAATGGGGATTTTAAGAGATATGGTGGTAGACTGCGCCAATTAAATTACCAGTATGACTTTATATTAAAGGCTACAAGATTTTTCACTTCATGTGGACTATTTAGGGCCAATACAACTAGTATCAAGGGCAAAGTATCAGATTTACTAAAGAAAAAAATTAAGGTCTATATTTTATTTGTACCCCACTAGTGATTTAGGGTTTGGCATCTTGCACTACGACATTTTGACCTCCGCTTTAATTTGGACACGGTATTATGATTAATTAGGATTGTACACCAATTAATATTGGACTATTACCGGTCATAATCGGACACGAGTACCCTCAAATAACAAGCAGGTCAGATTATTCCTATATATTGGTTTGGGGCTTAAGCTGTAACGCCAAGCCATCAATCGGATAATCTCTCTCAACAGTGGGTGGCTAATTTAAGTGCCTTTATTGCCAAATATAAACGGCCACCTTGCTCACAAAATGTAATCCCATGGATTTTCTATCAGGAGGTTTATGGTACAAAAGCTTAAGGATTACCAAACCTCAACTATGGATAAATTAAAGAAGGTAATTTTGCAAACTACAAGTAAAAGAAGTAGCAATTAATGAAACTTTATGTTAACCGAGCAATTAGCGCAATGGTTAAAACTGTGTTGTTTGGGACGGAAGGTACCGGGTTCGAATTCCAACAAGGAAGGGTTGCAAAAGATATTTTTCATCACCTGATTACGATCGGTGGTGACGATGAACACAACTATGACCCCTGTTGGAATGCAGAATCCATGCGCCAAACCATCGTCCATATCATTATAGGCTGGCTGCAGTCATACAACGTGCAAATGGATTTAAAATCAAAGCTGTATTCGTGCGTCCTCGCACGAATACAGCTTTGGTATTATTATAATACCAATAATACCATATTTAATATTTTAAATTTGGTATTTTTTTAAGTACTCTGCTCCAACATTTAATGAAGTCAAGTAAAAATACTAAAAGACGGGAAAACCATTACAATATAGATTCCATGACATCCCACGATCATTGACTGATTTACAAGTTAGCCGAAAATAAATACTATTCCAGGATGTTTGGAGGTTTAACGTTATCTTTCAATCGAAGGCTGATCAACACAGTTCAAGTATATAGTATTTTTTAAAGCTACGTGTAATGCTTGGGTCCGAGATCATCATGTTTTGTATCCATACCACAACCTATTAAAAAACATTTTCCATGTCAATTATAAATTTGAATAAAATGTATATAGCTACATATAAGAAGTCGTATATGCATATGTCGTACGATCATGCGATCATATCAACTCAATTTTCATTGTTATATCATATATGAAATTGTCAACTTGTCAATTGATTATAATAGCGATACAGCATTGTATTCAATTATATATCTGCGTATATATTCTTATATTTATATTTAAATCGTCTTATTCATTTCGTTTAAATATCGCCATGACCACAAAAGTAAATATACCTGTCTCTTATATATTTGCATAAACATAAATTATGCAAACTTCTTCAAACGACATTTTAGTCATGTTCATGATGTTTGGTGATACGCACCATTCAATTGTCGTTTCGTGTATATATGTATATAGAAAATGTTGGATTACATAATCGCATCATCAGCTGATTCAATTATAAATTTTGGTAAAATATTTAAGACACATAAAAGACATTAGAAGGAAATGTCAATCACTCCAACACTGATTATTTGATAAACAATTTTTTTTTATTAACGATCGGACGCGTACATCGAATTCTAAGATTTTAGTAAAATTTTATAAAATAAAAAATCGTGAATTAAATTTTTTATTATAATTGATGCGTGGCACGGAATCTAATCAAAATATTTTTTTTTTTGCAATTTAGTATAGAAGTCTGCCAATTATGTACTAGAATATTATAATAATAATAATAAACGGTTTTTAAACGGCCCATGTTGGCTTGAATTACGTTAACAATGTGGCTTCACCAGTTGTAAATTTATATGAATAAGATTAGGATACAAAAAATGATTGACAGTTAAGAGATGTCCCTTGATGTAACAGGCTATATATATATTTAAACTTTATCTGACCTCCTTTTTTGGAGAAGATACACTTCCCATTACTTTTGGATAAACAAAAATGTCCTTAAAGTCTTCTATAGACGGCACTGGTAAACAGGGATTTCCGTACCTCATCAAAGGCGTTCACGTATTTTGATTATGTTATCTCCAATGGTCATCTTATTATAGCTTACTGACGACTAAGCAATAGTTCTGTTGTGAATCTCCGACCACAGAAGCTGATACTAGAGGATTATTTTGGCATTATATGCTTGTTACTCATATTTACATTTATATACAGGGTAGTCTTTCGGAAATAAAAAATAATGCAATAGGTAAAGGCCAAATTAGGTAATTTATGCTAGTTATGCTAGTTTCCATGAATAAGGCAAAATCATTCCAGAATATATAATCTTAATATAATGAATGGTTTTAGTTACATATGGTAAAAGTCTACCTAAAAAAATCCTTTAATCTTTATTACAGTCCTTTAAACAGGTCTAGCCATTTTTCCCATGTGATGAAATTGATTTATTTTGTATAGAATTTTAATTTCTGTCGTGTCACTCTGTATTATAATCAGTATATAGTTTGCGTTGGCAGGTTGATTATTTAATACAGAAATCGTGGTCAATTAAAATGAGATGCAAGAATATCATTTTTTTATATGTGTCGAATTGACAACATAATGTTGGTTGTAAATACAACACTGCAATCAGTTTCAAGTAGTTTTGTAACTGGGAGCTTATTATATGTATATATCGTCAATTATTTATGGATTGAATAAGAATAATTGTGTTGCTATTAACTGTAACACTGATAAATTCATCTCTGTTGCCACTGAGGAAGCAAACTGATGAAGATTTATGGCATATCGTAAAATCTACGAAACGTATCATGTAGCAAATGAAAATTTAAAAAAATCTAGACATGGCCGAAATTTCAGTTAAAATAGATGCTCACCGAATAAAATTGTTGAACAACTTTTCTCTTAATCGGACGGTATTTATTAATTATCAGCCTGCTTTGTAAAATTTGAGATAAAGTTAAAGCATTTTACTTAAATGTTATTGCTAAAATTATATTATATCTCCTCTGACACAATGAGTGGCAAGGAAGCCGAAGTAAAAAAAAATAGTAACATCTTCAAATGTGTGGTATTACTACCACCACTTAAATCCATTCTGTCTTGGTCTCTAAGACCTGTGATCATAATATATTTTGCTTTAGACTCAATGGTTTTGTGACCAACGGAAGCTGAAAAACCTTTTGCTATTTGCATATGTATATACAATTTTTATTTTTTTTATTTTTTTTTATTTTTTTTTATTAATAGTTTTATTACAACTGAACTACAATTCATCTAGTAATTTGTCTTTAATATCTGGTGTTCAATTTTTGTGGGAATAAAACCCACCGATTAGTTCCGAATTAGTTTATTTCGGAAGTCTCGTTCTTAGGATACGTCTAACTAAGTTGATTTTATCCATCATACGACGAATCTCGACATTTTCATGTTGATAAAGACGAAGTATGTGGTTTCCCGCGTGCTTCCTGATTTCTTCGTTAACGTATCCCTTCTTTAAGTCCATATGGAGATTATCATTTCTGATGTACCATGGTGCAATTACAATACCACGTCCAAAACACTTTGTTTTGGAATGATTGTATTATTTTCACAATGGTCTTCTTGGTGCATCTCCAAAGCTGAATACCGTAGGTCCATATTGGCTTTAGAATTTGCCTATATAGCAGCAGTTTATAAGCCAGGACATTTTTCTGTATATCAAATATGAAGAGATGTTAATCTCTTCTTTTTTCTTTTTGGCATATGCTCTTTCCACTTAAGCTTAGCGTCAAGTATCATGCCTAGATGTTTTGGAACTTGCTGTTAGTTGATTTCCACTGGTATCTAGTTAACTTTTTTATTAGTGAAGTTAACATGAATTGATTTGGTTCCATTTAACTGGATTAACCCAGAAATAATTTAAAATTCATTTAAAAGTCACCATCGCGTGTTGTAAAATTATTTACCCTCCATAATAAATAAGTTATTTGAAGCACGCGCGCGTAATTACAGTTTTTATTGCAAAAATTGTACAACCATCTCAATTAAGAACGCAAACTCTTTGTTTGTCATCTAAAATGTATCTTCATTTAAAAACAGAAACATTATAGTCGATATATAAAACGCGACAAACAAGTCATCTAATCGTTTTATATATACAAAAAAGCATAAAAAATGTAAATACAAAGTGTTATGTTAATGTTCATTGGTATAACATCTTAATTATGCTCATAATAATAGTAATAATAAAAAGACTGTTTTACAAGGCTATTATACTGGCTTGTATGGGATCGTTAATCCAAAATGATCGGACTGTGACTCCTGCATCCATCATTAGTATAATTTTTTCCACGAAATTAGTGTACAATCGAGGTAGGACCATCACGCATATGATCGATCCAGCGCCCTTGATGTCCTTTAACTTCATGAACAACATCACGAATTTTCTTCAAATTGCGGTTTTTGTGATTTTAGAGAACTCGGTAGATTTTAATGGATGTAGGATGTATCACGTTTACAAGCACCAAAACGATCTAACTTTGTCTGGTTTCCTTTTTGGTTACAACTGACATACGGGAAAATATTGTCAAAAAAATATTCCATAAAAATATTGTCGAAAGAATCGTTAACCTCAAATCGACACCTTTCTTTAAAATTTAAACGAAACGGAAAAACTTTTCATTTTCACAAAAAAATGATAATAAGTGAAATGTATAAGTTAATCCACTAAATAAACAGTTCGAGCAATAGAGAAACCTTAAACTCCTCATCAGTCATATTCTTACAAGGAGTCACTGACTCCTCATCAGTCATATTTGTACCAAATTTTTAAAGAAGTCATTGACCCTAACATTTTTTAAGATATATATATATATATATATATATATATATATATATATATATATATATATATATATATATATATATTTATATATATATATATATATATATATATATATATATATATATATATATAGCGTTACACGGTAACTGTGAAAACGCTATAGTTACATGCATTTGTACTGTTTACCTGTGGCTCACATGCAAAAGAATAAGTTCTTGAATGCTTCACTAAATGAACAATTACCAAAAGTGAAGACAGAAACAAATTAATACAAATCAAAAAGGTTTAAAATTAAGTTTGAAAAATGTATTCACATTAAACAAGAGGACCCAAATGTCTTTTCAGGTACTCTTGATTTGTATGTTTGAATTTTGGAGCCATAAAAAGGGATGATAAATGAGTTATCGTTTACATAAAATTTTTAAAAACATAAGTAAAATACTTTACACTTGTCGAAGTATATAAAAAGACACAAGTGGATAAAGGACTTCAAATTAACCTTGTAAGAATTAGAAGAGCTTCGGCTCCAAAACAGATTGCTTTGTTTTAGAATAAAATTAAAAATAAAATAAAAAGTTAAATTTAAAAAAATGGTCTAGAGGAAAATGTATATAAACTAAAATAGGGCCAAGTATAGTGCTTTTCATTTATCCGTCGAGCACCCATATTTGTGATCATTTATTTGTTTAATATTTTTTTTTGAGATCAATAGAATCATGCCGGTCTATATATTTTACATTCAGTCCAACCATCTAGTTACCCTAGTCAAACGTTTGGCTTAAATCCAGAAACATCCGATAGGCTTCACAAATTACTTTGTATGGACAAATTAACAGATAAACGACCAAATCAAAAGGATATTTAAAGACAATGGGTTTTATATGCTCTTCTTTTCCTTTTGTATTGGAACATTTGATAATTGTTGGACATTGAAAAAACTACAAAAATATTATTTTCTAATTTATTTGACTATTTTCCTATGGCAGGGACTGCTTCCGTGCATTATAATGTGAGTTTTCATATTCATGTACCTAAAGCTATCTGGACTGGAAACTGAAGTTTTCAGTTGGCTTGATTTTGGCCGGTTCAATTGGCTGATTACATCCAATCATCTAAATTGTTAAAAAATGTTTCCTTATATCTTTGTATTTGTAAACAGCCGTGGAAGCACATTGAACCAATTATTGAGAGATTAACAAATTTACGGAGACACACGTGGGCACACGGGTTTTTACTGCTTTATTGATATTAGATAGTTTAACACTAAACATTTAACTTTTCTTTTATCGATAAACGGTTAAAGTTTTACCAAATTACCAATTCCTCGAAAAGTTGCCGATAAATTATTAGTATTTAGATCACAAAAATTCAGAAGATAAAAACCAAGTCAGTAAAACATAATTTCACCAATAATCAACATAACAAAAATATTTTAAGGTTTAACCGGGAACCAAATAATATAAAGAAACGTCGCAACCCATATATAAAAACATTCAAAATTGACGAGTTCCAATCGTCGTTGTGGGTGCTAAACAATTTTATAAAATACAATGATATATGTATACATACTTACTCTACACAGTATTTCATATATAACATGAGAATGGAGACAATATGGCTTGTTTTGACCCGCAACTGCGAAAAAGATTGAAACCCGGAACTAAATTTTTGATGTTTTATCATATATGGGTTGCGACGTTGATTTCTGGTTTAACCTTAATTTTAACATAAGATTTTCAAAGACAATAAATATGAGAAAGAATTTAAATTTTGCAAAGACAGCCTCTACAGCCCAATTTGGAGGAGATAAACACCACAACATATGAATGTTGTAATCACATAAGGGCAGCTAACGCTAGAATATCCAGACTATTGATACTGGAATATACCGAAATTGTTGCAATTTAGTGAGGAATTCCAGATTTTAAAGAATTTTAAAGTTATAAATTTTAAAGGATAGTTGGCTGGAGTAAATTTCGGACGAGGTATAGAATTTAAGATAAACTGTTTGTGGTGAAGCGAATGAAGTATCGGAAAAGAACGTCAAACAATTTCACAACACATTCTCCACTTTTGCAGATGGTTATGAAGAAAGGATTGATTCAAAGCCAATAAACTATAGGACTTTCAAAAGAAGAAGAATGCAACGGTAAAAAACTATTTAAGATATGACTAAGGAGTTATTGTGTGCTAGTGGTGTGAGTGAAAATGGAAAGTCCAAGAAAGCCTAATGCTTTTAATATTTCATAAATTGAAGATTTTCCGGTTACATGACATTGAACTTTAATATCAGGCGGTTTAATTTTAGAAATCAAAATAGAATGATTTTTTCAAAATCAAAACCATCTAACTTCTGTAATTATTTTCTTTGAACTGCTCCCCGTCTTATATTTCCAATTTTATCAGGTTTCTTAAAAGTTTAAAGAATTAGCAATATTGACTCTTTGTTTGAAGTTGTTTAATAGAATTTATTACTTAGTTTTTTTCTTTCATTTGCCAGCAAAAATGAGGTCGTAGATGATCGCAAAATACATCATTCTTTCCCCATTATTGGTCGTTAGAACATCATATTGGAAAACAAACCTATAATTTCACATATAGGCTTTGTAAGCTCTAGCATTAAAGTTACCAATCACTATTCTGACGTAGTGCTCCAGTATGGATGCCATCAGATCATGCAACTTGTTGTAAAATGAGTCTTTTTTAACTGTCTTAATATCCATTGTAAAACAACACACTATCAGGCATATAACACAATTGAATATAAAATTTACATTTATATATCCGTTGGTTTTTTGACGATGTTCACTTTGGATTATCTTGCATGGGTGTTGCTTATGTTTCGAAAAAGGTTTTTTCATGCTGGAAGAATATGCTAGCCAATGAAAATATCAATTAAAATGGTTTTGAATTTGGTATCAGCTAATAGTATTTGTGACTAAAAGTCTAAAGTTGTTGTGTTTAGACATTTGTGTTTTACGGGTCAAGTAAATAGCCTCTGGGTAACAAATTGTGGTCATAAGTTTCTTGATTTTACTGTGCCAATGCTCATTCATGGCATTATTTACGGTTGCCTCAATTTTCATATCGTGCGGATTTATAAATATATATATCTACAGAGTTTTTCAATTGGATTGTCTGAAGTTTGTATTTATTTTCATATGATAGCTCTGATATTTATGGTAACATTAGTGTTGCCTTACTTTCTTATATTAACCACCATATATCGTTTTCTATTAGCTCTATTAGTTTTACAATCACTTGTTCCTCGGAATCCTCGGCAGGCGCACAACTCAATGTTTTAGTTTTTGATGTAGATCATTTCCGTATTTATTTAGCTTGCGGTTCAATTCTTCGGGAGGCTATTATTTGCTTTAGTTCTTTTACTATTCAAATCTAACGTTTCATCTTATACGCTAGTTTGGTCGTTAAAAGGTGTATTTGCTTAAAACCAATATTTTCAAATTAAAATATCAGGCTTGGTGGTTTACGTAATTTTACATTAGGATTATTAAATATCGTTAAAATCGGCATCCTTTAGTTCCCACAATGTGAATTTTTCTCCTCGTCTCTTTTTCCCTTCCAGGTCAATAAAAGTTTAGTAAACTCCAATCCCAAAAATAAGTATTCGTTCGGTAAATGTAGCACTACCGACCAAAAAGTATTTTAAATTCTCTCTCTAAAGCGTTCGAAATAATTGTTAAAAACAAAATCCGGGTGCATTTAAGTAGCAGAAACTTTATCAGTTTGGTTAAAAAAATCTCATGGTGCTCTTAATGTATTAATAAATGTATGTGATGACGTTAGATGTACGCGACTGCATTTTATTTTTTTAATCAAGTCACCTTATTTCCTCGGTAATTATGTATTTGATCGGTTTAATTTTGAATTTTAAATTGTAGACAATCAAAATGGAAATCCCTTTATAAACAGGCAAATAATGCACAGCAAATTGTATTTGTGCGTGTGACCTAAACTTCTTATTTCTTAATAATAATGTAAATAAATTTTCATGCGATTTTCTTGGAATTACATTTATACAAATTGATAAGTTACTTTGCGTGTTGCAATGCAACATTTTGACATTTTTGTTGTTGTTATAATTTAATATTTAAATTAAAATAAATCATATAAAAATTTATAATTTATTTATATTTAATTGATTTTTGATTATAATGTAAGAACAAGAAAAAAAATATAAAAAATCAGAAAGATCGCGATGCGATTCAACGAGAAATATAGTACGAGTTCGTGTGCGTACGACCGATCGCTTATTCAGTATGGTAAATTATATGGTAGAAAATAGCTTCAGGTGTTAATTTGAAGGTTTATTGTTATAACCTTGAAGGTATAATTCAATTAGATGAATGTATCATCTTCGTTTAGTTTTTTTTTTTTTTAGTTTTTTTTCTATTTGATATAATATGCCTTTAAGATAAATGTATACAATCATAAATAAATTAAGATCATTTTTATGTCTGATGTGTGTTTATGGTTTGAGCAGATGGCTAATTTATAAATGATTGGTGTAGGTCAGTTAGGTAATATTTTTAGAACAGAAATTAATGATGCGATCATTTTTAAACAAATATTAAATATATTTTGATTGACACTATATACGATACGCAATTTGTCTGCAGGCGAAACTTATGGCGGGACTAATTAACGAAAAACAAGGTGTATACGATAATTTGATTTTTTTTTTTTTTTAAATAATTTGGGAAAATTTAAAAATAATTTTAATAATAACTTTAAGATAAAATCATAAGATAATTTTTTTTAAATATATCGTGGTAACGAAGGTCGTATATTAAATACTTGATCTCGGTTACTCATAGACGTTTATTTCAGTAAAAAAAATCACACCTACGAATTCGGATAGATTAAATAGCCACTGCGTAAATTTGGAAATTTTGGTGAATGTGGAAGAAAACCATCAAGTTTTGTCATATAGTATAGCTATGCAGAAATATCATTCGGAGTAGTCGTTGTGGCTAAAGCTAGTTTCCTTCTAATGGTAGTCAAATGCAAATTGAATGGCGAAACTATTTCAAAATGTAAAGTATATAAAGGATGGGCCATTAAAAAGTGTTTTTAACAAGCGTTATGAAATCAGTTTACATTAATATTTTTTGTAAATTTTTTTATTGTAAAGGCTGAAGTCTCCGATTTAAGAATGAAAAATAATTTCGTTCATGTGGCTCCTTTTGCTGGCATTACAGTAAGCCATCCTGAGTCCAGTTTTCAAGAACTTATTCGATGATTATGATGGCTATCTCACCAAGTGAAATGAATGAAAGCAAGTGAATTGGAAACCCGAAGCTGAAAGCTGATATATTTGCAGAGCATCTAGCGAATGTCTTCAAAAGCTCTACAATTTATACTAATTTATCCAATATCGCTGTTGCCTATGATGTCAAAAAATTAAGAGAAATTACTTCTAAATTGACTATAAAGATTAATTGTAGAAATACAACTACTTCCGAATAATCAATTTAGCTTCAGAAATAAACATTCGACAATTTACTAGGCACATTGTGTAACCGATGTAGTAGGCAAGGCATTTGAGAAATTCTATAAAACGCATGGTAGACTTAAATTCTCATAAAACGCTTTTAAATTTAAAAATATTTACGAAAACTAAAAAGCTCTCGAGAAAAAAATAAAAAGTTGCGAGATATATTTGCACAAAAAACACATGATAGTTAGCCATTAAAATTGCAAAATATTTACGAAAATTAAAAAGTTCTAAAAATTGCGAAATATTTACGAAGAATATAAATATTCCAAAGCCTATCTCGATATTTGGCATCATTGCCGTTGCTTTTCATCTATGTAGAGTTTCAATCATCCGATAGATCCAAATGTGTACAGATGACCTAACACACTGAAGTCAAACACACTGAAGTAACATCTGTTCCCCTTTCAAAAACTATTTTAATGAATACCACAGTACCAAACTATGTACTCGAATTTGTACAAAAAACTACACAAATTAGGGGTGATTGGTACATATGCTCTATGAAAAAACTCGTCTGGTAATGAATTTCTATCTAAAAAGAAAACGCGAATATTGAACAAGAGATTAAATTTGGATAACATTTCTGTGTAAACTAATGATTAACCCAAATCTGTGCCTACATTAAATTAACATCGACCAGCTGCCACTAAACATGTTAATCAACAATCATATGTTCATTGAAATGAACTAAACATTTAATTGAAACAACTAAATCAGTTAACGGGTTTAGAAAATTAGAAAAATTCATCTGTTCAAGAAAAAAAACAAACAGTAAATAAATAAACAAACAACCGCAAATGAACTATACACAAAATGATGAGTCAAGGTCAAAGAGCAGAACATATTTTTCTCCACACAAAATAGATTTGTTTCATAAAATCACATTGATTAGACAAGGATACATTTTCGAATTACAAATCATGTGTTGAAACTCGATAGGATTCTAATTGTTTTAAAGGCGGATTGCATTACTTATATGAAAATATTAGGATATTCTTTTAAAAAAGGCACTGTATAAAACTTACTAATTCACAGACGTACCTGTACTCTGGCAAAAAACTATTTAAAATCCACTAAACTCTAAATTATATTTAACTAATTACAAACATAAACAATACACTCTTTCTGTATATGAAGGTTATCTTAAGACTGACAAGGGTTAACTTAGTAACGACGTGTATTCGAAAATCAATTTTTTTTTTGTAATTTTTTAATTAAAACCTATTAATGTTGAAGGACTTAAATGATGGTACAAAATGTTGGTCGCATGTACGCCATGAGATGTTTTGAATTATTAAGCATATTTTGTGACTAATTGGTTCGGACGAAGTCCCTTACGTTTCTATATTTCTTATAAACCTAATTTATCGAGTAGCCAAAACTGTACCTAAAACTTTGCCGTTCAGATCGGGAGGTTTATATATAGTCTTCCGTTAGAACATGAATGTTAATTTTTCTTAAGTAAAAATATTCCATAATTAATCTAATATAGGAACACTCGTAAAAAACTAACCACCAATATTAACTCTTGGCTCACGGTCTCCACCAAGTTTGATACGATCTCCACCAATCAAACGAAGTTTGAATTCCTTATGCTTTTTAAGATCATATTTCTAAGCACAAAACATGATACGAATGCCTCGTAAAAATTTATCGAATTATCCATAAATTAATTTTTCCGAATTTCTGGAGAAATCATATATACTGCGGAATGTGGAATTTTTGAGATATTTGGCTTTGAGTTTGTTGGTAAAAGGCTGTCTTTAGCGAAAATACTTTTAAAACAGGAAAATGGCAACTTATATGCAGAAAGCTTAATATAAACAAATATGAGTAGGCACTGCTTTCTTCAAATAAATTTACTCAGGAGGGCCCTGTATTCATCCGAAAATGCTATATGGTAGATGTAAAAACTGACATTTTTGATAGCCCTCTATTAGTAAATTTAATTGAGGATTCAAATGGAGCTCTTAACTAAAATATTTTGTTTTCAAAACAAACGTATATTTATTTTTCTTTTCTATATTTGTTATCCTTACACTTTCTTAGTTAAGTTATACGCCGTCATTGGCAAATCAAAAATGCACGATTACTCGTACGTTATAACTATCCATCAACACATTGCGTTGCTCTAGCTCAAAACTTTTCATTTCTCTGTGCATTATTTGAAAGCCTTCTAGTTTAGTTTTTAAGCCAATTTAATGAATTTTTTTAATCCAATTTTCCTTAAATTGTTTTCAATTAATTTATAGAATTTATTCACAAAATTTAAATCATTTATTTGAATTATTTAGTTATTTAAATCTAACATTTTGTTGATGTAGTGACTTGCGGTACAACATAAAATATGGCTTACCTGGTTTGCAAGAAAGCAAGCGAGATTTTTTATCACCTCACATGCCATGCACCTTGTCACACCAATATCGAATAAATTGTCACGAAACATTTTGATTCGGCAATGGAAATGGGAAAAATGTAGTCGTTTAATTATTTATTTATTTAATTAATGATGTTAAATCGTCCAATATTTCTGGATATTATGCTAGAATAATTAAATTAGCAAAATTCATTACAACATGGCATAACCATCAAGCGCTTGATCAAGATAGACATCTATAATTTGAATTTTTTTTGTATATTATCTCGATTTAATTCACACACACGTTCCAATTCCATTAATTTATCTTAATTATATTATTATTTAAACTTAATTAAAATATTTAACTGATTGAAAATATAAAAATACAAAAATAATTACGCACACTAAACAAACGACTGTTCACCATGATAATTTTAAAAATGACATAAAAGTAGTGTGATTCTAGTATTAAATATATTGCATTTTAACCTCGTTCATGTACAATCAAGTGTAGTACATAAATCTAATACACAAATGTATTAAATTTATGTCTGGTACTCATAAACAAAAAGTAGACAAAAAGTAATATATATAAATATATATATATATATATATATATATATATATATATATATATATATATATATATATATATATATCATAGAAAATAAAACAAGTAAAACAACACAACAAAATGATAAACGTAATAAATTACAAGTAAAAATAATATTAGAATACCCGCCAAAAGATGGGGTAGTAACAACAAAAATTTTAAAAAACTATGCACGTATACAGATTCAAACAATTTAATTCATTCTGATTCAAAAAATTACTTAAATTAAAACTGAATCCTAATACTTATGAGTTTTAAAGCAGATGATTGTATGTATTTTGCAAATACTCGCATTCTAATTGCTTGTTTGGATTCATTTTAATGTAAACCTTTTCCAGTGCACACTTTCGTGCTTAAAGCTATGTAAATGAATGTATAAAGCACTGGGTTTAATTTATTCAGGGAACGGCTAATTGGTTCACTGTGATTTTACGTATGGAAGAGCAACGATTGCTATTTTAACTTATTTTCTTCCATTAATTGGGTATTATCAAGTTGGTTGGAGAATTAGATAAATAATTTTAAAATTGGATTGAACAACGAAAAGGGATAATTATTATTCAGTAAAGGAGATTTTATGAGATTGAAATTGGATCTATGGTAATTCTTATTAAATAACTGGGGAATTTTATTGGATTTTAAGAATTTTAATTTTAGTATTTGCCAGACCAAATGAATTAATGGAGTAAATCCGTAGAAAGTGAACGATTAGAATTTCGTGCTATAAATAAACCTTAAAAGGACAATTTTTTATCGTTCTTCCTCTCCATTTTCCATATCATTGATTCATAATAAAACTAGGCAACCGAATTCATTCAACACTTTTGATAAAACATGTTGACTTAATCAATTTCCCCTGGTAGCCAATATTGAAAGCATTTTTCAGAGATTAATGACCGGTTTTCTATTTATATATGAATTTGTTTGACAACAACTTTTCAGGTTCTTTGCACCAAATAAAATTAATATGCGATTAGACTTAACAATTTAAAAATCCAATTTCTAATCTAAACACCATAATCGCGGTACGGCAATCAATGTATATAAACAGCAAACATATAAAATAATCAAACTTCAATAAAAATAAAACACAACAAATCCACTTTAAACACAAATGTATAGATCGATAGATAGATGCACATGCGATATATAAAAAAAACCTCGTAACCAGACTTAAAAACATAAATAAATAAATAGACAAACAAAAAACTTTCGAATAAACATCTTAAGACAAACACCAACCCCAAAAAATTTTAACGTATCTTACATATAGCAACACATAAAGACTTGCGAACCAATTTAACTTGTTTGATCTTTCATCATGATTATATTGTGTATATAATGCGAATTTTACAAAAAAAAAAAAAAGAAAACTTAACTGAAATAAATATTTGGAAAATTTTTTTGTTTGAATTATCATTTTTATATTCACTCGTATAGTGGAATTTAAAAATCGTTTGCAAAACAATGATAGATTACAAAATATACATAGTCTACACTATATAAACTTTAATTACAAAATTACTATATAATAATAATTTAATTATATCGCTCATACTCACATATATTCAATTATAATAGTAAGTTTTCATATTTAAAAATGACGAATCAGCGATTTCATTCAAGATTTTTACAAAAATCATGAATTATAATTTACATAAAATTTACATATAATATATTCAGACAATGCGGATATGTTCTCGCTACTGTTAATTATATGCGAAATTTTAATTATAATCTTTATAAATTTGGTAAAGGTAAATTAAAAATTTCATAAAGTAAACATTCGAACATCAATAATATTGATGCGCGTTATAAGTCTGGTACGTATCATTCGAATCATTATATTGGCTCGATAATTTTTTATTATACATATTTTGATTTGGTTGGTACAGGTGATTTATAAAATTAAAAACGATTGACGTATATATATTTTATTACTTTTTTTTTTTTAAATTATAAATCATTGAACTAACCTAAAAAAATATATTTTTTCGTAATAAATCTTTTGTGTAGCTACACATTTATGTACTACACTTCATTGCATATAAACAATGTCAAATTGCGTTGAATTATATTAAATACTAGAATCATACTACGTTATGTCTTTTTCAAAATTATGGTCGACAGTCGTTTGTTTAATGTGCGAATGTTTTTATATTTTAGTTTAAATTTTTATTTAAGTTTAAAATTAAAATTAAAAAATGCAATTTAGAAATGTGTATACATTATATACATTATATATAGTAAATCGAAAACATAATCTACAAAAATGCTTGCCAAATGAATAAACTAATTCCGGTTTCCATTTCCGAATCAAAATGTTAATTGACAATGTATTCGATTTTTATGTGACAAGATGTATGGCACGTGACGTGATAAAAATTTGTTACGCAACTTTTAACAAAATTGTACATTTTATAGAACTTTTATATTAAGTTGTGTTATGATCTAGATAGTGTAAATTTTCATTTGAGCGGAAACTGAATAATTTTAATTTTTAAAATTGACTTAAATGCTAAACCATAAATTTAAATTTCCCGAGATTAATAGACTCTCAGATAAAGAATAGGAAAATAACAAAATTTGATTCAAGTATGTATAGAAATCCTAAGAACTAAAAGTAAAATCCAGTAATAATTATAATAATAGTAATCGGTTCTTACAGTTCATTGCTGGTTGATTCATAGTTCTTGACATTCGATGGCGTGTTACTTCGTTAACAACTGTATTATAAATTTTCACCAAAGTTAAGGACTCAATTGGCAAGAGATCTGAGGTTAGTACATGTGAATCATGTAGTTTATTAAGGGATTGCGTAATTCACACGCTTTAATTCATCTATGATCATGAACTAGTCCTTTATCGCATTCCTGCGGCGGTTCAGATTGTTAATAGTTCGTCGCAGCAAACACCCGTTCAAATAGCAAACACCCCGCCTCGAACTATGTGCCACTGTATTTTTGGCCCATATCATCAACACAGCTTAAAGGAACCAGACAGAAAATAAACGATATAAATGTATGGACCGATTCACAAATCATACTGGATTGACTTGTACCTCACTCAAAACGTAGGAGAACTTTCCAAACCCTCTCTACATTGTAGTGTTTGATGAATTAATCGTCAAATGTTCATCGTTCCGCAAGCTTCAAGTGATTATTGGCTATATTATACAAATTGTTAACAACGATAGAATACACAAATAAACAGAACCATGGGGATTTATCTGCGGCACTCTCACTCATGTTGTGCATCTTATTTGCCAACACGTACAAAGCCGCAATATTACAAAGATGATATGTTGGCAGTTCAATTAAAACGGGGCATCAACAAGACCAGTAGCCTTAGGCTATTTAATCCATATTTAGATGAAGTTGAGCTACTTCGAGTTGGAGGAATGTTGCAGAATGGTTAAGTTTTCTATTAATGATTACATTTAAAATGATTAAGATGTTAAAATACTTAAATGGTCCTTAGTTTGATTACGATCTAACCCATTACTCTTTCAATAAATTCAATTAAAAAAAAATTGATTGCTAGCATATGCTTATCGAGTGGTTTAGTTCTCGCGTAAATATATTCCCAGCTTGGCTCTTAAAGTATATTCAATATTATTTTTTATGATTAAAACGTGAAAAAGATTCGTTGAATTGTTTTTGGTTTTTATCCATTTTATGATGAATTTTTATTGCCATTTTGTGTGTCGTGTTCCTATTTATTATTTTTTTTTTGTTCTTAAATGTATGGCGCCGTCACACACAGTGCAACAAAAAACGACCAAGAGTGCGATTTTAATGGAGAGATAAATAAATTCTTCGTGTTTTCGTTTTTTGATGATAATGTCGTTACTGTTTGATGGAGAATTGAAAGTTTTTTTTATTGATAAATCAATGACACCAAAACTGTAAAGCTTTGTCAGATTTCAATAAACAATTTTTTATTTATGAGAAACTTTTTCTTTTCATAAATAAGATGATAGGGGAAATGACATTTTCTGGGAAGATGATGCATTGATTTTTATTTTTAAATTTAATTGGAATATATACACATCGCTGTGTTTACAGATGCAGACAATTTGATGTATAGTCTAGAATTTACTTTACAAATTTATTTTGTGTACATATATGACTTATGAATTATTGGATAAATCGTTAATTATGATTTTGAAAATGTGTATGACATATTCGTTATTAATTTCAATAACGTTGGTCGGCAATCTGAAAGTAGCACAATAAACAAACATTTAATTAATTAATTATTGCCCACATCATTTAAGAAGCCAGGAATGTACATAAAAAAAATTCTTTCAAATTGTTGAACAATTTTAATAATAATGATAATATGTCTTTGCAGATCAGTGCAAGCCCGGAAAATAATTATAAATGGTTTTTACGGGTTTATGCCGTCTCATACTGCATTAATGGGATCGTTCCTGAGATTGCTCTTCTTATTGTTCTATTGATAGTTCTATCAAGAAGTTTAGTCGTATTCTACCCTAAGAAACCATCTCGCCAACAGTGACCATGCGCCTGCCAAATGGCAGCTCTTTCAAAGATCGCATCACGACCCATTTAAGACGGTTAGGTTATCTAGATTCATTGATTTTGAGACCAACGGAAGCCGACTACCGTAAAGATAACATCGGAAAGTTCCATCATATACAAATGTCCGATCAATTAAACCTGGTAATACACAGGGTAGCGTGCAATCAATAAACAATCAAGTAACTGTTGCAACACTTGTAGACGAAACATCAATACTCTCATGACATGAAGACCTCATCAAAGCGAAAAAAGTTTTGAGAAGATTAACAGTATTCAAGTATATGGATAAAAAATTGGCAAATTAAAGTTAATGAAGTTAAGTCTAAACTTGTTACCTTTATTATGCGAAGAGGACCATGTCGACCAATAAAAATGAATATCCAGTATAAACATCAAACTGAAAAAAAAAAACAAATAACAAGCTACCCGATACACGGTGGAATTATAATATGGAAAATATTAAATATTAGTAATGGAAAATATGGAAAATATTAAAAAGTATTTGGACTAATTTTCTATACTAATTTTCTATAATTTTCTATACGGTTAGAGTAGTTAACATGAAATGGATTCCAGATGGTCATACCATATGCCAAAATCGGGAAATGTTTTCGCTTTGGAAATGCAACCGTCAATGTGCTTATGGAAAGATAAATTCAGCGTAAAGGTAATCCCTAAATTGTGAAACTTATCGAAAATATTAATCCATCATGAAATTGTTCTGAATATTTGTTATGCCATCCGCATAAATGAACATATCGGAATAAGTTAAACAACTAACCACATCAAGTGACATTAGCTACTCTGGAAGTAAAACCTACAACTTTCACCGACAACCTACAACCTTCAGCCCATTTCGTATATTGGTCAATCAATGTTACGCAGTATCAATGATTATCAGAAATCGGACCAATGATGTCTACGTGAATTTCTGTGAAGCGTTGTTAAGGTAACTTATAAGAACCGAAAGGATTAATGGCTTACACTTATTGATTTTTGACATACTAAACAACTTTGAGTCATAAGTTCTTGATTTCTTTTCAATTGGAATAAAACGTTTTGGAATAGTTGTTGCAGTGTCTTTGGGAGTTGCTTGATTTAGTGTGAGGTAATTACTTAATATTTTTCGGAATTCTGATAAAATGCATAATCTTTGAAAAGTTTTTGCAGCATTCCTGAGGCGGAAAGTCATTTAAGTAAACTCGAATAAACTAAACGGAGTTAAAATAGCGAGTTTTTGGAATGTAAGATGGTTCGATCAGTTTTTGAAATGTTTGGACTAAAACTAACGTTGAAAAAATTGTGCAACCTTCAAGTTAATACGAGAAATCGATGGGTATCGATCCGGAATAGTGGTACGATTTAAGCTTCCGTAATCCCTGCAAGGTATCTAATCACCATTTTTTTGCAAAGAGCGCGACCTTAAACTTGGTCTTCAAATGGCTTGAGCCATAAGATGTTTTTAACACCGTCACCAAACGTCTAGTCTTACTTAAAACAGGAGGTCCATAGTTGTATCCAAACGGTGAGTAATATTGTGTTCAGTATTTAGTGAACTTTGGTGGATTTTGACAGTAAATTTTGACTTTAGGAATCCATAAGCAACTTAACCAGTTGAGATAATGTTGGACTTTTAATTATTCAGATAGCACGAACTGAACATAACAAAGTTAACGGATTGTCTTAGTAAATCTACAACCAGTATCCCTATATCTAAATTTAGTATTTTAGGCCTGAATTGATATTCCGTTTGCCAGGAATAACTGAAAAGTAGTAACAGCTTTAGCAATTTTAGCTCCGACTCACTGATTACTTATAAGACTTCATTTTCCAAAAACGGCCTGCTGACCCTTTTCCGCAAATGTATTGTGATGTCTTGAATCAAGTACATTTACAGCATGTGAATATTTTATGTTTTCTGATTTAATGTCCGAAAATTAAAATGTTTGCTCCAAAATGTTGAACCACACATGAGGATTTTGATTATAAAGTGATTGTGGCTTTAAATGCGATAATATTAACCTTGTTATCTGCCGAAATTAAAAGATTTGATGTGATGAGGGAACACCAGAATTTTCACTTGCTGAAATAACATCTTTATTTGAGACAATATTAGAAGGAGAAGAAGAAGGAATTTCGTCATCAACGCAGCCACTGACTTACGAAAACCTCGAATTTGTAAAAAAATTTAAAGAAATCATAGAGCTGACTGTCCAAAACAAGAGAAGATTGGTTTGCTGATGAAAAATACGTTTTCCCAAGGGGGAATTTGGACGTGAATTGTATTGTGAAATTTTAAAAAACTTCAACTAATCTAACAAATTATAAATCACCTAAAACGAAATAACTATTTTAAAAAAAGGGAAAAACCTACTAAGAAAGCTCTAGACTGAAGATTTCAATATTAAAATGTAGGCTGCGGTTGACTAAAATGATGAATCCAAACTGTTAATGGAACTGTTAATGTCGAAATCCTCGATGACGACGCAGCAAAACTCACTTGAAGATGGCCGCAAAGGTTTTAGTGGTTGAGGCTGTATTATTTACCAACTTAACAACTAAAATTGGGGTCACCAATTTTGATATTTTTATTTATAAGTAATTAATACTTTTGGGATTAGTCTGAAGCCTAGTTCAGTGTTTTATTCGAATATTACCTTGTTTATTGAAAATTAAATGTTTTCGGAATTTTCTTTCTTTTCTTTCTCCTTGTTATGTATTATGGTCATAAATTGTTTCCTTTGATTGTTTAAGTTTGGCTTATGTTATTTTTTCTTAGAAACGCAAAAAACTTTGTAAATTTAAGAAATAATAAAGGTGATCTAGAAGTTTGCTAGCCATCGCTATTCAATATTAAAGCACTTAGGTGGCACTATTTACCATTACACGTACACGAGTTACAATGCCCAATTGATAATATATGGATCTCTGGCTATGCATTAGGTAGCTAACTTACATGTGCTCACATTTTTAAAGGGCTTAGACTTTTCAATTTGATTTTGGGACGCCTTAAGCACGTGGGTTTGTTCAGGTTTCTAAGTGAATATTTTTATGAGCACGACATGGTTGGCTATGTTCCATGAGTGCGTATTTACAAACTATTAAATCTCTCTAAAATAATTAGCGTGAGAATAATTTTTGAAAAGATTTTGAGTAGCAAAATACAAATGGCTTTTCTCCTGAAAATATGTCAGTTAAACTTTTTGTGCAATTTGATACAAATGATGTAAGCAATCATTTACACATAAAATGCATATGATCGCATAAGTTCATTTTGAATAATTGTATCCCATATCACAGTCACCTAAACTTAACAAATCATTGACATAAACACCATGCCAAACTCGTACGACATATGAGACTAGACAATATATTCTATAAATCTTGATAATCTGAGAACTAATACAGTCTACTGAACAACAGTCCAAACTCGACATATGTCTCCACAACTAAAAAAATTAATCCGAATACATATGATAATTAGATTTAACGGTTTTTTCTGCAGCTAAATCCACATATATAGCATGAAACTTGATCTTTGTCAGATTTTGATAAGATTTACGTCAACAGCATGTCGTTTGTGCGATAAGAAATGGAAAATTATGTATCGGAACGTTGACAACTAACAATTGTTTTTGATTGTTAGTCATGATGTTTTTAACTCAGCCGTGTACGATGTTAAAACTTAAGCAAATCGCTAGTAATGTGTCACGCCCGAAAGGGTTAACTTATATATAATTTTAATTTATTTTATTTTATTTCTTCATTATCATAAAATTCATTCAATCAAATCTAGAAGAAAATTTCAAGAAAACTTGTACACCGGTACATGGGAGATTTTTTATTTATTTTTATTTTTTTATTTTTATTTTAATGATGGATTTGTTTTAGTTTCTTCCTTAAATCGTTTTTATTTTATTTACTTGCATTTTACGTTGTTCGATTAGATTAACATTTTAAATGAGATGGAATTAAAATGTATTAGCGATAAGGTTAAGAACTGCGGTGGAATAGATCATTGACATGCAGCGACGCGGCAAAAAATATTTGATGGTTGATTCTTTCTTCAATTTTAACTTAATTTGATAGATGTAGTTTAGACATGCCTTGCGCCTGTGCTGTGGGTATTGAGCCAGTTCATTAAACTGTCTCTGCTGCGGTTTGATGTAGTGCTACCCCAAAAACCAAGTTTTACGTTATACCAAATATAATGTTTGCATTGGTGTGAGATTTAAATTTAATTATTTCTTTTAGGTTTTAATTCATAAGTGGCAGGCAGTTCATTTTTGGTGTAAAATATGAGAATACTACTATAATCTCATTTTTATTACTGGAAATTGTAATTATGGAAGTTACAAGGGAGTGGATGTAAAGGGGGGTTTTTATTACAATGTATTTGACTAATTTATTGTTCTGTAATTATCTAGTACCTCCCCTTTTATTATGGAAGCGGTCGTGTCCGACAAACGTGTAGTTTTTAAATTGAATTTTATGTTTAGGCTTCATCTCGTTGTCTCGTTTAAGAGAGACCTCTATTTCGTACCTTTTTATAATTAAAGATTTTATATTAAATTGTATTAAAGTAAGGGGTGATAATTGGCAAGTTATTGAATATTAGTTATTTTAGCTAAGAACTCGAATAGTGCTAATTTTTTGGTATTTGAGTCCGTGATCGCGTTGTAACTAGGACTTAAGTAGTAGAACTTTCGTAATGTTTCTGTTAAATTTAGGTCAAACATTCCACCACATATTTGATCCCAATTAGTTGCCTGAAATTTAGTTGGTTGGTTCGGTTTTTTGAATTGGCAGTTGATTTTCGATTGGTTGTTGCCTCGGAATACGATAATCCTGGTTTGGACTATATAACTATTGCAAATTTGTTTTTCTTTGCTACTTTTTCTACTTGTTGTTGATGTCTAATTTGTTCTTTTCTATTTAACATTTCATTAAAGTATTTTAAACATTGACGGTGTTCTGTACTATTGGCGTTGTTGCAATATGGATCGTTTTCTCGGTTTTTCTTAGCGCACTGGCCAGGTCCTTCTGGGTTCCTGAGGATTAAACGAATATCTAAGTTAAATTACAGTGCCATGCTGCATGTTCATTACGTTGGCAGTTTCTACATTGGATGGTCTCATTTTTATCTAGAATTTCAAAGAATATGCTATTATGTAAGATGTATTTAACAGTGGCAAATTTATCAAAGGTACTTGGTTTTATTTGAAGAAGCCAGATGTTATAAGGTTTCGGTTGTCTTTGATGGATTCCAATATGATGTTCTTCTAGATCTGCTAAGTGCATTTACAATCTTTGATTTTGAAATTTTAGCTTTTCGCTAAAGTTTAGGTTTTAATATAGTCTTATTCTTATTTAACTTTTTAACTTTTTAATCAGAATTTTAAATCTGTCCCTTAGAACTTTTCTAACGACCCAGCTAAGAAAACTGCAACAAATCAAATAAATCTTTATGAAAACAGCCACACTGAATGAGAGATATAAATAAAGATGTTAAAATATATACTAAACTATATAGTGCACCATGTACCTGATTTCAATCAAGCACTGAATAATTACCCTCTATGTTTTGATAATCAGCTGTTAACCCTAAAAAATCGAAGAAAAAAAATTATTCTCATTAAATTTCAGCTGAGGGTGTAAATCCTTTAAGAATATATTTAGGGCGGATTTTATTGCCTTATATGATTTAGAAAAACTTGATTTTCAGCTGGAAAGGTAAAAAAATTTTCCAGAACCTTGAATATAACTTTTAAACATGATACATTGTACAATCATACTGTGTAGGAAGGAAGTCTCATTTTATCCGATAATCCTACTATCTAAATATTTTTTTTGTAACACTTCTACCTCTTTTACACGGAAAAATTAATTTCTACAGCGAATTAAGTAACTTTTCTTTAAACTGTTCTCTTTCGTAATTGTTGTTGTTATGAATAGTTGTTATAATAAGTTTTGAGCTTTATTGTTATATTAACGTGTAAAAGCACCAACAAATAAAGTTATACAAAAGTTTTCTTAAAAGTTATTTAATTTCGAAGTTTTTTTTTTACTTTTTATTCAGCATTTTTGTTGGTGGATATTAGTAGAGGATGGTGAGTGGATTTAAAACCTTTTTCTTCTCGCCTAAGTGAATTTCTTATGGGGGTGTAAGATCATGTTTGTTATATCGCTGTATAGGTGAAAATTATGTTTTGTTCATTGTATTCTCAGGTATGATAACACAAACCATATAGACTGCCTTGCCCAACCATATCGGTATCTTAAGCCCTACCATATTTTCGTCTAAATATTGGATAACTGTTTCATTGGTATGAACATATATTTGGCAACCTGCTCTTATTGTGATTTGTTAGAGGTATTTCCACCACTGTAGTATGTGACATAAATTAAATATTGAGTAAATCACTAAATTAAGTCGTAATAGGTTAATTATTTTGTCGGACAAAAATGATATTTAACCAAAGACCTCTTCGTTCATAAATTATCACGGTATAGCGGCATATAAGAATTGACATGAAATCGGGCACGTATTTATCATTTACTCGCTATACCATAAAACATTCACCACAAATTAGATGTTAGCTGATTTTATTGCCTATCCACTATAAATTACACCGGTAACCGTATATCTGGCATGTTTTGCAAATCAAACCAAAACGTCTTATTATAGAAACATTACCTTTACGA
Organism: Tipula confusa; assembly: GCA_963556175.1. Lineage (NCBI taxonomy): Eukaryota > Metazoa > Arthropoda > Insecta > Diptera > Tipulidae > Tipula > Tipula confusa. The sequence continues at coordinate 198,952,294 of OY744476.1, read as the reverse complement.
GAAAAAAAATGGTATACAGATTTTCACATTTAATGTATTTTTATGCGAATTTAATTACGTTTAATGTTTATAACATTTAGCAATTTATGTTGTTTAGTTTATGTTACAGCTAGGCTATATAATATAAATTAGCAAACGGTTTTTTTTTAGATTTATAATAATGATGATAGTAATGCGCGGCACGTTGAATTTATTAATCTATGTGCAACAATTGTATGTATGTGGTGAATGTAAAAATAAAATTCCAACCTCGATTTTACTTCCATTTTCCATATGCACATTTATCTTGAAGTATCCCGCTGACACATTGCGTATCATGTTATGCGAACAATTAAAATTAATTTGATATCAATTAAAAAATGCAATTTTACGCATATTTTCCACATACACTATACGCGTATAACAGGTTTGAACCTTGATTGAACTAATCATTCGCACATATACATTTTTTTTGCAGCTTTAATCCGAATCGCGATATACTCTCGTCGATGTAGCTAATCAAAAAATTCCCACAATAATTTCACATCATTTATGAATGAATGAATACAAAATCAGGAAAAAAAAATATTTTTTTTTGTACCACTGTGCAACCGACAACAGATACTGCAGCAGCTTATCATATGTCTTGTCCAACTAGTTTACTCATAAATTATAAATTTTATGCTGCTGTTTCTACTGTGGTTGGTAATCAATAATTCTTTTTTTTTTTGTTAATGTTTTATTTATACAGATCTTGGAAATTCTTGTCTAATTGGCAAAAAACAAAAAAAAGATTGGATGAAAATTCTTCAATTTTGTGTTAAGTTAACATTTCAAACAAAATTAATTGAAAATCGTTATCGCATTTGACGCACAACATTAAATTTTATCTTTTGTTTCTCTTGTATTTTTTCCAATTTCAATTTCAACGATATTAGATTAATTCTTATGAATAAATTGAACAGCTTCTTATTGATTGTATACATAATTTGCATGTGCGAAGTGAATATTATTTGATATATAGCAAGATTTATATAATTTCAAGTTGTTTTATCGTAATTCAAACGTAAAGGTGTTGCTGTGCCACGAGGCAAATATTATGTGAAACAGGTTTTGGTTTAATTTATTTATAAATCTGAAGTAATCTTGACAGTTTTAACATTTTTGGTTTTTTATATTTTTATTTTATGTTTTTGGTCCCATAACAATATATTTGAAGGCAGAAAGTCTCAAAATGGAAATGTACGACTATAAAGTATACATCATACTGATGAAGCATGAAATATATTTCACCTTGATAGCCCGCATACCTGAAATTTTACCAATCAGATATAGCACCACTCTAAGTTCATTTGCCTGCAGTTCTCCTTGACGTTCAAATGACCAGATGATCGGGATGTTGAAACGCTCACTCATCTCGTTAAGTTATAATACGCAACCCAACATCACCTTTGCCACCAAATAAACTGCTCCCAGTCACCGGATTGCCGTCTTTCTCAATCTCTAGTGTCCTTGCTCCTGTTGGATACCGCATCTATTAAAAATTGCGTGCGTGCAAGAGTACATCGCTATAGTAGTTTTTTACTCTTTCTAACATGTTAGGATTTTAGTTAAGTTTACCCAGAAATCTTGCTCTATAAGTAAATGCCAGTATAATGCCCTCTACGGTAGAGGGGGCAAGTACAGGAATTTTGTATTTCTTAGTTAAGAGTTTCGTGTTAGGTGCGTTGATTTCCAGCCCAAACTTGCTGGACCACTTTGAAATAATAACATCCGCATTTGCGTTACTTCTTTAATTGTAAAACACTTGTTATGCTTATTTAAGACTGTGATCTTCAGCAGATCGTAATTATTTATATACCTTAATCTTCCAGTTCCACAAGAAATATATTGATCACCCTGGTCCACAGAAAGCCTCGTTCTATTGATATTGTCAGCATTTAGAATAAATATATGACATTTAGGCGACTATACATATAAAAATATTTTGATTATTTTAAAACGATACCAGTAGCGACATCTATCACGACAATGGACTAACATACCATGGTAATACTATGTGTATTTATATTATGCTTGAAGTGACTGGCTATGCGACCTGCTCTCCTCGTTCTTCAATCGTGGTAGGTACGAATTTAGGAGCGAATTTCACCGAAATCTTAACAGTGTTGTTCAGTAAATAATTTCTGACGAACACTAACTACCCTACCGACAAGTTTCGTCCACGAGCTGATTTATTATACGCTCGCTCACCCTTGAATGTGTTTCCCGCGGACGTGCCAGCACTTTCATCTCTTATGGAATAAAGATTAGCCTTACTGTTACCCACGCAACTCAACAACCAACGCAGTGCATATTCCAACCCATGATTGATACGGTGTTAGCCGAAAACCAAAAAATGAGGGGAAAAAAACTTGATCTACTACGTGGCAAATAGTGGCTTCAATTTTGGATAAATGTGCATCCCATTCAGTGTGGTTATTATACGATTAAAGATGCGAACTGCAGATACTACTTTTCTGTCAATCCGTTCCATAATTACTCTGGGGTAAGGCAAACGGAGATCTGATATGCTGGACCCTATATATTTGAGTAACAACTGATGAAATTTTAAAGACCAAAATTGCATCAAAAAGGTCAAGTCGCTTGAAAGACCGTTTCCATTGGAGCTCGTAGTTCTTGATGCACGTCTCGAATCATGCCGGCCCAGTAAAAATAATGTTGTAGAAGTTCAACGGCAATAGCCATGTGATTTGCGGTAGGGACTATCTTCCAAGGAGGGAGGGGGATCTGTAATTACGTAACGTTGCCTAATAGTTGAACGCACTAACAATTTACCACCAACAATTCCGAAGCTCAAACACATAGACTGAGGGTTTTTCTTTTCAGATATCTTAAGAATCTACTCAGAGTCTAGTGATCACTAGAAAAAGCCGGATCATCCAAATTGGCTCACAATCTATCATACAGGCAAGTCACCCGCGACTAAAAACTCATCGGCCCCCATTTCTAACACACTTATTTTTGCGCCGGAATCAAGTAGCCCGAGCATAAGACAGTTATTAATATCTTCATGAACGGCCGATTATAAACCGAATCGATCAGAATTGTGGAACATATTTGGCGACGAGAAAGTATAAATACGAACGATGAAATGACGCTAGAGTTTAAGGGACCGAGACTAAAATGGAAATGAGGATCTAGCAAACGACAGAATTCGGGATCGGTTATTTATTGCTGGAGTTATTTCTGGATTTGACAAGTGCAAACTGCTTCGAAGAAGAAAGATCCTCGAGAATTGACCACCCCCGATTTCGTTTTCCGAACGTTTTGTCTGACACTGCTGACAATCGGAAAATTATGTGTGTCGCAGGCCACAGCAAAAACAAAAGAATCGACGAGGCTGCCGACAAAATTGACACTTCCAGCAAACATTAATAGTTATTAAACTGATTCACGGAGCTATGTTGGTGCGAACCCATAGAGTGATTTTGGAAACAAGTTAACCCAGATGAAGATTTCTCACTGAAAGCTGTCCATGAATAAACAGGTCAAAATTAATTAACTTATACTAATATATATGGATCTGATTCGGTTATGGTTTTTAGTTTAGGAGCTTCTATAGCTTCATTTAGCTATTATTTGGTCAATAATTGCTTTGATTTGCACTTTTTTTTCCTTCCAATAAAAGCATTAAGAATCACTGCAGCAAGCTTTAAGTTATTTGTAAACTCCTAGACTGAGTAAATGACCAATTATATCATAACCTAATTTAGAATTGTTTAGTGCTTTATTCAACCAGAGCTTTATACAAAAAGCTAAATACATTACTCAAATCCTTTTATTGTATCTGTCAAAATTATAAGATCTTTAATTTTTCAATCTTCTTAACATATTATAATCTTGTTTACGCAACGTCAAATTGTTTTATGCCCATAAAATAACACCATCTACACACACAAATACAAAAAAAAACCATAAATAATCATCATGTGTAAAACATCAGTTAGCTGATATATAATTCTGCAGCGTCTTAAATCACAAACAAATTCCATTAATATATAAATTCATATACATCCCAGTGACGTCAAGACAAAATGTTAAATTTCTTATTTAATTCGATTTCCGAAAAACGGTTTCCCTGTCTACCAATATTAGACCATCACTATACACTATAATATACTATATCCACCCAGTATGTACGAATCCATCACTTAAATTCGTAAATTTTCCATTTCTGTAAACAAAATTACGAATGTTTTTGGATATGTTGACTTTATGCTTATTTATGTTACGACATTTTATTGTTGAATTATATGTATGTGTGTGTGACAATTTTATTATCTCGTTGCCATATACACACATATTTATATACACATCATACATCAACATACATGTAAGGCAAATGTAAAAAAAAAACATAAAACATGAAAATCTGACCTACGATAATGGGAAACGTTTTATGTTTTGAAATGTCGTTAGCAAAGCTCGTTTTTTAAGGTCTTTGACTGCATGTGTGTGTATATACATGGGTGTGTGCGTTTAATTTACACAAAAATATGTTACACCATTTCAATTTAAGCTAACACAATGTTTACACATATATGCAATCATGATCATATAAGGAAAAAAAAAGGATTTTACGTCTAAATTTTGGGAGTTCCTATTTTAGGCGACTAACACTTTTGTCATACGACATAAAATTTGAGTGAGAAAGAGCAAGACTGAAAATTTATTATTGTACATGGATTATTATGTCGATGGCAATTTAAGAACATTTTATTGATATGAATTTACTATATGCGATATACATAATATGTGACATGTCGATAGGAAAACGAACAAAAACATAATAATGTTTTGATTTGAAATTGAGCAACATAAAAATACATTAATGTTTATTGGCTAGATATAAGATTGGTCTATCTTAATTTGAACAGTCGAAATATTTACGCATCGTGTTTATCTCTTTTTGGTTTATTTTCAGTTTGGCACCATATTCAATTTTATTTGAGGTTACTGTCCTGTCGTTGATATTTTGTGATTGTTTTGAGTCTATTACATTATCTACCAGATTATAATTTGTCAAGTACATATTGAAGTGATCATTACGTTTTAATTCACAGGAAAGGAGACAAATGTGTTCTCCCACCACAAATATAAGTCAACTAAAATCTATTGTTTGCACGTAGCGTGTATCAATTTGGAATTTAAATCAAAGAAACTCAAGTTTTAAGAATCGTTAAAACAATCCTTTAAAACCATAAAATCTATCCTAATCCAATTAATAACAGAGTTAACGTTATTTAAAATATGAAAATAGAAAAGGTTTTATATTTTTTGAATTCCATAACCTATATGTTGGGTGGTGGGTGCGGCTCAATAAGGTAGGCAGGGGAGCGTGTCAACTTGTTTTGACATGTTCTCCATTGTTGCAACTAAAAGTCCACCAATTGTGTCTAATATACCTCCACGTGGTACCACCTGGGCAACGACCTTGGTCGGCCAAATATTAGATGCGAGAGTTAGTACTATAAAATAAGGACCAGATTAAGGTGTTACGCGCCCCTTGCTGATAATCATCCTGGCTGGGGGCCCTTTCAAATTGCTCAGTCTGAAACGGATATATGGCATGCTCCAAATGTATTTAGCTTTATCCTTGTATTGCGGATCTCTGCAAGAATGGACCTTCTTTCTCCGCCACTTGTGGGAAGAATATGGATAAATTAAATAAAAATACAAACAAAGCGGCCGGTACTCGCTTAAAATCGGATAAGAACGGACATATGCGGAAATGATGCAGATCTCTCCAAACCTTCTTATAATGCGAGGAGAAAAGCATGGTGAGTCCTGAAAAAGCTAGAGGATATTCCGTCGGCCAGTAGAACTGGCAAAGACAGTCAACCTATGTCGGGAGGTTCTACTGAGAGCTCAATGTCTAAAAGACAGAAATCACACGAAGAATCTCCTAAGGTCATTAAAAGATCTAAATTGCAGGCAACTACAAGTAGATCTTTTAGTGAAGAAGGTAGAAAGAGCTTTATCCGCTTCCTTCCTCAGTATTATGCGGGGAAACTCTGGGGTGGCCCCTTCTTGTCGCGATGGTGGTTGGTACAAGAACCATGTAAAGTTGACAGCCTGTGCCAACCAGAGCTCTCTTGACCTATATAAAAATGCAATTAGTAGCCTAGGGGAAGTCTGGCCTGGAGCCAGACTTGAAGTTACTGCTTTGGAGAACATATCAAGCAGGCCGAGGGCTCGTACGTGGATCCCGGCTGAGGTTTGTGATCCTACAGAGATTTTGGAGCAGATTAGCATTGGCAACCCGGAGCTCCCTTCCTATAATTGGAAGATTGCCAAGGTGGAAGAGGTTAAGAATGAGTTTAGGTCTGTTGTGATCTTTGTCAGTAAAGAATCGTTGACGGAGCTGGCCAAGTCAGATGGCATTATAAGTTATGGTTTTGGCTCTGTAACGCTCAAGGTTTATAAGAAGGATGAGGCTGTAATGTCAGGGACACCAGAATCAGTCGACGGTAAATCCGCTATGCCCGGCTCCTCTGTTGAGGCTGAGTGTCCGGATAATAATAACACTATCCCTATTAATTTTGACCATGAGTTATCCAGGTCAATGGAGTCACTCAGTTGTGGACACCTAGAGTCTTCTGATTCTAGAAATTCAGAAGTCAATGTGATGAAGGATGTTCTTAAGCAGGATGCGTAAACCTGGTGTCAGCTATTTGATGTACCACTGGGGAATGTTTCTTATATATACTGCAGAATAATTCAAATAAAACAAATATGCCTGGTCAACCATAGTTAATACAACACTTCAAGGAAAAAATTCAAAAATGGACAAGCCACAAGCAATAAGAACCTTCTTGTGTTGTAAACAGTGTAATTGTTGCAAAATCTAGTGGAGAAACCTAATTATGGGCTGGATTATGTTGTGAAAAATAACACACAACTAGGGTGTTAAAACAAAACTAAATCACCATCAGCTTAACCTGAATACCTACATTAATTAATATTTTTAAATGGTTTTAAATGATGAGCTGTATTTAAAGTGAAACGTCATGGCATCAGACATCATTTATTATATATTTCGGGAATCATTACGATCAAATACGTAAAAACTAATGGGGCTTTTTTATCGTTCAGAATTTCGTTATCTTTAATGGAAGATATCGGACGTTACATTTTGGAAGTCTCATGCTTTAAGTTTTCCACGAAACAATTAAAGAACAGTTTTATGGTTCTAGTATGACACTCCAAGGTTCTCATGTAAGTATACAGTTTGAAACTTTTGCTTCGGTTATTTGGAAAGCGTCACATAGAACAACAGTAGTGGTAACAAATTTAACCATGAATACAAATCAATCAAGATTAGACAATCCTAAATGTGAAAGGCTTATCCAAGTTCGTGAGTTGTCGGAATCGGTGTTTTCACTAAACTCCACACCAGCAATTTCCTCCAATCAACAATACCTGAAATCGTCAATGAACTCGTCTTGGAGATAACGGATGATTACAATATACGTGTAGTACAACCAAGAAGATGGCTCTTTGTCCATATGAATGGGGCATATGATGCCGAAGTACAAGAAATTCTTCCCCTCAATGTGTTCATGGAAACTGAGTGTCTGTTAATAGAAACTGTGGTCGGTAAAATAACTCAGCCAATTGTGCGAAATTGTAAATAGCAGAGATAGCATTTAACCAACTCACCTAGAATGTTCAAAATAAACGGATCATTATCGCAATTCTCTATGATATTTGCCACAGATCTATCATAATAATTCTGAGCACAGCAAATCTGATTTTAACTGGGAAGAGGAATTGAATTGCAGCAGTCTGAAGGTAAATGTATACAATTTGAAAAATCAAAAGGACAAGCTTTACAAAGAAAAACTGAAATGTTATTGCGAGTCTAGTAAATTTAAAATCTGTAACCAACGTTTCGATAGTTACTACCCAATAAAGTACGAAGGTTACATTTCTTGTATTCAGGAAAAACCCAGCTTGAACTAAAATACCTTTGGATCTACTTAAAATCAAAAAGTGAAATAAAAGGTTACCCTGTTAATCATTAATGGACAGAAATCTTGTGAATCGCTACAATCATATCAAATATGTTTGCAAAATTTGTTCAATCAGTTTATAAGCTGGCTGACATCCAAAAATACATAAAACCAAGCAAGAGTAACAAAAATGTGTCTGTACGAATATCGCAGCTTCATTTCTAAGGGACTTCAAGAACTTGGCATTTAGAGATCTTAGGAGAATTTACGCAGAAATGCAAAACAGCGAGTGACGCCGATATTCAAGCAAGATATTCATGGTGCCTCAATACATATCACTATAATTATGTCAACACGGTTTATGCCAAAAAAAATCTACTACACCTAACCTTATGGGATCGTACCTGATCGAACGCATTCTATATATCAAAATATGAAACAAAAGCTCCGAATCAATTGCGATCACCTCCGGTGTACCTCAAGAGTCCCATATTGATCCACGGATTTTAATTAATTTTTTTAACGGAATCACTAAAGTAATCCATAATTCTAAAGTCCTAATGTTTGCCGACGACTTCAAAATATTCAAAACTGTAGAGAACATTAACGACACTCACAGACTGCTAAGAAGATATAGTCTACCCAGTGACGTGGTTTGATTTCAACCTGCTCAATCTTAACATTAATAACTGTAAGACGGTTTTCTTCCATCGGAAAATTAATCGTGTTATTCAAAAGTGCTAAATAAATGGTACCATTTTACAAAATGTTTTCGAATTTAAAGACCTAGGGGTTACTGTCGTTGGAAAAGTAGCCCATAAACTGATCTATGCAGTTAACGTATGAAGTCCTGTTTACGATGTGACGTGTATATTCAAAAGATTGTGATTATTCATAAGAAGTTTGTAAATCATAAGAAGTTTGTAAATGTATCTATATTGGAATCAACCAAATTAAAGATATAAGATAGTTAAAAGTTAAAAATAAAATCGACCATCTATTCGATTTTTATCTACATAAAGACAGTTTTAAACTAAAATCACCCGTCGTATACCGATGGTTAAGATACTTGCTTACCACGCCACGGTCCTGAGTTCGATACTCGCCATTGACCAAAAAAAATAATTTATAAATAGAAATTAACATCTTGTATCAGGATTGTGTGTAAACAAACGTTTGTTAGGCTAATCACCTACAGTAACCTTCGCCATTTCATAACAAGTGGTTCAAAAAGTCTAAAAGTCTCCTTAGAGACGCGGTATGAGACGTTTACGGCCGGCCTATATACCATAGTTTAGTTTAGTAAACTTAGTTTGAGCAAAATATTTCTTTGCTCCCTCCTGATTTTAATTTATTTTCATCATTGTTATGTCTTAGCTTTAATCTTAATGTAATATGTTTCTATTTGTATGTATTTAGGCCAAATTTGTAGACCTCATTTCAATAAAATAAAAAAATTAAAATAAAATAAATTAACACTGCTACAAAATTCTACCAACGATCAAAAGAGAATTAAAAAAAGAACCCAGTAACGAGACCCTAGAAAATATCGAATATCACACCTGCCATAGCTGAAGAGCGAAAAGGTTTATAGAGTAATAATCAGAGGCTTACCATCTTCCATTAGTCACGATGAAATTAAAGCAGACTTAGAAAAAATGAGAAATGTTGTCGCAGGTATTACCAACATATACAAAATGGTCACAAGTAATGGTGTAAAAGACAGGAAACGCTTTCCATTGTTTTACATTGACTTAAAACAAAAAGACAATAGTAAAGAAGTATACAACATCAAGAAACTTGTATAGTTAAAATTAAGTCACCTAACAATAGGGGCATTCCTTAAAGTACGAATTGTCAACAACTTGGACATACCAAGAGTTGTTGCTATCGTCAAACCAAATGCGTTAAATGTGCTGAGGATCATTACACCACAAAATGCAATAAACAACCATATATCGCACCTTCATGTGCTCTATGTCAACAACAAGGACATACTGCAAATTATAAAGGATGCTGTGTTTATCAGAACAAAATTAAAAGTCAATAGAATAATAGAATAAGCGTAGCACAGCGAGTACAAACCAAAGCTGTTAAACTACAAACAACAATCACACCATCCACAGTTGGATTATCCTATGCGCAAATCAGCAAATTATCTGCTAACGAATCAAACCAAAACAACAAACACATAGAAGTTAATAACGAGTCTAATAACTGAAATTATTAAAATCCTTAGTCAAATTCAACATATACTTGGTCATTTAGCAGAAACTGGAAAGTAATTTCTTTCCGCCAAGAAAAAAGTCATCCTATACACAAATGTATATTCATCCTAGTGAAAGAGCCAGAGGTGGCTCAGCTGGACTGGTTAAAAAGAATATCAAACATAATATAAAAGGGAATATTTGTGAAAGATAGATCTAAATATTGCGGCAACATACTGTCTTCCACGGAATACACCAACGAAGTTACAATTTAATAACGTCTTCAATAGACTCGGCCTAAGATTCATTATTGGAGAGGACTATAATATAAAACATACAGCTTGGGATTCCAGGCTAATTTCTGTTGTCTCCTGCAATACTTGTCTCTAGGGGGTCAATGTATTGGCCAACGGATGCGGGAAAAATAACTGATTCACTTGATTTCTTCATTATAAAAGGTATTTCATCCAGTTACACTGAAGTTGAAGGAATTACACGACTTAACATCTGATCACATTCCTATACTGTTGTCAGTAAGCGCTATAGTCATCAAGAAAAAAAAAAGCAAAACCTTACTAACAGATCCACGGTTTGGGATCTCTTCAGAGAAAAATTGGAAGAGCTAGTTGCATTAAAAGTTAGTATTAAAAGTAATGAAGAATTAGAACAACAAACAAACAATTTCATTGAATACACTCGTATGGCCGCCAGTCTAGCTACTCCAGAATTAAAGGACAAAGCGGAGATTGAAGTCAAATACCCGGCTGAAATCAGGGAACAAATCAAAGAAAGAATAAAGGCAAGGAGAATATGGCGTATCACCAGAAATCTCGCTGACACGACAACTTTCAATTGAATAAGTAGTCAATAGGCCAATCAAAAGCTTCAAACAGGATTAAAATAACAGGATTATTTTAATCGACCTATAGTTCGAGTACCACCTATAAGAAATGCTCAAGACAGTTGGGTTCGACAAGACAAAGAAAACCGGAACTATTTGCTCAACAACTAGCAATAGTTTTTCAACTCTATGAAATTCAATCCAAAATTGACGTAACTCCTATTTACCAACCAAATCAGGATTTTAAAAGGGTTACACCAATGGAAATTGCTGAAGAAATTGACAAAAGTCTTAACCAAAAAAAGGCACCAGGAATTGATGAAATATCACCAGGTCTATCACCTTTTAAATCCTTCAAAACGGTACAAATAATTATGTTGAAGTCATCAGGTAAACCAAATGAAGAAGAAACGTCATACAGACCAATTTCACTGCTTCGGACCTAATCAGAGCTGTTTGAAAAACTACTACTAAAACGTCTAAACCCAATGGTACAGGTTCCTGATTTTCAATTTGGATTTAGGAATAACCACTTCACAATGGATCAAGTCCATCGAATAACTACGGTAATTGAGCAAGCGTTTAAATGCTACCACAAAACAATTGTCAGCTGCTTGTATCATACATCTCTGATCGCCAATTTAGAGTCATCCATGAAGAAACATGTTCTGACTTTTATCAAACGCTAGCGAGAGTTCCGCAGGGAAGAGTGTTGGGACCCTTCCTATACCTTCTCTGCACTGCGGATATACCTACAACGAATAAAACTTTCATCGGCACGTTCGCTGACAATATTGTAATTATGTCAGTAGACGAATCACAACCAGCTGCCCATTTTTTTTTTGCCTTACCAGTTTTTGGTCTGCATTTAGATTCAAGGCTCAACTGGAGACATCACGTGAGACAAAAATCTGAACAGATACGATTAAAACAACGTCAAATGTACTGGTTAATTTGGCATCATTCCAAAATTAACCTGTATTGCAAAAGACTAGTCTACCAGACTATCTTCAAACCAATATGGATGTAAGGTGCTCAGATATGGGGTTGTACTAGAAATACAATTGATACACGACGTTATCCGGGAATGTGCCATAGAACGTGAGAAGAGACTTCTAACCCACACCAACGATAAGGCCGTACAACTACTGGACAATACAAACGAAGTAAGGCGGCTCAGACGAATTTAACCATATGAACTAACCGTATAAATATTATATCTCAATCAAGGGAACGGGACACTGGTCTTGCAGACTCACACAAGTTTATGCTTTTGTCATAAGAAGTAATGTTAAGCCTACCAATGAATTAATAATGTTTAAGATTGTGGTAGCGTTTTATAGCAAATATTTATGTGAATTAATAATATCTATAGATTTCTAGGACATATCTTAAAAAATATGACTTAATTAAGATAGACAAATTGCTAGATGACTTATATATAACTCAGTTGTAATATTAAAATAAAATACATTAAAATGTTTATACCACAAATAACCAACATGAATGGTTATGCTGGTTTAAATACTGGGTGCTCAATTCATTTTAATTTGTTAGAATCGTAGCAGATTTTTTTTTCTACAAAGTTACAATAAAATGCACAACGTCTTTAACCGACCAAAAAAAAAATCTCAAAAATTAAATTACAATTAAAATTTATGTATCCAAAAACTAATTTTTATTTTATGTTATAGTATGTAAAGCTAGGCTAGTACCGCAATACTATTATACCAGCTATAACATAAATAAAAACATTTTTGTTTATTTCACATTTGGCAACACATCAAAAAAATTGTTCAACAACAATTTTGTTGTACAACAATAATAAAAAAAAAAAATATGCAAGCAATATTCATAAGACAATAATAAGAAGTAAATCTTCTTCTGCTCTCATTAAATATACAATTCAAAGTGTTTTTGTATTTTATTCTGGTATATATATATGTTTCGTGACTCGAATGATTTATTGCCGCAGTGTACGAGAACTGACACTTTAATATAAGTGTTAATGTTTAAAATGTTTCATATGGACATTTATATCAAATCTTGTACAGTAAAAATTTGTGTCTACGATCAATTGTTCTCGAATTGGTGTGGACCTCTTGTATGCACTTTTCACTTGTATTCATTGACACTTGATATATTTATTGTTCGTGATGAGCAATTAAACGTCTGCATAAATGTGACAGTTATTTTTATTGGGCGCATTAAATATATAAATTGGCCACCATCAATTTTGTGAAAGATGCAATAAGGAATTTCGGTTTAAATTTTATTATATTTTTTGGCCGTCATCGAAATGACAAACAAATGTTTTTGCTTAAGTGAGGTATATATATACTAGAGTAGGTAAGTTATTTATAAGTACGGGGTAATTTATTTATTTTTGGTATGTAGCAAAATAAATGGAAATTCATGATATCGTGGCGTCTACGTCAAAAGATGAACGACGACCATAATAAAACACTAAGAATTATTACTTGATCAAATCAAATGTGCCTTGGAAGAATTTATAAGCCAAATCGTCAATTTAATTTGTAGTGGGATAAAAAATAATAAAATTTCGAAATGTATAAAACCTCAAAAATCGCTCTTTAATATTGTGGTACATTTTTTTCAAATATTTCCCGTTGAAATGCAAAATAGAGATGACGTCAAATAGGCTCTCAAAATATTAAGACAATGAAACAAAAGCAGAAAAATTGAAAATCTGAAACGGTTCAACATCGTATCAATATACATGTTTAAATAATAAAGTGCCCTAATCATTCAGTTTAACAGTGGTCCTAGTCCAAAAGAATTGGTTTCTGTGAGATTTAGTGTTGCTAATCGATTGCAAGCTACACGATCTGGCATAAAATAATAGTTACAAAATAGTCAGGACACTAAATCTCAATAAGTGGTATGGTTATAATTCTTCCACCAGTTAGAATCTTGTAGGCATATAAACCATAATTCTTACACAAAATCTTTCATAAAGATGATGGATCAAGTCCCAATTATTGTGCACGGTAAACGTGGTGCAAAAGCATTTCATGATTCGAATCACGTGATCTGATTGGCCTGTACGATCATTTTGACCATAAAAAAGATGTAGCGAGCGATGAATTCAAAAACTAAACCATGTGTTTCAGTTACCCATATAAGTCTTCGCAAACGTAACACTTTGGCATAATGAAAAGGAATCGCTTTTGTTACTTTTGATATGGGAATTTAAAAATGAAAAACATGACTCCAAGATAACACCAAAACCAAGTAATTTTATATCACAAAGATGAAAGGTTTTTGTAACGCTGAAACGAAGTAAATTTGTCACACTAAGGAGAAATGATTTTATAACGCAAAGAGGAAATGTTTTTGCAATGCCACTGTGAAATTCAATTTTTGTAACCAAAATAAATTATTTTCCAAATTGGAATTTTAAAATAATAAATGCTTAAACATGATCGAATATACTTATCTACCGATAAGTCACTAAGCCCTTTAAATAAATTTATCTAAATAAGCAAAAAGAAAACAGATGTCTATCATTAATAAATTTCCTCCGTAATTTTGAAACAAATAACATACTAAAGCTTGGTCGTATTCATTCGATTTAATTTTTTGTTCAAAATCATTGAAATCTTCAACAGTAGCTTTGGGGATGGCCAGTTCAGGATGTAAGATGTTTTGTAAGATGGATTCAGTATATAATCTTCTCTTGATTGCTGGTGCTCTCTGCGCAAATACTTTACTTCTTTTACTAACGCTTTTAATAAAATGTAGTTCGTTTTACATATTGATACCTCAAGGTCGGTTTGGCTTCCACTGTCTTTTATAGTTTTTAAATCCGCTGATTCGACTTTCAACTCTATTCGAATAGTAATTAAACCGTTTTTGCTTAGCTTTTTCCGTATTTTTTCAATATTAACTATTTTATAAAGTTTTATTTCAGTGCTTAATTCCTCTGTCGGATTGCTACTACAATATATCAGTAAAGATCGTAACGGATATTCAAAATAGTATCCAACATTTAAAACCGTAATTGCCTTAAATTCTACTATGTTGATATCAACTATTTTTAAAATTTATTCCTCTACCATGCAGTAATTGTTTGGAGATGTATTCGAAAATGAAAATATTTGTTTAAACGATGACTCAGCATGTGGTTTTAAAAAATAATCCTGTTCCTTTATTATCTTGACGATTTGTTGAATAGGGAATGCTCCTTTCCTCACCATTTTTTTTTAGGCCTTGCATGTAATTTTCAAATTTAAATGCACTGTACAAGTCAAGGTGCTCGAAAATCTTCATTTCTTCTGATAAATGTAGCAAATTGTTAAGATCATAAGATATATTTTCTACGCCAAACATTAATTCGAATTGCTCAACAACTAGATCGTAAATTGGCTCACGCATCCAGAACTAATTGAGTCAAGTGCAACATTTAAACGTACGTGATGATCTGTGTGTGTCTTCTCTCTAATTTACCTAAAATATAAAATCGTGCTGGATCATTTTCTATTGTTAGTAATTATGGGATTTTCCTGCAAATCTTTAATTTCTTTGATAAAATCTTGGAGAAAAATATTGGCGCAATATGGTTTTTTGTTCCCATGAACAACACCTTTTAAAAATACTTCCTTGAAAGGAACAATGTTTCCAAGAATGGGCCATAATTGACTGGATGAACATTTATGAACGCCATCGATTCCTACATCAACTCTAGTTATATTTTTTACATAAGAGTTATTTTTAATAAACGCATTACTTACGAAGGCCGACATGAGTATAAAAACCCTCACCCATTGCTACAATATCAGATGACGTAGATTTCAGTGTCTTTCTTAAAGTTCTTATGGTTTTTGGTAAATTTTGAATCCATTTTCTCAAAATTTTTCACAATTCATTGCCAAGAGTGCAATTCCGGTTCGATGATAATGATAACTGATAAACTTATCATCGATAAAACACAAATCGCGATTCCCTTTTTGTGTTAAATAATAAATTTGTGTCAAATTTGGTGAAAAAAATAGATATTTTATCATTTCAATTTTGTCGCTGAAAAGTATTTATCGCCGATGATAAAATTACTGTCTTTGCGCCTAAATTTATGTTTTTCGTGTGTTGTATCATTGTTTGTATTATATATGTGTGTATTCTATATGTGTGTTGTATGTATTTTGTTAATGTTAAATTTTAAAAAACAATTACGTAGTTTCAGTTTCAGCAAATGTTTAATTTTACCATAATAACAATAACAATTTGCTTCAATTTTTTAAAATAATACAAACATTTATATAAATTGTGATAAAAAAAAAGTCTATTTCAAATTTTGGCATATATTTTATTTAGATTTATAAACACTGAACTGAAAATGTATAACAGTTTTCACTGACATCATGCGTAAAAAACTTAGAACTAATGTATTTTATCAATTTGGTAAACCGGAATCGCGTTTTCCATGTTGATGATAAAATAAAACGATAAAAGCAAATAAAAACTTGATGGTAATTTTTTTTTGCATTATAATATCATCGAAACAGAATCGAACCCCAACAGACTCGGTAATTTTAATTTCAATAGTTCATTTCGCTAAGTCACGGGATATATTGTAAGCACAAAATTCTTCACAAATTTGATCACTAAAATGATCATCTTACATGTCGGAAATATCGTCAGTTACATCAGAATCAGATAAAACAAGGGTTTCTTCAACAAAAGCGAAATTTAGTTCGACGGAATTTATATTTTTAAAATTACGGTTTTGTTCATTTAAACGTGATTCAATTATTGCTCTACTAAATCTTTATTCTCCCCGACTTCTTTCACAGAGATTTTCAATCTCTCGTTTAACATGATAATATGCTTTATTAACCATTATTCCGTTACAATTTAGCTTTCGATCATATAATTTTACAATCCTTCTAAATAAAATAAAAATTTTAATTGAAATCACTTATGATAGATATATATATATATATATATATATATATATATATATATATATATATATATATATATATATATATATATATATATATTAATATATATTATATAAATAATAAATATATTATTATATTAATCGAAATTAATCCAAACTTTTATATTATATCTAAACTTTTTTAGAGTTGGACGTGAGTCCATTCATTATGAAATGGCAAAACAAACTAAGCGAAAATCAGTTGTCAGCTGTGAAAACGAGTGTCCCAAAAAAAAAAGTGTTGCCAACTTAAAGTTTTATACCTCGAAATGAAACTCAATTTATTAAGCAACATGCAACTGGAAATATCACTTTTCCTAACAGGAAATGGGCTCAGACACGTTCGCTTTATAAAAGTTATGCTGATTTGAAGTACTATTACAGCTACATTATAATGAAAAGCAATAACAAATTGTCCGTAAGAGGGACGTAAAGTAGTAAAATCCAGAATCCAGTTCTAAAGCAGCTGCGGAAAGAGGTGAATGATGATTGACATATAACTTCAAATTATGATCCCCTTAAATACCTTCTTCTAAATAGAGCAAGTCATAAAACATGAGTACGTATCGTATATCTGATACAATAGGTATTTACCCTACAGTAAAGAACAATTTTGTTAATTGCAACGAGCGAATCACATCCATCCGTATGATCTAGTCAGATATTTGTGGCAAAAGTCTACATAATTACAATAAATAAGGAGGTTAGGGTGTTTAGCAAAATTGCTTGCAAAAAAAATTTGGCACATCAATCTGCCAGCAAGGTTATGGCCTCTATATTTTGGGATGCGCATGCGTAATATTCAATGACTACCTTGGAAATGGAAAACCATAAATAGCGTAACATGCCTTTATTGGTGCGTTTAAGGGACGAAATTGCTGAAAAACGGCTACAAATAAAGAACCAAAAATAATCGTTCACCTAGAAAATGCACCGTGTCACAAATCGTTGAAAATGATGGCCAAACTATATAAAATTAGCTTCAAATTGCTTCTCTATCTACCATACTCTCCAGATCTGGCCTAAGTGGTTACGGACAGTTTGTAGTCCTCAAAAAAAAAAATACGCCAGCAAATTTAAAATATTCAGAGACTAAATAATTTTTTTTTTATGCAAGTTAGAATTATCTGTACATTAAGAGTGTTGTGACGTGTTTTGTCAATTTAACGATCATTTCAATTCATTTTCGTGCTAAATAATTTTTTTGAATTTGTAATTTATTTAAATTGTAGAAGTTTGTGTGTATATTAACTGAAAAAACAGTAACTGAAAAAACTAGTTGTCAAAGTTGAAAACAATTCTCGGCTTTCGTTAGTCACGAAATACTAAATATATGTTCATTTGTTTTAGAGACCAAGGTCCAATATGGACTTTAGTAATGGTGACCTCACATTTAGAAGGAGAGACTAGTTTCCGATACCTCAAGTCCCTTGTCACTTATGATAATTGTGTGGGAGGGAATATTAAAGCGCGTCCAGTTACTGGTAACCATGCTGCTAACCAATCATATCCTACATGGTAGGACAATTGATGTCCTTAACGGCACAGTTTAACTTAAATAATTTAACTTCAATATAGTTGTCATGTTATGATTTCGTTAAAATATGACATCACAATAATATATCTTACAGCAATAGAGCAAGCACATCATCAACAAATTACAAATGACTTTATTCAACTTTATGTTTCCTTACAAACTAAAACAATTTTTTTTGATTAATTTATTAAAGTGTCTATGGAGCAGCAGTATGAAAGTATTTCAAACCATAGAATTTTTATGACCATTATCCAACAAAATTTCAAGTCATCGTCATGATATCGCACAGAGTGAAAATGTGACACAAATAAAAATTTTTTTTTCTATGTACGTACACATATATTTATTAAGAAAATTGAAAGCACAAAAAAATAAAATTCAGTCTATAGATTTTCTTTTGGTATAGTATAGAAGTTGAAGATGAGAAGTATGGGATGACGATGATTTATATGTCTTCCTTTTTTTATTCTCGGTGTGTTTTTACTTTAGGTTAGTTTATGTTTACCGAATTTCGAGAATTTTTTATAAGGCCAAGCATGATTATTGCTATTTTGTGAAACTCATCATCATCATGATTATCATAATGGGTTTGAGTCATGATGTCTGTGTTTGTGTACCGGAATAATATTCTACTTACATGATACCTCAAGATATTTTGAATTATGCTAATTTTGGTATAACAAATTTATATTTTTATTAAAGTGCGTTGATTCAAGTTCTATTAAATTAATTTATAGTTGATTTTACGTGATGATGCTTAAAAGAGAGGAAAGAAGTTTTGACCATCAAACCGCTTATTGGAGTACCTACATAATTGCGTCAAACCATCAATTGCAATAAACGATTTTGTGGCCAAATACGGAAGCTGAGAATCGTAGAAATGGATTTAGTAGTTTTTTTACGCATATACCAGAACCTGGTTAAACGGTAACAATATGTTGTCCTGAGGTACTTTTACGAAAGATAAATTCTAACATAAAAATAAAAAGTATATAGCGGACAAAGCGTTTCTTTTTCGTTCACCAAATCTACTTGTTAAAACTCCTAAAAACATCTTTCTTTACTTTGACATTCCGGATTGAAATACTGTAATTTCACACTAAACCAGATAGTTTTCATATAGGTATTCATTCGTAGACATGGCAATGTAAACTGTAAGCTATTCTAATGGATTGAGTCATATGCTTGCTGAAAATCCAGGAATATATGTTGCCACTCGTTCACGAGGCCGACTATTTTCACCACATGTAAGAAATCGCTCAACTTCGCAACCACACCAAAATAAAAATACAATATGCTGGTTTCCTCAAAAATACGGTATCAAAGATGCATAACACCTATGCAAATTTCAAAATAAAACCTATTGTTCAGAGACAAACTACTGTACAAAATACCCCAAACCAAAAAACCTTACGGTCACGATGGTAGACCATAAGACAATTGAGCAGACTATTAGACAATTAGAACAAGTAGCAACAGTCGCCTTTTCATATATGACACCAACAACAATTTAACATTTCTTGTCGATACTAGCGCGGACCTTTCCGTTATTCCATTTCAAAAATTTACCACTATATTCAATGGCCATAAAAATTCAGTCTTATCGGCCGCCACAATAAATAATGGCACCACAATAAACACCTACGGCAGCAAACTACTTCAGGTACAAATCGGACTAAAACAAAAGTTCACTCATGCTTTTATCTTAGCAGCGGTGAATCGTCTGATTATTAGCGTCGATTTTCTAGGTAAATTTAGTCTTCTTGTCAATCTCAAATAAAAAAAACTGACTGACCCAAAAATTCGATTGTCAATAATTCCTTCAATGGTTCGAGTTAACACGGCAACTCCAATCCACTTCACAATGGCTACGGAACGCTCTTCAATAAATATTCTTCACTGACAGTGAGACCAGATTACAACCAACCAATAGAACATAACGTGGTTTTATCACCGCAGGTTATCTGTCAGTGTCGAAGCCACCAAGACTATACTTAGATTCCATACATCACTAAGTTGCCTTTACAGTATTTCTACATATGGTGGAATTAGGTACATGCTGACCATCGGCATCTCAAGGATCATGCCCAATGCGCATTGTAAAAAAGAAAGAGCTATATAAGCTGCCATTTAGAGATTATCATAGGTTAAACATGGTGACAATTCCTGATCGTTATCCAATATCACTCATTCAGAATTGCTATATACATCTACGAGGTTGCACAATTCTTAGTAAAATCCCCTACCACATTTGGTCTACTTGAATTTACTCATATGCTATTTGGTCTCACAGTAACACCGGTCAAACACTTCAAAGATTCATTAATGAAATATTTTGAGACCAAGGTTTCGTGTTTGTATAATGTTCCAAAAATAACACAGTTTGATGTTGGCATAAAGAGCTCGAATTATATTTTTGATGTAAGCACTTTTGACTTTCTTAGCCATAAAATTACTCCAAATGGTATTTCGCCGTCCGAAGACCGAAATAATGCCATTAAAAAACTGCTTCTAATTCAATCAAACGAATTTAGCAATTTGTCGGCATGGTGAACTACTACCACCTAATTATACCAACATTAGCAGAACTACAAGCACCAATTCATTCACAGTTGGCTGCACTACTCATGTTGCCCAAGACAGCTAAAAACTTTACTTTAATTAGCTAGCACATCCACAAAATTTAGTGTCGCAACTAACGCATCAACGCGGCTGAAGGATATTGGGAGCCATTAGGATTTTTCTCAAAGAAATTATCGGATGCTGAAAAGAAGTCGTTACTCGATATGAAATTATAAGCAATTTACCGTACTATTAAAAATTGACAATATTTTGTCTAAATTTTCAATAAATTGTGAAGTCAGGACATGACAATTTATACGGACTATAAAACACTGACAAGAATAATTCAATCTAAAACTGAACAAAATTCGCGACAATCACATCATCTGGATCTAATATCTTAATTTCACAAACAACCGACCACGAAATTGCGACAGTCGAAATTCAAATGACTCACTAGTTTTACTATGAAACTTTTTAAATTACCTGGCTGCTGTTAATTTTTATATTTAGCTTAATATAAATTTTAGTGATGACTTAAAATTTATAACCATAATGCAAATATATTTGGCCATCAACTAGGTAAAATTAAAATATATTTGTTTATGGTTTTTATGTGCGAATTTGTATCTACGTTTGTTTTTTTTTTTTGTTTTTTGTTTGTTTTTTTTTTTATATTGCGATGTTACACTGTTATGTATATTAAATTAGCTTGTAGTGGGATTACAATGCAATGTTTTATAACTAAAAAAAACATTT
The DNA here is from genome assembly GCA_963556175.1 of Tipula confusa. Taxonomy (NCBI): domain Eukaryota; kingdom Metazoa; phylum Arthropoda; class Insecta; order Diptera; family Tipulidae; genus Tipula; species Tipula confusa. Next base: position 198,930,429 of record OY744476.1, on the reverse strand, counting down.
TACAGTGGATCAACAAAACGGCGACCGCTAAGGTAACTATAGGCGGTGGAAATTATTTATGAATTTTTAAACGTTTATGATGTTTTTTTTTGTTTAAATAAATAAATTTTTTTTTTAAGCTGTCAAAATATTTGGATACATTTTTTTTAAGCTCGATTTTTACGATTTATTTATTTTCATTGATTTAAATCATAAATAATAATAAAATGAAATAATGCCGATTTGTTTATTTCGAACATTTGCACATGTATTCCACCATTAAGTGACGTATTATATGTATGACTTTAATTGTTTGCATGCTGATCACTATTTTGGCAGCATGATGGGTACCTTCCACCAAACATTTCTACGTTATTATAATTTATAATGTGTTTTACATTCACTTAAAACTTTGACACAAGAAATGCTGCATTTAACTCCAACTTTGGAATCGTGATGGTCTTCGTTATTGAGGCCATCGTTGTCTTTGCCAGCAACACTTATTTTTATTTTGTTTAACTCGCCCAGTTCAAACTTATACTTGTCTGATCGCTGTTCTATTGGTGGATATATATATATTGCACAAATTAACCTGACCAGTTCTACTTTATTCTTAAATGTTATATCGCAGATCGAAATTTTCGTGTAAAAAATCTAAAAAAGTATTCTGAAATTAATTCCAACAAGCATACCACAAAATATTGGGTCCTATATTGCCTAATACAGAAATTAAAAGCCTTCAGGAGTATCCTGTGTGGCAAGTACATAAAACAGTAAAAATACTTTAATTAAATTTTAATTTATGATTTTACACTTTTCAGAAGTGGCAAACACATTTTAAAAAGAGACACGAATTTTTAATTTTTGAGAATTTTTTCACTCTGGATAATTTTTTTGGATGTCAAAATACTGTTAAATGTTACTATTATAAGCTGTACAATTTGACATGCATGAGTATGACAATAAAACATTTCGTGAAAACTAGATGGCTACTTCTCAGATAACAGTGTCATATATGGCTTGAAACAATTTAGATACCTGTTATTGTGTATTAAAATCGTAAATCTGACATCGGTACGACCTTTACAAACCATATTTGTACTAAGAAACTATGATTGGTTTAAGGTTAAAGAACTTTTCTTAAAAGTTTGGAACGGCAACATGATAAAAAATAAAAAACACCAAAATTGAAAACAAAACAAATTCGTCATAGCAATAAACTCTCTTACAAAAAAAAATTAGAGCTTTAAAGCTTTACCATAAAATACGAGTATTGTACCGCGCACAAAGTTTATATTTTTGGATGATGTATACAGAAAAACATTTATTTTTATTCTTTATTATTTCTGAACCACATAACACCCCACACTCTATATTATATTCGGATAAAGCACAAAATATTTGTTACTGTCAAAAGTTTTTTATTATCCAAGAAAAAAAAAAGTTGATTAGATTTTATGTGTTTACGTATAAAGTATATGCTGATTATGTGATAGAATTGCGTAAACGTAAATTTAATTAAAGTCCGAACAATCGTCAACAATCTCAATAAAAGATTTAATTTTAATTTATGATTTTGACATACTTAAGTTTATGTTAAAACTGTGTAGATGAATCTTTAAGAATATGTTTATTATTTCTTAATTAGCGTAATCAAGGTACAAGACGTCGAGTAATAAAAACTATGTAAATAAAATATTGTGGTGGATATAAAATGTATTGACGCGATTGCTAGAATGGTAATTCACATAATATTGTTGCTATATGTACAGTACGGTCTATAGCACAGTTAACGGAATTTTTAAAGCTTTCACTTTATACATGACATCGGGAATTTTTAGTTTGTATTTTTTCATTTAACATAACAAGTCATAACGCCCCAAATAAGTTGAAGTTAAAAATAAGAGTGCTTGGTGTATGTGTTCTAACATTTTGATCCCAAATAGGAACCTCATCTGCACGTTGATTTACCTGCAACTAAACGAACGAATCTATGACAAATTCGAAGTAGATACGAATCTACTTTTAAATTCAGCTTTAGTCATATAATAACATTTAAGATTCATTGAAGTGTCACTTAAGCCAGTATTTTGCTGTGCATAGGTTAATCAAAATTAAATATTTAAAGTTTGATTTTGTGTTAAATTGCAAATTCAATTACTCTAATTTTGTTTTTATGATCTGTCAAATATAATGTTACGATTAGTCTAGAGCTAAACCTAGAGACATCTATTAAGTAGCATTATTATTACCAAAAATTGAACATATGTGATTTAAAGAAAAACAAAAGTAAAGAGTAGTGACATCTCGAAGAAGTAGAATGAAACAATTGACAAATAGAATATTCGAGATTCATGTAATTTTGGATAATATAATTTTAGTTGAGTTGTATTTTAAACGCGAAAGAGTTAAGACTAGTGTCATAGCTACTAATGGCTAATTTAGTGAAATTAAAAAGTGTCGTAAGAAGTGAATTATTGTGTTTTTAAAGAATTGTTTATTGTTGTAAACAAAGAGTAATTGTGTTATTTATTGCGAGAATTATTTGTTTAAAAGTAAACAGTTTTTGAAGTTGAATTTTTTGTGTATTGTGAGTTCATTTGTGAAAATGTGTACTTATTTGTGGATAGTAAATATCAGTAGTATTAATTCATAATCTAGCGATACGAACCAGCAATAGGTAAAAACGTAACAGTTGGTGACAGCGGTGGGATTGTAAATATTTAAAAAGTATGGACGAGTAAACAAACAAGCGATTGAGGGAGGACTTGGCTCTTCGTTATTTGCCAACAATAAAAAAGAAATACTAATAAGACTCCGTGAAGCCATAAAAAATATCAAATTGGACAGAGTCGCTCCAATGAACAATTTTTTATGACGCAGTTGATGACACCATGCAATATATGCTGATCAAACAAAGCAAACGTCAAGAAAAATGTCAAGAAGAACAAAGCAAACGAAATAAAAAATTTCTTGATTAGAAATTTGAAGAAATGTTCATTACTCTTGATCATGAAGTAGGTAAATTACCAGAAGAGTTTAGGATCAAGATTCAGGAAGTTAAGGCCGAGTTTCCAAAAGTCAAGTCAAACAAAAATTAAAACGTCTTGAAATGGAGTTACTTGACGTCAAAGTAAATGGAACAGCGACGCAAGTAGCTACACATGTTCAATCAGTTACAATTTGGAACAGCACCCTTTAGAAATTGTTGTAGTAAAGAATATCATGTCAAATGATTGTAGCGCTAAAAGGAACTGCAGCTGAGACTCTACAGATCGTTCCAGAAAATGAGTATTATAATTACGATAGAGTAATGCAAATATTGGTACATCTAGCACATTTAAATGTGGCTTCAGACTACACGATTACGTACGTGTACGTGATATCAAGACAAAATGACTTGCAGTATTGTCTCCAAAAGCAACGTATGCAGAGACCATTGCCTACGCATTAATCAACGAGACAGAATATAACATCATCAAGCCAGGAATAATTCAGATAATACAAATTGAGATAGATAAATCAGTGATGAGAAAAAACAACAAGTTTTGCCCATGCGTCAACGAAATTGAAAGATTTCAACTGAAAGATTTGATGCTGGGGTTGTGATAAAATGGGCGACACATTAAAAGATTCTTTAGAATAGTATAGAAAAAGATCAAGATCACCATCGTCAATGTATAGCAGGAAAGAATTTGAGTGATTGGCCGAGTGATTGGCACAACCAAACAGAGCCTTGAAAGTTCCTGTATGAATTTTTAGTTTAACAGATCAGATCATCAAGTAGGGGACTACCATCGAAAAATGTTAAGAGGTATCCACAAAAGTAAACTATGAAAAATTGAATCCGAAGGTTTTCATTAGCAAAGCAGACGGAGGCGGATATAATGGTCACCAAAATGAAAGCATAAGAGTTAATTGAGCAATAGAGCGGTCATTAGGGCTGCCCAATGTGGTGGTGGAAAAGAAATTGCGTCGTTTATAGCAATCTTAACACAACAACAAAGAAAGATATTTATCTGTTACCAAGGATTGACGACACATTAGATACTCTATAGCAGGAGCACGGATATTAGCGACACTTGGATTGCAGAGCGGATATTGGTAGATGTGTGTTATAAATGAGGATAAAGAAAAGACAGTGTTCAGTGTAGGCAATGGGTTATGACAATTTAATGGCACCTCCTTTGGCTTATAAAGCGCGGCTGCGACTTTCAAACGTTTAATGGAACGGACACTTAAGGATGACATTATAGTAATGGGAAGACTTCGATGAGTACCAACTAGAAAATACTAGTCAATAGCAGAACGGTGTCAAAAGTGTACTAATACATGGTGGATAAAATCGCGATGGATGTTGCAGGCCGGTTTTTAACTATTGATAGTGGAAATAAATATGTGCTGGTAGTACTGGATTATTTCACCAAGTGGCTGGAAGTTTTTAAAATACTAAATCAGGGAACAACGACTATACCATGAAGAATGTGGTAAATAATTGGATCAGTCGATTTGTGGTATCGATGGACGTTTATTTCAAGTCATTTAAATTCCAGGATATCAGTCAAGTGTTAAGCATAAATAAAACAGGAACGACACCTTTGCATCTATAATTGGTCGTGTTGGAGGAGTAATTTAATGTCACATTAGAGGAATGCATCACGAAGAGTGCGAAGAAAAACCAGCGCAACTGATCAGACAATTCCCCTGTTCCTAATGGCCTATCGATCGGTGGTGCACGATACCACTGGAGATACACTAGCAAAGGTTATTTTTTAATAACCAAAGGTAGTAATTTGTGGTTTCCATGGGAGTGAAATTTGGATTGGTTCCAACTGCAGCTTTATGTGGCCAGGTTTATATGGACAACATGAAAAAACAACTGCGCAGAGTACATCAGTTTGTACGACAAAAGATACAACTTTTCAGTGATAACACGAAAGCTCGATATGCCATACGAGTCAATAACTGAGGATTTCAAGAGGGACAATAGGTATGGTGAATTGAGTTGTAAACGCGGTAGTGTTAATTAAGATTAGTAGCATATCCCTCACCAATAGTAAGTAGCTAATCTAGTGAAATTAAAAGTTAAAAATGTATCGACACTTACGACTTCTTCATCCAATTTAACTCCAACCACAAGAAGATAGTTGCATCATTTTTAGAATATTAGTGATTTTTCATTTTTAACTACTTTAACTGGTCTGGAAGGAGGAATTTTGGCCGACTTTTTTTATGAAAGATAAGAATTTCCATAAACATATATCGGTACTTCATCTAATGCCATAATCACACAAGGCTATCTTTTTTAATGTCCAATCCAGTCAATCACAAAAACAACTTTCCTCCATTTAACAAGATTTCTGTCGCTGACAGGCATGTTATGTTCATATAATTTGTAATCGCATATACACATATTTATGTTGATTTGAATCATTTTTTTATGGGGCAAAAATAAAATTCAAATGTATGCCCATATTATACTCTTTTATGTTTATATGTATAACATTTCGTTGTTGTCAAGCTGGAAAAAATCTGATACACATTTATAACCTCAAATTATTTATGTTAACCCATAATTACATAATAATTTTATTTAACACGCAGCTTAAATTGTGACTGGTTGTAATCCCAATATGCGAGTATAAATTCTATACGACGAAGTCTATCCATATAAATTTCATGTAAACTACCGTCGCGTATGATATACATCATCAAAAGAAAAGCAAAATATAAAAAAAAAAAAAACGACGACACCAAAATTATACATAAATTACATATTCATCATAAATGACATAATTTTTTTCATCTTAATGTGGTATTTAACACACAACATAAGATAAAAGTATATCGTATAAAAAATAATGTAAAAATTTATGAAACCACTGACATAAATTACACCGTGACCGCGCTATAACATTAGCAAAAAAATTTAATTAAAAAAAAAAAACGAACAAATTTAAAAGTTTGAAAATGACCGTCAATGTTCTGTTACTAATTAGCTTAATAAAACTGTTGACTGATAATGGGTTAAGTATTTAACTATTCATTTCATGTATAAATTATAAAACATCTTAAGTGCTGCAGCTATTTTAGAATATGCATACTACATTTTCTTTTTTTTTTTTGCATAAATCATAACTTTATGTTTTGGTGTTGTTGCCCGGTTTTATTATATCATAAAATTACGAATAGAAGAAATGTGTAATTAGCCAGACGCGTTAAAATGATTTATATTACATTGTATAATGAGGAGGTAATGGAGGGTGAATGGAGGAATTTTGTTAAAAATTAGCTGAGGACGAGTTAGATAAGGTCAACATTTTCGTATTGTAGCATAAATTTCGTAGTTTTAATGGATTAACCATCATACTAGATTTTTAAAATTTTCGATTTGTAGTAGAAATCTCCCAATTTAAATGAACCAATCATCATGTTATTTCTGAGTTTTGAGAGTTTTTAGAATGGGCATCATTCATCTTTTTAATTTTTTAAATATTTTTATTTTATTTTATGAAAAAAAAACCGCACCTGCTTACGTGGGATTCCAACTGTAGACAACCCTCTAGAATTCTTAATGATCACATTTCAAGTTTTGGAAGTGTCTGAAGCTCATAGGCCCTCTAACACGCGACCAGCTAAACCAGAGTATATTGTCCAGCAAAGAGAACAAGATACACCATTTTCTAAGAATATATCTCCGTATTGTACACGGTAAATAATCGAGACTAATTTTAAAACTTTTTTGACTGCATATAGGTCCTAAACTATTTCGATATAATATTTAAACTTTAAAAAATCTATATGAACAAACTCAGAAATTTAAAAATCTCAATATAATGTTAAAAACTAATGGTGTTTTTCCACGATGAAACATATTTGTTCTGCAGCCAAACATTAAAATCTGCAGCAAAACCAAAACAGGAAAGATAGTGTTAAATTACACTTGAGTGACGAAGACAACAGTTTTTTTTTGTTTTTTTTATAGCTAAATTTTATAGTTTATGAAAGTTGACGCCTTCCCTATATAACCTAAAAAAATCACAAATTTATGTGCACATCTCCAAAATAAATTTTGGTATTTTTTTTTTATGAGATTGTCCTATTTTAATGATTATTTATTTTTAAATTCGAAAAAATGATCCGATAATATTTTATAATTTTTTTTAAATCTATTACGACACTTTTATCAAAATATTTCAATAATATCAAAATTTTATTTAATTTTTTAACCTCAAAATTTTAGTTGTTACCACACTGAAAATAAAAATAAAATGAATTTAGCTATAAAAAAAATAAACAAAAATTTTATGTGTGTATGCGAGAAATATTTTTTCGTCCAAACACAATTTTTATGTGCATGTATTGTTTTGCAGCAATTTTCAACCATAAAAAGTATTCCAATTTTATATTTTTTCGTTTTGCTGCCATAATTATGGCGACACAACGAAAAAAATACAAAATAATTTTGTATGCACAGCGTGCAGCAAAAGTTGTCCGTCTCACTCGTACAAAAGTTAAATTTATATTTTTATCTCACGTTTTTCGTGCATATAAAATATGTTTCATCGTGGAAAATACTCTTAATGCTCAAAAAGTTTTACTCTGCAGTTATAAACATTTCAAGTTTAAACCAAAAATGTGTAAATAGTAACTGTTGGTTCAAAACGAAAACCTGTGTGTTTAAAATTTTACAGGGTTGGTATAAAATATAAACTGGTTAGTTTGAAATCAAATAAAAAAATTTAAAAAGCTTTTTTTTATTTAAAATAATAAGTCAGTGATTTCCTGATCTGATCAGTTAGGTATTGGTTTTTGTTGAGCAGATCCAAAAACCTCCCTATTATACAAGCCATATTCATTGCATACTAATGTATCGTATTTTAACACTGCGTTCGTATTATAAGCAAAACCCTCTCTATTATACAAGCCGTCTTGTAACTTTATATGGATTATTTTCAAAACCCTCTTTACTACAAGCCATATTCATTGCATACTCATGCTATTTAATCATAAACACATGAGAATGTATTGTAAGTAAAAAACGTGTCGATATTTGATTTAGAATATAGTTTAAAATAAAATAAACATTTTCGTACTATAAAACAAAAGAGAATAAAAATTGTTTAAAAAAAATTTATAAGGCAAAATTGATTTTATCTCTTTTCTATACAAAACACAAATAATAAAAGAAGAGACGAAAAAATTCTCATTTATCAAAACCAACACAAATGTATACACAAGCCATGAAGATGCGATTCTTATGCAAAAAAGTGACTACTATTCCTTAAGAATAAGTGTTGTGACGTAGTATAATTTGTATATACTTTTATTATATGCTTTGATGTAAATAAAAAAGGAATACGAATGATGGAACAACAGTATGTTGCGCTCTTTATGACAAAGCAAAAAACAAATTTATTATTTAACGAGAGAGAGAGAAGTATTGTTATTACTATAATAGTATATAGTATAGTATATAGTATAGTATATACTTCATTATATACTATCAGGGCAAAATATAATTTTTGTTTCGTTTTTTTTTTATTTTTTAGAAATGTTATATACTTTGAATTTAGCAAAGTATGAACAGTGCAAAATATAATTTTTTGTTTCGATTTTTATTGTAGTCAAATTCACTAACACATATCCAATTAGTAGTCATAATATGTTTTCTTTAGTCAAGCTTCATGGCTTGTATAATCATACAATAGTGTTGGTTTTGCATTTATCAAGAAATGAGAAAATGTAGGAATGAGAAAATTATACATTTTTTGGGTTGGATTTTCATACGCCAATACACTCAATTGTGAATATAGGTTTTGTTTATCTGTGTCAACGAAAATTACAAGACGGCTTGTAATAAAAAGGGTTTTAAGTTTTTCAGTACTATTACTGATGTAGGATGTAAAATGAGAAGTAATCTGCGTGCACGAGAAATCGAAGACGGTTTGTATAATAGAGAGGGTTTTGAACAGCTGTATCATTCCAGTATTCCACCTCCACCATTAAAATTGGTATGTTGCCCAATTGACTAAAAAAAGATATATAAAGATTGTTTACGATGAAAAGAGATGATATTTGCTTCGTTTCATTGTAATCGGTTTCGAACAAGCTCAACGTCAAGAGAATATTGTTGATTTGTGAATTAAATTTGATATACAAATTAAAAACTCCGCTCTCTCATCAGGCTGCAGCGGCCAAACCACATAAATGTTACGGTGCATACTAGGTTTTTATATTTCATATGATCACGTTGTTCTAGTAAATTATAAAAAACTATAATGAGTTCAATTTTTTAATATGGACAAGTTAACTCTTTTATTTTTTTTTTTTTTTTTTTTTTTTTTTTTTGTTGAGAACCATTATGGACAATTTTAAATCTTTTATGTTTTAAATTTTAATATTTAAAAGAAAATTTTGGATTTTTGAAAAATTGTATGTCTAAATTTAGTATAACCAAATATAAAATTGTTTAGTGCGTAAAATCAAACGGTTAGAGTTTTCTTTATTAGTTGCCAAAATTTAAAGGATTTATTTCAACTGTTTTTTGGTTTTATTTTAGATCAGAACTTTTTATGTTTAAAATTATTTCTTTATAGTTTTAAATAAGTTTTAAACTTTTAAAAGTTTAAGAATTGGCATTGAATTGTTTAATTATTCTACAAAACTTTTGTGGTTTTAACAAATGTTTTAAAGTTAATTTCAATTTATTACCGTGTATGATGAGGTAGGACATTTGCTCACTCGGTGCTACCATTTCGTAAAAATCGACTCCATTTGTGAAGTTCCAACCAATGTAAGAGCATTTATCGTTCAAGGTGTCCAAGTTGCATTGATCACGGAAGAAACGGTTTAACGTCTTGATTTACCGTTGTTTGCCTCAAGCCTCATTTCCGATCCACTTTTAAAATATAATATTAAGGGCATACGTGTTACTAAAGACTTCAGAGAATGTCCCCAAGCAGCTTATTTCACGATGCCCAACAGATGGAAGAAAATAGTTTAAGCGGAACTGACGTTTGACATCACAGCCCTGATTGACCTCTTTCTTAGCATCTGCTCTATAAATTGAATTCATTGGCGCTAAGATCATCAAAAAAAAAGCAAGCACAATTAAATACAGCCCCGGCTGGTTCAAATCAATGGAGATTAAGAAGCAGTTGTGGTCCATTTAAGTAATAAATCTGAGAGATATTTGAAGAGATTCTGGGAATTAGAGGAGATTCCAAGTAGAGTCTAACTACTGTTCTAAAACTGATAATGAGTGTGAACATTCATTAAAAAAAATTAACCACGAAAGAGTTGAGAGAGCTTCGGCCCAGAAAAGATTATAAAGATTGCATATTTTCTCGCAAATAACTGAAATAAGTGAGGCAAAGATGGGCGATATATCGTACAAATTCACTTTAAGGAAGCTCAATTGGATCTATTGGGATACTCTAAACAGCAGGCACTTTGACGTTTCTTACCGCATGTGCTTCCTACCAAATAGTGGGAATTATTTCAATAACTTTGCGAAAGTAGAATTATTGGCAACAAAATGGACCCGATGTAATTTTGGGAAATTACCTGGCTTGAAAAAGCCTGCACACCTGTAAGGAAAATCAAATGTGACATCAGCTTGCAACAGTTACACTGACAGTTTTGTTGGTACATTTCTAGCTTAAATTGACGAGATTCTCTTGTTTTCTTCCATGAGTTATATGAGTTATATGAGTTATATGAGCTATATGAGTTATATGAGTTATATGAGTTATATGAGTTATATGAGTTATATGAGTTATATGAGTTATATGAGTTATATGAGTTATATGAGTTATATGAGTTATATGAGTTATATGAGTTATATGAGTTATATGAGTTATATGAGTTATATGAGTTATATGAGTTATATGAGTTATATGAGTTATATGAGTTATATGAGTTATATGAGTTATATGAGTTATATGAGTTATATGAGTTATATGAGTTATATGAGTTATATGAGTTATATGAGTTATATGAGTTATATGAGTTATATGAGTTATATGAGTTATATGAGTTATATGAGTTATATGAGTTATATGAGTTATATGAGTTATATGAGTTATATGAGTTATATGAGTTATATGAGTTATATGAGTTATATGAGTTATATGAGTTATATGAGTTATATGAGTTATATGAGTTATATGAGTTACATGAGTTATATGAGTTATATGAGTTATATGAGTTATATGAGTTATATGAGTTATATGAGTTATATGAGTTATATGAGTTATATGAGTTATATGAGTTATATGAGTTATATGAGTTATATGAGTTATATGAGTTATATGAGTTATATGAGTTATATGAGTTATATGAGTTATATGAGTTATATGAGTTATATGAGTTATATGAGTTATATGAGTTATATGAGTTATATGAGTTATATGAGTTATATGAGTTATATGAGTTATATGAGTTATATGAGTTATATGAGTTATATGAGTTATATGAGTTATATGAGTTATATGAGTTATATGAGTTATATGAGTTATATGAGTTATATGAGTTATATGAGTTATATGAGTTATATGAGTTATATGAGTTATATGAGTTATATGAGTTATATGAGTTATATGAGTTATATGAGTTATATGAGTTATATGAGTTATATGAGTTATATGAGTTATATGAGTTATATGAGTTATATGAGTTATATGAGTTATATGAGTTATATGAGTTATATGAGTTATATGAGTTATATGAGTTATATGAGTTATATGAGTTATATGAGTTATATGAGTTATATGAGTTATATGAGTTATATGAGTTATATGAGTTATATGAGTTATATGAGTTATATGAGTTATATGAGTTATATGAGTTATATGAGTTATATGAGTTATATGAGTTATATGAGTTATATGAGTTATATGAGTTATATGAGTTATATGAGTTATATGAGTTATATGAGTTATATGAGTTATATGAGTTATATGAGTTATATGAGTTATATGAGTTATATGAGTTATATGAGTTATATGAGTTATATGAGTTATATGAGTTATATGAGTTATATGAGTTATATGAGTTATATGAGTTATATGAGTTATATGAGTTATATGAGTTATATGAGTTATATGAGTTATATGAGTTATATGAGTTATATGAGTTATATGAGTTATATGAGTTATATGAGTTATATGAGTTATATGAGTTATATGAGTTATATGAGTTATATGAGTTATATGAGTTATATGAGTTATATGAGTTATATGAGTTATATGAGTTATATGAGTTATATGAGTTATATGAGTTATATGAGTTATATGAGTTATATGAGTTATATGAGTTATATGAGTTATATGAGTTATATGAGTTATATGAGTTATATGAGTTATATGAGTTATATGAGTTATATGAGTTATATGAGTTATATGAGTTATATGAGTTATATGAGTTATATGAGTTATATGAGTTATATGAGTTATATGAGTTATATGAGTTATATGAGTTATATGAGTTATATGAGTTATATGAGTTATATGAGTTATATGAGTTATATGAGTTATATGAGTTATATGAGTTATATGAGTTATATGAGTTATATGAGTTATATGAGTTATATGAGTTATATGAGTTATATGAGTTATATGAGTTATATGAGTTATATGAGTTATATGAGTTATATGAGTTATATGAGTTATATGAGTTATATGAGTTATATGAGTTATATGAGTTATATGAGTTATATGAGTTATATGAGTTATATGAGTTATATGAGTTATATGAGTTATATGAGTTATATGAGTTATATGAGTTATATGAGTTATATGAGTTATATGAGTTATATGAGTTATATGAGTTATATGAGTTATATGAGTTATATGAGTTATATGAGTTATATGAGTTATATGAGTTATATGAGTTATATGAGTTATATGAGTTATATGAGTTATATGAGTTATATGAGTTATATGAGTTATATGAGTTATATGAGTTATATGAGTTATATGAGTTATATGAGTTATATGAGTTATATGAGTTATATGAGTTATATGAGTTATATGAGTTATATGAGTTATATGAGTTATATGAGTTATATGAGTTATATGAGTTATATGAGTTATATGAGTTATATGAGTTATATGAGTTATATGAGTTATATGAGTTATATGAGTTATATGAGTTATATGAGTTATATGAGTTATATGAGTTATATGAGTTATATGAGTTATATGAGTTATATGAGTTATATGAGTTATATGAGTTATATGAGTTATATGAGTTATATGAGTTATATGAGTTATATGAGTTATATGAGTTATATGAGTTATATGAGTTATATGAGTTATATGAGTTATATGAGTTATATGAGTTATATGAGTTATATGAGTTATATGAGTTATATGAGTTATATGAGTTATATGAGTTATATGAGTTATATGAGTTATATGAGTTATATGAGTTATATGAGTTATATGAGTTATATGAGTTATATGAGTTATATGAGTTATATGAGTTATATGAGTTATATGAGTTATATGAGTTATATGAGTTATATGAGTTATATGAGTTATATGAGTTATATGAGTTATATGAGTTATATGAGTTATATGAGTTATATGAGTTATATGAGTTATATGAGTTATATGAGTTATATGAGTTATATGAGTTATATGAGTTATATGAGTTATATGAGTTATATGAGTTATATGAGTTATATGAGTTATATGAGTTATATGAGTTATATGAGTTATATGAGTTATATGAGTTATATGAGTTATATGAGTTATATGAGTTATATGAGTTATATGAGTTATATGAGTTATATGAGTTATATGAGTTATATGAGTTATATGAGTTATATGAGTTATATGAGTTATATGAGTTATATGAGTTATATGAGTTATATGAGTTATATGAGTTATATGAGTTATATGAGTTATATGAGTTATATGAGTTATATGAGTTATATGAGTTATATGAGTTATATGAGTTATATGAGTTATATGAGTTATATGAGTTATATGAGTTATATGAGTTATATGAGTTATATGAGTTATATGAGTTATATGAGTTATATGAGTTATATGAGTTATATGAGTTATATGAGTTATATGAGTTATATGAGTTATATGAGTTATATGAGTTATATGAGTTATATGAGTTATATGAGTTATATGAGTTATATGAGTTATATGAGTTATATGAGTTATATGAGTTATATGAGTTATATGAGTTATATGAGTTATATGAGTTATATGAGTTATATGAGTTATATGAGTTATATGAGTTATATGAGTTATATGAGTTATATGAGTTATATGAGTTATATGAGTTATATGAGTTATATGAGTTATATGAGTTATATGAGTTATATGAGTTATATGAGTTATATGAGTTATATGAGTTATATGAGTTATATGAGTTATATGAGTTATATGAGTTATATGAGTTATATGAGTTATATGAGTTATATGAGTTATATGAGTTATATGAGTTATATGAGTTATATGAGTTATATGAGTTATATGAGTTATATGAGTTATATGAGTTATATGAGTTATATGAGTTATATGAGTTATATGAGTTATATGAGTTATATGAGTTATATGAGTTATATGAGTTATATGAGTTATATGAGTTATATGAGTTATATGAGTTATATGAGTTATATGAGTTATATGAGTTATATGAGTTATATGAGTTATATGAGTTATATGAGTTATATGAGTTATATGAGTTATATGAGTTATATGAGTTATATGAGTTATATGAGTTATATGAGTTATATGAGTTATATGAGTTATATGAGTTATATGAGTTATATGAGTTATATGAGTTATATGAGTTATATGAGTTATATGAGTTATATGAGTTATATGAGTTATATGAGTTATATGAGTTATATGAGTTATATGAGTTATATGAGTTATATGAGTTATATGAGTTATATGAGTTATATGAGTTATATGAGTTATATGAGTTATATGAGTTATATGAGTTATATGAGTTATATGAGTTATATGAGTTATATGAGTTATATGAGTTATATGAGTTATATGAGTTATATGAGTTATATGAGTTATATGAGTTATATGAGTTATATGAGTTATATGAGTTATATGAGTTATATGAGTTATATGAGTTATATGAGTTATATGAGTTATATGAGTTATATGAGTTATATGAGTTATATGAGTTATATGAGTTATATGAGTTATATGAGTTATATGAGTTATATGAGTTATATGAGTTATATGAGTTATATGAGTTATATGAGTTATATGAGTTATATGAGTTATATGAGTTATATGAGTTATATGAGTTATATGAGTTATATGAGTTATATGAGTTATATGAGTTATATGAGTTATATGAGTTATATGAGTTATATGAGTTATATGAGTTATATGAGTTATATGAGTTATATGAGTTATATGAGTTATATGAGTTATATGAGTTATATGAGTTATATGAGTTATATGAGTTATATGAGTTATATGAGTTATATGAGTTATATGAGTTATATGAGTTATATGAGTTATATGAGTTATATGAGTTATATGAGTTATATGAGTTATATGAGTTATATGAGTTATATGAGTTATATGAGTTATATGAGTTATATGAGTTATATGAGTTATATGAGTTATATGAGTTATATGAGTTATATGAGTTATATGAGTTATATGAGTTATATGAGTTATATGAGTTATATGAGTTATATGAGTTATATGAGTTATATGAGTTATATGAGTTATATGAGTTATATGAGTTATATGAGTTATATGAGTTATATGAGTTATATGAGTTATATGAGTTATATGAGTTATATGAGTTATATGAGTTATATGAGTTATATGAGTTATATGAGTTATATGAGTTATATGAGTTATATGAGTTATATGAGTTATATGAGTTATATGAGTTATATGAGTTATATGAGTTATATGAGTTATATGAGTTATATGAGTTATATGAGTTATATGAGTTATATGAGTTATATGAGTTATATGAGTTATATGAGTTATATGAGTTATATGAGTTATATGAGTTATATGAGTTATATGAGTTATATGAGTTATATGAGTTATATGAGTTATATGAGTTATATGAGTTATATGAGTTATATGAGTTATATGAGTTATATGAGTTATATGAGTTATATGAGTTATATGAGTTATATGAGTTATATGAGTTATATGAGTTATATGAGTTATATGAGTTATATGAGTTATATGAGTTATATGAGTTATATGAGTTATATGAGTTATATGAGTTATATGAGTTATATGAGTTATATGAGTTATATGAGTTATATGAGTTATATGAGTTATATGAGTTATATGAGTTATATGAGTTATATGAGTTATATGAGTTATATGAGTTATATGAGTTATATGAGTTATATGAGTTATATGAGTTATATGAGTTATATGAGTTATATGAGTTATATGAGTTATATGAGTTATATGAGTTATATGAGTTATATGAGTTATATGAGTTATATGAGTTATATGAGTTATATGAGTTATATGAGTTATATGAGTTATATGAGTTATATGAGTTATATGAGTTATATGAGTTATATGAGTTATATGAGTTATATGAGTTATATGAGTTATATGAGTTATATGAGTTATATGAGTTATATGAGTTATATGAGTTATATGAGTTATATGAGTTATATGAGTTATATGAGTTATATGAGTTATATGAGTTATATGAGTTATATGAGTTATATGAGTTATATGAGTTATATGAGTTATATGAGTTATATGAGTTATATGAGTTATATGAGTTATATGAGTTATATGAGTTATATGAGTTATATGAGTTATATGAGTTATATGAGTTATATGAGTTATATGAGTTATATGAGTTATATGAGTTATATGAGTTATATGAGTTATATGAGTTATATGAGTTATATGAGTTATATGAGTTATATGAGTTATATGAGTTATATGAGTTATATGAGTTATATGAGTTATATGAGTTATATGAGTTATATGAGTTATATGAGTTATATGAGTTATATGAGTTATATGAGTTATATGAGTTATATGAGTTATATGAGTTATATGAGTTATATGAGTTATATGAGTTATATGAGTTATATGAGTTATATGAGTTATATGAGTTATATGAGTTATATGAGTTATATGAGTTATATGAGTTATATGAGTTATATGAGTTATATGAGTTATATGAGTTATATGAGTTATATGAGTTATATGAGTTATATGAGTTATATGAGTTATATGAGTTATATGAGTTATATGAGTTATATGAGTTATATGAGTTATATGAGTTATATGAGTTATATGAGTTATATGAGTTATATGAGTTATATGAGTTATATGAGTTATATGAGTTATATGAGTTATATGAGTTATATGAGTTATATGAGTTATATGAGTTATATGAGTTATATGAGTTATATGAGTTATATGAGTTATATGAGTTATATGAGTTATATGAGTTATATGAGTTATATGAGTTATATGAGTTATATGAGTTATATGAGTTATATGAGTTATATGAGTTATATGAGTTATATGAGTTATATGAGTTATATGAGTTATATGAGTTATATGAGTTATATGAGTTATATGAGTTATATGAGTTATATGAGTTATATGAGTTATATGAGTTATATGAGTTATATGAGTTATATGAGTTATATGAGTTATATGAGTTATATGAGTTATATGAGTTATATGAGTTATATGAGTTATATGAGTTATATGAGTTATATGAGTTATATGAGTTATATGAGTTATATGAGTTATATGAGTTATATGAGTTATATGAGTTATATGAGTTATATGAGTTATATGAGTTATATGAGTTATATGAGTTATATGAGTTATATGAGTTATATGAGTTATATGAGTTATATGAGTTATATGAGTTATATGAGTTATATGAGTTATATGAGTTATATGAGTTATATGAGTTATATGAGTTATATGAGTTATATGAGTTATATGAGTTATATGAGTTATATGAGTTATATGAGTTATATGAGTTATATGAGTTATATGAGTTATATGAGTTATATGAGTTATATGAGTTATATGAGTTATATGAGTTATATGAGTTATATGAGTTATATGAGTTATATGAGTTATATGAGTTATATGAGTTATATGAGTTATATGAGTTATATGAGTTATATGAGTTATATGAGTTATATGAGTTATATGAGTTATATGAGTTATATGAGTTTTATGAGTTATATGAGTTAAATGAGATATATGAGTTATATGAGTTATATGAGTTATATGAGTTATATGAGTTATATGAGTTATATGAGTTATACGAGTTATATGAGTTATATGAGTTATATGAGTTATATGAGTTATATAAGTTATATGAGTTATATGAGTTATATGAGTTATATGAGTTATATGAGTTATATGAGTTATATGAGTTATATGAGTTATATGAGTTATATGAGTTATACGAGTTATATGAGTTATATGAGTTATATGAGTTATATGAGTTATATGAGTTATATGAGTTATATGAGTTATATGAGTTATATGAGTTATATGAGTTATATGAGTTATATGAGTTATATGAGTTATATGAGTTATATGAGTTATATGAGTTATATGAGTTATATGAGTTAAATGAGATATATAAATTATATTAGTTAAGTTATATGGTTATGCAGTCCATAGTTCAAGATCATCTTATCTACATTGATATATAGAGTCTGAATAAATGCCTAATCTTTAAATCCTCTATATGCAATGCATCGGAGTAATAAAATTTGATGCGGGAATGCAATGTGGTGCAACAATAACAATAATAAATATTTTAAATGTAACGCCTAAAAATTTTAATAAACTTAATATAAAAACATGTATATACTTAAAGCATAAATTCTTGTATATGGTTAAACGCCCATTTACCATTAAATTATGTATGTGCAAATATAAATTGCGATAAACGTAATAAAATTAAATTACATAACATGATTATTTGAATGGTGCATATTTTCATATCCGCGTGATACACTGTCTTGTACTTTAATTGTTTGCATCTACGTACATCATGCACATTGCAAACCATTCATTGAAAATTAATTGGTTACGCCAATCTCAAATTGTATTACAGTATTAATTGCTTAAGAAGAGACCTTAAAGGAGAGTTCCGATGGAATTTTAATTCTCTTTTGGGTTACTTAATTTTGGTTATTAATCCCAAAGTTATATGACGGTTTTTAGATATAAATTTTACTTGAACCATACCTTATACGAAACACCTGGTTGCCTTTAAAAAGCATAAATGGACATAACAATTATAGTTGAAGTGATAATTCCAATGCCATTCATTGAGTGTATGCCTATAAACTTGCTTTTGGTTAGGTATAAACGTTCATTTGACATATAAAACGGAACGCCATATCGAAGATACTTTGTGAAATGGGCTTAGCAACCAAAATAATTAAACTCATATAATAGATCCGAATGCTGGAAAACGGAGTTCAATTCAAAGACAAGCCAAGATAAATATATCACCGAAGTACTATATTCGCAGTACTATATTGACAGTGTCATGTAAATTGACCAATAAATCATTTAAGACCAATTAGTCGAGCTGACAACACCTTAATGAACTGAACTATACCGCCGATATATAATACCTGGTAACCCACAAACATGCGCCGATATGTAAACAAATTGAATTTAAAGGTTATAAAATTATGTCATTAAATCGGAACCCACAAGAAAAAGGAAGATTGAAAACCAGAAATAAGCTGGAAATGAACGTTGCTAACCTTTTTCTATCCAAATAAGTTTCGCCTGTAAAATGATTTACAGATTATACAGTTCTTAAAATTCTTTTAGAATTATAGATGAATATTATTCATCTCAAGTCTCGATAATTAATTGAACAAACTTTTTGTTAAGATTTTTTACGGATTTCGATAAAAAATATAAATCAACTGGCCATTGATGGATCAACAACTTTTTTTTATGTAGGAAGTATATAACATTTATATGAGATTAAGGCGAACTGCCAATAAAACAGCACAAGTTTTTTTAAACTATTCGTAAATATATCCAACATTCTTATCACATCATACTCACAACAATTTAAGAAATAAAAAGTTATTACCGGTGAAGATAATTGTCTTCATAACTGTTCAAGTAACGCAGTCATTACATAAAAAAAAACTGATAGTTGTGTAATAAAAGTTTTTTTTACTACACTATCATCTTCACTGTAATAAAGTTTTTTGTTTGTACCGTTATTTTTGATTTGGCGTACACCCACAAAGTTCATCGAAAAAAAGGTTTCAATTTTTTTTTCTGTTAACGACTTAAAGTAATTTAAAGAACAAGTTTATTATATAAGATGTGCGCTCAAACCAAAACTACTTTTCATTTTAATTTCATTTCGATTAATCAAAATCTTAAAAACTGGAACAGTATAACAAGATGCTGTGAAAATGAAAAAAATAAAAAATGCCCCCCGAGATAATGTGAGGACCCGGTTGTAGATCTTCTGGCGCATATAACTTAATTGGAATATTTATGAGATGAAATTATTAAAAAAAAATTTAATTCGAAAAAAAAAATTGTGATAAATTTATTAACTCACAGAGTTAAGTGGATTTATTTGCGGTATGTTGAAAACACTCGTATGTGCAAGTCATTGAAAATGATTCAATCATTTCTTTAGGGCCGCTCAACAATTATACAAAAAATATTTTTTAATTAATCTTTTGACCCAGTCGTGTGTGGTCTTCTACGTCGTTTACCAAATGTAATGGACTGTATTGGTTTTATCTGTTGGTGGGTGGCTATCCGATAAAACCAAATTCTGGCTTAGATGATATTACAAATTTTTAGTTTTTTTTTTTTAACCGCGATTTAATTTTCATCGATTGATTCATTGCTTTGTAAGCAAAATTAAAAATTTTCTTTAATCATACGTGAAAATGTTAATACAATACGTGATCCAGATATATTAGTAATTTCGGGTAACATACCTAATCACAATTTGTCAAAAAACCATGTTAGACGTAGCTATTCGATTTCCAGAATAAATCACCCAACTTTTTTTTTTTAATCAATTTAATTTTTACACATATAGAAACGTTTGACATGTAATCTAGATTCGAGTAGATGGATTGATCGAAAATAATTTAATTTATCTGTTCAAAACCAAAAACTCATCTAAAAAATGAAAATCAAAAATTTTAACACATAAAAAAAATAAGCTAATTCTTCTTAAGTGACATGACAGTATTAAACAGGGTTGTTCAGGATTTAAACAGGGTCAAAATTATCGTCTCAGTAAAAATTGGATTATTTATGGTTCTCAAGGTGAGAACATGCTACTAATTTCAACTAGCAATTGCATGAGCTATTTCCTTTTCGGCATTCCTGAAGTTCGTCCCGTTGTCTGAATACATCTCTTCAGGGAATCCTCGTCGACTGCCTAATTATCGAAATACGAACATGAAGGCGTTACTTGACAAGTCGTGTGCAATTTCCAGGTGCACTGCATGTATGATCATGCAAGTTATACTGTAAAGTTTCACTTTGTTTCGCGCAATAGTAACTTCAAAGGGTCCAGAATAATCAACACCGCATATTTGATGAAGGACCCGGCGGTTGATTCCAATCGACATAAAGGCAGTTGTCCAATGGCTGGAACTTGTAGCATTGCCTTTTTGTTTTTGCAATGTTGTCATTCACGGGAGATTTTCTTTAGAATGATTTTAGATTTTCAAAATCTGTCCCGGATACTGCAGATAACTGTGTCGGTTCCCATGTGGTTATTTTTATCTTGTTTGGGCCATGTTGTTTTAGGACCTAGAGAAAATAGTGTCCTTTGAACCATCTTGAATTGTCGTCGAGATCATGATAATTTTTTTTCGTTGGTTGCGTCGTCTGCTACATTGTCGACACTTTAAATTGTTTTGCGAGTGACTTGATCCAACGAAGAATATTTTCTGAATCGCTAGATGGACATGATTATTTTCAATACGTCTCGTTTCGTTGGTCAGTTTGACAGGTTGATGATGTCTGGTTGTATTTTAATGAAGTTTAGGGGATACACAAATTTGTCGGCTTTGAAGTCCCACCTTATTCCTAAAATTCTCTCCATTTGTCAGTTCTAAAACAGCTGATGAATTGAAAATTCGTTTTTATGAACAGCAATGACTTCTTGAATTAGTTGAATCGCTGTTTGTTCATCTGTTGCGCCCCCAAATAATCGTCTATGCTAAAGATTGAATGATTCTTAATAATGTCGTTACATGCGCCTCTGGATATTCCGACATAAAATCTCTGGCGTTTCGATTTTTGCCTTCTTATGCCAAACACGGACCACAAATGGAACCGAAAAATGCCACCTGAATCTCAAAAACGTCAGGCTCTCGATGTCAATCCATTCCGAACTTCGCTCCGAACTTTGACTTGTTGCAACATTTCTTTGATGTCAGCGATTTTGTTCCACTAATTGAAGCTCTCACTGTTTTCGAATAATCCTGCTGCTTAACTTGGTTGTTTGTCCATTGTATTTTGTGTGTCATCGAATCTCAACTCGTTTGCGATGTCTTTATCGATTAGTGAGACTGTCGAAGCATCGTCCAACAACGCAAATGTCTCAATCGTCATTTTGGGACTTTTGAGTCTGACGAGCACTATTTTAAGCAACTGTCTATTGGCGTCTCGTTCACTTTGACGTTCCTGATGCTGCTTTCGATTTTGTGGAGCATCGGGGATATGATCGGCTGCAATTCTTGATGTCGCAACTTTTTCACTGTTTGTAAAACTTCAGCATATGTTTCGGGCTGAAACATAAAAAACAGAGTGGACTTTTTGTAACAAAGTTCCATTTTTGGTTTACGTCAGTCTTTTGGAATTTAACACAATCACTCAATATATATATGAACAGCTGTATTGCAGAACTGGCATGGCTTCCGGGGTATACGTCATATTTTTCTTGAATGCACCTTTTGCTTTGTGCTTGTCAGGTTTGACCTGTTTCTTTACTGAAGGTATCACTAGTTGACTCAACGCGTGGTCTTTTCTCCCATCCAACTCAAGAATTCTTAAATTTTGACTTTTGGCGGATCTTTATCAAGACGGCCAAAATACTCGATGAATTATATAGCTTGAGTGGTTGGGATCTTTAATAAAACGTTACGAAACAGCACTGGGTTTGGCAGAGGGTCATCCTCTTGTAGAATTTTTAATGTCGAAATCACACTTGTCAAAAAATCGTAGAAATCGACTATGGTTCCTGGCTTGCCTTCATTGTTTATCCAGCAAGTGGTTCACAATAAAATTAGACCGTCCGAGCAGATTTCGTAATATTGTTAAAATCTCGTTGAGGCTTTACGAATACTGACATTCACTCGTTGAATAGTTAAATTCCGCAATAAAATGAGGCCACTTCTATGGTTTTCCACTAAATATTGATTAATCAGGGTTAACTGCTTGTCGGGCGATACATTTTTTCGTTAAGCTGTCATGTTGGTTTGCTTCTTGGTTGAAATAGACAGGATTGCACCATTGAATCGCTCGTATTGTCTGTGGTTATCGACATTTACATTGTCGACTTCAGATTGTTGTCTGGGGTGAACTTTGGTTTGATTCCCGTATAAACATTTTTTTGCTTTTTCCCCATTTAGCTTTCGATGATATTCTTGCTGGTCTTTAATCCAATTACTAACCATTATTGTATCACTGTTGTACGATTGTAACTCATATGCTGTACTACAGCTGTCGCCTTCCTCGATGATCATTGCGATATCAAGTTCCTTTAGCAGTTCGATGAGTTTTTATTTATTTCTTTTTCGTTCTGAGGAGCTTCCTTTTCATTTTGTTTAGCTTCCATCATCGATTGCATTTTAATTTGTCTAATTTTGGGATTGCTGCCAATCGATCGCTTTGAATTTTTTGAACGCTTAGGTGGGCGCGTTGAATCTTTGTCATGGTTGTCTATATCAAACTGACAATATTTTCCATTTTGTCATAAAGGATGTTCTCTAAAATTATCTTAAATTACCAGCAATCATTCTGTGGATTCATTGACGGCTATCATGTGTCCCAAACTAGTATATTCCGATATGAAAAATTTATACATTGTCACAAATTTCTTTGCTTCTTTAAAAAAAATTCTCCATGGGAAATAACTTTCTGGACTTGTGGATGTTCAAATAGTAGGCTTACTTTGAATCGGCTAGTATCATCAGAGGTTGTGGTAGTTTCAAAAAGATTTTCGTATACCTTCTCTTCTTGTAATATGCTATTTGGGAAGCTATCAATTTTGAAGCTGTCATCTTTTGACATTTGACAAGTAAAAATTACGCAATTACTAAAAATGGTACACTACAAAAATGGTGAAAATTTTGCAAAACTAAAGCACGTTTTGATCGTCGTGAAGCACCTTCTTGGCCGGCAATAGTGAAACTGGTGGAAAAATTTGAGCTGTTGGGACAAGTTAGTGATGTGAAAAATCGAAGCCGTGTGCGTCGCTCAAGAACCACTGAGAATATTGCGGTTGTAGCCCGTAGTGTTGAAGAAAACCCAGGTTTGTTGATTCCTTGTCGATCTTTAGAATTAGACATTCCACAAACAACATTACACCGTATTTTGCATAAAGACTTAGGGCTTAAGGCTTGTAAAGTTTAGTTAACACAAGAACCCAAGCCGGTCGATCACCATAAACTTCGTATCTTCGCTGATTTGTTCCTTCAAAAGCATCAAAATGATACGGATTTTCATTGAAAAATCATCTTCAGTGAAGAGGTCCATTTTCACCTCGGAGGCTACATTAATAAGCAGAATTGTCGCATTTAGGGCTCAGAAAATCCAAGAATGATTGTTGAAAAGCCTCTCCATTCTCAACGTGTCACTGTTTGGTGCGGTTTTAGGGCTGGCGATGTGATTGGACCTTACTTTTTCGAAAATGAGGCTGGTGCAATTGTTACGGTGAATGGATTGTGCTGCCGAGCTATGATTAATGATTTTTTATGGCCGGAGTTGGAAAATATTGATGTAGACGACGTTTATTTTCAGGAAGATTTCAGCTACGTGCCACACAAGCCACGAAACAATCGCAATTTTGCAAGAAAAGTTTCCTGACCGTGTTATTCCTCGAAGAGGTGATCACAATTGGCCACCGAGATCTTGGGATTTAACACTTTTAGACTTTTTTCTTTGAGACCACGTGAAAGATAAGGTCTATACCAGTGCTCCACAATCGTTTCAAGGCCTTAAAGATGGAGTTTGATGTCGAACTGATATCTACGATCAACTGTCATGACAAAGACCCTGACTAAATGGCGTACAGCAAGCTTCGCCAATTTGCCTGGAATGCTTGCCAATAAACGACATCAAATATCAATTATCCTGTTGAGATGATGAAAGGTTTACTGATTCTTTTGACAGGTCAAGCACTTGATATTAAGGCAAAATGTTCCTCGAAAAAAATGTATTGACTCGCCTTAGATTAGTATAATATGCAGCCGTCAATGTCTCAGCCAAGCCATTTGTTATAGAAAGCTTTGCAATTAAACTGCTTTATGCATTGTCATCCAGCGTTAAAAACCTGGTAGAACTGAAAGTTTTATTTTTGGTAGACAGTTTTTTTTTTCAATTGAACGAGTTTTAGAAGTTTGTTGCAAGGAATATGGGTTGGAAGTAAATAAAGTTTTAATATGTCAATAAGTGTTCGTAATATTTACCAACAAGCAAGGTATAGTGAAAGTGGGGTTTCTATTTGGTAAACTTCGAAATGTGGCAAGTCTATGTTGTCTCTACTGATACTAAGATAATTTTAATTATTTCTCCTGTCAAAATGGGTGTGTTTCTTGGATAACTATAAATGTTAGTATTTTATATATGATTAATTAAAACTATAGGCGATACAATCAAAGTACATAAATTAAATGTTCGATAGACATGTATGTTGATGATCAAAATATGTAATAAAAAAAATGATCGTAATAAAAAAATCGATCACTTTTTTTTATTACGAAATGATTGTATAAATATTAATAAAATATTGAATTAAATAATTGTTTATACTAATGTTTAATTATATATCGTTTAGAAATTTCAAAAAAGATTAATTGCATAAATGAAAATATATGTACGTGTATGTACGTGTACGACTGTTTGGAATATGTAAATGTTTGATCGAGCGACTGTAGGCGATGAATAACTGGAGAATTAAATAACTTAAGAAAGAAATCTTTGTTTGGTATTATTTATTGCTCGAATTAATTAAATTATAAAATTTTTTAGGGCGGATCTGAATTTTCACTATATCTGCTGAACTATAAGAAAATCAAGATTTATTTTTGTATTTGGAAAAATATTTGCGATCGTCAATTAATCAACTTTACTATATTTCCGGAATTTTATCGTTTTTTTTATTTAGTTAGTTCTCATAAATAAAAGACTTATAAACGAGCATCCTTACAATTTTAACTTGGCTTATCGTAAGAGAGGACTAAATAAAAGCAGATTTTCACCCACATCCTTAAAAAAACTCTTTGTTAAAAATATCAAGAAAAATAATTATGGTTACCCCACCAAAATTAGTAACCCTACCCCACTCACAGCAGTGAGATACTTAGTTTATGATTGACATGTAGAACGTACAGTCGTAAAAAAAAGGTGGAAAAGCTGTTTTGAATTTCAAAGCGGTCGATAATCGTATGTGTAAAATACGTTTACATATACGACTAGCGAAACAGTCAATCACGCAACCACTGATGTAAACCAACCCAAATATAAATACTCATTTTACAACAACTTTGACACTGTTATCAAAGATTTATAATCCGTGTAAATTTGGAATTCACGCCCATGGAGAGAACATCAAAATTTGTTTTAAAAGGATGCTGGAAATTGTTTCCATTTAAGTGTTTTAATACGCACCACCATATGCTCTGCTTGAAACATTAGTCCTAATAAAAAAAGTTGCATTGTGACATTCAAGGAATTCAATGATTTGTTGGCCTTTTGAAGGCCATAAAAATACTGCTTTCCTACCTTAGTTAATGAAAGAATTTATTTGTTCGTAAACTGGCCATAACTGGTCTGCCAAGATATATTGGAAACAACCTATGGTAATTAGGTATTAACTACTTCAATAGTTAGTTGAATTTGACGTACTATGTTAGAATGTGAAAATTCCCTGATCAGGGAAGTATCGCTAATATTTTTTTAAATAATGGATGCCGAATTATTACAAATTATTAAAATGATGGGTGAAAGTCAGCGAATGATGACTTTCGATTCAAAAGCACCTGCCAGATCGCAAGGAGAAATTTGTTTATTGCGCTGATCACAATCTGCCTTTCGAATTGAAGTACCAGCAATACGCCATTATTTTTACTTCTGTGGCAGCTACGATGACAGTACTATATAAAAGATGGAGTTGCTGACAGAGAACTCTCGACATTCGATTATCAAAAGATAGCCATTATGGTTTATTATGCAGCACGAATGAATTAGATAAGAGAAAAGTTCGATATGCCAAATTGTACACCTGACGATTTCAGATGCACAGTCACTGGAGAAGCTTCTTAAGAGATGTAAAACGACGCAGCTAAAGCTTGACATACAATATTGCGACATGGTTAAACAGCCTTTAAGTCGAGATGTCGATGGTTTTAAGCCAAGACGTTATTACTAGTGAAGTGTTTTAGTATCACCACAAGCGAAATTTCCATGTACGATGTGTGGATTAATCCACTTTTATATATAGAACGCTCCTTCGGCGATAACCAGTGCTTTGATTAGACAAAACTTTTAGCTACGTCGAAGCCGTGCTGCGTGCATTTTTTGCGTCTGGACCCGTAGGTTGTCGAGCCAACAATTAACCACATGAAATCGGAACTGCAATTCGATTGCAGATCATGAACGGTTACTTCCAAAAGTAACTGAGGTTTGCTAGGATCACCGAATTTGGTCACGTGAGATAAGACAGTTCTGAGCCCTTCGGAGAGTCCAGTTAAACTTGAAGTATTTACCACACGACAAAAACTGCATGACCAGACAGATGTAGGTATGTGTTGCATGGCAGATTCAGATTTGAACATTCCGAGAAGTGATTGGATAAAAGCTTTAGATCTATGGAGCGTGCAGATTGCGACTGTCTGCAAATAAGGTTGAGGAAAAGAAAAACGCGAAAAAAAGCGAGGAAATCTAACTAAAATTTCTATCACTTTTTGATGATTGCCCTTTGGATTGTGCAGAAAAATGAAAGCCGGGAACAAAATCAATTTGTCGTAATAGACGGCCGGTGTTTTGTGCAGCAGCGGAAATAATCGAAAAGGAGCTTAAGAAATTGCTAATTTTTTAAGTAATCAGTCAGGTTGATTACTCGGATTTCGAGTAAACCGCATGCAACCGATGAAGACAGCTCTAGGCATTTCCTAAAAATTAATCAATAAAATTATGAATGGAGCTAAAGGCACTTCCCTTTCATTAATATTTTTATTGTTAGGGGGAGAGACGAGGAAGATCATTGAAACAACCTTTCTGAAGCGCATCCAAGAATACGGTTTCCGGCTTAAGCTCGCTAAGAGTTTGTTTAGCCAGAACAAGTTAGAGTTTTTGGGTCACATCGCTGCCCAAAATGGCTTACGGTCTAATTTCCACACCGAGAGACATCAAACAATTACAAGCAACCTTAGGAGTAGTTACATGATATAGTATATTTGTAAAACAGCTGACAGACCTTCGGTGTCGTTAGACGAACTGTTGAGCAACAATGATGTGAGTGGCAACCACCACATCACGAAGTTTTCGAGTAGCTTAAGAAAGTGGTTGCGTCGTATTTGGCGATAACCTATTCTGACATGAAGAAGAAAATCATGACATTGATGTTCGTCCTAAAAAACTTTCATCAACACACAAACGGTCGCAAATTTAAATTTCATCCTCAATCAAATGGTTATAGTCTGAAATATTCGTCATCTCATTGAAAACCGGATTCTGAAAGCTATAGAAGGAGAATGTAATACACCTTTGTTAGCTCTGGACAACCGATGAAAACCAAGTTGGACTTGTGTAAAATTAGAACTAACCATCGAATGGAGCGCAATACGAAAATGGAATAACATTTGAAGCGACACCATGGCACAAAGTGGAAAGAGCTCGAAGCGGGTGACAAAGTTCTTGTTCAAAGATAAGCGTTACTTTTTTTTCATTTACTTGACAAAGAAGACAATATTTTGTGAAACTCACTATTTATAAGGATTCCCGACTGGTGACATCCCTGTGATGGTACACAAAATATATTAATTTATTTTAATAAAAGATACGAAAATATGGCACTATCCGATAAATACTTTAATATTGTACCATCACACCTTTTCATTCGAATAACCTTCAACAGTAAAAAAAAATCGTAAATTTTGTATGTGAGTGGCCGGTGGGTATAATACACATTACTGTTAGTTAGTTTTCAATTTTCCATAAATACAATATGCCTATAAGACGTTCATATACCGTATATCAAGGAAAAATAATAGTTTCCATCTGTTTCAATTGTTTCAATGGCTTATTATGTCTTAGCAAAGAAGGAAGGACATAAACTTAAACAAACTGAAGAAATACGACAGTAAATGTTTTATATATAAGAAGTTGCTATATATAATTTGTATTTGCTTACGACTTTTCCCTCATTTTATGTTTTAATTTATGTCGTTGCTAAATTGATTTGAACATTTTTAATGGAATTTTAATCTTAATTTATAGTCAAGATCAAAAAGTAATATTATAAGAAAACTAAATACAAACAAACGATACATAGTTGAAGTAAAAAGGTCAATATTTATAGAATAACTAGGATGATATAAAATATATTGTATATATATCTATATATATATATATATATATATATATATATATATATATATATATATATATATATATATATATATATATATATATATATATATATATATATATATATATATATATATATATATATATATATATATATATATATATAAATATATATATATATATATATATATATATATATATATATATATATATATATATATATATATATATATCGTTGATTACACAAACACTTAAAACTCTTAATTATTAAGAAATCTGAACCGAGTACATCAATCTTTAATAATGCAACTACGCCTGCCAAATGGTGGCCCATCGTTCAAAGACCATTGCACCATCTGTTTAAAATCGTATAGTGTCTGTTTTAAATAATGTATAAATTCATTGACGAAATGTCACTATGGGCACTGCGTTAGGAGGCTATCATGGGTTTGGTCTACTCGATTGTTTCCATTTCAAGTAATCGAATTATGTTCTTAAGATTTCTTTAACATTAAAATAATGGCGATGGTGCTTGATAATGAGTCATAAGGTTTGTTTGCCATCATTACTGTTTTAATGTCCTGTTATCGAAAATTTCTACTAAATTTTTAGATCATGCTCAGAGCCAGATATTTTAAACTTTATCCTTTTTTAGGATATCTTTAAAAAAACTTAATGAAATAACATTCACCATTAAGTTCTTTGCATAACATAAGCCATTTATTGTCCAAAAATATATTTGACTCAAACCCAGTTCGTCCTTATTGCAGAAGAAAAAAAATAGATGCAAATTTGCAAGTGTTTTATGGTTGCTATATGTGCCATTTTGTTAGCGTGTTGAATTACTCAGAGTTGAAGATGGC
Source organism: Tipula confusa (assembly GCA_963556175.1). Classification (NCBI taxonomy): domain Eukaryota; kingdom Metazoa; phylum Arthropoda; class Insecta; order Diptera; family Tipulidae; genus Tipula; species Tipula confusa. The sequence continues at coordinate 198,899,768 of OY744476.1, read as the reverse complement.
ATTTGCAGAAATTCTTAGTTTCGTTTTGGATAAGGAATTTGTGATATTATTTGCTAAAAGGTTATTGTCACTTTTTTTTAATTTGGTAGCTACTCACATATACCTTAACAACCTTTATATTGTCACCTATTGCACGATTAAGAGACATTATCTTCACTCAAATGATATTCGTCCTAGTAGTATTCTCTTATACCAATATTAAAGGTAGTGCCCAAATCGAAATAATTTACTCAGTTAGCTTAAGTTTTTGGACAAAGTACTCCATTCAACCGTTATACATAAACTTAATTTAATTTTGAGTTAATTTCAATAAGGTTACAGTCTAACTTTCGGAACGTTCTCATTTTAAAATTATATATACTGACTCTATAAGCTTATTTTTAGTCACTTCCTGTGCACCCCAGGTGAGTTATTGTCCTTTGTGTGCTGATGACATTAAAATTATTGGACTTATCGTAACATTTCCAACCGCAGTTACCAGGATGTGGGTTTGGAACGTGATTTCGGAGTCATTTAGTTCAAATTCGGGACCACAAGGAAACAATCAGTGGGAAGCGTAAGGAAATATTCACAGGAACAACATAATAGGAGAATAACCACCCAGAAATCAAATGAAGATCCACTAAACACGAGAATTCAACCCAAAATTGCTGCATCATATTGCGGTGGATAAACCAAAATATCAGTCGCCATTAAAAAATTAATAGTTACTTGAAAAGATTGCAGCAGTAAAAAAAATTTCATGATTTTTACATGATTGCCGGATTGTTGCATAATATACGAGTTTCACATAGAAGCAAATAGAGTCACTCTCATCTTCAATCTGAGAATTTAGTACCTCGTTATTATTATTGAATGTTTCAATAACGATACAAAATGGGAAGGTCTCAATCATTGGCTGTTCTACCTCTTACAGAAAAAGATAAATCAAAAGAGACATCAATTGTGAACAACCCATTCAAATGTACGTATTCTTGAGGTACTGTTGCTGAAAAAATGAATAGAGTTCAACTAAATTTAATTGCACAGTACAGTATATTTGATTAGGTTCTTGGAGGGAAAGTAAGCTCTCCTGACACAAATACTGTTGTTCAAGCATTGCATTCAACAAAATAATTGTGAAGGGTTGGATATAATTTAAAGGTTCCGGCAATTGAAAAAAATTTACATTTCAAAAGTAGTAAAGCTGATTGTTAAGATTATACTAAAAACTAAAAAACTGCAAAGTAGTATGTTTTACAAGTATGCCCTAGTGCATTGATTGAGCCGCTAGTTCTCTTTCAAAGTGTTGAAAAATATTAACATAATGTTTTGTGTATATCGTGTGCGAATAATGAATTACCTGTTTCAATTATCTCGAACAACAACAAACTATAAATAAGAAAAAAATCATGGCCAATTATCGTTTTCATCTTCTGAGAATGATTGGTACTATATACTTTGAACGTGCAGCCTCTTGCGAATAACACAATATTCTAAATGATTTGATTGTAGCACCTGTTTTCAAAATTTGACCTATAAAAAATGTAATGTAAAAATGTAGTAGAATAACCCAGAAAATAACGCATTCAGAAAACTGAGAACGGATATAACTTCATTACATAACTAGCATGTGATGGCTTCTTAAAGTTTACATAAGGTAAGTAAATATTTAATTTGTACATTCTAACTAATAATTTTACTAGCTTCTCAGGTCCACAGGAGTTAACCTTTTCAGTAAACGCGATTTAATATTAGATTTGTACTATAATGGCCTTTAAAGATCTTTATACCTTGATTCATTGGTTGTATACGACGTATTTCCTATCGCTATTAGCCTCCATTTATCGGAACCAGGGTTGGGCGTTTTACATGTAAAAAACGTTTTCTCCATTTTACATGTAAATAACGTAAATTACAAAAAAATATGTATATTACAAAAATATGTAAATTATATTTAAGAAACGAGAATCCGTCCAGAAATAATTTAAAATATTGAATAAATGATACAAACATTTGTTTATAAGAATAACTTGCATTAGAAAATCCAATTAAACATTTTATTTAAATGGTTAATCATAATTATTTTCAACTTTTAGTTATCTACATTGAGACTATAAAAATCACATATCCTTCTACAATGTTTACGTCTTAAACTAGTTCTTATATTCGACAAAATAAACAACTAGTGACATAGTGCCATCTAGCTACATTTGAATAAACTAAAATAAAATATTTTTAAGAGTGCATATTTCTTTCAATATGTAGCGGAAAACTAATTGCAATTTGACGTTTAATAATAAATAAAATAATTCTCTGCAGTGAAATGAATGAAGTGAATCTATACTCGTTTGACTGGCTTTTAAATTTAAATCTTTATTAATTTCAAACAGGACAAAATCAACCAAATTATCACTAGCCGTCTCACCCTCATCAAATAAATGTATGCCTGAAATTACTAGCCGTATTCTATCCATTCGATAAAATGCCTATGCATTATGCCTTTGATGTCCAGTGTAGTAAAGAGGTAGCGAATATGATTATCGAATTTAAGCGTGGAACTGTAGTGAATTTTATTAATTCAATTTAATTTTTCTTACTCTAATTACAATTAATAATTTTTCATAACCTAAGTTTGCAGCAATACCATTATACTAACCTTACCATAGAATTAATACTAGATAAATTGATTAATACATTAATAATTAAATTTGGGAAAAATATTCTTTTTGAAACCCAGCAGTTACCATTCAAGGAATTCCATATGCTAACTCCTCTCACGAAAAACGAAGCGTTCATCAAATTACATTAATTGATAGCAGGTGTCAAGATTTCATTGTCAAAATATTTCTTATCATAGGAAAGTTGCACTTTATTTTACATTTATACATATGTACAAATATCACAATAAATAAACACAAATACACTACACTGTAGTATATAGTCAATTTTTCTTTAATTAAGAGATTTGGTAACAGATGGCGATAATTGTAATGAAAAAGTTGATTTATATTTTACAGTATGTATAAAATAATCGTTTACATTTTACATACATTTTACATGTAAAAAACCCAGTAAATTACATTTTGTAATTTAGACGCCCAACTGTGATCGGAACCATCAATATTGGCATAAAAAAGTGACTCTGTTCTATAAAATTTTGCCACCGACGCAATTTTCTTTTTTAATTTTAATGTCTTGTTCGGTGCTATTTTATAAAAAAAGATACTCTTCGTCGATATTATAGATGGCACTGGGGGTATCCTTCACTTCCATATTATTGGATTATGGCTATTTAAACCATTTTAATAAAGCAATTTTGATCTCTGAATTGAGTAATTGAACTAATGACTAAGCTTTTGGCTCATCTCTCAGATAATGCCGGGCCGACCTAGAACTTGGTTATAAATTTGATTAACTTGGTGACTTAATCAAAGAAATAAGAAAAAAATGACTTTCCAATGTTCCCAATACACACAAAATTGTAAAATGTTTTTAAATTACAGATACAAAAATTATTTAGCACGAAAATTAAATTAAATAAACGAAAAACTGACAAAATATAATTCTTACTCTTTTTAACTCTATTGAAATTATAAAAAAATCTAACTGATATAAAATTGATGAGGTAATTAAAAAAACAAACCATTAAAATGATTTACTAATATTTTCAATGAAAAGTTAACTTTCTCAATCCATTTTCACGTTTTTGGTCGTTATCTGATATTTGTTACAAATTAAATAGAACAAGTATTGGAATTTTATGTTATTTTTTTATGTTATATATATTTTATAAAATGAAAAATACAATTTTTATTTTTTTGTATTCTATATTTTCCTCATTTTATTTCATATTTTATAATAAAATATTCTAGTTCCATTTTTTTAGTGCAACTAAAAAATGGTATGTAGATAATCTAGTACGATTATTTTTTTTTTTGGTTTTTTTTTTTTTTGTTTTTTTTTTTTTGTTTTTGTCTAACAGCTCCATAAAAGTATTCATATACAACAAGATGGCTGAATTGAAAGGTAAATATAAAAGAAAACTTAATAAATAAATAAATTAAAATAATAAAATAATTAATTCGAGACATAATTAAATTTTTATTGTAGCAAAGCGTTAACTAAAAACTTCTAAAATACAATACGAGCTGTACGTTCAGTGTATAGAAGAAAACATTGAAATGAGCACAAAAAAAGATTCGGACGACACAATTCAATATTTATGAGATCGCTTAACAAAGCTGCTTAATGCAAGCGTTCCACAACGATCAAAAGATGGTTGGAAAAAGGTATAGTTCATAACCAACAAAATAATTTTGTGTTAGTTATTTGGTTTTTAGATTTTTGAAAATTGGTGTAATGGTCTACGTCACAAAAAACATCAGGAGGTCATTAATATAAATGACCAGAAATCATTGGATTTTTAAAGCCATTGGAGGAAAGAGTAATAAATTCATGGGAAGCAGTGGTTATTGAAGGTGTGTCCCAAATGGAAGCCGGATTTAACGAATCAATAAAAAAGCATAATTAAGATCTTATAGAAGATGCAGAGGACGCAGAACCTGTCAAATTACCAAGGCAGCCCCGGAAACGGAAACAACTTTTAAATGGTAATGGAATTATTTACAATTGTTTAGTTTAAGCTATGAAGTTAAATTGATTTAATATAAACCAAAAATCATTTGCTGATTCTGAGTCAGTAGGTACATCCTCGTCATTATGTAAACTTGTATAATCTTCTGCTTCGTCTTCAATATCTGAATCTGCATCATTGTTGTTCATATTAATATTAAAATTGTGCAATGTACAAAGAGTATATATATAATTTTGTATGCCATTGATTGTAGTGTAACGTTCTGCGTCACAGCAAATATCGAAAACGGGATTTTAGCAATCCAAAACATTTCTCTATTATATTCCGAGTCTGAATAAATTTTTCATTAAATCAATATTGAATAGTTCCATTTTGTGTATTTGCATAATTTGTCAGCTACGAGGCAACCATCTATAGCCCCAATAACCCCGGGTATTTGGAATTTCTCAAGAAATTTGCTTTGAACTTCTGCCTGCTCCAAAAGACTTTGTGGAAACTTAATAAAATCATTCATAATACGTTGAACGATTAGTTTGGTAATTTCCGTAACCGCCTGAGAAACACTGGGTTGAGAGAAAGCAATTTGTTCGCATCTTCCTATGGATACTTGATAAGATCCATGGCCATAGAAGTGTAACGCACATAAAAGTTTTAATTTAAATGGAATATCTGTCTGCCGAGATTTTGATTCCAATTTTTCAATTATAAATTGTACAGCAGGTTTTGTTAATCTAAACAATTTCGTAAATTTCACTTGCCGTAACTCATATGGATTACTTGTATCTCTGAGGTATTTTAATGAAAATAAATAATTTATTGCAATATTTTGGAAATATACAAACCTTTTTCGTTTCTCTTCCCTTGCTAAAATGATCGCAATCAAATAATTTGGTGGCATTTTACCTTTTTAATTTATTTTCCCCAAAAATTAAGCTTGGCTTAGGATGAAAATAAAATTGTACAATAATTTTTTTGTACTGCGACTATAATTTTCACATAAAATCTTGTAAAATGGACAAATTTGATACTTTTATTTTTGACAGGTATAACATAAAAAATAAAATAACATAAATATATTTTCGGCCGTCAGAATACAAAGATTTAATTTTTTAAAATAACATAAAATGATAAAATGTGTATCCGAGAATCGGACTCATTAATTATAATATGTTGTATACTACAGTAAAGAAACGTATAAGTGAAAATCTATCAGGAAGAAAATCGGATATCACGAACTTGTATCGGATTGTTTATATAACTAAAAGCCATATACATATATTATGTTTGCCTTAAACCAGTCAAATCTACGATAATTCATGACCTATGTAAAATTGAATATCTCTATCTTATACATAAATCCAATATTACATAATTCCAATAAAAGCATAATCATTCTTATGCTATGTTATGTATTCTCATTTTCCATAGCCCGGAGTATATTGAGTACAAAATCAAATTTGTTCATTGTCCTTTGCGTTTTTCTTTTCGCCAATGTACTACACAAAACATTATGTTGATAATCAATCGTAAAAACATCAACCGGCAACATAGGACAACAAAAAAAAAACAAATGAATGATAATAGACGAAAATCGTTCATTTCCTTTCCTACATCCTTTTATATTGTCCTACTACACACCTACTGCTACTATCGCTATAATATTTATACGAAATACTTATACAAAAGCTTGTTGTGCTTTATTTCGTCTTGTGGGAGTTAAGGACAAAAATAAAGACGGGCAAGAGACGACATAAAATACATAAAAACGCAAAAATTTCCAAATTAAATAGAAACAACATCCTCATACCAAATCTACGTATACGCATAAAATACTAGCAGAGAGACATACAGCCACACAGTGATATAGATAAAAAGCGGAAAATTTCGATGAACCAATTTTTCATCATTGTCGGATTGCTTTTTTTATGGCTTTTTCGTAGATCCTAGGATTTTGATTAATCGCATAGAAATTTTTAAGTTTTTTTTTTTTTTTGTTGTATTTAAGAATTTTATGTGTTGTGGTGTGTGTGTGTACGGGTTTTTAGGGAGTTTTAGGAAGATAATTGAAATTTAATGTGGTACGCACAAAAGTACTTGTGGATAATTTTTATTATGTTGTGGTGTCGTCGCGTGGCATGTTATTTTCCGGAAACTCATCGTAATATATAAATCGTTGGTGCATATGTTTGTTACCGCAAATCTTTAGAACCTCGTGTTTGACACCATATGTTAAACATATTGTTTGCTAATTCCCATTGTTTCCTAATTGCCTTTTTTCAAATTTTGTTGTAGTTGACCCCGCGTCAAATCGAGCCATCACCCTATCAGTAAAACTACTCTTTCAGTTCCTCTTTCATTTGATCTACGTAATGCTGGTCACATATAACTGCTGAAGCAACAGCTCCAAATTTACAATTTCCTTGTAATGATAGATTCTTTCCAAAAATACACTTGGTGACACTCCCATTGCATCATGCACCACCGATCGATAAATCATCCAAAACTTCGGTATACACTGATCCCAGTTTGCTTAATTCTTTTCCACGTGTTATTCCAAAGCTGTTATTTATTTCGAGCATCTGACATATATTTGCTGAAAGGTGGCCAAGCAATTGTTACCAACTGCATCAAATATCCTCGTATGCTTTCTGATTTGAAATTGGATACATCTGGCCATTTGTTTCATATTTATTGCCACACTCAGTAGTTGGAAATAGTCCTGCTACATCCATCAATATTCTTCCGCATGTTACAGCCACATATTGGTCACTTTTTTGACGTCACCCCACTACCAACTGACAACCCTCTGTTTACACACCAGCCAGTGGAACCTTTGTCGTATCCTAGTGTCTTGTTGAACGCCAAGATACTTTTGATACTCCATGATACTACGATGAAAATCTCAGCAACTTTGTCTGTAATTTAATTCCTTGTAGGCTTCTCTCCTTATATTCTATTATAGTTGACAAATCTACATTTTATAGTTACCCCTTTGTGATTGTGTCCTCGGTCAACTCTTCATTAGGGAACACCACCAGCATGAGCGTCATATCGAAGATGTCCTTCTTTTTCCTTAAAAGTTTACAATATTTGCATTCGACTGGATATGACCGTCTTGATAATGCATCTACATATCAATTTGCGATTTCTTTTCGATGCTCTATCTAAGTTTAACAACGCTGTCGTTTTTGGTGCTCTCATTTTTGTCCATTGCCACATTGCTTGTTCGCTGACTATGGAATGGTGATCTATCCCTCTACCACGTACACCCCCGTGATATGCGACTCTCTTTGTGAGATATCCAATTTTGGTCATTCCAGGTTATTCAAGAAGCGCTGCTGATGTTTCTATGAGGTGTAGAGAAATCGTAACACTATTTGTAGCTTAGCTTTTTCTATGTGCTCCTCATAAACCACATTGTTCACCCTGATGATGACAGCGTTTGGTTCTTTCCAAGCACGTTGCAACTTTGCAGATTTTTTTGTTGCAGGTTGTGAAGCCATTCTAATGGTTATTTTTAAAAACGTTTGTTAGTTGTCCTAGTATATCCGTATTTCCTCTCTTATAAGTCGGTGTAGATTTTCTCCAAAAATGCTTTTTGCTGATGATATTTCCATTACATCATGTACCGCCGATCGATAAGCAATCCAGAACATCTTTATCCCAGTTGCATTGATTCCATGACCTTCGCTGAATAACTCTCCAACAACTCATTGAACTTTTCCATCATACCTTTTGACTTTTGATGCTAAAGAGGCGTTCGTATTTTGTTTATTTGAAATATCTGACAATATGTGTACTATATTTCTTGGAAGGCGAACTAACCCGTACTGCATACCTGAACTACCTTCCGTTCACTATTTGCCAGTTTTCCCATTGTACCCAATAGGCTTTTTTAATGGGAATCTGATCTACAATTTTACTCATTGTGGATCGATGTTATTTCGCCTTATATTGAATTGTGGTCCCTCCCTAATTGTTTCCTACGTCTATTCTTCAAAAGGTAACCCTTGCATGAACCAGATATCGAAGATGTCTCCCTTTTTCTCCATAGTTTCGCAAGGTTTGCATTCCACTGGATATTTCCGAATATCAGCGGTTCCCTTTCAAAGTCATAGATTTAAACTTCGTTGATGCAAAGTGTTAATTCTCTCTTTGGATTTTTAAAATGGAGTAACCATCGTAATGCTCCATGATTTGTACGTAAATAACATCGTCCTTAGTTCTTCGGAATCCCAGAAAACGTCGTAATTCATGTAAGTTTTTAGGTCTTGGCCATTCCTCTACTGCTGTAATATTTTCTTCTGCCAGGAAGAATTTGCAGGTTTACGGACTTAATTTTGATCTGACAAATTTTATCCGATCCAAACGCTTTAAGTGCTTGTCGAAGTCTTTGTTCATGAGTGGAGTCTTTTCAGTGCGCGTTTAATTTGCCACGTCGATATCCTTACACATTTACTGATGGACTTTTTTGATGGTTTTTGTTTTGTCTGAAAGTTTTAGAGTTCTAATTGGCAATCTGTCTTTGTTGTCTGGTTTTACTATGTCTTTTGCTAATACTACTTCATTGGCTCCTTTAACGTCTTTTACAACCAATAACCTGAGTGACCCAGAACCTAGCTCCCATCCTCTCTACACAACTGTTCCCGAGTTCAGTAGCAGTTTTCGTGACGATTGATTGTTATTCGCATTTCTGATGTTTCCGTACCATTTAATTGAAGTGGCTACTTGATGTTAACGTGGTTGAATACCTCTCGTTCAGTATCCAATATGAAGCCATTCGCCCTCATAAAATTCATTTATAAGATACAGCCACAATGTTTGCGACCAGAAATTCATGTCGAAAGTATGTACTCCCGATCTTTATGTTTACCATGTTTTTGCCCTATATCAATGCACTTCCTTCAGTCTATCTTTTACTTATGTGTTTTTTGGACAGTTGTGATGTTCTGGTATCCAGGGTAATAACGCACTATTTTCACCTACCACAAATCTAGAAACTGGGGTGACAATTATGGGGCAATCAGTTGAGGAGCTAGCTTCTTTCTAACGTCTTTTCTATGCGTAATCTTCGTTACATATCTTTCTTGTTTCAATCACAATTTCCGGTAGTCTCGTGAGATGTGGCTCAACACCTAAGCTAACTATTATTTTATCTGCATTTTGGTACCGTTTGCTCGGTGTTTAATGCTCTTGTTAGTATCTACCTTTAATCAGCATTTTTTCGTTGAAGGCTTTGTAGTGGTTTGTGGCGTTTTTTTTGTTAGTGCCCAAGCGATGGTCTCACGAAACACCATTGCTTGGTGTGTCGCCGAATCTCGTTTCTCATCAATAAATGCATCTATATCTTTGTCTCCTCAATTATATAATCAGTTACGAGTTAGAACAAAACTCAATCTTCAATAGAGCTATGGAGGTTTCGTTTTGTTAATGTGCTTGGAGAACTGGAAAAACAGTTTTGATTTCACTAATCTTTGGCATTACATATGGTAATATTGCATTAGCTATCGCATCATAAGTAATATCTGCCAATCTACTTAATGATGATGGAACAGCACATTTGTCCTTGAAATTATATGAAGACAGTCAAAGAAAATAAAATGCACCGTGCAACACTAAACAACATCCCAAGTTCTAAAAGCTCTAAAGTTCTAAGTTCTTCAAGCGATTTTAGATAAACAATTGCTCTAAATCGGCAGCTAAACCATGACTAATAACTAATAATGTGATTATTTTCCCGCACCGAGAGATCAAATCCGCTTCTACACAAAGGACAGATTGCTTGAAGCCAGATCGATTTTAAAATTAAAGGTCACTGGTAAAATTACAAACATACCACCTATAAGGGACGCTAATGGTCAAGTACTTACAACAGATGAAGCGCCGTTAAAGAGATGGAAAGAATATTTCGAAGAAGACGTCGTCGCCGACCCCGAAAATCTCCAGTCATCAATTGACATCAATAACGAAACTAGCAACACCCATCCACCAACGGAACGGGAAGTTAAAGATGTCATTAATAGACTGAAGAACAATAAGGCGGCTGGAACAGACAATATAACCGCCGAAATATTCAAAGGAGATTCATCTACAACTGCAAGCATATTAACACCAATAATCCAAGAAATCTGGAATTCTGGGAGAATTTCACTGAAATGGAAAGATGTAAGAACTGGCGAGGTATCTCCCTCCTCAACATAACAATAAAGATACTCGCAATGATCATCCTTGACAGAATCTCACCTACGATCAATGCAAAATTAAGAAACGAACAAGCTGGATTTAGACCAGGAAGAAGTTGCACTGATTACATCAACACAATCCGTATCATCACTGAGCAATCCAATGAATGGAATTCACTATTGTATATGCCCTTCGTCGATTTCGAACGCGCATTCGATACGATAAACAGTAACGCAATATGGCAGACACTTTGTGAAATAGGCATCCCAAAGAAATTAATTGAACTCATACAAGAAATGTATCGGGATGCTGGGAAGCGAATTCAATACAAAGGCAAACCAAGTGAAAGATACTACAACACTCAAGGAGTAAGGCAAGGTTGCGTACTCTCACCAATGCTGTTCCTAATCGTATTGGACAGTGTAATGCGGAAACTAGATAACAAGCCCCCTAATGGCATTCAATAGGGGTTAACTGGTAAACTCAAAGATTTGGACAACAGCTATCAGATTTAGCTAATGAAGTTGGTCTCAAAATTAATATCAAGAAAACGAAGGCGATGAGACTCAACACAAATATAACCACACCGATACACATCAACAATATACAAATTGAAGATGTAAATGAATTCGTATACCTTGGTTGCACAGTAACGAAAACAGGTGGAACAGAAGAAGACATACTTTCTGCCCTGAATTGAAAGCCGAGATATACGACGCACCTTTGATGAAATTTAGCCGGCACTTTGCCAACATTAATGTAATGAAGCTATAGTGTATCTATAATTATACAAACAATTGAAATACTAAATATATATAGATATTTATTTGAAGAGGAAGTTAGTCGACTATTGACCTGACTAGTCTAAATTAACGACTCAACATAATAATCTCAAACTATATAAATAATTCAAATATTTCAAAATTTCGACTTCACCATGAAGCAAATTCATCAACATGCAATATTTAGAAATAATTGTATTTTTAGTCAAATTTCTGTATAGTTTGGCAACCAAATTTGGATATAGTACATGCACAAACGACAACCAACTATCATTTCTTAATAAATTGATCACGTTCTAATGACTTTCTGTCAAATAGTTAAATGAGACATGAATCGTTAAAATTTTTATTTTATTTTATGGATTTGGTTAATTTGTGTGATTTATAGACAAATTTCTATTCGATGACATGGATTGAGTTTTAATTGGAGGTTTGTTTAATTTTTTATTGGTAGTCAATTAATTGTGCATATAGTTTTGTCGTATGTAATAAAACTAATAGGAATTTTTATGGTGTCCCGCGTCACTTGTTGTAAAAACATAATATGTTTCTGTCTTTAGAACATCTAACGTTTAGTTCGATTACACAAAATCCTGTAGAGCGCACTATTTGACCCGAAAAATGGGTGCTTTAAAAGCTTTAAGTGCTTTAAATATTAAAGCCCGGTACCCTGACATTTAAGGTTATTTAAGTCTTAGTTTTGGCTATCATACCTGAAAAATATTCTATTGGTGTGAATAGATCTTTATGAACTTTATGATTATGCGTTGGGCTCACGAAAGTTTTCGAATAATCCGCGTACTTCGGAACTTGTTACATCTAGAGTTAGCTAGGTTTTGAATAAGCAGATTAGTCTTAATCGATTTTTTAATCTTATATTTTATGGTAATATAAACTAAATGTTTTGTTTGTTTAATAAATGTTTGTGTCTGAACTCTGCGATCTTTTTCTGGGGCCGAAGTTCTCCCAACTCTTTTGCGGTTAATTTGACGTCCTACCTTACGCCGTTACCAGCCAAAGTGAGGACGCACGAATACAGGTTCGATTTTATATCCATCTGCGCATTGCTCCAGCCAGCCTGTACTGTCATGGACGATGGTTCGGCTCATGGATTCGGCACTCCAACAGGGGGTCATAGTTGTGTTCATCGTCATCACCGATCATAATCAGGTGATGAAAAATCCCTTTTGCAACCCTCCCCCGTTGAGATTCGAACCCGGTACCTCCCGTCCCAAACACCACAGCTTAAACCACTGCCCCAATTGCTCGGTAATATAAACTATTACTAAACCTCTGCCTCCTCTAGTATCTTTGTTGCCGCTGGTAAATCGAAATCATATAGCATAATGTGGTCGTGGTCACCGAGAAAGGTAAACCGCTTTTTCATCTTGTTTCCATGGCTTTTCACTTCGCTCTTGCCATATCAGTCAAAACAACCCAACGTTAGTTATTACCCTAGCAACAAGATTGAAACATAATCTTGGAGGAGGTTAACAAGATAGCAAAGAAAATAATCAAGACAGCAAAGGTAATAAAGATGATAAAGAAAAATACAAAGATAGCGATGAAAGTAATAATGGTGATAAAGGAAACGACAAAGATAAAGACAAGGATTATGACAAAAAAGGAGGTAAATATCCCAATAAAGGGAATGAGAAAAGTGATGGTAAAAAAGGCGATAAGAAAGTAGGAGGTAAAAAAGATAGCAAAGAGGATGATAAAGAAAGCAAAGCAGACAGTAAAGAAGGTGGCAAAAACTTGGTAAAGGAGGGGATGAAAAACACGACAATAGTGCAGGAAAAAGTGAAAGATAATGATAAAGGAAAAGACAAAGATAGTGATGAAAGTGATGGTAAAGGAAACGGTTAAGATAAAGACAAAAGAGGTGGTAAAACGCCTGATAACGGAAAAGAAAAAGGAAAAGGTGATGGTAAAAAAGACGATAAGGAAGGAGGTGACAGTGATGATGAAGTGGATGAAGGAAAACATAAAGGAGAAGATAAAATAGATAGTTAAGAAGATGATAAAGGAACCAATAAAAGTAACAAGGGGCAAAATAAACCAGGTGGCAAAAATGATGATAAAGGAAGTGATATAAAACCTGGCCATGAAGGAGGAAAAGGAGATAAAAAGGAACACGATGATGGTAAAAAAGGAACAAGTAAAAATAGTGATGAAGGGAAAAGCAAACATTATAATGAAGAAGACAGCAAAGATAGCGATAAAGGCGAAGACTATGGAAGTAATTCAGAAAGTGATGAAAAAAGCGACAGTAGTGTTAGGGACGGTAACGATAAAAAAGACAAGAAAGAAATTAGTAAAGAAAGCGGTAATAAAAATGATAAAACCAGTGAATCTGCAGATGAAAGTGATTCCGAAGCAAACATTGACGGTGATGTTAATAAAGAAGCAAGCGGCCATGTAAATCCTGATAAAAACAATGATAATATAGGGCATGCGAGTGATGATGGAACCTATCCATGTGGTATTCCATTATTTTTACACCTACCAACGGTGCGGCAAAATCCGAGTATTCGACCGAGTAATTCCAAATATTTGTAATATCTAAAGCTCATTTTTGATCGATTCCGCTAGTGCGAAAACACAGGCCGTCTTACAACTAAAACATTGTTTATCGTGGAAGGGACCATTACTATGGAAATGGATTACTCCACACCTTCGACATGGAAGTTTCGATTCTTTGGCCTCAGCTTTTGGCGTTTTAGCGTTTTGTTTAACTTTTTGCTTTTTGCTCTTTCCCTGTGAGTTTTAGCGTATTGATATAACACTTTACAATTAGAAACATCTGGACATAAAAACATCGACTTCTCAACTTTAAGGCTGCATAACCGTGTCCCAATATTGACGATATATTTTAATGTTAGCTTGGAATCAGGCTTTTATCGAACTGTTACAACTGTGGCAAACTTGGCAGTTATGTTGGGACAGATATGTTTACTTGCTATAAGGAGGAATAGATTGGAGTAATTTGTTGATGAAAATGAAACACAATATCTTATAAAATAGTATGATGATCAAGACATTGGAGAGATGTTTTTCATCACTTCATCTTGGAGTATTAAAAGGTCTCGCCGGACTTATGAGAGAAATTGAGGGACTTTCTGAGCTTGTTAAGCTTAGAAAAAATTAAAGTGAAAAAGCCCGCGAATTGTCAGATGCAAGTAGAAATATTGGGAAATTCCCTTACACTATATTTGAGTTGATAAAAATATTTTCTAGAAGATGCGACATAGTGCGGGAATGGGGTAATTCAAAGGATGTATAATGTCACTATTAAGGATTCTGAAAGATTTTATTTTAGATTTTAGTTTTAGCATGTGACGGAAGCTACATCATTTGAAAACGTTAGCACGATTGCAGTTAGCGGAAGGAACTAGGTTGTAACCAGAAAGACTTGGAAGAATAAAAGGGACACAATTTAAATATTCCTTGCGCTTAAACAAACCAGTTCTGGCCAATCTCAAGACAGGTAAGTCGTTTTTTTTTACTTTGAACAGTAACTAACCTTTTGCAAAAACAAAATTGTGATTTTAATTTGAATAACAGTATAAAAGTAGTCCATATTTAGGGGATGAGAGCAATCAATGAGCAAACCAACGTTCACACTAGTATCGAATAGCTAATTTTAGACAAAATGGAAATGGATAGTTACAACTACAGTCACGCGTTCTGATTATACCTGAGGTGGCGTAAAGTGTTCACCATAAATTAAATTTTTTAGTAAATAAAACCTCTTCAAGCCACTTTAAAACCCCGTAAATGTCAATTACACTCATATTTTAGATTTTTTTAATGTAGCAAAATATACCAACATACATAATATATTAGCAACATTCATAACATTTTTATGATACTATTTTAATAAAAGAAACAGAGAGAGAGCGAGATAGGGGCAGCAATAATCGTTATAAACGTTACGCCTAAAATTTTAATTAAATTTTAATACTAACATGGATATGCTTAATAGTAATTTAACATAAAACATTCTGGTTTATGTGTTAACGCCTTTTCATTATTAAAAAATATGTAACCAAATATAATATATTTGCAATAGGCATAATAAAATTAAATTATGAAACATACATTTAAATTATGTTGTTGTTGTTGTTGTTGTTAGTGGGATTATAAATTATGATTTTGCTTATTTATTTGTGTAAATAATCTGATATCTGTTCCTGGGATCGTAGCACGTCGTATATTTGAGATAATTTATGTTTTATTTTATAATTTCAGTAATTTCAAAGTCCGGAGATTAAACGTGACAACATTTAAATAATCTGGCAACAACCACTTGATCGTATTAGTGATATTCCTGGATAAACTATTAGACCATTAGGCTTTTCCTGTTAAGGGCAGCCAAAATATGAATTAAAATCGGATCACTATTACATGTTTTATAGGCAATTCATCTCTTGCCTGATTTTAATGCTCCAAAATAATTTATGAAAATTTATGAATATTTTATAGCAGTATTTATGCTGATGTCGAAAGTATTCGATTAAGGTATCAGACATCAAAATCGGACCTCTATTACGTGTTTTATTGGCAATTTACCCATTTTCACTGAAATATGTGGGCTAATCCCTTGCCTGATTTTCATGCTCCAAAATAATTTATGAAAATGTATGAATATTTTATAGCAGTATTTATGCTGATGTCGAGGGCTTTTGATTAAGGTATCAGTCATCAAAATCGAACCACTTTTACGTGTTTTATTGGAAATTCACCCATTTCCATTAAAATATGTGGGCTAACCCCTTGCCTGAATTTTATGCTCCAAAATAATTTATGAAAATTTATGAATATATTATAGCAGTATTTATGCTGATGTCGAAAGCTTTTGATTAAGGTATCAGTCATCAAAATCGGATCAATATTACGTGTTTTATTGGCAATTCACCCATTTTCACTGAAATATGTGGGCTAACCCCTTGCCTGATTTTTATGTTCCAAAATAATTTATGAAAATGTATTAATATTTTACAGCAGTATTTATGCAGAGGTCAAAAGCTTTTGATTACGGTATCAGTCATCGAATCCGGACCACTATTACGTGTTTTATTGTCGATTCTCCATTTGAGTGAAATATGTGGGCTCCTGATTTTTATGCTCCAAAATAATTTATGAAAATGTATGAATATTTTATAACAGTATTTATGCTGATGTCGAAAGCTTTTGATTAAGGTATCAGTCATCAAAATCGGATCAATATTACGTGTTTTATTGGCAATTTACCCATTTTTACTGAAATATGTGGGCTAACCCATTGCCGGAATATTATGCTCGAAATGATTTCTGAAATTGAATATTTCAGACACAAAATTCATTTATGTACCTTATCGCTTTAATCAAAGAGGGGGAGAAAAAGAGGGTCCAACAATAAATTTTAATAGGGCCATGCAGATCAGGATTTAAATGAAAATTCCAAATGTCATTTGGGAATCATTAATTTTGATGTCTAGTTCACGAACAAAATAGTTGATACCTGACCGTTTTTATAGGCGTATGCATCTATGTATTGTGATTCTCCAGTTAACATGTTGCCAGTTGGATTATTTTTATCTGTTAGCCGCTTAAAAGTTGTCATATGTTACGCACAAAGTCATGTCAACTATTTACAATCCAAACAGGTTTAAGTACATAACTTCATTAACAGCAATGAAATGAGCGATAGGTAAAACGACTCACAAAGAATTTAATAATTGCCATAGTATATTTGTAGCTAAACACACTGCTATTTCAAATGGAATGCTACACAACACATCATTAATTCCTTAGATAACAACAACCAGATATTTTTTTGCAACACACAATCCACTTATCACACACAACGATATAATCATTAATTATTTATAGTTTGTTACCTTATTTAATTAACTATATTTAATCATTAGCACAATCACACCAACAATTAATTAATCATTTTGCTAATTAGTTTTACTATATAGCTATTTTGCGCGTCCGCAAATCGTGCACACATTTCCAAGCCGACTTCAGAAAATAATTTAGAATACGAAAAAAAAATTCTATTCACCTGTTTCACCACATCCATCTCTGACTTATATACATCATGACAACATTTGTACATAAATTCTTCTTTAATTAGCGATTATCGTATTATACGATCGCTATTAATATATTCCATATACATAAAATATGTCGTCTCTGTGTATTGAGATCAAAATGTAAGATTTACAAAACGAAAAACCACAATTTCGTTAAATTAAGACAAAACGATCGATTTGTCATTGTGTTATAAAAAATATATTGCCCTAAAACTACCGAAAAATGTTAAAACAGAAGTTACATTCACCAAAGTAGTTTTTGTTCTTCTTGTGCACGTAAGACATACAGCAATAAGTTAAAGATGCAATTATTCATTTTGTAATTATATTTTTATATGTTCATATGAGTTTAACAACAACAACAAATTTAGTGAAATTACATGACATTAACAAATTTTCATCTTAAATAAGAAAATTAAAAATAAATTAAAAGTTGTATGTGCAGTAAAGATAAATGAAGTAGAAGTTAAATAAATATTGTTGACCGAGAAGTGAACCATTTTGTATCTAAATGACCCTAATTTCGGTTCAATGATATAGACTAGCCAAACACTATAAGGTATGCCTAGAGCGAGATTTTAGGAAATAATTCCGAATACCAGAAGGTATGAAAACTATCAACGGCTATTCATCAAAACATCATTGGTGCTTTTACGCGTGGCACATCACAAGTGAGATTGAGGTGCCGATTTGAAGCCGCGGCAAACCCATAACCTTTTTATTTGTACGTTTATTTGAGCTGTCAAACTAGTAGGTTTATGTCTCAGATGCATAATGATGGTCATACTTTAATAAACAATTAACATTCGAGGAGTAGGGCGTTTACCAAGAAGCGGGAAACAAAGAAGCAAAATAGAGAGCAAACGAAATATGCGAGAAGGTGCAGTTAAATTGATTGGCCATATGACGTCATGGATGCATCTAGACTAACTCAGTCACTCATCGATACTTTTGATGTAACAAAACCATAATTTAAAGTTCGAGAACAGCAATTTAGTCGTATATGAGCTACTTTTAATGCCACAAAAGGCTACGAAAAATATCCAGAATATGTCGACAATGATACCAAAGATGTTCAACAGTAAAGGAAGATAGTACAGTCCAACTCTGCAGAGCAGACCACTCGCGACGCACGAACAACACGAGAAGCATCAAATACTATCGAAAAAGCCGAGAAAACGACGAATATGGGAGCGATTCTAAATGCCCTATTGCTCCAAATAGAGCAACAAGCATAGGAACGATACAGGGGTTGGTGAAATCTATAATGTCTGATATTACAGGACGATGCTACAGATAGAAACTTCATCTGACAGGAAAGGTGCAAGAATTGTAAATATCAACCGCAGCTGACTTAACAGACATATGAATAGGGAAATACAAGGTTTTAAGAAAACCATCGCAGCTGATGCAAGAATCGAAAGACTAAATGAGAATTCGAAGCAGTACAACAGAACGCACACCGATAGAAATGACAACAGAGCTGGGTAAGAACCATTGTAAAAGAATAAGCTGCCGGAGGACATTAAACCACCAAAATTCCAATGGAGTCCTATAAAGTATAATTGCACCCTGCCATACAGATACAGCATAATGAATGGAATGCTCAAGAAAAGCTTAATGTCTTGATTCTAGCTCTGCCTTTCTAACCCGACACAGAAATGAAAGAGCAGAAATGCTATAGCAGAATCTTGAGAGAATTACTTGTTATACTTGGAATAACAATCCGATTTTCAGAAGCTATGCAAAATACAGTTTTATAACAGACGTCAGCTTCGGAGAAACCTTTTCAAGATGTGAAACGAGAAATAAATAAACTTACGCGGCAAGCACACTGAAAAGCTCATGTCGATGTTTTGAATGAATTAAAGATGGTTACTTTCATCAACGCCATAAGAGATGGCCAGTTAAAACGAAGTGTTAAAGACAGCTTTGGAATACAGATAGAGACACTTAAGCCATCGATTCCATAAAATTGCGGAAACTAGATGGAGATGATATTGCGCAGATACAGGCTATGATTGTTCACGATCAGAAAACCAACTCAAGGCTTCCTGGATGATGAACGATGGAAATTTTAATTCTCGGTCAACCTGTTTCAAATGTCAAAAAGCTGGTTACTTTATCAGGGATTGTAAAGAACCAAGAACCGGTCCATTAATGAAACAGCTTAACAGTTAGGCAAAACAGCCAGAGATATTGTGGCGGGTAAACGTTCCAGAGGCAAGATAGTGAGGAAGATTATTAATCCCGCCTTATGAATAAAGATCTGGAAACCTAAGTTCTATCAGGTTTGTGGAGCATAATCTAAAAAAAGAGATAAAATGCCACAGGGTTACTATTCTATTTGCTCAACTTGGGAAAGATTGCAACATTTTGATTGTTAGCGGGTTAGGGTGGGAATCATGAGATTTTACATTGTAAACCGGAGCTTTTAAATAAGGCATACGTCCTGTGTACCTCAAGAGCGAATGAAGAATATTATCCGTTACAACCTGAAGGACTGCTACTAGTGAAGATCCAGCAGTAAAATGAGAAAGTTTCCTTCCGCAACCCCAATCGGAGGAATATGGTTTGAATATCGATTTATAGTTGCTAGTATAACCGATCAATACATCTTGGGCCTAAATTTCATGACAGACCACCAGATGTCTCTTGGTTTAAAGAACCATTCAAATAAATGACAATCAACATATTGGATTATGGGTCATTACTGAAGAAATAATAGAAATAACAACGACGCGTCACGCGAGTGAGAAAGTTATCTATGCCAGAATAAACGATTCCGTTATACCGATGAATATTAATCCTAACCGACAAGCTCCAAGACGATTATCACTAGAGGAACAAAAAGAGCCCGAAGAGCTGGATCAAAAAATGGAATGAGATGGAATAATAAGGCCGTCGAACAGCTCCTTGAGTTTACCAGTTTTACTTGCCAGCCTATACATTGATTTACTGAAAAAATACAAAGTTCGACTGCACAAACGATCATCATTTGTACAAACAAGAGTTCGTTCTTCAAACAGGCCATGCTACACTTAAATAGCTAATTCAAGGAACCAGATGGACAAAAAGAAGAGGGATCGAACAAGTGCAGGCCTCGTAATTTATAACCGAACATAGTAGAGGTTTATTGCACAACAATGCCCATGGAGTGTCCGGGTGCTGTTCAGTGTAAGGATTGCAAAAGACCAGCTAGGATCAACAACATGATGAATCAATCGCCATAATGTGGAAGTGGATGGAAGGTAGAAGGCTATAGTGGCAAGAAGTTCTAGTAGTATTGTTAGCATGTAACAGTGGACACCAGACTTAATCTGCTACACAGTTGTTTTTGTTTTTTTTAAGTAATGACCTTGGAAGGCTAACTTTAATCAATACTTTAAATTTACACTATTACATTACAACAACAGACCAGTGCATATCTCCATGTTATCCTATACAATGACATGAAAGATGGGTCGGCCCATGAATTCAGCACACCAATAGAGGGTCAACGGGTTTTGCTCATTATTATCACCAATCTTAATCGTGTAAAAATTGCCTTTTGCATCCCGCCCTACTGGAATCTGAACTCGGTACCTCCCACTCCAAGCGTCGCAGCTCTAAACGCTTTTTTTTTTAAGCCGGAATCGCATCAGTATGCTAACCATCGAAATTAGACCTAATTAGATGGTTAAAAATAAGCTGAGTAGGATTTTTTGTTACTCTAGTGGACAGTGTTGTATTTTGCTTGTCTCTTTCTTCAAAACCTCTTTGGTAGACCGCTCCAAATATTTTTTTAGTCCATTGTATGGTACTCCTTGAATTTCTAGCCATGCAGAAAGAAACTTTCTATAGGATAAAAATAATTTCCAAATGGCAGTCCCGCACAGTTGTTATGTAACATTGACTAAGGTCTTTCTAGCTCTTACCAAAAATGTATGAACGCTTCAGAGTTGACGTGATCTTCAGTCTTTAGATTAAGCCTTTTGTCTTTGATTTGATGCTAGTCTATCTGACGATACTAATAGAAATTTTTTCAATATCTCAGCCAGAACAGTTGGTTGCTCTAGCGAATTAATCTTCTTTAACGTCATCGTATAGGCAATCGTATAAGCATTCCTACTCTAAAAGGTAATGGTAAGGATTTTGGAAGACGCTCCTTTTCATCATTCTTATAGGGACCATAAATATATCAACAACTCAAGTAGTATTAAGGGTATGGTCAGTCACGATCTACACCTCATGACCATTAAGTAATTCTTTCTCAATATTAGGCAATTCGTCTTATGGTGACTGAGATCATATCTTTTGTGAACGAATCACCCTATTGTCATTTGAGATGTATCACAGGCCATCAGCAATTCATGTTTCTTATTGTATGGAATAAAAGCATTGTCGAGAAAAAGCACAAACTTCAAATCATTGAAATTTTTTGTTAGACTGTCCAACACGGGCTATACACGCAAAAGAAAAGGGATTGGCATGAACAACAGGCACATTACATCCTAAATTCAGGCCTAGGGGTTAGATATCGATACATAAAAAAAATACCTACAGAATTCTATCCAAGTAGTTCGCTATTCACAATGAAACAGGAGAGTTACAAATTGACACTAAAACCGTCCTAGAAGTGGAGAGAAATTATTTCTTTTCGCTTCTAAACAGACAGAAACCACCAATTGCGCATCAAAATATCTTGGGTCTGATATTACCGTCACTCAATATGAGAGGGTGAATACGTTCAAATATCAGGGATCATTGATCACCGAGCGAAACTCCGTTTCTATAGACATGTCATCGAGGATCGCAGCAGGCTCCCGAAAATTTTATGCCACTATTAAAGTCTTCAAGTCTTCCCATATATCGCGTAAAGTAAAACTGGACATCTATAAAGCACTGATAAAACCAGTTATCATCTTTGGTTGTGAGTCTTGAACATTGACAGCACAAAACGACCAATAACTTGCTGTAACGGAATGTAAGATTATTCGAATTATACTCGGTTCCATCAAGGAGGAAACCATAGAATGCGAATGAATCACGAGATCAGAAATGATCTCGATAAAGTTGACATCGGATTCATGAAATCGTCAAGGTTAAGCTGGTCGTGTCCAACGTTCTCCGTTTACAAAATTGGACTACAAAACAGGCCTTAGAGGCGGCACCAACGAAAGTAGGTCCTCGTGGAAGACCGCCTACTCGTTGGATGGATGACATCGAGAAAGACCTGAACGCACTCGGTCGCCGTTTCTGGCGTTCTCTTGTGACGGATCGCAAAATGGATGAAATGGATGAATTGGATAAGCATCGTTGAGGCGGCCAAATCCCTTCATGGAATATAGCGCCAGTGGAAGAAGAAATCCTTTAACCTAAAGGATATGTTGATGCCATCAAATTATACAACCATTACATCGTCTAGATGAATTGATGTCTGATTGGACGTGATGCCAAATCTGTTAACTGCCCCGTTGAATTATTCGAAACAAAATGATTAACTCTGTCACTTTGATTTATTCGCGAAACATTAAGTCGAATTACATACATTAAAAAAAAAGTGTCGTATACATAATCTAAATTGTAAATCATGTTCAACATAATTTTCTTAATTTATGTCTTTGTATTCCCACCTGGCACTAAACCAGTACATCAAAAAAACAGAAAACAACAAACGATGTAACGTACAAATAATATGTAGGTGGCAACATACAAATATTGAAACAGCAACGAAGACAAAAATTATGATTTTTAATGTCACCTTATTGCCGTATTGTTGTCGCATCCAAAAAAAAATAAAAAATAAAAAAATCATCAAAGAAGAG
This sequence comes from Tipula confusa, assembly GCA_963556175.1. NCBI lineage: Eukaryota > Metazoa > Arthropoda > Insecta > Diptera > Tipulidae > Tipula > Tipula confusa. The sequence goes on along the minus strand of OY744476.1, from coordinate 198,876,334 downwards.
AATGTGAAAATTGTCGGAAAAATTACAATCACAATTAATTGTTTCATAGTTGTTAATTGAGAAAAATTTATCATCATTTCGGTTGTTTCCTTTTATCTCAATCATTGTCGTAACAGCATCACTGTGAACAGACATTTATCTTTTGTCAACCGTAAATTATTTTTTTTTGGTATGCTGCAACACAACAACAACAACAAAATATAAAAGACAAAATTCTTGTTTCGTATCTGATTAACCCCTAATTACGTATATGTATATATAACTAGCTTTTGAGGTTAATTATTTCCAATTTTCGAATTGGAATTCTCGACGAGATGATAAATACTGAATCTAAATACTGAAACTCCATTAAATGAATTCCATATTTCTTCCAAAAATATCAAGTCGAGAACATCGAAATTTTCATCAAATAAACGAAAATTGCAACAAAATTATTTTAACCTGATTAATTGCAATTAAAATAATTAACTAACGTCTCTTTTGTAAATGTCTGACCAGATTGGATTACGTTAGTAAAATCGTTGTGTAAATTATAAAAAAAAAATGTCCTATACCATAACCCAAGTTAACAACAATTTCTGCCCAGTCCTGATTTTCATATCGTTTATTTCATGCTGAGTTAAAATTAATTACCATACATGTATGTCTATTTGTCTGTGTATACATTACATATTCAACCGTCGCAAACAGACCGAGCAAATAGTAATTTAGCATACAAGGGTACATAATTAATTATGCCTCCCATATATCATCTCCCAAAACCGAATCAATAGATTTGACATGCACACATAATATTAACCCCAATAAGCGACCTCCAATGGATTACATCTGTCCATTTCACATTTCTAATTGACATTTAAACTCCACACAATTTAACCTTCTTTAATTCGAATATGGGATTTTTTTTAATGATTCTCTGTAATATTTAATCTCAGCTAGGTAGATCCTGCCTTCATCAATGTCACACCGATAATTTTATGCAATTTTTAAATTTTTTTTTTTGTATTGAATTTTTTAGTGAAATTTTCAATAATGAAAAGAATTGATTTCAAAGGCCACTGCTGGACCATATCAACAAGGCAGGTCTTTTATATATTTTAGATGATTGCATAGATATTAGTGTATATCATCGGTTTGTCTTTTCAACACGTTGCACTGCCACAGTTGATCGGAGTTTGCAAGGTAAAAATTATGTTTTATGGTAGATATTTTTTGGTCCAATTTTGATTACTGATACCTTAATCAAAAGCTTTCGACATCAGCATAAATACTGCTACAAAATATTCATACATTTTCATAAATTATTTTGGAGCATCAAAATCAGGCAAGGGGTTAACCCACATATTTCACTGAAAATGGGTGAATCGCCAATAAAACACGTAATAGTGGTCCGATTTTGATGACTGCTACCTTAATCAAAAGCTTTCGACATCAGCATAAATACTGCTACAAAATATTCATATATTTTCATAAATTATTTTGGAGCATAAAAATCAGGCAAGGGGTTAGCCCACATATTTCAGTGAAAATGGGTGAATTGCCAATAAAACACATAATAGTGGTCTGATTTTGATGACTGATACCTTAATCAAAAGCTTTCGACACCAGCATAAATACTGCTACAAAATATTCATATATTTTCATAAATTATTTTGGAGCATCAAAATCAGGCAAGGGGTTAGCTCACATATTTCACTGAAAATGGGTAAATTGCCAATAAAACTCGAAATATTGATCGGATTTTGATGACTGCTACCTTAATCAAAAGCTTTCGACATCAGCATAAATACTGCTTCAAAATATTCACACATTTTCATAAGTTATTTTGGAGCATAAAAATCAGGCAAGGGGTTAGCCCACATATTTCAGTGAAAATGGGTGAATTGTCAATAGAACACGTCATGGTGGTCCGATTTTGATGACTGATACCTTAATCAAAAGCTTTTGACATCAGCATAAATACGGCTATAAAATATTCATACATTTTCATAAATTATTTTGGAGCATAAAAATCAGGCAAAGGGTTAGCCCACATATTTCACTCAAAATGGGTGAATTGCCAATAAAACACGTAATATTGATCCGATTTTGATGACTGATACCTTAATCAAAAGCTTTCGACATCAGCATAAATACTGCTATAAAATATTCATACATTTACATAAATTATTTTGGAGCATAAAAATAAGGCTAGGGGTTAGCCCACATATTTCAGTGAAAATGGGAAAATTGTCAATAGAACACGTCATGGTGGTCCGATTTTGGTGACTGCTGCTCCAATTATAAACCGTTTAAATTCCTTATTCTGCAAGAAATATTCTGCCTTTTATGAATCATAAGCTTGAATTTTTCGTCAAATTAATTTAAATTATGCTGTAAAATTTCTTTTAAGAACTTCCAATTACCGTCGAAGTTTAAAATGTCGGACCATTTTAAGAAATTTTTTTAAAAAAATTATAAATGGCTGCAATTTACCTGTAATATACACCTCAATATAATCTGATAAGTTAAGTTAACTTTGTGAGTACCTATACAAAAATTTTAACGTTCGCAAATTTATGCATTACCAAACCAGCTCTATGTGGGCTAAGAAGTTAAATACAAAATACAATTTCGCTCAAACGAATTATTCTACAAATTTTGTATAAATCATTTTTAGATTTTGTAGACAAATTGGGCATAACGAGTTCTTGGAAGTTTCAAAACTTTTGTACGATGTGGCCTTTAATAATATCCCAATAAATTTTTGTTCATTGTATGTGGGTGAAAAAACAATTTTTTCATGATTATGTTTAAGAGGAGGATTTTTGTTTTGCGTTTCACGATATTTTTGTGGGCGACTATAATAATAGTAAATAATCGATTCAGCAAATTCATTTTGAGGACAAAACTTTATGAAATTGTTTCACATAATATGTTTAAGGTCTCAAAAATTGTTGGCGTAATTCCGGGTCGAACCCTGTCCTACTAACGAAACCATTTCAAATTTTCAATAAATTTAAAATATTAATATGCCATTTCCATATACGCGCCATATCCATTCCCAGTCCACATCTCTTTTAACATAAAAACAATATTACATTACTACCGACATGTAAAGGAAATTTTCAAGTTTATTAACTTAATTACTGCTAAACAAGTACACACATTTTATTCTGAAATTATGCATGCCACATATACACAAACCACATGTAAGTTGCCATATACTCTGTATGTTTGTTGAATGCGAAGAGAAAATTTTACTTCAAAATGACCGTTGACAGTAATTTAATCGTGTTTTCTCGTACTTACATTTATATGTACATAGTACAGTACCTAAATATACAAAACTCAACGTGGACACACACATACATTAAATATCCATATTTGGATTTATTTCATACATGTAATTTGTGTTTAGTTATGTAAATTGATGTCGTTGATATATTCAATATCACGTTTTCCCATCGCATCACAAACATGTAGATTATGGAAATGTTTATATCTAACGACTACATGAGCTACCTCATTATAATAATGAGTAACATATATATAATATAATTGGTTCGGATGATTTAGAAACTTTTTCTCATATGATTTGTGATGAGGGAAAGAAAATATTGTCGTTTTCACTTTGATCTTTTCAAAATATTTTTACGACTTTAAAATAATTACCCCGAAATGTACTCTATTTAAAAAACAAGATAGCATGGTGTTATACTAACTAAAATATATTCAGCCAAAATGTTGGTAACCGATCAAACGAAATACACACATATTAATTTAGTACTAATTTTGAAAATAAAAACTCCAAAATGTTGGCAATATATATATATTTGATAATTTATTTACGTTTATCTAAGCTGTAGGCGAATAGTCGTGTAAATGCTGATATTATAAATATAAACATTAAAGTGTGGACGGTTGATACAAAAAAAAAACTAAAAACACTGAAATCAAGTTATATTGTCCACATGGTGATACAAAGCTATAAATAGATTTATTTATAGGTAAATAAAATTTACTATAGATTTCTCATTTTCGCAACTACATTGAAAACATCAAACTTTCTGATATTTAGTTTTTCGGATCGATTCCCCATCGTACAAACCTCAAACCAAAAATACAGTATGAGGCAACTATATTTCCTAAACTAACTTCGAGACCATTTATTAAACAATGTTTCAACGTTTACCTAATAATTTGACCTAGCTGACCCATAAAGTAGTTTTACAGAAAATGAACCATTTTACCTGCTTCCACTATAACCAGGATATCAACAGCCTGTTTAACAATCGTTAAATATATAATTAGGATGTCAGCCACAACCTGGATAAAAACATCAACCAGGTTACCAGGTTACCAAAAACAAACCATGCCCAGCCGTATCTAAACAAAGTACTGGGTTAAATTGTATTTGAACGTTGGTCGAGCAAAATGTACAATAACATGTAAGCATATCAACAACCGGATTTTTTGAAAGCTTTCGATTATGGTATCCGTCATCAAAATCAGACCACTATTACGTGTTTTATTGGCAATTCACCCATTTTCACTAAAATATGTGGGCTAACCTCTTGCCTTATTTTTAAGCTCCAACATAATTTTTGGAAATGTATGAATATTTTATAGCAATATTTATGTTGATGTCGAAACCTTTTGATTAAGGTATCTGCCATTAAACTCGAAACACTACTACGTATTTTATTAGCAATTCGCGACTGTTATCATGTCAAAGATGATTTTAACTCGGATTAAAATTAAAAGCAGCTGAATTTTAAATACGCTACGTCGTTATAATGACCAAAGTAAAATTTTAAAATTATTAGTATGAACACAATTATTAAATATAATTAATAAATTTAAATTAAAAAAAAAACATTTTTATTAAAATCATTTTTAATTTACATATACACAAATTACTAAAACTATATCATTAAATAATTAATTTAAACGACAAAATTAATAATTATAATAAAATTGTTTAGTCAATAATATAATATACATATTTATATAAATAATAATAATAATTAAATAAAATATATTTTTAATACCAATTTTTTTATTATTAATTTAATTTTTTGTTTTTTAATAATTTTTTTTTTACTTCCTTGTCTTATCACAGATTTATAACATTTTCAAAAACAATTTTACTTTTTTGTATTTTTTAAATAATTTAATTTCTATAATAATAAAATAATTAATAATAATTTATTATAAATATATTTGGATTAATTACAATTTCTAATCTGTGTGTGTGTGCTTTGTTTTTTTTTATATTATACATAATTATTATGGCAATCATATTTTTAAACTAACAGCGTGTGTCCCCGCTTAAAGTACCTACACCTAAAAAAAAATTAACTTGTGGCAGCCAATTACCTAGGCAGTGTTTTGTTGTAATTTTTATAATTTGCTTTACAATATATTGTGATTTAGTAGTTTACTAGTGAATTAAAAAAAAAATTTAATAAATTAAAAACTATTAATTAATGGTAATCGCAATAAAATTATAAAAATATTTAAAAATAACGAATTTAAATTAATTTAAAAAAATAAAACATGATGTTTACTTCGAATTTGTTGTCGGCTACGATTATTTGTTGCTTATGTTCGTTTAACGCATGCGCCCGAATGAAGGAATGTTAATTGATGACTTATTCGATGTTTAGCGCATAAAAGAGCTTCGTATGAAATGTACGATCGATGATCGGATCCACAAACGGGATTTAAAATGTAAACTTGTTTTAAGGTTTCGGGACATGGATTACGCATTTTACGGCACGCTCCGTTACGCATCTTGTACAGATCTGAAATGAAAAATGGAAATGAATTATTGAACTATTGCAAATTTGATCGACATAGAACCATGCGGTTTTGTTTCAAAATGTAAGCCTCAATTGAATTAAGTCAGCAATAATTCAAAACTACCACAAAATTTTTCAAATATCATTAAAATTCTTAGAATTCTGAAACCATTTCCGTTTAAAAATGAAAATTTGCAAAATGGTTCTCTTTTTTACAAAACTTAGAACATTACATTTTAGCACTTTGGAAGTTATCTAGACATTTTCTGAATTTTAAAAAGTTATTGCAGGTTTACAATGATAAAATGATGTTGACTAAATGGAACATTTGGTGACCGACCGTTAGGATTTCTTTTTACATTTACATTTATTTTCTCTTTTAAAAATGTACACCTATCATTGAAAATTTTAAAAAATTTCGAAAAAATTATTTATGTAATAATACCATATTATCAACCAATAATACCATGTTAACTTATAACCGATTTACATTCAAAAAATGTTTTATCCTGAAAAAAACCGAGACACTAGATTGAAAAATTATGCAAGCCAAACCGTGAAAAAATTTCTTTTTGTAAAAATAAAAAGATGAAACCCTAGATCCAAACCCAAAAACTGTTATAAAAAAAAATGGTTTTTACAAGATGAAGAGTTTTATAGCTGATTTACATTCAACAAATTTTGAAGAAGAAGTTAATATTGAAATCAATTTAGTAAAATTGAAATAAAAACAAAAATTGCAATAACATTTGGTTTTCATTTGTGTGAGTACCCAAAACATAGTATATTAAACTAATTTTATACATGTATTGTCATACGTTATATATTTTTTGCTACAAAAAAATTAAATATTTCATCTTGTATAAATCAAGATCATCTTTTTTATAACAGCATTTAGGTTTGGATCTCGGGTTTCATCTTTATATTTTTACAAGAAGAAATTTTTTCTCGGTTTGTCTTGCTTAATTTTTCAATCTAGTGTCTCGGTTTTTTTCAAGATGAAAAATTTGTTGAATGTAAATCAGCTATTATACCGGATTTACATTCAACGAGAATTGGTATCTTGGAAATAAACGAGACACTAGATTGAAAAATTATGCAAGACAAACCGAGAAAAAATTTCTTCTTGTAAAAATAAAAAGATGAAACCCGAGATCCAAACCCAAAAGCTGTTATAAAAAAGATGATCTTGATTTTAACAAAATGAAAAGTTTTATCTTTTTGTAGCAAAAAATATAAAAAGATGACAATATATGCGATTCGCAATAAATAGAACATCATCGACCATCCGTATACTGGTATATAAATAACAGCGATTTCGAGTAGAGAACTAGTCATATGTTATCAGTGCGACCAAGTGAATAAGTAAACGATTAAAGCGAAGTGTACAGTATAAAGTGTTACCTTTACTGTAAAGTGTTAACTCGTTGCTGAACTCGATGGCTTTAAAAAGTCGGGATGATCTCTGCAATCTTAGTGTGACTGTGGATTTATTTTAAGGCCACCGGTAATAAATACTGTTTTAGAGTTCTTAGCAGTCGATAAGCGTAGGAGTAAGCTAAGTATTCGCATGCGACGAGCCAACCTGTGAACAATTTGTATTCATATACTGATGTTAACCAAGTTTTTATAACTCATTTTATAACCAGATCACCCAAAACCTGATGGGATCTGATACAAACTAGCGACTGATAATGGGAAGAATGATTGCCTGTGACCTCATTTTGGGAACGGTTTCGGACATCCAATATGTTAGATTACAAAATCATGTTAGCAATAGCATTGTGGAAACCAAACATTGCCTTGATATTGTAAACGCTCTATAGGAGATATTGAAAACTTCAGTTATCAATACCACCCATGCGATTCTAGGTATTGCGGAAAAAAATGATTTGTTTGATAAAGAGTGTCATCTTTCAGTCGAACACCAGAACATAGCCTTTAGAGTAGCGTGAACACGTTTCACAATTGCAAGGACCAACAAAACGATTCTTGCTAAGCGAATTTGTTTAGGCGGGAAAAGCGTGAATGGTGGAAGGCTGAAGTTTAAGAGTACAAAAATTTAACAAGGATCGCAGATCTAGTTAGTTAGTTTTAAGTGGCCACCCAACAAAGAAACAAGGTATAGACACCTAAGGTCCATAGCCTTAACACAGAAATTGATTCTCTACACTACACCTTGCACGGTAAGATGAGGCAAGTGAAACCTTGTCTCGCGAGTTCATCGGCTTTCATATTCCCCGTAATATTGGAATGCCCTGGCAACTATATAAGATGGATATTGAACTGTTCAGCCATCTCGTTAAGAGATGAAAGACAACTCCGGGCTACTTTCGACGTGTAAAGCCTGATTGTAAAACTTTAATAGCAGCCTGACTGTCCGTAAAAATGCCAATATATTTTACAAATATTACATGATACTTCATCCAGTCTATGGCTTTGTTGATTGCTATAAGCTCTGTCTGAAAAATACTGCAATGACCAGCGAGGCGGAAAGAGAGATTTACATTTAGTTCGTCGCAGAAAACCCCTCCGCCGACCTTTCCATCAATTTTCGAGCCATCTGTAAAAAAGTTAATAAAGCCTGACTTTAAAACTGCTCCATTCACCCAGTCCTCTCTAGAAGGAATATCAGTTATAAATTTAACTTCGAGGTATGATGTTGAGATGGTGTATCTGATAGATTTGGGGTTTTCTTTGTCCGTTATATTAGATGAGTGCCCCATAATGTTACAGGACCACAGAGAAATTTATTTAAGCCTTATGGCTGTACTAGCAGCCACTTGCTTAACCAGGATATCCAGAGAGATGAGATGAAAAAAATCTCCAGTGCTTGAGTAGGAGTGCTTCTAAATGCACTACGACACAAGGTAGGAGTTCTTTGCACTTTCATCAGCAACTTTTGGTTCGCCACTGTATTTAAGGCGAGAACTGGTCTAACTACAGAGGTATAAGGCCAATACACAATGTGAGGCTTAAGCCTCCATCCTTTTCCAATGGCATTTTTACAGGAGTAGAGTGCTATCGAAGCTTTTTTTACTCTTTCCAGAATATTTGGCTTCCAGCTTAGTTTAATATCCAAAATAAGACCCAAGAATTTCACTTTGTCTGAGATGTTCAAAACAACTCTATTGAGTGTTGGAGGGTCAAAGCAAGGCAGTTTGTACTTGCTGAAAAAAGGAACCAACTCAGTATTCAGTGGGTTAACACTAAGACCACAACTATTGGTCCATTAAGTTAGAATGCCAAGAGCACTCTGCATAACATCTCTGAAGATACAAGGATATTTACCGAAAGCGCCAATAGCAACATCATCTGCATAAGCCACCATTTTAAAGCCAGTCTCTTTCAGGTTTAGTAACAGGTTATTTATGACCAAATTCCAAAGAAGGGGAGATGCGGTGTACTCCTACTTACAAATCTCGGATGGATGATACACATAGATTCGCCGTTATGAACCTGCCTTTGAGCATTTGAGCAACCCAGCTATTTCTTGATTCCAACAAAATTTTAAAAAAAATTTAAGATTTTTAAAAACTTAAAGACTTACATGGATTATAACGCCGTGAACACTCTACATGAAATTCCGATCTATAATTTTTATAATCACTGCCACACACAAGATATCGATTTCGTTCAGCTATAGGAGCCGTACGCAAAGAGTCCATAATTCGGTCCGATTCTTCACACGCCTTTTGGAATGGACATTGGCACGTGCCCCCAATTCTCTCATTCAAATGCGGTTTCGTACAAATCGCTTGGAATGCATTCGTATACGTAATATTATTCGTTAAGCACACTGGATTTTGTTCAATCATCCGTCGATTAACGTGACATGCTTTTTGGCGAGCATTTCGTCCAAGAGCTCGACGTGCTTCGTACAATGTACAACCTCCTTCGTGTTTTATTTCAAGATCTATATGTAACAAAATCATGATTGTAATTAACTCATATTTTAAGTCGTTAGCCAATTCCACTAAGCCAAATACTAACCTGGATAAAAATCTTTAAGACATCGAACCTGATGGATATGTCCATACGTGTATCCATTACTGGCGCACACCGGTTGTATATAAGGCCAAGCTTTATTCATCAATTTGTCGTACGATGGACACAATAACGGTTTACAATCTCGGTGCATTGCAATTTTAACAGCTGGAAATACACAAAAATAACAAAAAAAATGTATTATTATTTAATCGATTTAATTAGCGAATGCAATTTTCAAGAGCACTTATATACGTCAGTTGATATTTGCGCAAATATTAGTAAATAATTTAATTTAGAAAAAATATAACAAAAAAAAAATTGGCTGGCATCGGAAGTCAGTAATCTTAAATTATATTTATACACTCTATGTCTGGATGTAGGTGGGAAACTTAAAAGAAAATTTATGAATGATTTTTTTTCTAGATATTTGTAATCTTATAAGTATAGATTTATCTTCTGGATGATTTATAGATTATGGAAAAAGAAAAATGGAGACTTAAGTGGTATAAATATATTTTTAAGATAAGTTAATTCAAGAAATATTTCTAAGATTAGCGATTGTGTAATTTCAATGAGATAGGTATTTTTATGAATTCGCATAATTTTAAAAAATGCGGAATTTCAGTATTCCTTCTAATTTAAACAGTTAAAAATAATGCGGTGATTATCGAATTAAATTAGCATAAGTGGACGTGGAATGTGTGATAGAGTATATCGATTAGAACTCGTTTTAATGGCCCATAATTTGCTCGTCGGTGTTGGAAGATCATCTGTCGATTGCAATTGCGTAATATCGTTACCAGAATCACATTGAAAGAAATGTGTAGGAAATTGCGATTTTCTTCTGAATTTAAATGACTGTTACTAAATCCATGTATTTAATTGGTCAATAAGCACTTAAAGAGTGCTCCTCGTACAACAAGATTACCGTTATTTTGCTGGATATGTACGTATATATGAGAATGTCTAATTTTACGACTAAATTCGGAAAATACCATTCATCTGATTGCGATGAAACTTTAGTAAGTTGTTGTGAGCACCAAAAAAAAATACTTTGATCGCGTGCATTGGAATTAGAAGAGCAACGAGCATTAAGAGTCGAAGTAAAAAGTTTACGAGCTCGGCGAACTGTGCATACTGACTTAAATCTTGGTGCATTTCAGTAGAATGACAACTAAATTCTGCATCCAAGTGTAGATATCGGTAAAATGGATAAAATGTATGGGCATTAAGGACTGCATTGCACTAATGTTCAACAATGTGTAATGCTACGCTTATGTTGGGTCTCGATATGTGTATCTTTATTCACGTCTGTGCCCTATGAACCAAAGGATAAGAATACCTTAAAATATCGTTACATCTTTCCTTTTTTTCAAACTTAAAAACTTACATTCTATACATATTAGCAATGAAATTTAAATCACGCTTACAAATTTAATCTTCTAACCGGTTTGCTCCACCTACCATACCGTGTAATTATTGGTGAACCTCGTGGCGATATATCATCTTGTGTGGAACTAAACTCTGCATCATGTTGTAATGGTTCAGCATCTGTCGTTGTCCGAGCCATTGTGCTTTTCTCGTTCTACTTCGTTGGATTTGAAGACATTCCTTGTTCAAATTCGAAAGTCAAAGGATTTTAATTTGTATGTTCCAAGTTGATATCAATAGTATTTTCTCTTATCACGCCGATCTGATAAATATCGGCCTTTGCTTTAGAAACAAGCGTTTGATTTCGACGCAGTATTTGTTCTGTGTTGGTTTTGATTAATAATGATCTTAGCTGTTTGATGTCTCGACGACTTTTACTCCTACCCACGCACGCGGTTTAACTTGAACCCTTACTATATCTTCTGGTTCTGGAATATTATGCCGTTGTTTTGCATTTTTATCGGCGTAGTATTTTTGATTAGCACGGTTATTTTCCAAGTGTTGATTTACCTTTGAGTACTTCTTTGTTGAATACCAAGTGTGGATTGTTAGTAATTCTACTGAATAACTTTTTATTTGGCAAACTGTTTGTTGAATTCGATGTATTTCTGCAATTCAATAAGGCCATGTGTATATCAGTACGGTTTTCGCGGTTTAAACAAAGCGTTCTGCTAAACCATTGGCTCTGGCGAAGGTTGGACTGGATGCTCTATGATCAAATTTCCAATCTTTTGCAAAACATTGAACTAGTTTGATGAAAACTGTGGTCCATTATCTGATTCTAAGATATCGGGCACACCGTGAACAGAAAAGATGCGCTTCAAAAACAATATGACTTCTATAGTGAAGCTATAGTGAAGAATAGCTATCTGCTAACACGATGTAATCTTTACCATGAAGCGTGATTACATCAGATGCTACGATCTGAAACAGATAGTTAGGGACCATTTTTGACATCACTGGTTCCTTTGTAATTGTTCTTTGTGTCTTCTGACACACCTCGCATCTCTCCACGAAGTTTTTAATATCGTTGTTCATACCGTATCAATACAGAGTACTTCTAGCTCGATTTTGACAGGATTGTATACGAAAATATACTTTATGAATACAATGTAGCAGTCGGTTTCTTTGTGACTTAGGAACTACCACTTTATGCCCTTTGAATATTAGACCTTTGTGGGTCGAAAATTCGTCTCAAAAATTCCAGTATTTTTGAGTGTTAACTGGTAGGATTTTTTTATCATCGTTGGATGGCCATCCAGAATTTATTATTTCCAAGAGACTTTGCTATTCTTCGTCTTGCAAAGTAGCTTCGATCAAATCAGTATAACAGTATAACTTTCAGTCATTGGTAGGATGACCTGGACTTCAATTTCGCGTTCTTCGGTTTTCAGCATATTTTTAGCTTTCTTCTTACGGCAATTTCTACTCAACGTGACGGCTATGAACAATTCGGAACCTTTTTTATAAACTACCTGCGGATTGTATTTTAGAACATCGAGTAGGATTCTTTGTAGTCAAGGAGGCGCGTTATGAATTGATTTTTTGAAGATTGTTTTCAACGGCTAATGGTCCGTTTCAACAATTAGTCGTGTACCATAAACGTACTTTTTTTAGTTTAGTACTAGTCCTACGGAGTGCAATTTTTCCAGTACAATCGATGTAATTTCAGAAGCCAGAAGCAAGAAGCCTTTGTTGCAATCTACTTTGGTGAAAAATTTAGCACCATGAATTTTTGCTGCAATCGCTTCCAACGTTGTAAGTGCGGGTAATGTCGTCGTTTTATGTTTCTGTTAACGTCTGTTGGATCAATACAGATTCTTTTTTTTTATTTTTACGAACAATAACCATTGGGCTGACAACAGAAGTAGGTTCTGTCATTTTCCTAATGACTCCTAATTTTTCCATTTTCTTCAGTTCGTTTTTAACATCGTCTATGAAGACCAACGGAATTCTTCTGGCTGGTTTGATTTCAAATTTTGGGTTGCTAACCAAATCAATGTCGTACTCAAAATTTTTTCAGACATCCTAGGCCCTTGAATAACGCTTCTGGTACTTTTAATTCTTTGACCATGTTAGATCGTGATGTGTTCAAAAAATTCAATTTCTTGATAGCTTCATAACCCATAATTGTAACTGTTGGTTTATTTACTATTTTTTATGACAGCATTCTTTGACATTCTTGATGCTTAACAACCGCTTCAATTTCACCGAGGACTTTATGATCAATAAACGACACATTATGTTTTGTTTTGCTAGGTTCGATGTTTATACCTAATGAATTAGCTATTTGTTTGGACATCACAGTACATCTTGCACCCGTTTCCAGTTTGACTTTCACTGGTTTATCACGTTTAGTAATAAATTCGACCCAGTCAACTTCCTTTAGACAGTCACTTATTATCGAACACAATAAAAGGTCAGGTCGTTCTCACTATTTGCATCAGAATTTTGTTCATCATCCGCGATTGTATTAACCTTGTCTTTTTTATGCCGTGATTGCATTGCCCGCATTTTGCTTTGATATTTTACACATTTTTGCGAAATGCCCTTTAATCTGACAATTATTACACGTTTCATTGAGTGCAGAGCACTTGTTGTTATCATGGCTTCGACCGCATCTCAAACAATCCCATGAATTATTTGCATTCGCCTTTTTTATAGTTGTTGTCTGATCTAAGAACGTTAACGCCTTGCTCATTCTTTTGTTCTAAAATTTGACCATGTTTGTGAGCCTGCTCCGCAGCTCTACACGCATATACCGTTTTTGTTAGGTCAAGCGCTTGCTCTGCTAGCATTTTTTGGAGTAATGAATTATCGTTAATACCAATAACAATTTTGTCTTTAACTAGTTCCTCGACAAGATCTTTAAATTCACACTCTTGTAAAGAGGTTGAACCTAGTCATACAATAGAGGAAGCTAATGATGCATTGTTCACATTAAAGCAAAACTTTAAGTTACATTACAAACATCCTATTCTTAATTCAATCAAAGATGGAATGCGTATTTTTAAGTCGACTTATATTTTTAAGTGAAATTCTAGTTTACGCATAACGATTCCGAATAATCGGTGCCGCAACCTCTAATCAAAAAGAAAAAAAATCTAATTCTAATTGTTTCCTATAGCTTGTACCATAATATAAATACACATAGTACTACCATGGAATGTTAGCCCAATGACGTGCAAGATGTCGCTATTGGTATCGTTTTAAAATAATCAAAATATTTTTATACGTATAATCGCCTAAATGTCATATATTTATACTAATTTTTGATGATATTCTATCGACCCGTCATCTCGAACATCAATGGGTAATTTTTTTTTCTTATGATGGTAGTACTATGTGTATTTATATCATGCTTGTACAAAGAGCTGGTTAAAATTGGAACGACTAGAGGTATACTTATTTTCAAAATTTCAATAAAGCTGTGTTGCTTTCGTAAAGCTAAGCAAGTTTTACTTTATTATCTCAAAGCAACAGCTTTTGGCTTTATGCGCATTTTAATTTTTCTGTTTTGGTTATAAAACATATATGTCAAACTTTTTTATATACATTTATGTAAAAAAAAATTTATATGCAAGAATCGTGTGATGTGATGATAGTTTCTATGATTATAAATATGATTTTCAAAAATAAATTTGAAAAAATTACTGCCTTGTGGTGAGCACCATAACCATAAAATGGTTTTATTTCCCCTAAACTTAAAAGTTTTTTGGCTTACAATAAAGCCGATTCGGCTTTATACAATGCAATTGTTGTTGTAATCTTTTTCGGCTTTGTGAAAGCAACACAGCTTAAGTTGGTTGTTTGTATTTGGTTTAAAGCTTCTTTTTTGCCTAAATCGTTACGATGAACTTTACGTTTTCCAATCAAATCTTGGACGCACTACTGTTTTAACTTTTGATCACAATTCAATCCTTCCATAATTTGTGGTTTAACACCAAAATTAAATGAAATAACCGTTAAACTGAGAAAATACGTCATTACAAAAAAATCCAATTTATATACATTTCAATCCACACATAACTCTAAAATTTATATAAATTAGATTAAAATAAAATCAGTAAACACCAAATTTAAATGAAATAACCGTTAAACTGACAAATTAAGTCCTAAAGAATTTGAAATTAAATGCACCAATAACCGAGTCACAAAAATAAAGAATTTCGTAATTTAAATTTACAAGACTTTTTTTTTTAAATAACAGAGTTATCGGCAGATTAATTGATTTCAATTAATTTATCAGAAGCCTGCAGTGTAAAAGGGTTTAGGTGATAAGTTTTAAATTTTAAATCCTGAAATACACAATTGGACTAAATTTCACGTAACTATTTGTTGTTGTCACACTTATCATTTTTCTCAATCTATTAAATCTACAGAAATCTAAAATATTTATTTACAATTTAAAATCTATTTTGTGCATCGGTAGATTGAAATAATTTTATTAGGTACATACATAGAATTAAGATAGATACACAAATAAATGGAAATACATTTTCCAACATCACAGGTGGATTATTTATTTATGTGCACGAGAAAAATATTATTGATCTTTTAATTTCATAATAGTAATAGCCAGAAATTTTAAATGTGTGATGCATGATAGTTCAGACGAATATTCTTAGTCTTACATCTGCTTAACTCTCTGAAAAACTTCAGATTATAATCACTTGTCAGTTATTAAAATTTTAGTAGTGTGGTTAGAGCTGGAAATACAATACTCGACTGTTTTAAGCTAATACAAATTATTCCCGAGTTACATTATTATTCCGTCTATATGCAGTCTAAGGTTAAGCCTTTGATAAATGTTGAACACTTAGTAATTGTATAATTTAAATATTTCGGCCTTTCACTTATTTCCTTTACAAACAGAATGCACTTTGTTATAAAGGTCAATCTATTTCTACAAAAACTGTCATACCTTTGATAAAACCAAATAATAATCAGTGGTTAGAGGGTGCGATATAGATTATAAAAATAAATAGTTTTTCACACATGTTCGACACACCTATATGAATAGAATTGCGCAATATCTATAAATTAATTATGAATTTATTGGCAATAAATTATTATAATTGACATATAAATTATAAATTCATAATTCGTTTACAGCCTAATTAACGTTTCTCGCCTATCAATCATACCGTAACGGAAGTATATAACATGACTATATATTATTATCAAATATTATTAAATGTTTTTAAAGTGACCTAGCATCGAAATTGGCAAAAATTTGTATCTGTAGTAGTGTAGTATGAATACTGACTGAGGTATACGAACATGTTTTTCTTGATTATCAAACTTCGCCTTTACTTCAATTTTTTGGCTGAAAACGACTGAAGATAAGTATTCAAGTATAAAGTAGAGAGTGTAAGTAAAATACCCGTTGCTCTTCCTTTAATATACTTACTTAAAGGTATCGAGCGTAATTCTAAACACAAATTTTCACATAACAGCAGGGTCGCATTGAATTCGCAGGGCATAGCTGAGAGAAAAATATTTCTCTCTTTTAAATATCATGCGAAAATTTGTAACTCTTTTTAGCTCCAAAAGTTGACTCATATGGCTGGAACCGGGTTCAAATATGGCTATATTCTGTAGAAAGCCATTGGAAGTGGAAATGTATCCAAACGTCTTTGGTTTGACTGACAATGGTTGATTCTAAGACGTTAAAAGGGAATAATCAATCAGTAGGGTATTCAGGGTACCAGAGCAAACAGCACAGTCTACAAATAAACTAAAATAAAAGCGCATGGGATAATACAGTCTAAAAAAATTGAGCATTACGGTCTTTAAGGATAAACTTTAAAGATTACAATAAAATGGCAAGTCATATTAGTCTAAAAGAATGGACAGGGCATTGCTTGATCTCACATCCGGTTACTATCTACACGCGATTAAAAACTTCGTAATAGGTGGAATACAAACAATTAGCCTATTAGAACAGTCTGTTAAATATTTCAATTGTATATCAAAAGATATTGATCCGGCAACGTTTAGCTAAATTAAGCTATTTAAACTCTGTGAAAAGCATTGAAAGAGGAAGACATCTATGAAAATTTAAACTATCTAAGTCAACTCTCAGTAACTGGGGAAAACTGATTATCACACTCACTATGGGAGGGAATGGACGTTGGGCATAACTAAACGTAAATTTTTACACTAGAGTGCATTATGGAGACGATTTGAATTCTGTGAAATTTAAAAGTGATTCTATAAAAAATACTCTAATTTATTGATCAAACTCTTAAAAAGCTTCAGACAACTATCTAACTGCCACAAAAATGACATTTAGCTTTCAACCAAAACAAAAATTGGTCTAAATTTGGGTACATTATTCTATAGATCTCTAACTTTGGCTTAGAAAATAACATGTTTGGTACTGTAAAACAGGTACACCGTATTGAAATTAAGCTCAATATAGAAACTTAAAAATACTGCTACCAAAGGATTTGTACGCAATCCTATAAAACTAATTAAACAAACATAAATACATTTTTAAATTAAATGAAGCTTAGCACTGAACCAAATGAGATATATGTTGCAGTAGTTCGTAAAGCGAATAGAATTTGAATCATACTTGATCGGTAGGGCTGCCAGACGTCCTGCTTTCGCCGGGATGGCTCCACTAGATTAAATTATTCCCACCGTTCCGCTAGAGCGATTAATATCCTGCATAAACAAATTTTTAAAAAAAAATTTCCAAATTGATTTTCAAAGCAACTATTCCAGTAAAAAAATAATACTGCTTTGCAGTTCTATAAACATTTTCCTAAGTTGGTATTTATCGGTATAATCCGAATAACAAACTATAGCAGATGTGTATTTGTTTAACAGAATTTTTTGAAGGTCATGAAAGTGAAAATGATGTAAGAACGCACGCAAAAAGTCAGCAACATATTCAAAATTTGCAAAATAATTTTAAGTTAAAGATGATTTTGTTGTTGACCAGTAAACATTAGTTCCGAAGAAATCCGCACAATTGCCGCCGAAACAGCATGTGTTTAACATGCTGCCGTGCATTTGAAATCGTATGCTGCAACTGATTGTGAAAGTAAATCCTTTCCAGTAATATATAAGGATGCTGACATTTTTACCAAATACAAACGGGGAAGACCAAATCTAGTAAAATTATTACCAAAAATGTAGGCACTGTGTGAAAAAATCTTATTTTAAAGATAATAAATACGACACAATACTTTTCAATTAGCAATGAAAAGGAAAAGTTGAAATCTATGCAATCGCCATCAAAATATTTAACGAATTTAGTTCTTCTACAGTTCTTCGAAGACGGGGTGTGAAAGGCGTGAACTACTTTGACATGTGTGCCAACTAGATGGTAAGCCTCTAGCCATTGAATGACTGTTTGAAAATTATGATCCAATGAAGAAATATTTTATGTCAAAGTCAAATGTTTCCCCATCACTTCAAGCTTTAGAAGCATGTGCTGGAATGATGGTAAAAACATTCGAGACAATGGAAAAATTGCGACAATCTTTAAAAAGTCAATACACAGAAGAGTTTTATCGTTCTATCGCCAGGCATGAAACTTTTCAAATTTAATTTAATGTATAAAACGTAACTGTCTCTCATTTCTTGTGGACACAGCAACTTAAATTCGGCTGTCCTCGAAATTCTCATATTTTACCAATCACTAGTTTTTTTTTTTTTTAGTATGTTATAATTAAATTAAGCTTAAAGAGCCCCAAAACTTTACAAGGTGGGTAAAAAAAAATAATGCATTATTTAAGGAAATTTTAGACGGCTTCTATGTGTAACCTGAATTCGGTTATTCAAACAAAACTTTAATCCGTAAATCGGTGACAATCGTTTTACAAGAATTCAGTTTCCCCCGACAACGTTTAGGTTGAAAAGCTAACCATCAATGACCTGCGATGGCAGTACGTTTATTTCAATGCCAGGAAGCCGTTAAGTAGTAACTCAGAACTTAAAGTGAGCATTAGTAACGTGTTTTATCTGTTTAACGGTTATTTCATTTAATTTTAGTGCTAAATAATTTTTTTTAATTCAGTAATTCATTTTGACATTTTGTTATTTTGGGTCACTATTATAGTATTTTTGTGGCAGTTGGATGACATCATAGGGTATCTGAAATCGAATCTTTTGGATTCGGATTCGACAAATCTTTACTCTAAGATTCTGACTCGATATTCGGTGTAAGAATCACCGAAACAAAATCATTACAAAAATTATACAAACGATTGTAACAATTGAGGGACTTAGCTGTGCAGATTCGATGATTTATACAGCAGAAGTGGCTATAAATTTTATATATGTATTCTTAACATCAAGTTTTAAACAAACGAGTTAATCGTGACCTATCACAGAATTTGCAACGTAGGATCTTAGAAAGTTAACCCAGGCGTTATTGAATTATTGAAATGTCTTAAAATTGACTTTGCACCCTAATTACTGAACCACTAGGCTAATTTTAATGATCTTTTATAATTAATTTTCCGATTTTATGCGTTAAACATTTCAAAATTGAGAAATCCTTTTAACATTTCGGTTACAAGAGAAAGTTAACTATGATGATTCAGAAGCTGTAACCGAAATGTTAAAAGTATTTCTCAATTTCAAATTTAACGAATAAAGCTAGGTACGGAGCTCGAGCTAAGCTAAATTTTAACGCGGTCTCGACAAATGTACAGATAAATATTGCGCTAAAAAAACTATATAGAGATACATTTTGACATGTCTAGTTTTTTTATGTCGTGTCTTTTGTTTCAAATTTTTTAGATTTTACTTTAGAGTGTTATAGTATAATGTTAAATGTACATGATTTTGATGGGCGAAATCATGTACATGATCGAAATCATCAATTTCGAAATACTCCATTTTAACTCAAATATATTATAGATTTTGAAGAAAAAAAGCAAACCAAAAGTTTGTTAAATTTTTTTCAATTTACAACAATTGCATAGAAATAAATTGAAAACCAATTTAAATTTACGTAAATTAAATTGAATTTATGGTTAAACGAATTGCCACATGATTTTTTTTTTCAAAGCAATGAAGTGTATGCGTAAAACAAAAACCTAATGAATAGTCAATATTTCGCATTCATTTAATGTAACGACGTGTAGATAAATCGAAGCGAAAATATTGGAGACTTCATAGTAGTGCCATCTATTATGTAATCCGATAAACGCTCTTATTGCTAGTTAAATTTTATGTCAAATTAGTATGGAAAATGTATCTTAGTTTGAGCTGCGTACCAACCTTAAATATAGAAAATAAATTATAAAAGGTTAATATATTTTTGCGACCCTTTTAAAGCGGTAACCCTTTTGTGTTTATACATAAACTTTGTTTAAATAAATAAATTGAAAAAAAAATTTAACCATTCTACTATGTTTGAGGGATGATTATAATCAGAAAATAATGGCGAATCAATTAACGATTATAATACTCTTTTCGGTATAATTGTAGATCCCCTACATAAATATGTGTGTGGGTGGGTGGACATATACGTATATCCGAGAGATAAGCATATTTATTGTTGCTTAATGCTTGAACGATGCTTGCTATTTTCACAAAAAATCGCAAAGTACAGATTAAAACGACTGCGAAAACTGAACTTTAATTAAATCTGCAGATACATTTTTGAATGTAGAACTTGCATGTAGAACGGCACATTCGCTGAATTCTTGAATGCACCCACTAATATATACTTTAAACATTTTTTGACATTTATCATCCGAATTTATAGAATTTATAATCGACAAGCAAATTAAGTTGTTGGTTTATGAGCGTGGGTTCCCAATTTTATGATTTTCTATGGGATGTAAAATTTGTTGATCGCTTAAATTTTTATTTTATTACACATGACTTCCGATATATATATGTAGAGTACGAATAAGATTATTAGGTACTTATTTTTTTTTTTATTTTCAATGTAAGATTTCATTAAAAAAAAATTTTTTTATTACTCATTTGTGTCACACATTGCAATAAATATTTATGATTTATTTAATTGTTTTGATATTTTTATGTTTGTAATGAATGTTCGAGCATAAATTGTTGTGGTTGTTGTTGTTGTTGTTGTTAGAAGATGTATAGTGAATTGGAAAATCGTTCATTTATGAACAAGGTAACGAAAATATCGAAAAAATGTTGTGATTGTTGTTTGGAATTTTATATTTCAACATATCACTGTCGATCAACAAAATGTAGGCTATAAATACTGTGATAAAATTAACAATCGTGTAGAAGAGCAACTCGGTGTTTTGCTATAGGATAATCATAAAACAATATCATTAAAACTCTTTACCATAAGAAACCAAGCCCCTTTTTTTATATTGAAGAATCGAAACCGTGAGAATATTGCTACTGTAGTCCGTAGTGTTGAAGAAAATCCAAGTTGGTCGATTCCTCGTCGATCTTTGATTGATGTTTTTTTTGTGGCCGGAATTGGAAGATATTGATGTAGACGACGTTTATTTTTGGCAAGACGGCACTACGTGCCATAAAAGCAACAAAACAATCGAAATTTTGCAAGAAAAGTTTCCTGACCGTGTTATTTCTCGAAGAGGTGATCACAATTGGCCACTTTAGACTTTTTTATTTGTGAAAGATAAGGTCTATGCCAATGCTCCACAATCGACTCAAGACCTTAAAGATGGAATTGGTGAAGTTGTCGAGGACATACAGTCGCAAATGTGCGAATTGGTCATAGGAAATTTCATGAAAAGAATATGGTGCTGCAAGTGTAGCTGTGGCGGCCATTTGTCTGGTATTGTTAACAAATGTTAATGACATACCTTCCTCTTTACAATAAAAGAAACATTCATTGATTTCTCTTAAAAAATACTCGTTTTTCTTAATATTAAAATGAAACCTCATATTGGAAAACCTTCCATATTGAAAACCTTTATATATTGAACGTCGATGCCGATGAGAAAATCGAAAAAGTTGTCAAATTTTATACATTTTGGGATCCAGAGTGATTATTCTGCCTTTAAGAATATTTAAGCTTATACCATAATATCAACAGTGCCAAGCCTACGGTCATATCCAAAAATACTGCAACAAGGAACAAAAATGTGTCAAATGTACAGGTAAACATCATACCAGAGAATAAGTCAAACCAAAAAATGTTCAATTTACAGTAAGATACTGTGTTTCTAAACATCAAGCATAACAGAATGAATGAAGTACAAAGTAAATCAGAAAACCAAAAATTTAAATGAACTAGCCCTAAGTAGTAAAACGGAATGTATCGGACACTCCTCAGGAAGAAAATGTAAGAAGTGAAATCACCCTCACCATCAAAGAGAACCAGAAAATAAAATTGACACATGGGTAAATATAAACTGAAAATACATTTTTTATACGAACCTAATGCGGTAGTGGATCCTTATCGGCCTAAACAGTTCTTCGAGAACTTTCATCGCAAAGCAAAGCACATGAAACATCGGTTAACAGAGTTAACTGATATATGTCAAATACTCACACAAAACAAATACTCGCACAAACTATGAAGTCATATATCTTGATTATTTCAGGAATAGAGGAAAAATGGGAGAAGCTTAAAGAGCTACGACGCAAGTCACGTTCTACCGATAAAAAACCAGTAAATCTACTTCCAGTAACGATTGCCGTTAAACTTCTAATCGTAAAGCTGCCGACAGTTAGTGATGGGTATCTAGAATGAAATGCATTTATTTGTACTTCGAACGCCATTATTCATGGCAATCCATCACTAAGTGAATGCACTAAGTTATTCAATATCAAAAATTATCACTCACGGTATTGTGTCATAGCAGCTGTCAAACTATCAGATCAACGCTATGAGTTTCTTCGACCAAATTTGAAATACAGATTCGATAAGCCAAAATTGGTTTGCGAACAACCTGTGATATATACTTACGTATAAACCTACTGAAAGACCTATTTAAATACTATTTAGGCTTTGTTGACCATTTTCAGTCACAACTATAATCTATAATCACTGGAGGCTCTAAAACGGCCTGTGAAACAATGGGCTGATTTTATTGTATAAACCTAAATAATCTCAATAGTTGATGCAGACACCCATCTACCCACAATGGGCGATTTGTACAATTTTGTACATTGGTCGTCATGATGAATGGATCATCTGAGTATGCTAGAGCTCATTGCCTACATAATAAACCAAATTACGCTTAAAATTTTATAGTTATCTACAAATTCAAAAATATTGAGTATATCTGACACCATAAATAACAATCCATTCCATTTGGCAACATACTTGACCAAAATGGTCACCATATTGTGGCAAAACCACTCGACTCTTGGAACAAACGCCATACCGTCGTAGTTCAGCTAAACGATCATTGTAAAATCAATAACGACCAATTTTTATACAAGTTGGATGTTCAAATATTATACATAAACAATCATCTAATTAATCAGTTGATGGAAGACAAGGATCAGTTGTATCCAGCTAAAAATCTTGCTATTCACCAATTCTGCAACATAAAAATGCGGTTGCATAAGTCACCAGAAGAATTAGAAAGATAGAAAAACTATATGAATACAAAACCTTAAGAGACATATAACCTTTTAAACTGGAAACTATATCTATTATCCGGATTTTTAAGGTTGTTCAAAATGAATCTATTTTTATTTATCGTTTGTTTAGAACCGTGACGTATGGGAACAATTCAGCACCGTTTCCTGATTTGGTCAAAACATTCAGACTTTTTCAACCAATTCAACGTTTTTGTCAAAGCTTGTGAAATCTACATCGCTCTAATCTACGATCCTCTTAGTCTCTTAGCACCTTTGGTTCTGTGGTTGTTGCAATGGGAAAATTGATTATGCAATTATTATCGCCTCTGAAGCTGGACTAAGATCATTCACTATACGACAAACCATAATATAAATACACATAGTACTACCATGGTATATTTGGCCATTGACGTGCTAGATGTCGCTAATGGTATCATTTTAAAATAATCAAAATATTTTTATATGTATAATCGCCTAAATGTATTTATACTAAATGTTGATGATATTCTGTCAACCTGAAATCTGGAACATCAATGGGTAAACTGTCTTTTTCTTATGATGGTAGTACTATGTGTATTTATATTATGGGCAAACCCAATACACGCATATATTTAGACTCTTTGAGGAAGTTTTAAATAATAAACAATTTTATGATCCAATGTCACCCAATTTACGTCAAAAAGTCTACAACACATCCAATTACACGAATTAGACACCTGCGTTTTTAAATCAGGAAGCATTATTTTGGCACTTTTTGGCATTATTTCTATTGCCACAAAAGGTGATGTAGACCAGAAAACCTGCCAACGTGGTGTCCAATGTTTTAGTTAGTTTAGTTGTAAAACGAGTTATTACCTTCACGAGCATACCTTCTCAGGTTTAGACGAACTGGATCGTGCTCTAAACACAATCATCAGAATAATTCAAAAGGAATCACTTTCGCTCCAGTTTGCAGGACTGAAAAGATCAGGTTTGGCGGGTGTTTTGGGTTTTAACGCAAGGTGAATTTTTGGCTGATATTCGCCAATACTATTGGCCGTTGTATGGAATAATGTATGGATTATACGAAAATGCGCTTCGTATCAAAGGCTTCGTATCAAAGGCAATCCACTTTGTACTAGACCTCACAAGCATATATTGACTGTTTCAAACGTTTTGTGGCCAAACTGTAAGATTATGCAAATGTGTATTGTCTGGCAATGGCATACATTTTGTTGGTTCTAGCTCAGAGTTACGAAAGCTGTATGCGAAGCTTACTTTTAAACAGCTAAGATAGCATGTGCAATTTATGTGCCAAAAACCGAGTATAGTATAACAATTCACACCACCACCCACTCCTCATGGCCTACATGAGGCAGGTGGGAAAAATTTCGACAGCTATAAGAACCACTCACAAACAGTATTGATGTCGTTAGTTGCATGACTCGGTAAATTTTTTATTAAAGCGATCACTTGTTGCTTTGACAATGTTTTATTTAACAGATCGACCACCGTTATGACCACCAAAGAATCGACTGCACTAAAATAACATAAAAGAGTATTACTAGTCCTGATATAGTAGAAAATTCGCCACCACTTAGGTGGAATTTGGGTCGAGTGACTAAGTTCTACAAAGGCAAAGATGGATTTGTTCATAAAGACGATATTAAGACTGTTACCACAGTTTTGAAGTGTACGCTGAATTTAATTAAAATTATTTTTAAGTTCGTATAGTGTTATAAGTGGCGCTTTTTTATTATATATAACATCGAAAACCTTTTAAAATGTTATTAAACAAATCCATTGTTATAAACCATTATCATTACTAATATATCGAAAATAGTCGATGTCAGAAACTAATTGTTTGCAATAAAATATACTATTTTGATGATCTTATTATAAAACTATTATAAAATGACTTCGTTATATTTTAGAGGTGGGGTCTGTCAGCATAGGATATTTGTTATAATTGAATTTGCATGTTTTTTTTTTTTTTTTTTTTTTTTTGTACATTCACCTTGATTGCAATTATAGTAATTACTATAAATATATAAAAAATAATAATCGTTTGATTGTTTGTTTGTATATCGATAAAAGATCTATAATAGAGGATCAAGGTTTTACTGAAAAACGAGGAAAACAATAAATTCTATATTGGAAAATTTATTTGCCAATCATTAATATTTAACGTTTCAATTTATTGAACGTCAACAAAACAATTTATGAGCGCACAGTAGCATGCAATATATGCGATACTATGGTAATGCCATAGTTCAGTATGTAGTTTTATCGCGATCAATATTATAATAAAGTGTTTTTATACCACTTGACCAGCGAGTGCATACGTGCTTGACATTTATAATTTATTCAACTGACATAACACATGTTAATAAAACGTTTCAAAAATTTTTAAATTTATCAATTATATATTCAAAAAACTATTATTTATGTCAATTGAATTTTATTATTTCTATATGCATACCTTTCAATGTACGAGCATAACATATAATTGGCATATAATTTATTTTAGACAAATTGTATAAATTTATTTTATTTTAAATACAAAAAAAAATAATTTATTAGGATTAGATCATATATTTGAATGAAATGGAAGTGTGACACAAGTCGCGCAGTTAGTTAAATAACGAGGAAGCGTCAACGTGTCTGTTACTATCATTATTAATCGACACGTTTGCTATACGTCCCTCTAACATATTTTTAAATTAATTAATTGGACATTTATTTCACTATACTATAACAGGCGATATATTAGATTTTATCTCGATATACTTTAATTATTAAATAAAAATGACTCAAGAGTTTTCCAATTTAAATGTCCGAATTTTAAAATAGTTTATAGTAGTTAACGTTTAAAATAGTAATATGGAATGCAAATGGGCTACCCCATTACATTCCTCAGCTAGAAATATTCCTAAACACAAAAAAGTTGACATATACTTAATCTCTGAAAGTCGTTTGTATTTGGATACAGTTTCTATTATGCTATTCATCCAGCAGAAAGAGCAAGAGGCGGTTCTGCCATATACATTAAAGATAATATAAGACAACATGAAGAACTAAAGGTTGTAGCAACAAGAATTTTTTCAAACTTTAGGAAGATGGTTCGTTATTGGTGTTGACTTGCTTGAAACGCATAAAATCACTTGTTGAGGCTTCCGAATTACGACACCAAAGGAAACTCAGCGTTGTTTAAAGAATCCAAAAATATTAAGATGCATCTTTTAATCTGGTGGTTCCGCTACTTACTAGCCAACAGATTTAAACAAAATTCCTGATGTTATAGATTTCTATGTTACAAAAAGAATATCTGGTAACAACATACAAATGGAAAGTAATGAAGAGACAACAGATCGAGCACTCTCCTGTTTTCATATCATTTAGCGAAGCTATTATTAAACAAAAAATATCACCAAGATTTTACCACCATACTACCAAATGGAACCTTTTCATGCGAACTGATCAATGAAAATATCAATTTTCAAATGCCAATACGAAAATCTATGGACGTTAAATAAAAAGTTGAAAGACTAATAGACAATATACAACAAACTTAAATGTTATAGATGTAAAATATGTTTTAGATTTTTTAGATGTAAAAAATATCTACTTGAAGTAAGAAACCGTGTGGCTAAGAAACGTAAAGTACGCAAAGATTGGCAAATAAATCGACCGAAATTTCTTATCAGAACAATTCAAAATGAAACAATCGCTTCATATTTATGTCCACTTACTGGTCAAAAAGACACTGAATACTTCCTAATTAAAGCAGCAAAAGTGATCAAGAGGCCAACAAATTCGGTGGCAACTATTATAAAGGCGTAGCTAGGATTGTACATAATATAAATACACATAGTACTATCATCGTATGTTAGTCCATTGATATACTAGATGTCGCTACTGGTATCGTTTTAAAATAATCAAAATATTTTTATATGTATAATCGCCTAAATGTCATATATTTATACTAAATGTTGACGATATTCTATGTGTATTTATATTATGGATTGTAGGAAGAAGGTAACAAAAGTGATCATGATTTTAAAGCCAAACAAAAACTTAAACCAATATCGATCGATTTTTTTTTAATGTTTACTGATCAAACCGTTTTGATAAAAACTTAAACAACATCAAGATGTTCCCCCTTTTATTCTGCGATCAGAGGAGGATGCAAAAAAGGATGTAACAAGCAGGAACGTTTTTTTTTTTTAGATAAAATTATTCGTCGTCACCTAATATTCTTAAACGTTAATGCTCGTCCGTTCAATTTATACTCGAAGAAAGCTAATCCGATTACATCACTAATCTACAATCCAAATTAAGCACTAATTAATTCTCCCTACAATGAAAGTTTCTCTTGTGGACTGTTCTGAACCCGACGCATATATTTTGACAAAAAATCAGTTAGTTTAAATGGATATTTAAATGATATTTTGGACCAAATAAATTCAATTTAGAAATGTTCAATGCTTCAAATTTTAATCTTTTTGAACCAAGATTAGCCAAAAATGTTGAAAATATATTTGAATAGCGCCATCTTTCATAACATTTATCTTAATAACATTTCCCTTAAAGATACAGTTCCAAAATGTTCTTTTATTAGCTTCTATTTTTAGAACTTAGTCGTCAGTTGCTAGAACTTGTACTCCACGCCTAATGAAAACTTTAATTCCATTTAACTGTGATTCATACAAATCTTCTGCACATTAGTTATAACTTTTATTGGAATCATTCATTAACCCCATTAAAGAGATGAACAGCTATAACTTTATTAAAACTGTGCCCGAAATCCATGATAAATATTTATGAATACAAAATTTTGGATAAAATCGAAAACACCCAAATTATCACTGTCAGTTGCAAACTCAATGCGTAGCACCCTTGGATATACAATAAAATATATAAAATTCACTACTTGATCTTGTAATAGTATCATGCAAATAGAAAAAATTTGAACTTTTTCGTTGCTATGACAATTTCAATAAGCAATGCACACAATTAAATGTAATTTTCACAATTAAATGTAATAGTTTTTATACCTCACAAAAAAAGTATTTACAACAAATAAGGCGGGGAAATATTTCATTCAATTATTGTCCTTTACGGATAGCGTACTCAAAAATGTCAAAAACTGTATTTACAAATATTTATCATGGGTTTCGGACACAGTCTTAACAACCAATTATAATGGAAAACCCATATATGTATGAAGTTTTGGTACGGACACTGGAATATAAAATATCAACAGCCAGCATAGCCTCTAATTAATTTAAAAAGCTGGAAAAACCCAAGGTAATTAATAATTATTATTTAACTATATTAATAATTCAAAGAAAAGTGAAGTTTGTTGCGACGGAAGCAGTGTAACAGAGATAAATAAAAGTTTAGTCCTGATTAATTAAACAAATGAAAGCAAATGAACAATGGACGACACAACAGTTAATCGAGAAACAAAGAAATGATAAGAATATTTTGGCAATCTTGCAGTGGATGGAGGAAGGTGTATAAGATCATATTGGAATGCAACCACAACAAAGAAGACTTCTGTGAAAAGCAGTTGGACACAGTGCTAATCATTTAAAAATCGCTACTTTGAGAAACGGAAGATGAGCAAAATACTAAAGAACAAGTAGTGGTATTTGCGCACCGTTTAAAAGAGATCCTGCAAGACATATGTGTATAGTCGTGAAACTGGAGCATATTAAAGCTTCAACAATGAACAAAGTGGATTTGCGGTGCTAGCTAATAAGAACCAAACACAAGGACTGGAGGAAAGTCGAAACAGCCAAATGAGCTGCATCTTGGTTATTGCATCGACAGATCAACCTAAATATAGCTGGGTTAACATAAATGCTTGAAATGTAAACAATGCTTTAGAAATGTTGATACAAATATTTTCTGATACTGATTCAGTATTACCACGTAATTTGAAATCCTGAGTTTTAAAAACTGTTTTCCAAATCTTTGTTTCATAACCCTTGGTTTTTTAAATCCGCTTGTGATAATCCTGGTTTTCAAACTCCTTTTTCTCAAAATACTGGTTCCTAAAATAATGGTTTAAAAAATTTGGGTTTTTATACCCCAATTTTTATTAATTCGTCTGAAATCAATTGAGCACGTGGAGCTGCTTATTTCAATTAAATAATACGCGACGGCTCGCTATGCTTCCCAATTTTCGCTATGCCATGATAGGATCCAGGATTGGTAAACATAATGCACTTCATGCCGAATATAGGCGACTTTTTGTTTGAAAAAAAGATTTTGACCACCAGGATTTTGGGACCCAGGGCTTATTAGCTTCCTAAATTATTATTTATCGTCGTTCAGAAAATCGACGGAAAAAGCATTTTTCGATGTTCATAGAATCGGGCTTAAGTTAGATTTTTTTAAAATTTTTATAAGCTAATTGTACTTGCTGTAATTAAACAAACAAAAAAAAAATGTTATGCTGGCAAATTACACAAATTTGATGTTTGAGTGTAAGTGTTTTTCTAAAGAAATGCCATTTAACAATTACTCGACGTAAGTAAATAATAGTTGACAGAAACATAGTTTAAGAGTCTGACATTTTAAAGAAGCTAACTATTTATCATATTTGCGATACTATGTTATTTAAAAACATTAAAAGTATGTTGGTTCAAATAACGGGTTTTCCAATAGGAGGTTTCATTTTAATATTAAGAAAAACGAGAATTTTTAAGAGAAATAAGTCTTTAGGCTAGTACGGTGTAATGTCTTTTGTGGAATATCTAATTC
This sequence comes from Tipula confusa, assembly GCA_963556175.1. Lineage (NCBI taxonomy): Eukaryota > Metazoa > Arthropoda > Insecta > Diptera > Tipulidae > Tipula > Tipula confusa. Next base: position 198,845,855 of record OY744476.1, on the reverse strand, counting down.
CAAAGATCGACGAGGATTCGACAAACCTGGGTTTTCTTCAACACTACGGGCTACAGCAGCAATATTTTCAGATGTTCTTGAGCAAAGGACACGGTTTCGATTCTTAACATCACTAACACGGCCCAACAGCTCAAATTTTTCACCAGTTTCACTATTGCCGGTCGATAAGGTGCTTCACGACGACCAAAAAGTGCTTTAGTTTTGCGAACTTTGACTGCAAAAATGGTTGCAAACAATTTTTGCAGTGAATTTTAACAATTTCAATGCGTTGTTGAAGCGTGTATCGTACCATTTTTAGTAATGGCGTGGTTTTTATTTGTTAAATGTTAAAAAATGACAGCTTTACAAATTGACAGCTGCCCAAATAGCAGGCTATTCAAAATGAAACTTCTCATTAGGTAATCCTATAAATATTTTAATTAAATAATATTATTTAAAAATATTTACATTTAATATTCTAAAAAAAAAATCCTTAATGTACTGTTTGATAATGAAAAAGTTGGAAATATTCCTTTTGAATTTGTCTCCTTTGCAGGACATAGATTTTGAAATTCCAGTTTTTGCTGCTATTTTCCGAACGCTAAGCGGTCGATTATTATAAACCTCACGCAGCACTCTCAGTATTTATTATATTATTATCAAAAGTGTTATCGAATGACAATCATACAATTAGGGTATTGATCTCGGTATATAAGTTAAGCAATCGCCGAGCTTCATTAGCCAACTAAAGGATGATTTATAATCAACGAATTTTTCAGAAATGTTGATCTTGAAATCAATTTTGTTAAAATGGCAAAAAAAAAAAATAAAAAAAAAATTGCAATACAATTTGGTTTGTATTAGTGTGGGTGACCAAAACATAGTATATTTAACTTATTTTATGCATGTATTGGCATCTTGTTATATTTGATGCTTCAAAAAGATCAAACTTGTCATCTTGTAAAAATTAAATTCATCTTTTTTTTGCAGTTTTGTTGGTTTGGATCTCGGGTTTCTTTTTTTATTTTTACAAGAAGAAATTTTTTCTCGATTTGGCTTGCATAATTTTTCAATAGCGTCCAGTTTTTTCAAAATGAAAAATTCGATGAATAAATCATCTATAACTATCAAGGGCGCATCTAGCACAAGTAGAGTCTACCGAAAATACGTAGACTCTACAAGTCTACATGTGCTGAATGCAAAAAATCAATGTAAAAATATGTAGACTACGAATTTTAGTGAGACTAAAAATTGTAGTCTACATTTATATGTAGGTTATGTTGGTTTGAAACTTGGATTTTTTTTTTTTACATTTATATTACTAGTTCATATGTATAATAGCTGATTTACATTCAACAAATTTTGAAGAAGTTAATCTTGAAATCGATTTTGTAAAATTGAAATAAAAACAAAAATTGTAATAACATTTTGTTTTTATTTTGGTGAGTAACCAAAACATAGTATATTAAACTAATTTTATACATGTATTGTCATTATTTTATATGTTTTACTACAAAAAGATAAAACTTTTCATCTTGTAAAATACAAGATTATCTTTTTTATATCAGTTTTTGGGTTTAGATCTCGGGTTTCATCTTTTATTTTTACAAGAAGAAAATTTTTCTTGGTTTGGCTTACATAATTTTTCAATCTAGTGTCTCGGTTTTTTTAAATGAAAAATTTGTTGAATGTAAATCGGCTATAAACCAAAAAAACATGGAGGATAACACGCATTTTGAATATCCTTATATTTACGATAGTGATGGAGGTAAATATAGATGTGAAATGTCAATTTAATTTATTACGTAATTTCAATAAGTTATCTAAGATAAAAACCAAAATGGATACGTGAAAATCGACATCCATTTATGTGTCCATAAAAAAATACTCACTGTGACGTAGAGTTATTTTCATAGAGAAGAGTACTCTAAAAGAATTCTTAAAGTTGTGTTTAAATTTGAAATACTTGTTTACCAAATAATCATAATTACATTTATAAAAAAAAAAATTATTAGATTCTTAACCAAATTAGTACTAGAGAAAATGAAAATAAAAATGATAATATTCCAAGATATTTAAGTTTCTTTAATACAAGGTGCTCCGTTGGAAGGCTTTTATTTAAACGTTTATAACTTGCTAGAAGGCCTTTAATGTGCGATGTGTTATAGTAAAAACTATCTTATCTTATTCGTCTGAGCCACTTGCGGAACACCTTATATATATATATATATATATATATATATATATATATATATATATATATATATATATATATATATATATATATATATATATTTATATATATATTTATATATATATATATATATATATATATATATATATATATATATATATATATATATACGAAATTAACTAAAACGATAGATATCTTAGAGATTTCTCAATTGTCTAATTTATATTATATTTTTATATAATATGCACAGTGTGTCTGACATATCATTGTATATATATAATTGAATAGCATATTCAAATACCACATAAAATAGTGTAAATAAATCACATTATCACCCATAATATTAAGTGTTAATTGACACCAATTGTTTATTTAAAATTATTAACATTTTAATTTATCGTATTGATGACTTATTTTGAACGCTTATACTCGATTCGATTAAATTGTATTTTGTTGTTTACATTTCATTAGTATATACTATTTTTTGCTATTATATCAAGTAATCGGCAAATTGATTAAAGCTGCGGCAGTTGATCGAGAGGTACCTGGTTTAAATGCGAACTTTTGTTTTCGAAAATCATTAAAAAAGAATTTAGTTTATCTTGCCCTAAAATGCTTTTTAAAAGTTTTTTTATTCTATCCAGTATTGAAACGTCGGAACAGTGTTATTTTTTAGATTTAATATTTTCAGACCCCATGTAGGTCTTAAATCGAGGTCATTTTTAATTGGTAAATTACTAATTAAAGAATGACAATTACAAATACTGCATTGACTTTAAAAATGTCCGCTCCGCTAAGTTTTTTATTCACACCATTTGATAGATTTTCGTCGTAAAATTGTTTCCGAGTTCTTTGCCTTGGCTTTATCTAACTGTGCGTGGAACTTGAAAAAAATACAAACAATTTCTGTATTAAAATAAAAAAAGTTGTGGCTTCCTTACAACTCGCAGCAGTAGCATTTCCAATCAGATTGAAAAAGTGGTTGATACATGAAATAAATTCGGCAGAGTGAACGTACTCACGTTTTATTATTATTTAAAGATATTTATATCTGCCAGACATGTTTGACGTGTTGTCATAACTTTAAATCACGACAGCACTTGATATCGATATCTAGTGCTTTGAGGTATGTCAAAACGACTTCCTTCAAATTTCCGCCTAAATTTGATGTAATCGAAAGGAATCCTAGAAATATTATTTTGATTTTGGTTTGGAGCTATTTGGTAATTACTGGGAAAAGGCAAAGTACTTGAAAAACGCCGTTAAATTAATATAGGTTGGTAATTTATATCAAATTTAAAATCTTTGAAAAATGAGGTTGAAGGGAAAGAGATTGAAGTTATGCTGGTACTTAGTAAGGGTAAACACGCAAATAGGTCAAAAAAATGATAACTATAAACGTGGATAAGTTAGTAAAAACTAACCATTCAACGATCGCAATTTTATTCGAAGAGTGGGTCAAAATGTTAAGGAATAATTTTGATCGACATCAAGTACTTATATATTTTACTGATTAACGTCTGTATACGATAAAGGCTGCAAATATGTTATGTTTTTCTAATCCTAGACTAATCTCTCTTGTACCAGACTTGGAACTTCCTCCGCAATACATTATTTTTTATTTTTATATTTTTATTTTATTCAAACGAAACGAAAGATTAAGCATTAAGGTGAAGTAAGTGCAGACAGTTATTACGCCAGTAGTTAAAAAATAATAACAACTTAATATTTTATTTTACACCAATTAGCAAAAAATGAACTGCAAAAAAATCAACTATATGAAAAATTTTTATGAAAAAATCAGCTGTAAAAAATGAACTGGCAGTTATATGACGTCCAACTATAGCTATTTGGTTGGTGAATTTTGAGTTCGATGAATATGGTAATTATGTTCCAGAAAACCGAATAGTCTATGTAGAAAGTATTTTTTCGTTAAACATATAAAATTGTTCTTTAAATTAGTTAAGACCTACCCAACTCCAGAAAATATTTTCGCCGAACTCAGAGAAGTGGAATTATTGAGGAATACTAAATATAGAAATTATAGTTAGAAACTTAAAAAACCGCAGTAATAAAATCCGCTTCGCTGCATGATTAAGCGCAGGGTACTCCAATATCAATAAAGCAAAACACATCCATTTTGCTCAACAATTCTAGTCACAAACTCAAAATTCAATTAAAGAAATACTATATTCTTCGAATAACTTCTGTTGATGTTATTCTTATACCAGAACGGAGACAAAGTTCAAAAAATTGTCGGTCAAATAATTCATGTGGTCACGATAACTTAGCACCCCTATAGTAAGCAAAATTTCCTAAAAGGCAGTTATCGCAATCTTTAAACCAAATAAGCCAATTTCTGAAGTTTCCATCTATAGGCAAATCAGCCAAACACTACAAAATATTCTACAATATTTTCCTCCAACGCGAATCTTCTCGTATTAACAATCCAATAACGTATCAATTAAAATTGCATTTCACTTTCATAAAAACATACTTGGCTCACAGCCAAATCGTATCTCATATTCTAATCACAGCTCGACCGAATGTAAATAAATATATAAAAATGAACTAAATGTTGCATACCTCAAAAAAAAATTCCAGCTGTTCATTTTTATTATTTACATTCATATGCTATATACTTTGCAGTGCACAGCAGATTATTATTCGTGTGTCTTTCCACCAAATCAAAGTGCATGCGTTGATTTAAGTATCCGGTTTACATAATCCGCAAAAAATACATCGATTAAGGAATTCGATTAGTAATCAAAACGATTTTTTTTTTCTTAGAGCTGTACGTAAAAAATGAGACATTTATACAAACACACATATGTTTTAAGCCAGATTAAATAATAAAATAAATAAAAATTCTTAAATGAAATGAAATTTTAATTTTTCAATGTCGTCTACGTCATATGTTTGAAATTTATATATAATTTTTTTATATATTTCATTTATAAATATTTACATGATAAAGTATATGAATCTATGTGTAAACTGATAAGACACAGAAATATTTTTAGATAAATTTTTTTATGAAGACAACCACAAAAATGCATTTTGAAATATTTAGATTTCGATTGCATAACATTTTTACAGGCGAAGGCCAACACTAATTATATAATTATCGTATATACGTTAAATATTATATATATATATAACAAAGGGTGTCTCAAATTTGAAGAAAAAATCCGTTGGCATGTTTTTTAGAAAAACACTTTTAAAAGTTTGAAAAGGCCGTCCAGGAACCTTACAAATGTTCATTAAATGTTTAATCAAAACTAATAATAAATTATTATAGGATCACCTTCCCCTCAGTCTAAGAAAAACTTTTAGATCTACAGTAACTATAACTTGGCTTCGTTTTGTGGTAATGTATTTGGGTGTCTTAATTCCAGACAGAATTTATGGATTGTTTTTATTTTATGCCCTTGGATTGGTTAAATCACATCACAATATCTCAATATAGGTAGCACCAAACTTTTAACCAAATAAATGCGTATGTTAACCGGGCCAAATTTTGGTCATTCGAAAATAATTTCGAATTCATTGTGAGCCCCAAACTATTAACGAAAGCGATGATATGATCATCCTAAAAAATATTTGGTGTGATATTATAATTTCAAACCGTTGCCTAATCGGACACATATCACTATAATGTCCGAGTCGACATCTTTTTTAGGTAAAGGGATTATGAAAGGCACCTTCCATAAATTCGGTAAAACAGATTCTGTCAAACACTGATTTACGATAAATGTAACATGTGGCAAGAAAAGATCTAGAAATAATTTTAGTACTTTGCAATAAATCATATCATATCCAATAGATTCCAATTTAATTTTAAAAATGACTTCTATCACCACAAATTCATCGAAGCAATCAAATATAACGGTTTTATTTAAAAAGTAGTTTTGCTTGATTGATGCATTTAATAGTATTAATTCTGAAATAAGAATTGAGATCCAGGCCGTTTTTTATATGTTTTATGAGCTAAATCTCTATGTTCCATTAAATTTAGTACACCTGCATTTGACCAAAGATGGGCATTTATTAATACTTATACTCGAATACTTATTAAAAAAACTCATATTTAACTTTGTTAAATATGAGTATTAATTACTTTGTAATATGAAACAACATTATGAGATATTTTATCTCTAGTACAACAAAACATATAGCAAGCAAAACCAAGCCATGGTCCTAGATAGCAAGAACCTAACACTGTCCTTAAAATGTGATGTTATGTTTATCAGGTTTAAAGGTTTAGTTGTTATAATCAAAGGAATTGATAGTTACGTGGACATTAATGATATACATGCTGCGCTTGCTGCCGAAGGCTTCATTGCAAAATCAATAACAAACATCATAAATCGAAATAAGTTGCCACAGCCAATATTCCGTCTCGAATGAGAAACTGATAGCAAACCAATTAAAGGAAATAATAGCATATATAACTTGAAATATCTACTGCATCGTCGCATCACTGGCGAAGAACCTAAAAAAAGAACTGGTCCACCATTTATTATACGATCATTTACGACACTAAACATCCTGATGGTAAAGCACATGGTAGTCAGCTGTTTTGATTAAAAGAAGACTTAAACATTTTAAACTTGAGAAATATGATCAAATTCATATCTAAGTGACAAATATTTGCCTGGAGGAGTTGTCTGAAAATTGTGTAATATCATCAGTGTATTGCCCTCCAAAACACGCAATAAAAAAGAAGATTATTTTAACCACCTAGGCAATAAATTCATTGCGGGATAATTATAGAGTACTGATGCCCTAAAGACTGAAGGTATGAAAAGTCTGACCAAAAAACACTAAATGGGATCAATACAGTAAACAAATTGTAGAAAATTGCTAACTGGATATTCCTCTTAGCCTATCAGACACCTAACATTAGTATTTTTGAAAAAGTATTTTCTAAAAACATCCAAGAATTAATACAAGAAAAGTAGAAAATTCGACAGCAATGGCAACGGCAAAGATTGCCGATATTAAAATGGGAATTAAATCGAGCAATTAAAATCCTGAAAGTAGCTCTGAGGGAAGAAGTTTTAAGAGGCCGGCAAACTCATGTTCACCCATTAGACTGCCAAGAGGCAATTAGATGAGAAGTGATGAAGAAAAGCCAATGCTTTTGCTGTTCATCTAAAAAGCGTATTCTCACCATAAGAACAAGTTAACAACTACATGCTACTAAACCAAATGGTGAATGATTCGAATTTTATGCCTATAAAGTTTAAGTGGAGGCAAGTTGTGGCCGAAAAAAAAGCACCAGGACATGATCTTACTACCGGTAAAATGATTAAAGAATTACCATACAAATGTATTAAACTAATAACGTACATCCTCAACGCAATCATGCGAACTGGATACATTCCTCAAAAGTCGAAGATATCGCAAATTACAATGATACATAAGCCTGGAAAAGATGAGACACGAATCTCGTCATACCATATGAACAATTGTTACTAAGGAAACTGAAACCAGTACTAGAAGAATGGCATATTATACCAGATCATCAATTTGGTTTTCGAAATCAGCATGGCACTATAGATCAAGTTCACAGGATTGTCAATGCAGTCAAACTCACATTCGAAGAAAGAATATATTGTTCTGCTGTCTTCTTGGATATTGCACAAGCCTTCGATAAAGTTTGGCATAGAGTATTAACAAAATGCAGCAACCACTGGTTTAAATGATATTAGCGCAGGTTCAAGGAAGTGTCTTGGGACCAATTCTAAACTTGGTATATACAGCCTATTTGCCTATTTATAATGAAGCTATAATATCAACATTTGCTATCTTGGTATCTTGTAAAAATCCTCAAACTGCCTTAAAGCAATTTCAAAATTGAATAAAATTGAGAACTGGTTCAGGACTTGGCGAATAAAAGTCAATGAAAATAAATTAACACAAGTTACATTCACACTTAACAAACGCACCTGCCCACCAGTAAAATTAAACGGTGTAACTATTCCTCAGCAATCCAATGGCAAATACTTAGGGTTACATCTGGACAAAGATTGACATGGAAAAAGCATATAGAAGGAAAGAGTAATCAAATAAAAATAAAATTTGCTAAGATGTATTGGCTAACAGGAAGAAAATCAAGATTATCACTCGACAATAAAATTTTACTATACAAAGCGATACTTATGTCCATATAGACATATGGTGTCCATATGGACATAAGTATCGAAAGAATTTTTGCAACATACACAATCAAAAATACTTCGTAGGATCACGAATGCTCCCTGGTATATTCGAAACACCAACATACATGATGACCTCGGTATTTTAACCATTAAAGATACAATTAGAGCCTTTAGTTCGTGATATTGTTCAAAATTAGAGACACATCCCAATGTTTTGACCCAAGACATTTTAAAACAGCCTATATATAAACGACTGAGAAGAGCTGATCCACTTGGACTGTTGAATTTATAAATTAAGTAAATGTTGTACACTAATAATAAGTATTAGCATTGGTTAAGACTTATAAAAATAGCAGCAAGGTTAGTTTGTAAGATTCGCATACATCTTGTTAGTTTCTTTTTAGAAAGATTCAAGAATAAGGCCATAGGCAGTTGTAATAAAACAAAAAAAAATGTTTATCAAGTTGATAAACAGTATCAAATCTAAGAGACTATTATTTCTAGTCGGCCTAAATGGTAAATAACACAACTTATGAATGTTCCGACAAGCAGTCAGTTAGTTACTAAATACCATATTATGGTTGAAAACATACCAAGAAAAATAACTTTATCATAATCACCCAAGTACTGAGAAAAGATTATTTCATAATTATGGATATCAACATTTACCGCGAGAGGTGGGTTGTAAACATCCAAAATTAAAATTTTCACAAAACAACCTGTTCACAAGCTAAACAACCTGTTCACAAGCTAAAATTTCTACTTTACCGAAAGTAGCAGGAGATAATTTTCTAACATTTAAAATTGATCGAAAATATAAACTAACCTCACCATACCCTTCCTGGTATTATTAATACGATTAAATCTAATAAATTTGTAATTATTAATAGAAAATGACTTGCTTGTAATTTTATAAGTATGCTTGTAGTATTAAAAGGTCGAATAAAAACTCCAGTAGGCTAGGTATGAGGGTTTAGCGCCAATTCCCGCAATTCAACAATAACGCATAACTTAAAGCAGATGTATTCCGAATCTTACATCCTGAGTCTCCAATCAACTATTCGCCATTTTCAAAATATCATCCTCTTGAGTTGAAGGGTCGAATCTGGAAAAATTTAATCAAAATTTTGATCCAATTGTTTTAATACCAGGATTATCTGGAAAAACCAGAAATAGATTTATTCGAGGCCAAAACAGCTGCATCTGACAAATCCGAAGGAGTATACATAGGCGATGTTAATTTGGCCGGTATAAAATAGTAGCTGGTGACAATACTATTGACTCGGAAGGATGTCTGCAGCTGGCACCAACCGCTCTCTGTAGCTTGTCAATAAGCTCTCTATTAGCCACAATTTCACCTGCGGCTGTGGAATCATACAATCCAAAGATTAGAATGCATAGATTAAAACATAAAAATAATGTAGCCTAGTAGTTTTAAAGTAGCCTGGTAGTTTGTCAAATAGCTAAAAATACAGAAGCTTGAAATGACGAGAAATTTTTTTAAATGGCTCTAATAAACTATACACAAAATCGCTTTTGGAGGAGCTTGAATGCAAGGATAAAATACTCACACGGATACACGGTATTCAATTAAATGCAAATATTGTAAACGACAGAATTATAAAAATGCATAAAAATATTTGTGGCCAGTTATTAACTGATCTCCGTGCAGCTGCTGCTGAAGTGGTTCCACAGCAACTGGAATAAAGCGGAATGAGTTTTAAAACTGGGGAAATTATCAAATTAAACAAGAGGTGTTGATATTCGGGAAGTTGTCAAAAAAATTTCAAATATCAGTATTAAAAAAAAATTAATTTCTACCAATGGATTATGGATGCTGAATCATAATAAGCAACGAGTCTGAATGGAAAGGTTTATTTACTGTTTTGACAAAATTCGTCTATTTCTGCTAGACAAGAAAAATGTATTCCCAGAGTTTCCTAATGCCGATTGGTTAATGCAGTTAATGTTTTTGACTGACTTCAGTATTTATTTAAATGAATTAAAACAAAAAATGCGGGTCAACGACAACGAATGTTCGTGTGAAAATTACTCACTTTTCAAATATTTCCCTAATTTAAAAAAGTCTATGGCAGGTATTGACATGTTTTACAAGAATTATTTAAGCATCTTCCGTACTTGGTACAACGACGTCTTAAAATTTAAAAACTTATTTAAAATCGTTTGCTACCCTAACAAGTTTATGTCTAAAGGTAAATTTTACGATTTTGAATGAATGAATTTCGATGGCTTTGATACTGAATTGCAAGAATTTCAGTGTAACTTAATTTGATGTGAACAATTTGAAAATTAAAAAATTTATTATTAGAAATGGTACTGATGACGAGGTGGCAAACCCTTCCATACAATTTCACATCTCTAAAAAAGTTGGCAAAAGCAGTATAAACAGTGCTTCCAGAAAAGGATGGCCAGAGACAATTCTGAGGCATATATGTATTGCATTAAAAGAAGCAAAATTCATTTCAAACATAGACCGCCATTTTGTAGAAACCATTATTTTTGGAATGGTCTTTGTGAGCCCCATGATATACAGTTTTATTTTAAAACGTAAGTAAAAGCCGATTTTCAATATTTTCTATATCATCAAAATATTGTTACTGGATACTGCTCTACCATTTCAGAACATTATCATGTGTTTTAACACCAATAATTTTAAACGAGACATGTTGATACAAAATGATAAAGTTTCCATGATAGTTATCAAATATAGATTGAGACACCCTTTAAAACACATTTAATGACGCATACACTTGCATTTATCTTTTTTATAAACATATTTTGAACTCCGATGACACAATCGGACTCGGAACTGTCCAGTCGACCATTATATGTATAAATATCATATAACCATATCCATTTCGATTTAATTGATTACTTTGCAAAAAAAAGGGTTAGCATATACGACAGCATAAATATGAGAGACTAATGATTTAATCAATTTCTTTTCATGTCGGCGTCCTTTTTTCGCAATACATGTGCCGTATGCATTCATATTTCGATTTATGATTTATGACAAAATATGTTTTGTCATCCTATATATACATACGACCCAAAAAAATATATATAGACACATATACGATTCATGCAAAAAAAATGTATCACGATTCGATTCATTAATTAAATCGATCGATGAAGTAAGTATTAAAAATTATTATAAAATAGATTCGTATATCATAACAAAACAAAAACGATAATGACAGGTGGAAATGTCAAAACGTTTACTTAACAATTAATTACACGTTTTAATTGTATTTTTGAAACAAATGTAATTAACACATTTAATTGTTATATATTTTATTAATAATTGTTGTTAATCGAATTGGTTGTGGCAGTGATTAATTGATTTTTAATAGTACGATGAACTGTGTGTGAATATTGGATTCTTTTTTGCAGAGAAATAATTTTTTTGGTACTTATATAAACAAGTAGACGAAAGTCGAGTCTTATTTCGGACCATTAACCGGGTGAATAGGTTAAAACACGTTAAAATGAAAATGTTGGCAGCTAAAATTAAATATGTTTTTTATTCACCACAAAAAATAATAAGAACTTTAACGAGGTAGAGACCATCTACAAATTTTGACAAGTGATTTTAAAAAATCATAACTTCATTGTTGACAAAATCAAAGTTATAAAATAAGAAAATTCTAATCATAGTTGGCGAATATTATTTACCGGTACGATTCATTTTGTATTAATTTGTACTATTTACAGCTGTCAAAATTAGAGCTGTCATACAGCTGTCATAATTAATTATTAAACTATTTCACACAAAAAATTTAAATTTATTGTTAAAAATATTTCACCGTAATTATTTATTTTCACCAATTTTTGTAACAAAATATTTTTAACAAATTCACTAAAACGCTAAATGAAAAAATTATTCATAAAGGAAGAAATCCAAGCCTAATAAATAAACACACTAGTCGAGAAAATTAACCTAAAGGTTCCATTAAAGAACGAGGTGCAAATAGAAACAAAGGTTCAACAATTTGTAAATCATTACCAGCCTGGTAAGGTGTCCCAAAAGTTAAATATAAAATAAAAGGAGCCAACTACCATAAGGAAAGAAGAACTTTTGTCACAAAAAAGAAGACGGAGAAGAATATGGGAGCAAACAAGATATCCCGAAACTGAAAGTAATTTAAACAATCAAACTCAACAGTTAAAAAGGTAAACTCAAAAAGTAAAAGATGGCTCAGTCAGTATCTATTAGGAGGGGTACGAAACTGGATATTTTACAACTGGATTTGACAAAACAGGATATTTCAAAACTGGATATTGCTACATGTGATTTAAACTTAAAATGATTTTTTTGGAAAGTTCTGGAATATTGCCAATTAGGGAGGAACTCGGTAAGTTCTTAACCGATTATGATGAAATTCTATATGTAGGATGGGAATGGGATTTTAAAATGATTTTTTGGGAAAGTTCTGGATTAAGGCCAATTAGGAAGGAACTCGGCGAGTTCTTAACCGATTATGATTACTACCAATTATTTACGTTTTGTACCTTATCTCGTATTGAAATATCCAAAATTGTAATATCCAGTTTTGTCCCTTATCTCGTTTTGTCAAATCCTATTTTGAAATATCCAGTTTTAAAATGTCCAGTTCTGAGCGTTTCCCATTGAAAGAATACTGTTTATTCACTTTAAAAAAATTAAAAAATCATACAAGTTCCTCCAATAAGGATAGCAGGTGAGAATTAGGCTCGACATAAGAAGTCAATTTCAAAATTTTGAGGAGCACATCGAAAAAATATTCCAACTATAATCATTATGATCAAGCATTATCTCAAAAATTAACTGTTAAATCTGAAAAAGAAAGTGAAGAAATCATAGTTACTTCACGAAAAAGAAGTAACTAGGATTTCTTTTCTCTTGTGTTAGTTAAAATTCCATATGCATACGAAAATGTCTCCAGGTAGCAATATTTTTACTGTAGACATTTTAAAAAACTACCAAGGAAATCTCAAGTTAAGCTTAAAAACCATATAAACGTAGCATTCAGAATAAAATGTGTACCCAGTTTGTGGAAAATTGTAGTAGTAACCATGCTAATAAAAACATGGCCACCACACGAAAGTTCGTCTTTTAAACCAATTTCGCTGTTACCAGTGCAACATTTCTAAGTTTTTGAGAAACTACTGATTAAAATGTTATATCCGATAATCGAGAGTTATAAGTTAACCCCAAATTACAAGTTCAGTTTTCTGAGCTGGACACTCAACAATTCAACCAGTACACATAATATAATTATTTTACCAATAAAATTGAGAAAACACTAAAGAAGAATAATATCGGTCAACGATATTTTTAGACGTTGCACAAGCTTTGGCAAAGTTCGGCATAAAGGACTTAACCATAAGTTAAGAAACCCCTTATCAATGCAATTCGCTAAAATACGAATTTAACATTTACCAGTTTCAATAAATCTAGAAATAATACTGTATCCGACTAGGGATAATCCTGGATGCCAAACTTAGGTTGAAAGTATATGCCAGAAAAGGTAAAGAACTAAATCTTAAATATAGTAAATTTTATTTGTTGGTAAACTGAGCAACGATGAAAATTTTCAGAGATGAAAATTTACATCTAGTTTCAATTGAAATCCAAAAAAATGCAAGAAAACACGAAGAGAGACTCCATGCAACATGTACGTATTGCAGTTCAACTCTTGAACAACACTAACATATGAATGCGCAGTCTCAAAAGAATCAAATTGGCAACAAAACACTAGTTGGAAAACAGATTTTTACTACAAATTCACCTGCGCAAAGAAACAAAATCGAGGTCAGGTGACATAAAGTTGTAATTGCCATATAGATTCAGTCACACGGCAATCAACTGTGGCATCAAGGATAAACTACATCTACAGATGCATCAAGGATAGTTAACATGTCAAGCCAATAACGCGGATCAACAGAAGGCAAATGCACGAGCTATAAAGCACAATATCCTGCTAACTTTAACAAATGTCAGACAGAAATGAGAACAAAATTCCTCACAAATACTAATCCGCGTAAATCGAGCCTAGTCCAAATATGTTTAGGACTATAGGCTTTCAATGAGATAGCATCTCGTATATGCAAATGTAACAGCCTAAGTATTCTTGTCGATATTCGATAATCCTTAAAATCTCCGAACAGCTTCAACCGCTTGATTCAAGAATGCGACGAACTATCCGGAATTAAGTTTTTGACCTCTTATCCAAAATAAAATTATCACAGAATACCCTACTTGGAATATACCGTAAAAACGATTTGCATTTATCAAGAGATTAACAACTTCATTATTCTCTAAACGTGAACGATGCTTGAAACACTTTATGTGAGCCTGTGGAAACTATATGCTTCACTAGACCGACGTAAAGAGTTTAAACCATTGTTGTTGTGCCATAATAGGGTGCTCCAATATGCGGTTTATTTTTAAATGTGCTGCGATAAAGGAGAAAGTAATGTTGCTGTAAGTGGTAGTGTTAATGAGCCTCCCAAAACATCACTTCGTCATCATTCACAGCAATCCACCGATCACTTTATTCAGAAATTTACGCAAAAAATCTTCATTTATAGATTCGGATATCTCAAAAATTCTATTGCAATTTCGATTACATCGCTAGTTAGTTAATTAGGCCATAGAAAAAAGCTTGTAAATGCCAAAATTTTGAGCAATTTCATTTTTAGCGACGAAGCAAATTTTTAACTGACGCATCTTTAACAAATAAAATGATTGAATATGGGAAAGAAAATATACAAGAAATAATGGAAAAAACGATGCATCCACAGAAAGTGTTTGTAAAGGTTTACAAACTCTTTCTTTTATATGGCAAGGTTTTAGGGCTGGTTGAGAAATGAGTGCGCATATTTTTTTTAAAATAGTAGAGAGCGTAAAATGCTCATTTATAAATTTAGATATAATGGTGTGCACCAATAAAGAGAATATATAATTTTTTTTATATGGATTATTTTGATAGTACTACTATTGATGCACTATTAAAGAGAATTTAAAAAAAAAATATTTTTTTTATTTTTATTTTTTTTATATAGAGTTTTTCAATACTGATGCAGGGTGTAAAATGAGTAGTAGGCTGCGTGCACGAGAAATTGAATACGTATAATAGAGAGGGTTTTGTATTTAAAGCCGCAGACGCTTTTGGTAGTCGATTAATTTCTCAAATAGAGAATATTATAATTTGTCATTTAGATCGCTAACTTTTTTCCTACGAAGAAAATTTTTGGTAAAAGAATGGAAATTATAGCCGTACAGCAACACAAAGTAACTTCCAAGACACTATTTACTATTAGTAAACCAGGAACTTTTGTACTATCAATTGAAATACAAATTTAGATTCTAACGAAATAATTTATGTGTTTAATTAATAATTTAAAAATTAATCTCACATTGAAATACCTTTTGAAAATAATTATTTTATTTAAAATAATTAAAATGATTACAGGAGCAAGAATTTGAACATTACACAGGTTATAAATTGGCCGATAATGAAGACTTTAACTTCCATAAACTCTCCTATACATGGCGAGTAAAGTAAAAATAGTTTGCCCTATTAAAGCTCGACTTCAAAAGTAAGTTATAGTACAATTTTCTTTCATACTAACAATTAGAAGATGCGTTATCTAATGGAGTTCTAATGGAAATCTAAGCTTTAAATTCATGTATGTGCACACATTTAAAGCTAAACTGAACTATAGCTAAATCACCCTATTATTAGAGAACATGTACTCACATTTTATCAACGTCATATACGCAAAACATAATTAGAAAAAATTAATTTCTATTGGGAATATATCACATAACTGAACACACATAATATAAAGATCAGTACAGTGCTATAGTTTTATAGTTTCTAAAAAAAAACATTCACTTTTTCACAATCTGTCTGGCCATTCATTCATTATTTAATTATTTATAGTCTAACAAAACCCATGTTGTCGGAGGAACTCAATGCATCGTAAAATATATTACACATTATAATATATGTATGGAAAGCAATCACCTCCTGACGAGGTAAACGGTTTATGGGACCACCGAAAACCACCACATCTTAAGATCTACGACTTTTGCCAATTATAAACAGCTATAAGGTGAAGTTTTATAAAGTGGTCAGAGCTTTTGACGTATATAACTAAAACAGAGCTTATGACGTATATAAGTCCTCTCCCGACTGATGAAATTCACCGTTATATGAGTTTTATTTATATGATTCCAAACACGAGAGTGATGAGGGATGTCAAGTTAATGCATACTGATAGCACCATTTGATAGCCACAATGTCTTTGTTGGCAAAGATATATCCTTAGGATAGAAATTGAGTTGCCTTATAACAGATGATGGAGCACGATTTTTGATTCGGTACGGGCCAGCCATGGCCTATAAAAATTGTTTATTATTATTGTCATATTAACCCAAGAACTATATCAATTTTGATGGATCGTAAATTTTTTTCTAATAGTTTTTAAAAAGTCATATCCATTACTCTACGTGCATCACAATAATTGAATAATCATAATAACAATATAAATAAATCATAAAAATTATTAAAACTATAAAACTATTTTTATGCATTCCGTCTAGTCGATTTTAAAGCAGCATCTATATAGATAGATAGATACAATTATTAGACATAAATTTTACAATAACAAAATCAACTTTCTTCTCGTACAATTTTGTATCTAAATAGATCATAAAAATGATGTTGCGAAAAATTGGACTTTAATATAGATGATTTTCTTCTTTATAAGTAGGTACTATTTAACATTATATACGATCATGTAATTGTACCATAATTAATTGTTATATTTAGTATTACATGCGCCTCATATAAATCGATCGATATATTATGATATAATTCTATAATTAGTGCTTTACTATATATAAATATATATCTATATATATATATATATATATATATATATATATATATATATATATATATATATATATATATATATATATATATATACATATATATATATATATATATATATATATATATATATATATATATATCATGGGAAAGTTTATTCAGATAGTTCAGTCAAACTAATTAAAAATTACACGTCAACCAATTGGCGATATAAAGGTAAATGTGTACATGATACAAATGCGCTAATACGACAATTATTATAGGTTTGTTTACACATAAATTATGGCCGGGGAAATTAATTTGTCTTGTATATACCGAACAGTAGAAAATTATGATAATTAAAATTTTACAATTTTATTACTTAATTTAATTAATATTATTTAGATTGTATATACAAATAATAATTTGCATATTTTGATTAGATATTATCGATTAAGAAATTGTTATGCAAATATAAGTGAAATATAAAAACATGTACCACACACGCCGCTCGACTTGTTGTGGTGGACTTATTTTTATGTGATTTATTTAGTTTGTTAAAATTAGAAGTGATTTATAAGTAAACTGGTAATAAATGCCTGACAGTGTTGGTGATCTTATCCGAATTAAAACAACAATGCTTTCGATTAAACAATCGGGTTAAAGTTATCAATCACACAAAACTTTTAAAACTGAAGATTTACAATTTTCCTCGAATATTCTCTTTCAAACCTTCAAACGGTATCAAAATTTGAAAATCAAACCATAACATACTGAGTTACAGCAAAGAAAATATATTATATCAGAAGTGAAGTCACATACAAAATAGTACGGTCAACAATATTTTCTGCAAAATCCATATTTGTAAAATCCATCTAGTGAGAAACTTTAATTTAATTTATATAAAGTTACAATAAAGCTTGAATTTGATAGATTTTTTTTATGGAATTTGTTTTATTGTCATTCGTTTTTCTTCACAGTCCCATGCATATAAAATATACTTTATTTATATAAAAACACTAACACAATAGTTTTTCGGTTGGTTTTCGTTATTTCTTGTGCGATCGCCGATCGCATGCTATATTTTTTATTAATTTTGTTTTTTTTTTCAGTTGTTCTACGAATGTACATATGTAGTTACAAAACCAACACAAATGTTTTATACAAGCCGAGCTCTCACTTTTGTACACAGATACACTAACACAATCGGTACACTAACGGTAAAAAAAACGTATATAAAATGATATAAAAACGTATATAAAACGTATATGTATTGTACTTTTTTATTTCTTTTGACACTAATACACCTACTCCTAGTGTACTTTTTGTATATCATCAAAAACTTCTCTATAGAAAGACCAACTCATTTTTTCGTACACTGATACTACTACATATCCGCCTCAATAAAATAGTATTGGTACCATAACAAATAACAAAGCAAAATTAACATAAAAAACTAACTATATTAGTGTTAGTAAAAATATTTTTTGTTTTTATTTTACGCTATATCTGTACACAACTAATACTAGATCAAAGAGGCGCTTTGTCCCTTTACATTTTTGAATAGTTGATCTTTCTATAGAGACGTTTTTGATATCATATATGTTGGTTGGTACAGCGCGGATTGTATAAAACATTTGTGTTGGTTTTGTTACTACATATGTACATGTATTCGTAAAACAACAGAAAAAAAAACAAAATTAAAAAAAAATATAGCATGCAATCCGCGATCGCACAAAAAATAACGAAAACCAACCGAAAAACAATTGTGTTAGTGTTTTTATATAAATAATAGTATATTATTCAACAAGCATATAATGATAGCTGTTATTCACGAAGATGAAGTGTAGCGACACGAGCCGATAGGCGAGTGTCGTAAATCATCTGAGTGAATAACAGCCATTATATGCGAGTAGAATACGATATTTTGTCCACGATATTTTATTTCTGGTGGTGTTGAACAAATATCAATATCCATTTATATTTTTTTTAAGTATTTTACTTCCTGTTTATATGAATTTCAATTTAATTATAATGAAAATGACATATTGCTATTGTCATTGATTGCTAGACTAATAGTTTAGAAAAGACTACTAGATAAAGTTTCAAAAATTAAATTTAAATGAATAATTTACTAATGGTAGTACTGAATAATTAAAGAAGAGACAACTAGATAAAACTTCAATATTAAATAACAGTGATTAATGATTAATCACTATGCTAGCAATGAATATTGGATATCATTATAATTGAAGAAACAAAAGTATAATGAGTTCTATAATACGATAGTCGTGGGCAAAGTATATTTTATATGCATGTGACTGTGAAGTAAAACAAATGACGATTATACAAATTCCATAACAAAAATCTCACAGCCAAGCTTTATTGTAACTTTATACAAATAAAATTAAAGTTTTTCACTAGATGTATTTAAAAAATATGGATTTTGCAGAAAAAATATTGTTGCTCGAACTATTTTGTTTGTGTCTTCACTTCTGATATAGTATATTTTCTTTGGTTACAGTGATTTAAATGACGATACTTTTTCAATTTTGAAAACAATGGAAAAAAGAGTATCGTGTGTTGATAAAACATTGTTTTTACGCGGGGAGAAACACCGATCTATCTCGACAATCACTAAATAAGTGGTATTGTTTGGACTCCCTTTTGCTATCAATGTAAAATTAAGAAACAAACCAGCTGGTTTCAAACCTGGAAGCAGTTGCACAGATCTCACAAACTCAATCCAAATCGTCTTTGAAAAATCAAATGAATAGAACTCTCCACTATACCTACTCTTCGTTGATTTAGAACTTGCTTTTAGCACGATAAATATGGCAAATATGGCAATAAATAATGCAATATGGCAGATACTGTGTGAATTGGACATACCAAACAAATTAATTGAACTCATACAATAAATGTTTCGAGATGTTATAGAAACCGAGCTTAGTACAAAGGCAAACAAAGTGAAATATATTACAACACTCGAAAATATGGTAAAGTTGCGTATTCTCGCCAATGCTGTTCTGACATAATGGATAGTGTCAAACGAAAACAATTAACAAGTAAACTAAATGCTCTGCATTATGCAAATGATGTTATGCTCTTTTTGCACACAAATACTCTATGGTATTCAACAAAAAGTATGCCAGGGAAAGGAAAGTTGGAAGACCAGTAATGGCCTAAAACATAACTGCATTAGCAAAACCGAAAGAATTTGGTAAATCATGGGTAGAAATAAAAGTAATACCTACCAATAGAGTAAGGTGGTCCAGCCGAGCAGACGCCCTAGGCTCCTAAGTTGGAGATAGTCTCAGTCAAGAATTCATAATAGTTCATTTACAATCTAGTGAACGACCTTTACAAATTTACTATAATGTACGTGTTAATTAAAAATTATATAAATTATCATCTGAATGTGATTACTATATATATTGTTCAATTTAATCAAACTAAACAATTTTAATAATTCTTAACCGGAAAATTTTTAGATTTTTTACAATCATAATTATATCTCTGTATAAAAGCCATATAAAATGTGTACACATATAAATATAACAATCATATATATTGTTAATTACAGCCCCAAGCATTTTGGTGTATATAGAAAAAAAAACTTACGTGTATAAAATTTATAATTAATAAAAAATTTTAATTTAATAACAAACAGTTACTGTATATACTTATATATAACATATTCAATTTCAAGGAAATTTGTTTTAACATATCTATCGATTAGATTTCCAATTTCGATAAATTACGAGTATTAATATTCTTTCGCGGATAATTACAAAAAGAAAAGTTGAAAACCACATTTATGTGATAATATGATCGTGTGCCATGTGTCAAAGAAATTAAAACGATTTCTTTACATTTTTTTTTATTTATGCTACACTTAGTTGATGATCTTTATTTTATGTAAATATTATGTACTTGAGAGGTATAACCGAATGTTAGATGTAAGATAAAGTACCGTGTAGGATTATTATTTAGTTTACGCGAAATAAAATAAAAACACTCATAAATCATTAATTATTATTACTAAACTATACCCATTGTTGTTACCTCACGATAAATTTTCTTAAGATCAAGAATATTTTGTACAGCTACGTAATTGTGGCACGACTTATATTTATATAAATACATTTTAATTTGCTCTTGGTGCTTTATTTATTTATATTAATTTAATTTTAATTATGGACATTTTATTAATTTATTAATGAAAATTGAAACTATAAATTAAATTATTTTCATTAATTAAATCATTCGGTTTAACGCTTAACGGACTTATTGAGATTTGTTTGTAAATACGTACATAAATATTTACATCGGTCGTTTTTTAATTAGTAATAGACGGATTTTTATTGATTTATTACAATTGGTACACCTTGGAACCAAATAGATGATTTGTAGAGAGTTCAATCATTATAATATCTATTATATGTATTTATGCAGGCCCTCGGGACATCTAATGTCTGAGCTACATATTATAAAGTAGTAAATATGTAATATTTTTATTTTCAATGAATGGAACTTGTTCTATTATTCAATAATTAAAAAACTAAAGATTTACAAATACTCCATTAGTTTGTCAATGCCTGATGAATGGAGTGGCCGCTATCTGCCTATAAATAAGGAAGGAAATAGCTCAAAAACCTATATATAAAAAAGGAAATCACCTGAAAAATATCTACGAATATCTACAAAAATATGTGCGTTTGTGTAAAACGATAATAATTCACATAATCAGCGCTAAAATTGAGAACAAGCTATCAGGAATCTTTTTCGGCAGCTATAGTGTACGACAAGGAAATGCTGCCTCCGATACTTTTAAATCTCATGACAGAATTAATTGTTCGTTAAAGTAAAACAACTCAGGACACCATTTTGTACAGAAAGTTTCAGAATTGTACCCAAATATTTAACTTGTTTTAAACAATTTATATTTTGACCATTTAAATTTTCAAATGAGGTAATTTGCAAGGCTTTCTGCTTCGTGGAAAATAAATGGCCTAAGTTTTTTTTTATTATTATAAGTTGTAATCCCCAATGTTGAAAGTACTTAAGTTGTCATCAGCAAACAGTGCAATATTACAATGGTCGTTCTGAGGTATGTCGTTTAGAAAAATGCAGTATAGGACTAATTACTGATCATTGGAAGACAATTTTTTTATTTTATTTATAGTTTTATTACAACTGAACTACAATTCATCTAGTAATTTGTTTTTAATATGTGGTGTTTAATTTTTGTGGGGATATAACCCATCGGTTAGTCTCGAATTAGTTTATTTTATTCTTGCTACCCCAGTTCTAGAGGTCTCGTTCTTAGGAGATGTCTAACTAAGTTGGTTTAATCCATCATACGACGAATTTCGACATTTTTATGTTGATAAAAACGAAGTATGTGTTTCCTCGCGTGCTTCTTGAATTTCTTCGTTGGCGTATTCCATCTTTATGTCCCTATATGGAGATTATCATTTCTGATGTACCATGGTGCATTTACAATACCACGTAATACTTTGTATTGGAATGATTGTATTATTTTCACATTGGTCTTCTTGGTGCATCCCCAAAGCTGAATACTATAGGTCCATATTGGTTTTAAAATTTGCCTATATAGCAGCAGATTATTATGTAGTGGTAGCTTGGAATTACTACCACTAAGCTAGTACATTTTCCTGTATTTGATGTTAAGCTCTTCTTCTTTTAGGTCATGCCTATAGATGTTTTGCTAATATTTTCGTCAATGAAGAGTATTGATCTTCATATTTTACCCTAAAATGTCGATCAGCTAAGTAAGATTTTAGGATCTGATAAAACTGCTTTGATAGATCTCGATGCAGTTTAAATTCTAGTTCTCTATGACATACTTTATCGAAAGCTTGTGCAAAAAACTTGAACATATTTTTTTGCTTTCCAGCGCATTTTCAATTATTTTCAAATATTCATTTGCATTGCTCTTGTCAGCCTGTAGTGGCATGAACGATGGTTCGCACTTCAACAGCGGATCATAACTCATAGTTGGGTTCATCATCACCGACCGCAATCAAGTGATAAGCAATCCGTTGTATATCCCTCCCCAGTTAGGATTCAAGCTCACTGTACTAACTGCTCGGTCCAAATCATTTAATTTACTAACACAGCTCCACTCCAGGATTCGTTTCTACATCATATAATTTTTTCAAAACAAAACTAAAACTAAAGAGTAGAAAAAATTTTCGGCCAACGAACCTTTTTCTCGGTTATCAAACATCGTATAAAATTACACAAGTATAACATTATACACCTAACAAATAACATCCACTTCCACCAGAAATAAAAATCACTCATAAACACAAAACACTCATTTAAAACTAATATTTATCATATATAACTCAATTTATAATTATAATTGCGCGCAAAAAAAAAATTTTAAAATTGTCTACACACCAAAATAACAACCGACGTGGTTTAAGACAAAAATAAACTACCACATAATTTTTTCGACGTTTCAACTACAAAACCAATTGGTATAAAAACAGACTACTGTTCGCAACCAAATTTTATGACATTTAATTTTTTACGCATTTACTTCACGTCAAAATATCACACAAAAATCATCAAACAAATGGTGGGGGACCACCAAATAAAATTTAAATTGTTTTTAAATGTTAAATTATTTTATTATTGCCTTCAAAATATTAAATTTAATTCATGTTAGATTTTAAAGTGTTTATTGTGTAAATATATTTATATAAATATATATACTGTGAGTTGTGACGGCTTAAAGAAAAATTTGTTTGAGCGAGTGAAAAAAAAATTTTGGTGTGACGAAGAGCTGTTCTGTGTAGTGCAAAATGGAGAATCAACAAAATATAAAACCAAACCAACGAATTTCGTCGGATATTTTAGATGATTTAGCTAGTCGATTTATTATTAATATTCCCGTCGAGGAACGGTCCGATGTAATTAGATTGTGTTTTCAAATTGAGCTTGCCTATTGGTTCTATATTGATTTTATATGCAAGCAAAATCCATCAGGCGGTGGGTATACTGGCATTGGAAATAAAGTGTTTGCTATGCAATTATTTCAGGTGAACTATCGATTTTTGTCTGTTTTATTTGGGTTTGAGAAATTGTAATATATTCCGTGGTCAAATTTCTTTATTCTGTTTGTGGTTAAACCAAATTTTTACTACAAAGAAAATACTTTGTTTAAGCCGCTTAAAATCTTTGTAGCAAATTACAATTTCTCAAAAAACCACGATAAGCTATTTTGCAGAATATATAAAATATTTAGTTTTCCATTCCCCCCATTTAAACAGCATATTCCATTTCTCCGCGAGCATGTATCAACAATTGACAAAATTTTTGACGACTGGAAACAATATAAACTCTCCGTACCAACGTACGGTGCCATAATTTTATCCGAAGACTTAAAACATGTTCTGTTGGTCCAATCGTTTTGGGTCAAAAGTTCATGGGGTTTTCCAAAAGGGAAAATCAACGAAAATGAACCACCACTTAGTTGTGCTATTCGAGAAGTGCTCGAAGAAACAGGCTTTGATATAAGCCAATTAATTGATCCTAACGAATATATTGAATCAGTAATTAGTGATCAATTCACTCGATTGTACATTGTACCAAATGTACCGAGAAATACTAATTTCCAGCCACAAACACGAAATGAAATAAAATCATGTAAATGGTTTCGTTTGGAATATTTACCGGTGTCGCGGCACGACACTGTATCTAAACAGAATTTAGGTATAAATTCAAATTCTTTTTTTATGATCACACCGTTTATGAAACGGGTGAAGAAATGGGTGAACGATAGGACACGATCGAGTTCGGTGAACGGAACAAGTTGTAGTGGTGGACGGCAACGACATCATTCCACCGGTGATCTAGAGACATTGAAACGGGGTGGTAAAAATACCAACAATAATAACAATAACGGGAATGGTAATTCGAATAGTAAAGCACAAAATCGGCGGTCGCAAAATATGTCAAGCAGTAGTCCATTTAGTAATATAAATCCGAGTACGCCAAATGGAAGAAATAGTACCACGGGAAATCCATTGTCAACATCAAAAATATTTACAAATTCAAAAATTACACAAATTTTTGATTTTCATCAAACTCCGCCACAGTATCAGACGCCAGTGGCCAACGAAAAACAAATCAAATACTCAATTCTTACAAAATCGGAACCACCAAAACGTAAACTATTTTCGACCCCTGTTTCAACGTCGACGCCGGAGCAGGAAAATTTCGAAAAAACGCAGCGCATCAAGAAAAAGTACGATCAGCAATCGTCACGCAGCAGTAAAATAAAAAAGAAAATCATCATAAAATTTCCATCCGAAAATTCGTTGCAAACATGGAAAACATTTAAATTCGATTTAAATGCAATTTTGCCAAAATTTTAACTGGACTGGAATTTTAAAAATTTTTAAATTTCGACAAATAAAAAATGAAAATTTAAAATATTTTTTTACTTGTTTTATTTCCGCCTCCATGTAAATTGAGTCATCAGCTAAACTAATCTGGTAATTTATAATGTTTTTCCAATTAAACGATAAAAATCTCGAAAAATTTAATTAAAATCGTTCATGCATTAGATGCAAACAATAATTAATTAATTGAAAATTAATAATTTTTTTTTTTACACAGCTGGTTTTTATCAGAATTTTTATTTTTTAATTAATTTACGCTATAAGCGCGATATTGTCCTAGATTTTCTAAGTTCTAAGAATTTTTTTTTAATTTTTCATAAATCATCAACCGCGTGCATTGCCATATCAAGATTTTATGAAGCAAATAATTAATGGTTTTGCGATATTATGTTGTAATGTGGATTGCTTTTTTATTTAATGCTCGTACGTGACTTAATTATTAATGTGCCATCGCTTCGTACAAGGTAAATTTTTTTATTTAACTCACCTAATTAAAACTTAAATTGAACGCTTAAAATTTAGCTCTAAGCGACTAATTAAATTCACAATGCTTTTCGCACTCAAACATTTTGTCGTTCAATATGTCCGCCATTTTAAATTTTCTCGAGTAATAAATCAATCATACTACTCGTCAAATTCCGTTTTTAAGATATTTTTCAACCTTCGTTCATGTGTGCACTCAATTAAAAAACAAATGCGCGATCCTCTTAATAAATTAATTAAGAAAATGCCGCGAACAATTTTATGATCTAAAATGAATGTCAACTGCTTTGCGTCAGTATGAAGGTATAATGAGATAAAGGTAAGTTGTTTTATTTATTCATAAGCTAATCTGATTGAATAGAATTTACTCGGTTCTTGATCTCACACCCATATTTGACAACGGGTCTGATGAACACCATGTACAACTTCAGCTTGTCGGCATTTGCAAGGTATTTTGACTTAAGGGGTGGACGTAAGGCATATATAAAACACGGTTACCAGCTACAAGACGCATTTTAATATCCCCTCCCACACAATTATCATGAGTGACAAGGGACTCAAGGTAACGAAATCGTATCTTCTTACGATTTCGGAAAAGGTATCACCTTTTTTAACGAAAGGGCACAACGCGGCCACTTTTGTAACGGATCAAGGTACAAGTCCCATTAGTGTCATTAAAAACGACACTATTGGGATCCGCACCCCGATAGCGTTAGCAAAATTCTTCCAGCTAAGCTCTAGCCGGCTATCATACCGCAGCAAGTCCTCTGCTGGAAGAATCCTGCTAACGCTGTCGGGGTGCGGATCCCAATGGTGTCGTTTTTAATGACACTAATAGGACTCGCACCTTGATCCTTTACAGTCCTTGATCCGTTCTCATTCCCCTCCTGCGGTTTATCCACGAGCTGCATATGGCTTGGAAAACCCCACCCCTTACCCTGAGCTTAGTCAGCTACAGAATAATCGATCTAAGACCTCTGTGCAGCTGAAAATTTTTGTTAACGGACAATTTCTATGTATGTGGCGATGGTTCCGTTACACTTTCATCAGACATAGCTTCATTTTGTCTTGCTACTCGAATAAGGTCGAAAAGTTAGTTCCACAAAGTATCCCCTCGGAGTTAGTGCAATTTTAGTCTCTACATGGCCAGTGTAAATTCCTCGTAGGATGGATCTTCTCTGCACAGTCTGCATTTGACAACTTTCAAATACAGTATTTGACACTTGTTGAACGAACATTGAGTAAATCAGAGAAATGCTCCTTCCAAGTATCGAGCACTGCACCGATGTTAACTGCAAGTTGGCATTCTGGTCCCGAATGGCGATAGATATAGGTCTAAAGGTACAGTTCAATCCGGTGACTTCTTTAAAGAAGCTACGAGGATTACGGTCATTGTGAGTTGTACTCTTAAAACTTCAGTCTGCCATCATTCACGCTTTTTGCTACCACATATTCGCTTGTCAGTTCTCCTAGCAAGGACCGCTTTGTTCTTCCGTGCGATTGTAAAACGTATTCGCGCTTCTTTATAAGCTATATTCTGTTGCTCGACAGCAAGATGATACTTTTCGTCAAACATTTTTGGGTTTAGTTTACCTTTTACCATTCTTAGAGTAATATATTTATATATTTCCTATATTTAGAAAGAATCAGTCTCAGTAAAAGAAAATTAATACTGTTATTGACCGATTTGGACGAAATCTTTCTTGGTAGTCACATACAATTTCCTCTGCTAGAGGAGTCATTTTCTCTAATATTATGTCAGAGCGTTTGTAAGCCGTGCAAATTTTTGTTATTTTGAATACAAATTAAACGCAAATCGATTATCATCGTTAATAAAATTGGCTTGAATTTTTTTAGTTGATTTGCAAAAGGTGGCTCGGAATCATAACCAATAGTGTCACTATACGAACGATGGCCTAATATATTTAAAAGGGATCATAGAACTATGAGATAAAAATTGGATAGTTGTTTTATTGATAAGGCCATGTACGGCAACTATGTTCCCGAACAAATACAATATATGAAATATTTAAATACTGAAATTCAAAATTAATTTAACAAAAATGATAAAACTACGAAAATTTAACGTTTGGTAATTAAATCTAATCATTAAATGCAGCATTGTAATAATAAAAATATTTAACATTGAAAAGATAGATTCCAGGATTTAAATTTCCATAAAATCGTAATTCATGTTCTGTTTTTATTATTCTAAAACTCATCGATAACCGATCTTAAAATTTGATTAGTTTGACATTTAGCTGAAAGATGAAATTGCAAGTTATATAAAATAACATAATATCGTTAGAACATGCACATGGCTGACTTGCAAAGTTGCAATCAACCTACACTCCCATATTGTAATTATTTAATTTTTGATCAAGTGACGATCGTGCGATGATTAATTTTGGCATTATATTTTCAAATCTTAAAAGAGCAACGTCTATTCCAAATATTTTGATCTCTTTAAACATATCAAAAAATGCAAAGTCATTTGCCGAATAGTCATCATTCTCTAATTGGAAATTAACATGCAAGATATGGAAATCGATAGAAACTTTAAATTTATATTGGGTTCGTATATACATAAGGTCACGATCAAATCAATACACCATAGGCAGTGTGTGGCGACATTTAAAAAAAATATGTTAGCGTTCGTTATATTTTAATGGCACTTAATTATAAAATCTATAAAAAATAAAACATTTATCACGTGAAAAGTTATAAACTAAGTTATATAATGCGGACATTTTCTAATTTGCACATGAAAATTTTATTATGAAGGTATATACAAATAAAATAACATATGTGTGAATAGTTTTGAAAACCAGCTGATAAAACACAAAAATAATTTTTACCCACATAAAATAGGAAAGTTTATAGCCCCGAGAACCCTTTTTACCTTAAATAAATCTTGTAAAATTTCTATATTTATGCTCGATCATTATTATTTTGATCGTCTAAAAAAAATTTCTTAAAATAGACAAAATATTAAATTTCATTACAATGAATTCCGGTTGTTAAATATTACATAAAAATTTAGTGTGTTGGAATTTTCCACACCGCATACGTGTATTGTATACACTTTTCAACACCATTTTCAATTTTACCTAATTTACTTGGCGCACAATTTTTTATTTTTTATTTTTTTAATTTCACTTGTGTTGTCGTATGGATATTGTTAAAAATATTAAAAATTCATTAATAAATAAATAAATGTTGTGTTGAATGATAGGAAATGATGTTATGCAATTTTATTTGAGAAATGAAATTTTTGGTATTTGAGGGATAAGGGAATACTACTAAGTGGCCAAAATACCAGAAGGAATCACAAAAAGTACATAACTAGTGGTCAGTGACGGCACTGACCACTGTGAAGCTGCACATCTATTTCACTAAACTGTGCAAGTTTTAAAATACGTACCTTCGAAAGTCCGAGAGCGGTTTACACCAGACTATAATCTGAGCGCTTATCAATGTTACTCTTCAAAAAAGACGACCAAAATTCAACAGAAATGTTTGTAATGTCTAAAACGTTGAGATGAATATACCTTCTTGTACATGTTACTAAGCATGTTGCAAAGGCAACTACGAACAAGGTTTCACAAGTTATAAAAACTAGTATATGACCACAAGAAATGCAAAAATGCCACGACGAATAGTAGTTAGCCATCGTAAATGCTATCTGCTGGTGACATGAAAAAATTGCGACATTAAGGTGGAAATCTTAAAATGTCAGGCGAAAGTATCGTAGGCGTCGAGTTAAACCTTCAACAGGCTTACTGCAGTGCTCGATTGGAGTTTAAATCTGTAACTTAGTTGAGCACAAGGAAATATTTCAGTATGTGCAATGATTTTAGGTAAACATTTTAAATCTCTAGTTTTTCCAGATATGATGTGGAACTTCAACACTATCCTAAATAATTAAGTAACATAAATATAGGCAAGGACGAAGAAAAACCATATCTTATGGTCGATGAAGTGATCAAAACTTTCTGTAAAGTTGGCAATAATAAAGCATCTGAGCATGACAATTCTCTAAACTTTACGCTCAAAATATCTTTTCGATCGATGTCCGCAAAAACTTGTGCCATTACCAAAAGGTAAGAAATCTAGCTTGGCCAAACATTGGCAAAATGTCTTTCAACAATTGATACTATTAACCTAAGCCTAACTACCCGTATTGTATCATTGTTACACTGGAAGTAAGGTATGCCTGCAACATGGATCGATCCAGAGTAATGCTAAATACAAGTGGAGTACAAAAAAAGAAATAGTGCTGTTGGCTAATGGCTATTATATATAGTCTTATCAGTTATATTATACTAAGCTCCTATTTGAGCCATCAAAAAAAATATGTCGAATTGACCCAAGTTGGTCAGCACGAGTAGTCTGCGTGTTTACGATTGTTAAAAGGCACAGTGTGTATAATAGCAGGAATACCTTCTATGGGCCTTTTGACACAAAACTATATATGCAGAACGTATTATGCGGTAACGTTAACAAGCAAGCTTATCTGAGAACTAAAACATTTTAAATGCTCGATGGTAGGATAAAACTGTGTATACATTTTCACAATAATCCGTAAAGCAGTCAAACTTAGTCAGTTGGTGACTGCATTTTAATACGACCGATTGCATAATTTATATGAATGTGACTGCACGACAAAACAATTTTTTAACGTAAAATCTGCGCAGTCGCTGAATTTTTGAAAGCACCCTATTTCTGTGTTGTATTTGAAAATCTTTAAATCACAGTAGTCGATTGAAGATACGTTGTCAAGGATACTTTTCTATATTAAATTTTAAAAAGTTTAAATCACAGTAGTCAATTAGACATACGTTGTCAGTTGTCACGAATAGTAATGAAAACAAGCGAATAGCAAACAAAATAGGGAGACAGCGTAAGGCCCAACATTAATAAAAATTACGGAAAATTGTGATGGAAATGATCTCTTAGAACAGAAGAAATTGAGGTGTACAGCATTCAAGAGATTGCAGAATTAATTTTGCTGCTACAGAAAACACGGTTATTATATGTAAAGGCTTAAAATGACTTTGTCAAATGGTGCGAAATAAATAAAGTGATACATTACAACTCAGGAAATTTTTTTTTGTTGCTTTTTTTGGTGAAAAATCTACATTATTCGATGAAAAGGGCAAATCAAGCTATTAATATGAATATTATGATTAACAGATTTAAGTTATTGTTTTTTTAAAAGAATTTCTGATGGTTATAAGCTATAGAAAT
Organism: Tipula confusa; assembly: GCA_963556175.1. NCBI lineage: Eukaryota > Metazoa > Arthropoda > Insecta > Diptera > Tipulidae > Tipula > Tipula confusa. The sequence goes on along the minus strand of OY744476.1, from coordinate 198,814,456 downwards.
CCAAAGTTCTTTCAAGAGATGACACAATCAAATTTATTAGAAAAGCTCCTGACGAAGACCTCATAATGGCTAAGGTAAAAATTGTTTTATAATAAAATAAATCCCAATAAACTTTTCCATTTTAATGGGTAGCACTAATACTAGGTGTAGCTTCAGCATGTGATGATATAAATTACGTATATAGGGTCTGCTTTTATTATTAGAATTATTAAAAGTTTGAAAGAAAATTTTCAGTTTTAAATGATGAAAAGACCTCCACTAAATTTCCTAGAATTATTTAGAAAATATGCAAGTTTACTTTCGAATCATTGTAATTACAATTTACAATAATTGTAATTACAATTTTAGTAAGCACCTAACATGATAAAAATACAAGATTCTAAAACGGGTCTGCTCCATCGAAGAAAACCAAAATGGTTCACTCAGTTGGAGTCATAGTGTGAGGGTAAATCATTTAGACAAATAAAATTATGACATTAAATCATTTCCATGTCAACACTCTTTATCTGACCTTTGTTACATAACCCACAATCTCAATATTTGCCCTGCTACTCGAAAACTTTTCAGGAACTCCAGAAGAACAAACTGGAAAATATAGGGATCATAGTTATAGACAGTTGAGGATCTAAATTGCTTGCTGGATACTATCAAAAGCGCCTGCAATCGAGCCTTTAATATTGCTTACCCTACGATAAAATCTAGAGGGAAACGAGAGCTTTATATAAAGGATTACGGAGTCTCAGGACTGCGACTCGTATAAGAAGATCTCACGACTGCACAGTGAGGAATTAATGAAGACACACGATTTTTTGAAGACTTTTCTGTAAGAAAATGGAGACCTCAAAAACTTCCCGTATTAGGAAGATTCTCTCCATTAATCCAACTAGTATGTCATTTATATAAATCTGAATGGTTCATAGATACCTTTCAGTAAGGAATCTTTGATATTTCTAATGAAAACTAACTTCCCAGGAAACTTCGATGATCCGGCCAAGTTTAGAAAACAGTGTGTCACATTCACTGGGCACAGCAGATGCCTTAATCAACTGTTTTGACGATAAAAGAGTTAAAGTCGTTTAAATTGGGTGGCTCGGATCGGACTATACTAGAAGAGATCCAGAAGAATTCGGAGATTATTTTCTCATGGCTACAGGTTATTTTTAAGGGATGTTTAAAGCTGGTCTATTACTAGGAAACGACGCAGATTAAGATTAAGACGCAGTGTTCTATGATATTTTGAATATGAATATTTATGTTTGTCTGCCTGACTACTGGATGGTGTACTAAACTAAAGTAATAGCTTTAGCTTACTAAAGTAGTTAAGTCGCTGATAGCACTTTCTTTAGAGTTCAAAGTGGCGATTACGGAGCTTAGGTTGGAAGCCCTGATATTAGAGAAGTGCACGAACACCCTCAAATTTAAGAATAAATAATTTATTAATGCTAAAACGGGTGCAAGATGTTTTTTACTTCAGTTTATAAAAATATTTAAACATATTTTGCCAATAAATTAAAGTTCCTGCCAATTTCATGAACTTTTAACTGATTTCCTCTACTGTACCACAATCATCAATAATATTATTAAATAACAAGCATCTAAAATGCAATTTCCAATTTCAATATCAGCGTGTCGGATAAACAAAAAATAAATTATAATAAAATATTTTAAAAATAACAAAAATCAAAAAAAAAAAAAATATTGTAAGCCAAATTTTAATTTTAAAATTTATTAACTTTGATTTTTTTTTTTTAATTTTATTTATTTTTATAAAATGATCTTTACGATCATCCTTCTTCTATCTGTACTCGTTCTCGAATAATAACAATAATAATAATAATCGACTGTATATTTATTTATTTATTTATTTATACAAAATTCAAAACAAACCTCACAACATAAAAAATGTAATTTTAAAATTACGTATTAACGATTAATTAATGATCGAAATATATGTTTACAAAGAAATTTTTGGTCGATCGCGCGATTCACTCTATATTCAAATACATACATAATATGCAGACAATAATTGGCACTCGACGTTCGATCATTAATATTATTATCATTACGCTACTCATTATTTATTTATACATCGATCTACATAGATTGATATTGATGTGATCGATCGCGGTTTATTTATTGTAGCGTATTTTTTGTTTTTGTTATAATATAGTTTTTAATAGTAAAAATGTATGTACAAAAAAGTGTATATGCATGTTTTAATAATATAAAAAATATATATATATTGCGATCACTGCTATATATTCTACATATAAGATCACCACCAAGATCGTATTATTATTTAATCGACGATAATTCAAAAATGTATAACTATATTTTTGGATTAATGTAGGATGGTTGGTATAAATTAATTATATATGACATGATATCAATATATTATAATATATCTATATTTATATATACATACTCGAATATTTTATCGACGCGCGTACGCGCTCAATATATGTATATATGCGACAATATAATATCTTGACAATTGTTCAAGGTTTCCATACTGTTTTAATGTATAACATACCATTAAATTTTTATAGCTACTGTGTACTTACGTTTGATTTTAACACGATCCATATGATTATGACAGTTCAATAAATCCTTATTACCGTATGTTTTATTATCCGTACCACATACGGGGCGATAATATGGATTTAGAACACATTTAAAACCGGTTCCTAACTTTATGCATGTAAAAAAGTCTGGAAATAAACAAAACAAAATAATTGTATAATTATTCGATACAATTCAAGATTGTTCAACATTTATTAAATGTTGATGTTCAATTGTTTATGTAAAATTAAACAGTGTGGATTATTTAAAATTTGCGTGCTACGCTCAAACAAAATTTATTGATCATAATATACTACAAATTAGAATTGGATGTAAAATGTTGATGTTTTAATGTTTATGTTCTAAAACTTTCTGATTTCTAAAATATCAGAAAAATTTAGTACATTATAAATGTTTTATAAATTTGAAATGTTGATGTATGATTGTTTAAATGTTGATGTAGTTTTGTTTACGATCTAATAATCTGTTGGTAAAATAGAAAGAGTAGAAAGAAATTCTAAAGAAGCAAAAAATATTTTTCTGTGCGTGTGGTAAGCTTAAATTTATTGTAAGTGGTCGATTGATTAAAATTGATTGTAAAATGTTGATGTTTAAGTGTTTATGTTCTAAAAAATTTTTTTAAACGAAACCAAACTACAATTGACGGTGTTTGAGCACTATTAGCACTATGAATCAAACGGTTGCCTGAAAGTTAATATGTTTAAACGATTTACACTGTTCAAAAAGTATGACTGGGAATTTGTCTTTTTCTGCACCACAGGTAAATCAACATTTATTATAAACGATTAAGTTCCGATCAGCTTTTTGCGATTCAACGATTTGCTTTATTCGATTTACTAATGCAAATGTCTGTTAACATAAATCTGGCCAGAAGAAATTCTTTGGCCTTTTATAAGCATAAACATGTGGTAATAATTAATCATACCGATTAATTACTGTAAATATGCCTAATTGATTGAGGAGCTCGAAACTCTCGATTCGTATTAATTCGTACAGTGGAAGGCAAAATACCAGCTGAGGTAATTTTGTGACTGAAGAATTCTAGGCAACGGTTGAGCGGCATTTCATAGTCTTAATGGCGTTCGAGTGAATTTGAATAAGCCTAATGGTGTAGTGATTCCCGTTTCTTAAACATTCTCAGGTGCGACTGTTAAAGGTTAACCTTTAACCAAATCAATATTAGAGAAAATATTGCGTCCTTGTAGATACATGGAGAAGATTTGAATGTGGAGAAATGGGTAACGGTTCTGTATGACCATATTTAACATGCGGTAATCCCAACATGGTCTAAAGTCTTGATTTTTTCTTTTTAAATAAGTGTCATGATACTGGTGATCATGTGTTGGAATTCCGTTTTTGTTGCTTTGGATATCTTACAGCAATTTGCTTCTGTAGGTATTGACAACTGGGCTGACAAAACTAAGTCGGGGACTATATCTAATCGCTACACTTATTATCATTTGGCGAGTTGATCACGTTATTCTAAAAAATGTCTACAATTATGTACTTCACACAAAATAATAAAGTAGTTTATAAATTATTTTACAGTGTTACTATACAAACATTTCGCAAATGCATGTAGTTACATGCGATCGTTATGATTTAAGTTTGCGATCAAACTTTAAAATAAACGATCATTTAGTCACTCAATAGATAACATTCGATAACAATTTATTTTGAAATATTTAAATGTGTAATTTTGTTTTGTTACAAAACAAATTTGCGATCGCACATTCCTGGAACCAGTAGCTAAATAATATTTATATATAGTTTAATAGAGATATCATTTTTGATGATCAACTAAGTAAGGAACGTATCGTTATCATTTCTGGGTATATAATACACTTTTATGAAATTCTTGGCGCGATCGTATTCATCATTGATAAACAAACCGCCCCTCCACTAAACAAAATTATAAATGTATATTATTACATATTTAAAATAGTTTTCTACCGGATATTTTATATGTATCATATTAAATTTCATAACAACACTCAGACGAATGAACAGATACACGTGATCATTCATAATTTATTTTAACTTAAAATATTTATTTAGAACAAAAAAAAAATAAGATTGTAACGTAGCGCAGAGGTATTGTACGATCGGAATTTCAAATTAAACAAAAAATAAAATAAAAATAAAGCGATGAACTTGAAATTGGCAGCACGCATAATTTACGATTAAATGACAATGTCGTGCACATACATACGTAAAGTAATCGATTATGCAGAAAAAAAATAAAATGATCGTTGCAGATCAAGATGAATAATTAAAATAGATCGATCGTCACAAGGTCACGACAAGAAAATCACAAAATTAAATTATGATCATCACTTGTTTTTTTTTTTTTTTTTGTAAATTTAAATACATCGTGATCGCAGTCGATCGAAAAAAAACAGGATGCCATATAAATTATCGACAGATAAATAGCAAATGCGCACCAGATAAGAGCACCAGATCATATACATATAGTTAAATAAACAGACAATTTATTATAAATTTTTTTTTTTTTTAATTTCCACAAATATATTTTTCAACCACTTGTTGATGATCCAATTTCCAAAATATTTCGATGATCACGCAAATTAAATAAAAACCAATAAATAATCTTATTTATTTTTAAAACTTACATAAAATAAAAAAACAGTTAATAATTATTTTCATTTCGGCCGTTTTTTTTTTTTGGTAAACTATATAATTTTCCACTTAAAATATTTTTTTTATTTTATAAATCCACTTTACACTATAAAGTTATTTAATTTTTTAATTTACAAAACTAAATTTTATAAAAAATCAATAAATTATATTTTTTCTTTTTTAAATAAAAAAAATTAATTAATTTAAAAATATAAAAAAAAAATTTATTTTATTTTTTCTATTTAAATTTTTATTATTTTTAATTATTAAACTTTTCAACTCAACAAATAAAAGTCTAATGAAAAGTTTTTTAAATTTTCCGATAATTTTTAATGCATGATTTTTTTATTTTATTTTTTCTTTAGTTCGTCTTCCTTTTGGGGGTTTGTAGCACAAACAAAAAAAAAAAACAGAAAACCGCGAGAGAAGTAAATCTTTTTACTAACTAAACCTTTATTAATTTTAGTTTTGTTTTATTTATTAATGAAAAATTAATAAAAAAAAAAAAGTTAAAAAATCTACGTGGTGGTTTTGTTGTTGTTGTCATATATTTATGAGTTATGACTATGTATACAGCTTTGCGGTATGCATAGACAACAATTACCCCGCCGCGAGACTATCACACATAAAACTGTTATACAAACTCTGCTTTACATTTGTTTGGGTTATAAAATACAAGTTTTCCCCACTTTTATAATGATTATAATTTTGTTTTGTTTTGTTTATTTTAGTTTCGTGTGTACCATATGTTTAGAAGTGAGTACCTAGTTCAAACTACGAACGAGAAGTGTTTAAATTATTGGATAAATATAAAAATAAAAAAAATAACCGCCTTTTTAATTTAGGTTCTATATTATAAGGTTTAATTTAATGAGAACGGTTTTACTATAAGTAGTTATCTATGTTTATATTTATATTTACAAATAATTTCGCGATTACGTCCCACAAACTAATTTATTGTTTTTTTTTAAATAAATTATGAATCGTATTTTAAAATTAGATTCCACATTGTCAAAAAAATACAAATGTAAAATGTAATTATAAAAACTTTGTGTTAGAAACTTGAGTTAGAACTTTTCACCACAATCGAAAGATATTTTTTAAATTACATACCACATTGAGGAAGTGATCCTTTTTAACTTTCTCATTTAAAGATGTTTACTTGATAATAAAGGAGATACCAATGACCATCCAATCAAGTTTCGATTAGGTGGTTTTAGGCCTAGTCACATTTAGAAACCGTTTCATACTCGATACAAATTAACCGTACAACGAATATGGACAAGAAATTACGGCCGTTTTGGAAGCAGAAAGAACAGTACGGTGAAACAAAAAACTACAGGTCCGTTTAAAAAAAACTACAGATCGACCATTTTATTTTTCAATAAATTGAAAAACTGAAAATAAAATTTTATTTGGTCAACTGAGTTTTAAAGTTTTTTGCCCGAAAAAGTAAAAAGTTCATCTATCTTTTCCGCCTGCACCGCGCCGCGCCGTTCATTGTCAATCGCCTTTGAGTTTTCTCATAAAAATTATATGGAACTATTCCTTTTTTACTTTGACATTTTAACGCAACGGAGCGGTGTGGGAACATTGAGATTGAACCTTAAATGGTTACTCCCGTTTGAATTTGCGTAATATATAATATTTTTTGTAATACTTAAGTACAATTGCCCAGTTCTAAAGGTTTCTGCCTTTGGAGTCTTCTTATATTTTCGTTGACAATGCCACACAGTGTAAGTTGTCAGGATAGCTGTATCACCGCAAATGTTGACGTGCTTGTGCTTTCTTTGCGAGGGAAGTCTCTGGTGTACATGATGTACAATATAGGACCCAATACGCTAGCTTGTAGTTGGCCTGGTACGATTTTCTTTAATTCAAAGTACTCTCCGTTGCATTTTCACGGAACATCGATTTCCGATATACAATTTAAGAATTAGATAGATCTACTTAGATACATCTCGGTGCAATTTACATTCAAGCCCTTGATTCCAAAGTTTGTAGAAAGCTTGTGCTATACATCTAAGAAGATACTTGAGTATATCTGCTTATTCTCAAGTGAGACTTCGACTATGTCTATTATTTTATGAACTTGTTCTATCGTAGAGTGAATTTTCTAAATACAAAGGTGGAAATGGCCATTTTGGAATGGCAGCGAGTAGTGAAATCGGTTTAAACCATTATAATTACGTTTGAAATTTTCCATTGACGTTGGACAGATTATAATCTAAAGGCTGCGTAGATTATTTGAACCTTTTTTAACACAGAAATTAAATCGTCAGTATAGACTCCCGCTTGAAACATTTCTAGGTTGTTAAAACTTTGGCATTTGTTGCATTGCTATTAGCCTCGTGATGTTTTTTAGTGGTGATAATTTAACCCTCATACTAAGAATAGCTATGATGTTGATACACTTAAAACTTTCTTATTTTCAATACATGTAAGAATAAAGAGTGGAAGTTTTATTTTTTTGACCTGTTTGTTCTCAGTTCTTTCTTGTTTTAGAATATTTACTGTATCTTTTATCGAAATATAGTGTGGTGATTACATCTTGACATCATCGAACTTCCTACGAATGGATATAGCTTCTTGCAAAGTCCATTCTGCCAACCAGGTGAAAGTGTGTATTAGCCAACCAGACAGTTAGTATTTATTAGTATTAGTATTTATTATTAGTTAGTACCACTTGAAGTATTTATTCCTTTTTGATATGTATTCATTACCACACTCTTGTAATAGTTTGTATAGTTGATCGAGGTATCCTTCCTCTAGCATTTTATAACTACTGCCAAGACACTGGCCACACCTCCTGGTGAACAGACGCTTCTCGTAAGGTTTGGTCTGCGTGTGGTATTTAATTTTTCACTTACCTGGCAGTAATCCGACGAAGGCATCACCCATCCTCTGGGAACGTGTCCGATAGGAGATTTGCAACTTCCACGAAAAAGTATTTTAAAATTAGATTCCACAGTGTTAAAAAAATCTATTCAGAGTAATTATAAAAACTTTATGTTAGCAATAAGACGACTTTAGTTATATTCCACACTATAGAAATATAACTTTTCAATATTAAGTCAATTTTATAAACTACGTACCACACTGAGAAAGTGTTCTTTTCAATTTTCTTATTTAAAGTTATTATTTATAAAGTTATTACTGGAATACCACTGAAAAACAACCTTTAATCATTATTATAATTTGTACTTTTTTAAAACAGAAATTTGCACGATTAATATTATTTCAAGTTTGCATTTTCAAAAGACCGTCCCCCTTAACCCCATCAGCTATCAAACACAAACTATTATATTATAAATATCTTGAAAACGGTCATATAATTTTCTAAAATAATATTTTAATAATTTGATTCGTTCCTAATTTAAGAACCAATAAGTGGAAAGCAATAAATTTCGATTAAATTCCCCATGATTTATTACCGTTTTTTATTATTGCTAATTAATTTATGTTCCATTTTAACGATTAAATGAATAATTTTTAACGATTGTCCATGAAAAGCACAATCTTTAACCACAAATAAAATATTAAATGTTTACTAAATCACGTTCTAGTGTTAAAATTGTTGGTGCATACCCCACATTTAAGAGCCACAACATGGATTAAAAATTGTGTCATTATTTCACGGATAAAATTTTGACAGTTTCTTCAGAATAGGTTCCACTTTTATAATAAGCGATTTGCTGTATTTTTATATTTAGTAAAATGGGAGAGATATAACATTCTGGTGTACTGAGGAATGTAATATGATCTGCCTAAAACAAACTATTTCCGTTGATACTACAAAATCAACGATTTTTTTACATATGAAATACAAGTGGGACTTAATTTGTTTGACAGCAACAAGCTTTGATCTTTAAATTTTGCGATTCTTGTTAAACCAATATATGACAATATACTAATGGATTGGCTGAGGTTTAATTAGCTAAACATGTTTAAGAAGTTATAATTTACTAAGCCATAGTCTTTCAATTACATGTATACTACTAAATATGGTTGATTTCAAAAAGATATTGGAACGTAATTTGTAGAAAATATAGAAATCTTTTTATATGATAGCTGCAATTTTTACCTAATTTTCACATATAGTCTCAACTCACAAATAATTCGAACGCAATATTAACCATAACCATATGTTACATCAAACAATAAATTATAGATTTACTAAAATTGTTGATGTGCTTAGAACTTTTAAAATCTAAACAAAACACTTTACATTTCTATTTTTCACTATACACATGCTAAATTGCACACATCTAATTAAAATTTACGTAATATACTCTATAAGAAGCTAATCAATTCATATAAGACGTAAACATCGAAATTAACGAAGAAGAAGTAGATATAAATATAAATAAATAATCGTTCTGATCATTGTTATGATTACGATAGACATATAGGAGACGTACAAAACCTTGAAATTAAGATTTGGAATAGATTTAACTAGTGGGTAGTTTTAGTGTTTTTGTAAATACAATTTTAAAGTAATAAAACGAGTGTTCAAAAATCAAGCCAACTAAAATAAGTAAATAATTTTGTGTATATATAGGTACCTACAAAACTTTACGTCATAAATCGTTATACTTAACTAAGTAGAAGCGTATCACTAAAATTTAAAAACCACATGTGATGAGTTTTCTTAAAATCGGCCACAATTAAATAAAAATTATAGATTTGCCGTTCAGGGTAGTAGCCTATAGAAAATTAAAAGCGCAGATGATGTTCTCGATATTTTAAAACTTTAATTCATATTAGTAAAAATTTGAAATTTTGAAAATAATAATTGCAAAATTATAGCATAGATTATAGTATATGCTAAAATTTTATTCTGTCGGTTTCTATCAAAATTTTGATATAAGTTAAGTTTATAGTAAAAAAACTAATAAGCTAAAGACTACGTTTTTTATAAGCAAGTATTCGTTTTGGAAAATTGTCTACACTCTGAAAGTAACTATTCACCTATATTTGGTATTAGAATACTTGCGAGAAATTAATAAAAAAATGGAACATAAAGCTGTGTCGTGAACATTGCGAATTTATATGGAACTTATTTACATTTTTGCTAAGTTTTAGACTAAAGTTATCAAGATTGTTTTGTCACAGTCTAAACATTTTAAGAAAATCAGTATTTCTAAAACACATAAATGACGACGGTGGTGAGGCATTGTGAGGTGTCGTTATTATAACTATATTCAGATGAATAAATCCGTTTCGATGTGATAGGAATTTGTTACAATTTAGTTAAAAGTAAATTGTCATCTCATCCGGCCATGGAGATCTAACCCTTGTAGTATAACTATTTACCATCAAAATAAAATCTTAAATACAAGTAATTCGGAGATTTCGTTGACAAATGTTTGTTGTAATGGGGAACAGTTGGTTTTGTTACATGTATATAGGTTTCATTATGGGATCATAAAAAATCCCATTATCTTTGGTGACATGAACATAAATATTTTAGACTTTCCTCCCGAATATTTTGATTATATGATTTTATTATCTTCGTTAGGCTTTGATTATGGTATTCATCAAATTACTCGTAAAATTTCTGGTTCTTGTTTAATTTCAAAAATTAACACGTAAAAAGTTGTGAAACTATCAATTATAGTCTTTTAGATTCGGTAAAAACAAATAGAATCTCTAAACCGTTCTATACAAGAACCCAATCTGGTTCTATACAAGAACCCAATCTGAACTATCCTTTTTCTTCTGCTTCCATATTTTTGAATTTATCATACCGGAAAAAATTGAAAATTAAATGTTAGCCATAAATCCAATGTCATGGAATTTAAGCTTGGTTATTCGAGTAACTTTGACTATGATATCATATTTCACACTAATGACGTAACACTTACAATTGTTCGTCTGAATGTTTTAATATTGAAAAAGTGCTGCAACAAATAACTTGGGATAAATTCTTAATTGTCACCTAAAATAAAAATCACATGTTACGCCACTCAAAAAGTATATGTTTATGGTCTTAAGTTCTAGATATAATTTAAAAACTTTAATTTCTAATGATGTATTAAACATGATATATGTCTTGGTACAATCCAAATTAAGCTATGGTTTTTAGGGATGCACATATGATTTAGGGATCGTAACTAAATCTTGCTAAACAAAAGACCGTTTTTGCCTAAAAGGCTGCTTTTTAAATGATCGCTGGCATAAATCTCGTTTTTCCGAAAAAAGGCGCCCTTTTTTTATTTTTTTTCAGAAATTCATAATTTTAGATAAAAATTAAATAATTTAAGACGGTGAACACAACTACGACCCCCTGTTGGAGTGCAGAATCTATGGGCCGAACCATCGTCCATGCCAGTAGGGCTGCCTTCATTTTTGTGATACGTGATTTCACTATAATATGTTCTTTAGCAAGTTCTTGGATTATTTTATATAATCCAACATGTAACCTTCCAACTACAATTTGAAGGCGTCTATGCCAAGCCTCTAAGCTGGTTTGAGTCCTTAGTAAACTTCCCTCTATAGCATCTGCAATTGACCAAAACGTTGTAGGGCATTTTGGTGTTGTAATTTCACTTCTTATGGTTCGGTCAGTAATATAGTTCTCTCTGAACCGTTTTAACATGCTTTTTTCATCCATGTCCAAAAAATTGTTCAAACTGCTGCAATACGGTTGTATGTCTTCTGGTGGAATTTATACTAAATTCGTCTTTATTACCATATTTACTGGTTAATTTTACTTTTTGGATTCGTCTCTATAAGATCTGCCCTAAATGGAATAGACATCCCTTATAGCTTGCATCAGTGAAAAATATTTTAGCAGCTTTAACGCTTGCTTTTTCAAAATCCGATATATTGCGCAACAGCTTTAAAAAAGAAACTCTGTATATTTCCGTGGTTTTACCTGTCATTAGGCAATATATTTGTGGCATAATTTCTTCGTAAATTTTGTCCTTGGATGGTGAAAAGTTGATGAAATATATTGGGGACTACTTTAAAAGTTCCATTCATTAGCTAGCATTCTGCTTCAGATAAAAATTTTAAATTTGGAATTGCGCTCAAATTAATAATTTTTTGATTATAAAAACTTATCGGAAAGTATAAAATTTTTGTCCTTCGACCAAGACTTTCCGGAATATTAATTTCGTTAAGCACTTTTAAAATATTTTCATCGCGAACCCGTTTAATTTTCACTTTTTGTGCAGATTTATTCGGTAAATAAACACCGCCCTCTTTATTGCCATCTCTTATTATTTGGAATGGCCATGATTCTGAAACTTCCACAGATCGTTTAATATAATAATTGTTCTTATAAACCTCTTTGTTATGTAAAAGTGGATCATGGTTATGTTCGGATGGCTCTTTAATAATAAAATGCTACATCTTTTATACCTTTTAGAGATACTACACACTATTCAAATAATGATGCCGACCGCCTGATTAAATAATAGTAATAAGTTGGATCCAATTTGGAGGTCTGGCTTGTTTTTGGTCGATACTTCGTCACTCATATCATTTACAGGAATCCCTCACATTGCGCGGTTTTTATTTAGATATTTATGGAATATGTACATAATGTATATACTGCTTTCGATTTTTGGTTTTGTTTTTTGTCAAATTCTTTTATGATTTTTTTTTTGTTTTTTTGTTTCTGCAATCTGTTCTGGGGCCGAAGCTCTCCCAACTCTCGCAGTTAATTTTTAACGTCCTACCTTACGCCGTCACCAGCCAAATTGAGAACGCACGAATACAGGTTCGATTTTAAATCCATCTGCACATTGCATTGCTCCAGCCAGCCTGCACTGACATGGACGATGGTTCGGCCCATGGATTTTGCACTCCAACAGGGGGTCATAGTTGTGTTCATCGTCATCACCGATCGAAATCAGGTGATGAAAAATCCCTTTTGCAACCCTCCTCCGTTGGGATTCGAACCCGGTACCTCCCGTCCCAAGCACCGCAGCTTTAACCACTGCGCCAATTGCTCGGTCTTTTATGATTCTTTGTGAAAAAAACAAAATTTTTGTTTTATTCTCGCACAATTATCCTCAGATACTGATAATTATCAGTTTTTGATTTTTTTTAAGGTGCTACACACGATCAAATAGATCAGACGATCATATGATCAGACGATCATATGATCACACACACATGCAAAAATAATATTAGTAATCAGTTGGTTGGAAATTCCATTCCCGTTTTGAAATTTTTAGTGGAAATTCCACTAAATTTTTTTTGTATTTCTCATAATGATCCCTTCATTTTAGCTTTCTTTATGAAATGTACAGTAATCCCTTGCAAAGCGTGGTTGGCGAATTCTTTAAACAAAAAACAAGGAATATTGTTCAACAAGAAAAACACAAGAACACACACACAAACACACCCCATTCTGTAAGATTTGATTTTATGGTAGTACTTTTGTAAATGTTTTCATTAATTCGCGCGGGCGAAATCTTATCAAATGTCAAAAGATGCCAGCTTCAAAATTCGCAGCTGCTCAAATAGCAGGCTAGTCAAAATGAAACTTCTAATTGGGTAATCCTATATTACATACTTTTAACTTTATAAAATCTCTTTAATTTCGTATTAGTCATTATTCGGTAAAATTTTCCTAGGCATCCCTAACAAAACTTAGCTTTAGTTTATAGAGGTCATATTCGGCCACTATCGCGCTTTCTATGAGACCTTCCAAAACACTTGAAATATATTTTTTTAATTTATTTTCAAGTATCGATCTCGGAATCGTGGCATAAGCAATAAGCGTGAAATTTTCAAGATATTTTAGGATAACTTTACCAGAGTGTTTTTCAGACTTGTGTAAAGTTAATAATGAAGTTAGAATTTGAATAGGACTGTTGAAGTTGAAATCTGTTCATCAACCTCTTAACAGCAATATATAGTTTCGCAAATGATTTAGTAATAACTTAAATCAACAATTGAAACATGCGTTCATTATCATTGTTAAAATGCATTGCTTATCATTAACGAGGTATTTCCGCGTTCATATCATATCATATCATACATATATATATATAAATATATATATATATATATATATATATATATATATATATATATATATATATATATATATATATATATATATATATATATATATATATATATATATATATAATTGATTTTCTAATTGATAACGAATAACATGAAAAATACATCAGAGATGCATCAATAATCGCGTGTGGTTACTATAACGATATAAATGATGTGTGAAATTCAAGCACCTTACACTATACATATATACATATTAAACTGAATATGCACTGTGTATCGAGTACCGACACGATATCTGGGCCAAATACATCAGTAAAATCTACATATTCGTACTTAATCAAATGCGGGAATTCTTAGAGGTGTGCTGTACGATTTTCGCGCTATATTTGTGTTATGCAAATAAATTTATGTGTAACAACAAAGACTGTGTTCGCTTTAAAAAATTATGATAATAGTGGTATCGTGTTGGTTGTATGTTTTATGATGTGATTTCTTGTAACAATTTATTACATTGTGCTTCGAACTATTTTTATTTATTTTATATTGAAATATTCATCAATCACGATAGGATCATCAATATTTGAATTAATTTTACTTACCAACAAGTTTAATAAAACAATAAGATATATAGATAGAATCATCCTGAAGGCTTTTTATTTTAGCAAACTGAATAAATTTATAAATAACATAAACAAGTCTATGTAATTATGTTTTATGAGCATAAATAAGGTAAATGTGGTAATAAGATGTACACGAGTGTAATATATTTGATACGATGAACCTATATAGGAAGAGAATTTTTTTCTATCTCGCACTTTAATTTTTTCGAAATAAAATCAAAAAAAAAATAAATGTTGAGTTGAAGCTTTATAATAATATATTTTTCAGCTTTTAAGGATAATGAGAATTTTATTGTCGCATCATAAAAGATGGAAAATTTTTACGAGGAAATAAAATGCCAAAGAGCCAAGAGAAAAAAAAAATAACGAAAATCTTTCTCAAATTAACATGTTGGATATTCATTATTATGTGAAGCATATTGAGTGCGCTCATGGGGATTTGGTGATGGCTTGCGGTGATATATTCAATTTTTATATATGATTGGATTCACTCGTTGACCTTAATTCAATGATGGTTTTGGCCTGTTGTGTTGATGGCAGGCGCCAATTATATTTATTAGTATTTTGTTAAGGTTTATGTCAGCAGATAACTAATAAAATTGTGTTGGTCGAAAAAATAAATTATTACCATATTAAAGTAAGATACTAATAATTTTAGAATACAATTTTAGTATACACCTGTATTACTCCTATGGCATTATTCCAATATATCAGACATTAAAGATGATTTTTTTTGTAAAATTTTACTAAGGTCGTAAAGTACCATAATACGTGATTTTTGAATTATTTCTACATATATGTAGGAGTAATCGGTAACCCATTCAACATACATTTGTTTATATATGGCAATATCATCGTTCTAAAGGAGCATGGCAGAAAAAGACCGCTTTTTCAGTATAAAGCTTAATGTTGAAAAAGTTTACACCAATCGGTGTCATTGTCATTGTTATAATTTTTCGGTTTACTACGTGAGAATGTTTCACAGTCTTAGCCTATAGACGTTGTCGCACCGAAGTGCTTATTCTATGTTTCTGTTCTCAGTATGAATAGCCGAGTCAGTTAACCTGTTATCTGACCTGTTATCATTAACCTGTTTATCCGCCACGTTAAAGCGTATACTTTTTACTATCTAGCTCGTTTGTAGGTTGGAATATGTAGACATATGTAAATACATAGTCTAGTGGAAGTTTTTCAGGAACTTGCACTACCTACTGCTTAAAACAGTGTCAACCTTTTGAAAGCAATGACGTTTCTGCGCGTATCATTAAAACTAGTTTGCTGGCTGGCCATTCTGCAATTAGCTCACTAATTTTTTTCTCTTTGTTTGGATGAAATCCGTAAGTTGTCCTTTCATCCATTGAAATAATTGCTAAGACAGGATCTGCATCTGTTGATACAGCAGTTATGTACGATTTTGTAATTACAGAAGGATTTCCCTTTGCACTTGATTTCCCTTGGATTATTACCGTTTTGGAAGACTTTCATTTTATAGCTGCAATCTGTCATTTTATTGATAGCACTCTATGCTAATTCCGAAATGATTTATCTTTAGTTACGTAAAAAGAACATTACTTTGATGCTAACTCAGAAAAGGTTTTGAATGAATTTATTGTAGTAGTTAACCTTTCCAAGTTGGAGTAATCGTTAAAACTGGTAATGTCCAAACTGTGTAATAAATACCATGCATTTTTTCGTTTTTTTTTTTTTTTTTTTTTTGAGAGTTCGAGTTGGAAAAAGATATCTCTTAAATAGATTTTGGAAAAATATTGACCTCCTTATAATCGATAAAATAATTTATCGATTCTAGGAATTGGTTTCAATTTGTGCATTTACTGTCACTTTGAAGATTGCATATATACAAAATTCATCACTAGGATATTACTAGCTGCAATTGCGGTTGCCCACTGTTTCTGTTTAAATCAGATTCAATAACTAATGATACAATCCTAGGTTTAAAATATTGAGGATCAGCGTCAGGTTTTTGCTTTAGCTCAACCTTCTAAGTTGCATATTTCTTCAATGTTTTTTCACACGACAAGTGATGGTTCTGTCATATCTTAGTGATTTTGTGATTCAGTTCGTTTTCAATATCGTCGTCGTTAACTTTATATAAATAATCATCTCAAAGTACAATTTTGAACACAAAGACCACCCATGGAATAAGATTGAGCGGCAGTTATCATTTAACCCATATTTTATTAAAAGCGTCATTTATACAGTGACAACTGATAATGAATATTTAGTAACCCCCGTATATCGGTCTCTGGCTCGACTTGGACTTGAACGATAACGATAATTTGAAAAATGCCGGTATCCATTATATTTTGGTTCAGAACCGTAACGCCTATAGCATTGGATTAATCGATTGAATGAAAACGAGCTTGACCTTTCGAATTCGATCGATCTTTTTAATATGACTATACATACACGCTTGCAATATGACCTTTTTTACGACATCAATCACAATAACAAAAAACAAAACTGATTGGAATCTCTTTCAAACACTTATACAGGAGAAAACTAATCTTCAAGTCCCAGTACGTAATCCAGAGCAATTAGAAGATGAACTAGCCAAACTCATAGCAAATATACAAAGTGCCGCTTGGAATAGTTCTCCTACTCATATAAGGGAAACAAATCAAAACGTTACATATCCCAAAGAAGTGAGAGAAATGATTCAAAATAAAAGGAAAGTTCGTAAAAATCTGGTTGAGTGACGTGGCAAGACTTGTGGCTCTTGTTATTCCATCGGCCTCAGGAAACCAGAGTGTAGGAAGCAAATATAGTAGTAAAAGAGTCGCTTAACACGCCTTCGTGTCAGCATCTACAAAACGAAGTCAGCATCAACAAACAGTATTGCTTGCATATTATGTCAGTTCACACAATGCCCAATATTTAATCAATCCAATACTGCCAAGCGTTGGGAAATCGTAAAGAACAATCGTCTTTATTTTTCATGTCTTAGATCAGGTCATGGAATTAATATGTGCCGGAAACGTAAGCAGTGTAATACAGATGGGTGTCAGCAGGAACACAATATATTACTTCACGAAAAAACATCGACTCACGCTAATAACAGCAAAGCTAACGACTCGAAGCCAGTAGTACCAGACGCAACAGATCAAGTAACGGCGTCAATCCCAGTGATGCTACAATCTCCTACAATTAAACCGTATCAATGATAGGTTTGAGACTATGATAGGTATATAGGTGGAGATGATATCCGGGAAATGTTCCATCAAATCATCATACGCAAAGAGGATCAGAACTCTTAGATGTTCTTATGGAGGAACGGAGATCCAATTAAGCCATTGGAAACTTATGTAATAGTAGCCATGACGTGTTCGCCGAGCTCTGCTCAATATGTTAAAAATAAAAACGCCATTCGTCAAAATCAATAATTGAGAATCATGATTTACAAATTAACAGATGTGTATTTTGGAGTTATTCTAGGACAGTCATCCATTGGTTGAAGTCTGATGCCCGAAAATATAAACCATTCGTAGAACACAGAGTGGCAGAAATACTCGAAAGTAGTAGTAACTTGGATTGGAAGGGTACCCACCAAGCTAAATTGTGCTGATGACAATTACGCGCACCAAATATCCTCCAAAATTTGACAAAGATAGCCAATGGATAAGGGATCCCGAATTTTTGAAACAAATGGAGTATATGTGGCCGATGTTACCGAGTGATTGTTGGACTGAAAATTGTCCACATGAAATACGAACAAAATGTGGTGTTCTGTTTTGCAGTGTTAATAATTAAATTATCAATTTGGATAGAATTATGGATTATTTCAAAATATTACGTGTAACTGGCTGGGTATTTCGATTCATTTATAATTGTAGGTCGAAAAAATTGAAATTCGAGGTGCTGGGGAGCTAAAACTAGATAAATTAAAAGCAACTGAAAATTATTTGTGTAGGAATGCTCAACGGGAATCGTTTCCGATGAAGGTTGCATCACTAAACAAAAAGAAACCTCTGGATAAGTCAAGTTCTATATCAGTTAACACCATATACCTAGATGAACATCAAGTCTTAAGAATCTACGGCCGAAGAGAAAACGCTATTTCAGTAGCATATACACACGACAACCAAGTATAATGTATAGGGAACATTTATTAACCAGAAAAATAGTACTATCGTATCACCGTCGTTTGCATCATCAAAATCATGACACAATAGTACGTGAAATTAGAAAAAAATTTAGGATTCCTCATCTTCGAAGTCTAGTCAGATGGCAAAAAACGAGAGTCAGTTGTGTAAACTTCGGTCTAGCAAGCCAGTAGCTGTCTTACTGTTAGAGCAGTTCATATCGAGCTCAACCGACGCGTGGATGTTGTGCATTAGAAATTTCGTGAATCGGAAAGGTGTGCCGATACGAATTAGAAGCGACAGTGAAAAGAATTTTGTCGAAGTGTACCGTTGACACATGGTGAGGAAGAACCTCTAACACCAAACCACTATTTGTTGGAAACTTCTAATTCAACACAAACACCGAGACCAACGAACCAAAACCACATGTTATTCTAATTAAAATAGGTGACCTAGTGGTTGTATGTGACGCTGACCTGCCAAGAAACAAGTGGCCACAAGGTAGAGTGACTGAAGTATAAGTTGTGCGATACACAACTTATTGTTTAGAAATATAGTTTTAGTATTAGGGGCATTAAATGTCACATTTATAACTTGTAAATTGAATTGAATTACCTTATGTATTAATTTAGAGAATAAATATATCTGAGTTTGCAACGCGCCAGCCATTGATGGTTGCACGGCATGAATATTCTGTTCTTTACCAATGTCCGGTGTTGAGTGTGTGGAATGATCCAATACACAATTAGAAGAAATAATATTTCCTATTGAGGTTAGATGCGCAAAACTTTTGCTAAATTTAAAACTATTGTATTTTTTTTATATTACTGTTTAATATAAAACATAACCACATTTAAACTGTTTTTATTTAGGATAAGAAAGCTATACTTTATTCATGTATATATAATAAATAAATAAATAAACCAAAATTACGGTGGGTGGTTCAAATATCAAATCCTGTAGACATAATCAATCTGCTAGTTGTAGATATCAAATTTTAGCACATGTTAATTGATCAATCCCAACAATGTCCATTGAATTTCAATATTGCCGTTGTTCAAGTGTTGCTACTTGCCTCTGCGTTTTTCTGCACTTCAGTACAAAGGCATGCATTTTCCAAGGTCAATTAGCTAATCCCAGTGGAAAAAGTAACCTGCTTGACTGACGTAATATAATCTGATTTATAACCCGTAAACTAGAGCCAATAAATACAAATATGTATGTGATTTATCGTAATTATAATAAATCAATAAATAATTATTTTGTATAAATTATTAATCCTTAGATCATACACGCGAATAATGTTCCTACCGCTCATAAATATATATGGTATGTTCAATGTACATAATGATTTATGTGACATATTATGTCACACCTTAAATTGCATGCAACAATATAAAATGTACTTGACCTGCTCGATTTTGTAGCAACGTAGGATTTGTATAAATTTGTTTTTGTAAAATTACATTAATATAAATGAAAAATTTGATTTTCTATTGAATGGAAAAATTTTCCAATAATACACGGAAATATATAATTTAGATGAAACATTTTTTTTACGCATCTCAAATTGAATAAAATTGTATTTATTTAATTTTTTAATAATTAATTGAATTGATTCGGTTCAATTTGTATACAAGCGGCGATTTTGACATATCGATATAGGAACCATATGTTCATTGTAAAAACATTACGAGCGAGAGTTAATGTAATATTCTATTGAAAGTTGTTTCTCACAATTACAATCATTGTAAATAGAATTATTATTTAAACATTTATAAGATAATAAAATATAGATAATTTAAATTAAATATAGAAATGAATTAAAGTAATTTACTGTTTACTAAGAAAATAGTTAATACTTCCGTATAAGTTAAACTTTGGTAGTAAATCATAAAAGTTTACAGATGTTCAAGCTGAATTAAGAACCAGAAATATTGATCGAAACTCTTGTTGTTTCCTATTCAAATGTCACTATCAGTGTGATATGTATATAACTACGAAGAATACATTTTTCGTTTATCAATAATTTTATATAATAGCAGAGATTATTAGACCCGTTCTGCAGATAAATATTTTTAACTACAGAGTTGAAAGTATTGCCAAAGATATAGAATTATATAACCAAAAATTGACCTTTGTAGATATCTTTAACATACTCCAACTAAACCTGAACAGAAACTTTTCTCAACATATCGAACTTTTAATTAAATCGGACTATCGATTAGCCATAGCTGTAGACTTTAACGCTAAGTGCTTTTCCCGATAAAAATCCTTTACCTATATAGACTTAATATACTGCATTACGAAATGTGGCTCCAAGTTTGGATTCGTACTGGAAAACATAATTTCTTCTTTAGTCCCGGACTAATAATTTATTTCACGATAAAGCACTTAAACACTTTATTTGATCCCTTTGAATTTAGCTCTTATTATCACTCAAATTCAACTTAAACACTTACTTAATTTCAACTCGTTTTATAGAACAAAAACGCCGCTTTTGAAAACGCCGTACAGATGGATTGCACATTTACAAGATTTGTCTGCAAATCAATGTCATGACTTGAAAAAGTTTATGAATGATATAGTGATGACAAAAAATTATATGTTGGATCATACGGAATCATTCGGAATCGGAGATAAATTCAACCAACTATCTAAAAAAATAGAATGAAAAAACTGACACTTTTAAATTAGGTAAATGTACAATTTGGAAATGCAACTGATTTCGAACATGAAGCTTAACCTCGAAAAAAACTTTTACATTTTTAAATTGTCACCTTTAGGATTCAAGAGTAGAACTTAAATTGTCAAGGCAAATGGAATCCTACATAGTATTTTCATAGTTGACATCACAGAGTTAAGGACTTTCAAAGTGAAATGGACTCGGAACTTCGAATAATGAGTCCTACTTGTGTTGAAATATCTGATTCCGAAGAAATTATTATAAGATATACGCAACAAAATCTGTTTGACAAATTGTAGCGCAGCATTAAACAAAGTTGGATACCATAAGGAAATAGACTAAAATTGGCCTGACCTCGTGGTTAAATAGATCTCAGTAAGTATCGTCATCATTACGTTTGAGGTCATATATCATTCGCATGATTCTTCTTTTGAATGTCATTAACCATCTCTCATACCCATCCGTCAGGGTTCAACCCTCACAGCCATATAACACAACGGGTTTGGACAACTCCTCGTATTACTTAAGCTTGTCGGTATTTGCATAAGTTATTTAGTATTTTCGAGTGGACGTAAGGTATACAAAACATGGTTACCACCGACAATACGCGCTTTTATATCACCTCTTACACAGTTATCATGGTTTTCAGGTATTCAGAAGCAAATTCAAAATCACGAGATACTTCGTAATATTTACAAAGAATCTTCAGCGATAAAATTTGACAAGTGATTGATCGATTTGGACCAAAGCCTACAATTTCCTAAGCGAGAAGAGTGATTCTCTCCAATATAACGTAAGTCAGTAATTTTTATGCTGTTCAAAGAAAGATATGCTTCTGTAATTTTCGCATGTTGAGCGATCTCCTTGCTTAAAGATAGGGATCTATCACATCTTCGCAGCCTGTATTTAACTGCTTTTAAATATAGCCTCTGGCATTTGTTGAACATTGAGTAAATCCGAGAAATACTCCTTCCGCAAGTGTCGAGTACTGCATCGATGTTAACACAAAGTATTAATTTTTGTTTCCGAATGGATATAGACTTAGTGACTCCTTTCAAGAAGTTACATGAACTGTGCTCATTTCTTAGTAGTTGTACCCTTAAAACTTTAGCCTTCCGCCAAGATCAATTTTACTCTCTCGAAATATATATAGTAATTAGAGAATAAATGTTATCATTTGTGTATACAGGTGATCTTGTTACAAACTGAATCGTCGAACACCATTAATTAGACCTATATGAAATTGATATTTATTTATAATTAGAGCAAAACTAATTTATAAATATATTATTCTAGATAAAAACTGATAAATATTATTGTTTTTATCTAGAATAATATATTTTTCTATGATGGTAACCTTGAAATATATATAGTAATGAGCTAAATTATCTACGAAGTAATATGCTAATTAAATATAGATATAGTTTTTACAAATCTTCTTAAAATACAAATTCCGGATTGAGTTATGCTAAGTTTTTGTCTGTAGTAATCCAGATCTAATTAATGAATGACTAATTTATTTTCAAATACTCAAATTGGTAGTTTTTGGTTCGCTAAACAACTTAAAGTTCGTGCATTTTGTAATAAAAACAATATAAATACGGTTATAAAACGTTTAAAGTTGCACCTACTGGACAACATATACCTGCAATCTATATAGTCGTTGATCTATCTTTTATGAACATGATCATCATTTTCTGGATTCTAATCACAAACTTATTTAAATTTTCTTTATTTACTTAAATCAAAAAAATATTGTTGAAAATGATTGATGAGATTATTGTTGATCTTCTATATATGCATCGTGCACACACAAGAACGCCTTAGGATCAAGTTAAATTAGAAAATTGTATGTTAGAACTTAATGTCCGTACATGAAAAAATTACAAAATGAATTGAAAAAGAATTAGTTGTAAAATGTTTATTTATTTCTACAGGGTGATATATAAGTATATTATGCTAATTACATTTTTATCATCAACAAATTGCGGTTATACAAATTAGTGAAACACGAGATAGGTTTCAATCAAACACGATATTTTCAATGATAGATCTAGGCCAAATCATAAATGAAATCGATACTCATCAATATTATATGTATGTAGATGAACAGAATATAGACAATGAGATCTGTCGTCTTATCGATTATATACGCACCAAATAATTTATAATATACGAGTATTTTGTATTAAAGTAATCAGAGATGAGCTCATGTAGTCCGGCGGCACTCCTGTGCCTCGTAAAAGTCTTATAAATGAGCATGTTGCCCTTAAAATTCCACCACAGCATCTATGGCTGATCGTAGAAAGCGACTAAACAAGATTGGATTGCTGGGCTGGCTAAACCCACATCTTAAAATAATAAATATGGATACCGCCAATATTTAACAAGATCTTTGCTCACGTTGCCGAACACGTGGTTAAGGACAACGTGGTTAAGCGCGTTTCATGGGAATATCAGCAATAAAATAGTATCGTTTGGATCTGGATGCTCTCCAAGAAACTCGATGGCCATAAACTGAAGACCATGTGTTCCAAAGCTCCACGTTGCTTTACAGTGGAAATTACAATTGTTCCTGGGCTCCAGGTGAAAAAGGATTTTTCGGGTTTCAAAACAGTCCATAATTATATGTGTATAAAAGATATTCGTTTTCGCATGTAACTATAGCCAATCTGTTAATCATTTGTTTTTTATGGGCCCTTTAATCTGATGATATCTATGCCTAAATACGACGTCAGAATATTGATCGGTGACTGCAATGTTAGAGCTGGTAAACATCAGACTGACTTATGTGAAAATATAGGTCCGCCGATGGCTGAATGTCATCTTTGGAAAGAACTCGGCCTTTATAGCTCACAGTTTGCTAGAGCTGTCGAAAAAATTATGAGAATGATCAATTCTCCATTCCAGTGGTATTTGGGACACATTTTTTTAACCTTATTTACCCCTTCGCTTAATTTATTATATTTTTCGCTCACGTCTATTGCAGGGCTGGGAACCCAAAATCACGTACTATACCCAACTGGACCATAACGCAATACCATACATATTTTGAAACCCCGTAACTCTAATTTCCAATCTTTAATATCATATACCGTAACTTGACCCAAATTTTTTTACATGCGGTACCTAGGTTTTTCCAATTTTTTTTTTCATGGTTGCTAGGCCTTATTCTGGAATTTCACATCTATTTTCCCAGTGTGGGTATCTGTCAACATTAATAACAGTGTACCGAAATCTAAAATTATGTATTCTTAAATAAATAAGGCTGTGTGCGAATCGGTTAAAAAGTGAAATATTTTAACTGTGGTAGAAATTAAAATAGATAAGGTAAACTGAATGACTAGTAAATTTTTTATCTATGGTAATATAATGCTCAAAACGTCAAAGGAAAATATGATTAATTTTTAACTGCACCGCGACCAGCTAAAAATTTTGTGGTGAAAAAAAAAGTTAAAATTTTATCTTTTCAAGCATTTATATTTCGTTTCCACACAGCCTAAAAAAAAATTTCCCTACTAGGAATATATTTCCGATTGAGTATATGCAAGTGACATTTTTCCCTGTGTATGATAATTTTCATAATTTAATATTTGTTTTCTATTTATAGTATTGTCTTATTAGATGTAATTAATTATATTTTTAATTATTTTAATTTAATTATATTAATCTATATAAATTAAATTATTTAATTACATAAATTTATTTCTTATTAAAATCATTAAAATATTATTTATACATGCATTGAGGTTTGCAAGAAATAGAATTTCATGTTGGCATGCAAAACATAAACAAAAATGGACTAAACTCAATTCACCACTCTATGGAGTGCAATGAAGTTAGATAAATTATGTGAGTGGTGAATAAAAAATTCCGAACGTTTCGAGAATAGGTTGTTTATAGTTACATGTAGAATTTATATGTGGAAATATCAAGGTAATTTGATAGGGAATTTTGACAGTTGAGGAAATATCAGTGGAATTCGTAGGCATGTGACGCCTACTTTCCGATCCTTTTTAAAAATAATAAATTAAAATGGTCACAAAACAATATGTGTCGCTGCAAACCAATAAAATAATAAAATATAAGTAATAATATAATAATATAGTAATAATATAATTTTAAGTAAGATATAGTCATAAAAAGGGATGGTAAGAAAATAATAAATGATTTAAGAAATTGTGCAAATTTATCAGAATGGGAAACTCCTTTGGAAAAACCAATAATTTCTACTGTGTTTGAAGATCAACGATATCAGGTTTTGAGTTGCGTGATACAATTGCTTACTATTTGAGCAACCACTATTTGAGAATGAAAAACATATTAAAAAATTGCGATGCCACCTTTTATATGGTTTCCAAAAGATCAAGGTATATTTCTAGTTTGGGAAACAATGGAAAATTGGTCGAATCAGTACTTGACAAGCTAGTATGTATTTTGCGAAGTATGTATGTATATATATTACGATACTTTTATAGATTAAATATTATTACTTATAACAAATTATTTTGTTGAGACCCGTACCGTACCCATACCATAACGATACCATCAGATAAAATTTTATAATACCACGTACCCGGACCATACCATATATATAACTGCAAGAGATACCAGATACCGTACCATTCTTAATGTTTCCAGGGTTCCCAGCACTGGCGTGAGGCACCGATGCTACTATGTATACCCCGGTAGTGCAGAAATAGCGTGGTGGCATTTCGTCGTACTCATAGTAATTCTTTTTTATATTAAACCAGTCTTCGAATCGTTCGAACTAAAGTTCCCAATAACTTGGAAAAGGAATGGCCGTTGATTCGATGATCTTGAGGGCGTGATTTATTTTCTGGTGAAGCAATAATTATCAACGATTTAACAAGTAAATAAAAATTATTATATTAAAACGGTTAAATACTTATTTTGTAAACTGATATGTCACTAACGAGTATTATCGAGAAGAAAATAATAAAAAGCCACTGGCAACTTGTTTTGTAAACCCTACGTTCATTGCTAAAGTCAAAATATGTTGCAAATGACGGTAAGCTGTTGGCGGTTGAGTACGATGAATGGCTGATGACATTCGAGAGTTTAGTAGGCACCGTCGCTAGAAGATACCTACTAGGCTTCTTTGGGCTGTCCAGAACCAGATAATTAATACTGTACAGACCAGCACAGGCCTGTAAGCAGCGTTTTATTATTATTAGTAATCAGAGAACTCCCAAACAAACCTTGTTCGGTTTCATTTCGTTACATACACATTATACACACATTTAATCACTTCTTCTTTCCTCATTACTATAAATTAGAATATTTGCAATATGCACTTGAAAAGCAGCAAAGAGATAAAATTAGAATATTTACAAATACCGAATGCGCGATTATAAAAAAAAATGTCATGTAACTCAAAAACTAATATTTTAATGATCGATCTCTAATTTACATAATTTATATATATATATATATGTACATATATAAATGACGATCGTATGACGTCATGATCGTTTTTATCACACTCTTCTAAATAATAATAATACTAAAACATATGTTTGCGTCTACAAATTATTTACATTCCATTCATCCGCAAAAGCAAGATCAAGATTGATCGTAAAAATTAGAAAAAAACAATAAAATTATAAATAAACAGATAAAAATGTACATAATATCTTGTTTATATGTAATTCGCGATCGTTGTTATATGTTCTGTCGTTGTTACTTTTTTATTGCATTGTAAAAATAAATGTATGTAGCTATTTAATGTATGTATGCAATTATCGATCATCAGTTTAAAGTTATGCATTAACATTAACATAACGATTTTCATATATGTATATGTATTTACAATTTTGCATTGTAAGTAATTAGAAAATGATGATTATTAGATTAGTTCATGATCGCGATCTTTTGTTACATTTAAATTGTATTTAATTTATACTTGTATTGGTGGTTTAAAAACAAAAAATGAGGATGTGGAACTTAATCCGAGAAACGTTGCCGAAAATATTAAATTATTAAACCAAAAACAAACAGCTTTAGGTTTTAAAATTCAACTATATTTAACTAAAGATAAAAAATAACCTACATTTTTTGACTCATAATATACAAAGTGTACACATTGGGGATTCAAGGAGTCAAAGTAGTACATATTTAAATTGCGAAAAAAACTTGAAAGAAGGTTGAAAAAGTGTGGAATCTATGTAGAACTTGGATTGCAATAATTACTTCGCTCTCTGCTTCCCTTAATTCTGAGTTGTAGCTGTGCATGCTGTGCTTATCGATAGCTACCATATGCCTCTATTTAAATTAAAGCTGTGGTAAATTCCACAAATGTCAGTTTTGTATTTACCAGGGCTCGCATTTTATTTGATACTTGATCGAATTTATGTTAGCTCTCAGCTTCCTTCCATACGTATTTCATTATCTCACTAACGAATAATGACAAACTAAACTGATATGACAATGATAATGTTAGTCAGTCTATATATTATAATTAAGATTAGCATCTTAATTTGAATTCTTAGCTAATTAATCGATTTAAATAAAGTTAAACATTTAAATAAAAATTAACATTAGTTGCATTATGTGATCTTAAAAAATTAATAAAATTTAAATGTGGCCAACACACAGAAATTGTTCGTGTATCATCTATAGTTTGGAATTCGCAGTACAACGCTTACTTCGAAAAGTATTCAAAGATGATTTTGCAAGTTCATATGCCTATGGTCAGTTGATTATAGGTACTTTCCATACAAAAAAAGTATTCATTGAAACGTGCAAATTGATAAATATTCGAAAATTTGTTAGAAAAAACTTGGCAATGTCTTAGTAGAGAATAAAATAACAGGTTTGGTGGACTAACTAGCTTACCACAAAAAAAGCAACAGATATAACGATGCGCAAAATATGAGAAAAAGAGAAGGACCAACAGCTAGACTGCAAAAGAAATGCAGCTTTGTAGAGCATGCGGTAATAAATATTTCAGCGTTTTGAATAGAACAAGCCAGATTATACTGCAGAAGTTCATTACAGATTTAGTAATGCAGAACCCTCGGGTTTCGTGTATAAACTCCGCACGGGAAGACTTAAGATAATTACGTATTGGAAGGATACCACGAATGGTTTGTTGAGTTAATAATGAAATTACGGATGCAATAATGTCGAATACATCGAAGCTCCTGTCCTTTATAGTATTGAGGTTGAAGTGATATAGGCCATGCCTATAAAAGGACCTGGTATATTTATACATACACCGCATGAAACTTTTTTACTGTGTCAATAATTGGTTTGATTCAATCCAAGTTTCAGTATGGAGAAAGCGCAAATCGGGTCTATTCATCATTGATTCAGGCATTAATTATTGCGAAAAACATGCCAATTTGTATCAAACTGAAATGTAACCGTTTAACTTCAATTCAACTATTATTTTGGTTACTAAAAATGGTTATTTGTATATGTTTCTAAGATTCTAAGGAGTGAACATCGTAACTAGATATAAAACTGTAATTTGAGGAATGTTACCTACTGTTCATATCCCATTCCAAGGAGAGATCATTTAAGGAAGCTTTCGGGATTTATTACGCCAGTACTGTTAAACAAATTACTGGAAAGCATCAAACAAGTATGTTGTCAAATTGCATAATTTGAGGTTATGTCTTCCGTAAAAATTTATTTTATGTAATATGAAAAGTATATAACTCGTATGTACGGTATGTATCAGGATAAGCTTTTAAAATGAAAGTCTTACAATCTGTAAATTATACTCATGCAGTGTGGAAAGCTGTGAAGCCAGATTCCCAGAAACAATTCATACTGGCTTGTTTTATTAGAAGCACTGCATAATCTACACCCGAATCAAAAAGTGAAGTAAGTGTAGTGTTCGATTAAGCGAAATGATAAATTTTTTGAGTACATAGATATTGTTGAAGTTTACTGATGGAAGTACACTGTGTTCAAAAAGCCTGATTCAAATAATTTTTATCAAGAAGTAAAAACGAACCTGATTAATGTAGACAGTGAGAGGAGAATTAAGATGGAAATGTGAAAATTGTAACAATAGAAGATGTTCCAATTACAGAAAAATGTTTGATTTAGA
The DNA here is from genome assembly GCA_963556175.1 of Tipula confusa. NCBI lineage: Eukaryota > Metazoa > Arthropoda > Insecta > Diptera > Tipulidae > Tipula > Tipula confusa. The sequence goes on along the minus strand of OY744476.1, from coordinate 198,784,756 downwards.
ACGATGCGCTGACTAACTTTCATCTATATATTACTGTGCCAGCTAGATGGCAGATCTAAAACTCATATCAAAACTCATATCGCTTAATTTTTTGAAAAAAACATTAATAATCTGTGGTCATAAAAAGCAATGACGTTTAAAATTAATCGTATGTGATTTTAAGCCTGCTTTTGAGTTTCCAAACCACTTAAGCATTAGATTTTTCTCTCCTTAAACTGACCACCTCCATGAAGTGATCAAAATTTCTGGGTCCTTTAACACAGTTATTTTCCAAGACATTCTTGCAAGGGTCTTCTAACGTTAATATTCAAACACTTTTATATTCGTGTAAGGAGATTTGTCTCGTTTGCTTCCAAATTCTAAGTCTCACACCCATACAATAGTTCTGATTTTACACACAAGTTAAACATTCATATCTTGATCTTTTGGGACGGGACATGACGTTCAAAAAGGTTTCTAGATCTGGAGTGGATGATACCACTTGTGAAAATGTCTTTCGCCTACCTAACATACTTGGTTTGGATGTACTCGAGTTTCCTGATGTGCACTGTTGTTAATTGCTACTGTTATTTGTCTCTTCTTTTTTATAATTCTTTAGCAACGACGCAGCCTCTGTAATTTGCAGAATGATTATGTTACAATATTTTTACGTATATGATTATAGAATTGACACTTTTTGCATTGCGCTTCTAGTTCAACGGTTTTTCTTAGTGTTTCTGTCAGTTGGGATCGTTATATCTTCTTTTGTGCAGAAGAAAATATTGCTGCAGTAAAGGTGTACGAATTCGAAAAAAAAGAAAGTACTTTACATTTATCAACATTCAGTAACAGTTTGTGATTAATCGACCAATTACAGAATTTATTCAAATCACTTTGCAATTTTAAACAATCTGATACATTAGCAATGGGACTAACAAATTTTAGATTATCAGCGAAAAAAGACATTGAGCAATTCAAACTCCTTAATGAGGTCATTAATAAATAAGACAAAAAATAGTGGACCAATGTGGCTGCCTTGTGGAACACCAGAAGTAACACGAAATAAACGAGAACAAGAATCATTAATCTTCACAAATTGGTAACGATCGGAAAGATAAGAATGCAATCACCTGATAGGGATAAACTCACAATTAAGTTTATCGAGTTTATCGATAAGAATTGAATGATCAATTTTATCAAAAGCCTTTGAAAAGTCTGTGTAAATCACATCAACTTATTGCTTATTATCCAAAATAGTATGTAAATGTCCGCAAAATGAAAATAAATTAGTATCAGTGGACCTACCCCGATAAAAACCGTGCTGAGCTGGAGAAATAAACGTCTTCACGTGAAAATATAAAAATTTCTGTACCAACGCTTCGAAAAGTTTTCGAATTGCAGAAAGAATTGTTATTCCGCGATAGTTACTGATATCACATCTTTTACCAGATTTAAAAATCGACCGAAGGAAAGAAATTTTCCAGGGTCAGGGAAAATTCCAGACCGGATGCTTTCATTAAAAATTAGGGTCAAAGGCGGAGCTAAGCTCTCAGCACAATGCTTGATTAGGATAGGTGGAAAACCTATTCTATTAATAACAATCCTTATTATATCAAGCTGCAATAAACCATCATAAATTTCTGCGGTCAAATTAAAAAAATTAAAATAATTTTTAAAATGAGAAACTATAGAGTTGAGATATTTGATGTAGCAGATGGTGAAGAAAGTTCATAAACGGAAAGAAAATAATCGGCAAAGAGATTGCAGATATCTGAGAACTGACTACCAGAAGAGCCCTGAAATGTCATAGGTGTGGGAAACCCTGCTACTTTCCTTTTACCATTTATGAAAGTCCAGAACCTTTTTGGATTTGAACTTAATTCATCTTCTATCTGCAAAATATAATTATTACACAGAAATCAATTTAAAGTTTTAAACTCCTTTCGAGCTAAAACAAAACTAGAATGAAAATCTAAGGTAAAGTCTATATAGAAAATGAAATTTGTTACGGCGTTTTTCGAGACGCAATAATTCTTTGTTGTACTCCGAGTACAATGGTACATGGTTCGCGGTATCGCTGTTGGTTTTTTTGTTTACCTTTCAACACCAGTCTTGAGCAGTTCATTGAAAATTGAAACTGTTTCGTTTAAATTTTTTGTTCTTCTTCCGAGAAAACTCCAACCAGAATTAATAAGAAATTCGTTTAAAGATACATATAGTCAGCGTGCCTAAAATCAAAATGAAAAATATTATTAGATGAAAACTGGTTAAAGCATTTTTCATAAAAAATAGTTATCGTAATTGGAGTATGGTATATGCTCGAACATCCGGTAAGGATGAAGAAAGACATCCGGTAAGGATGAAGGACACGAAGAAATCTCGGAGTATAATACATCGGTTGAAAAAACTAAATCCAGAAAAATTAAGAAAATTAAAAATTTCAAGATAATTTTTCAAAATTGTTCCATTGGGAATGTAAACAGCAACCATTAAAATAGATGTATTGGCAACCTTAATCCGAACAGCAATAACATCAAAAATTGGATGGCATCCAATGATTTCATTTTGAATCGAGGTCTTAACAGCAATCAACATACCTCCTAGCTCTTAAGGCTAGTATCAAAATCATGGCGATCTTTTCTATGGACCACATATTCGAACGGAAAAAATTCTTCAGAGTTAAAATTTCAGGTAAGCCATGTCTCTGTGATAATGATCACATCATAATCATTGTTCAGAACACCAAGCAAAAATAATTTAGCTTTACCACGAATACTGGAGGCATTGTGGTAGTAAATTTAAGTGACAGCATTTTGTACAGAACCTTTAGATAGGACTTTCTCAGCTTTGTAAACACCCAACAAATTTAAATTTCACCTGAGTTTAATATCATAGCCGGTATCCGAAGTTTTACATTTGAGGCCACTCAAAAGTTTCAGTATTTAGAGCCTTTTCACGAATTTGCTCATTTATACCCAATTTAAATCAAATGTATTCAAGATCTTCACGAGTTTTAGTTTTAGGGATGAGCACTCCAACTTTGCACAAATTGGTACCCAAGCATTTATTCGCGAGAGCCAAAATATCATTTTCAGTAGTAGAAGGATTGAATCTGGATAAATGAAGCCAAAATTTAGGAGCAACTGTTTTAATTTCAAAATTCGACAAGGAACTGGTACCGGAAATAGATCTTGTATGTTTATAATCAAACTTAACTGGATTATTAAGTGAACCGGTAGCTCTTTCTATGTATTTATTTTTAGAACAAGGAATTAAAGGCTTATTACTGTAGGGCGATATTTCCAGATTTTTTTCAAAATTTGATGGAGATTCAAGCCCTGTTGTAGAACCGAGTACTGGCACATTAACCAATCCTAAATCAGCATCGGATGTACTCGAATTTATAATATTATTACTCACAGGAGAATCTATTAGATTTTTCATATTAACTTGATCCTCTTGATGTAAATCTGATTCACTTTTATTTTTCATAACTCGTACATCATTTTCGACAATCATTAGCCGAGACTCAAGAATAACATTAGATTCTATAGCCAATTTCAAACCAGTTCTCATTTTATTAACATCATTTAGAATCAACTGATGTGGAGTTTCGTTGACTTTCAGTTTTTCAAATAGAACTAGCATAGTTCTATGCAAATCAGGAATAGTAGCATTTCAGTCATTTGACTCATGCATATCCGAAGTGGTAAGTAAACCATCATTTATTATTAAAAATGTTTTGTTTGAACACTGCAACAAGGGCAATTCCAGGAAAAAAAGTTTTTAATTAATGCCGCTTTTATAATGCCTATTATTTTGACACATTTGATATGCAGTAATTTACTGCAGTAATTTACCCATTTGATATGCATTTTTGATATGCAGTAATTTGGCACTGCATAATATGTCTGGAAATCTATTCTCAGTAATATTACTTAGGCAAAAACTGCAACGTTTTCACAGACTTATCAAAACAAAATTTAGTTAACAAGTCCACAATAAAATAAACACAACTGCCGTGCGCTGAGAATACAAAAACATCGTCCGTGCGCTGAGAATACTCGAATATGTAACCATGTTTATTAATTTTTATTATGTATCTATGTTTATTAATTACATTAATAAACTATAATATCTACTTTAAATCCATTATTAACGTAGTAGCAGCCTTAAAAGGCACTTGCAAATAAAGTAATCACTTGAAAATAAAACATTTGAACATATGTTTCCTAAAATATCGAATGTAAATCGTTTTCCTAGTGTTGTGGAACACTAGCAAGTAACCGATGTATAAGCAATTTACCGAATTTACGATTGATCTGATTAAAACACAATTTTTGCAGTTAAGTCACTTAAGGCAAAGTTTAAAATTTTAAAAGTGACATATATATTCGTAAAATGTAACATCCACGGTTTATAAAGATATATGAATATATTCAATTTTTCAAAAATTAAGGAAATTAAATTTAATTTACGAGTCCATGGATGATGAAGGATAACAATATAAAAACGAATCTAAAATTAATTTCAAATTTATCTAAATTTGAATGTGGTATGTATACCAGTACGTATATATATGTATATATGTAGATACAGTGTATAGAGGAAAGGTTATCATCCTAGTCATTGATAAATAATTCTTGTGTTACAGAGTTGGATTGAATACTGTGTTGTTGCTGTGAAATTTATTAAAACTAATTTGTTGTTGTACAATTTTAACTTCCACAACACATTTTCATACCATTTTTGGGTTCTGTTATGTAGGGGTTGCATATATGGGTATGTGTGTGAGTTCGGCAACGTTGTTTCATGACAAAATGTGATGTTTGGAGTGGCACAAAAAACACAACGTATTGTTGCACTACACATTATACTCGTATATATATACATATCTCGGTGCACAAAGAACGGAAAATTGGAAAATTGCAACAATTTATAGTATATTGTTGTGGTTGGTTGAGTCTTTTTTTGTGCTTTGTATTTTACTCGAATAATCTAATGTATATTTATGCATATAGTCTTTATATAAAATGATTTTCATTTGCATCCAAACGTATACTCGTTTATGATGAAGTTTAACAATAGATTGCCATCATTCTATGGTAAAAATTGATACAAATTTCGATTTATTTTTTATATGTATGTCAACATAGCCAATTTTGTAAAAAAAAAAAAAAATTATTTTTATTGGCTCTGTCATTATTTTACCAATTTGATACGGTTGATTTTGACATGAAAATATGTCTATTATTTATGTATATGTTTTTATGTTGGATGTTGGATATTGGATATTGGATGTTGGATGTTGGATGTTGGATGTTGGATGTTGGATGTTGGATGTTGGATGTTGGATGTTGGATGTTGGATGTTGGATGTTGGATGTTGGATGTTGGATGTTGGATGTTGGATGTTGGATGTTGGATGTTGGATGTTGGATGTTGGATGTTGGATGTTGGATGTTGGATGTTGGATGTTGGATGTTGGATGTTGGATGTTGGATGTTGGATGTTGGATGTTGGATGTTGGATGTTGGATGTTGGATGTTGGATGTTGGATGTTGGATGTTGGATGTTGGATGTTGGATGTTGGATGTTGGATGTTGGATGTTGGATGTTGGATGTTGGATGTTGGATGTTGGATGTTGGATGTTGGATGTTGGATGTTGGATGTTGGATGTTGGATGTTGGATGTTGGATGTTGGATGTTGGATGTTGGATGTTGGATGTTGGATGTTGGATGTTGGATGTTGGATGTTGGATGTTGGATGTTGGATGTTGGATGTTGGATGTTGGATGTTGGATGTTGGATGTTGGATGTTGGATGTTGGATGTTGGATGTTGGATGTTGGATGTTGGATGTTGGATGTTGGATGTTGGATGTTGGATGTTGGATGTTGGATGTTGGATGTTGGATGTTGGATGTTGGATGTTGGATGTTGGATGTTGGATGTTGGATGTTGGATGTTGGATGTTGGATGTTGGATGTTGGATGTTGGATGTTGGATGTTGGATGTTGGATGTTGGATGTTGGATGTTGGATGTTGGATGTTGGATGTTGGATGTTGGATGTTGGATGTTGGATGTTGGATGTTGGATGTTGGATGTTGGATGTTGGATGTTGGATGTTGGATGTTGGATGTTGGATGTTGGATGTTGGATGTTGGATGTTGGATGTTGGATGTAGGATGTTGGATGTTGGATGTTGGATGTTGGATGTTGGATGTTGGATGTTGGATGTTGGATGTTGGATGTTGGATGTTGGATGTTGGATGTTGGATGTTGGATGTTGGATGTTGGATGTTGGATGTTGGATGTTGGATGTTGGATGTTGGATGTTGGATGTTGGATGTTGGATGTTGCATGTTGGATGTTGGATGCAAAATATATAAGAAGTGTTTTCACTTTTTTATATGGCCCTTCGTATGAAGAAGTTAAACCGGAATTCACTCTGTTCACTCTTACAAAAACTTGCGTTGCAATTCGTCAAATCTTTAGGTACGAAAATAATATTTTGAGGAAGTCTTCGGGTGTTTTGAGGTACAAGGATTGTTTTAAGGTACCTTGGAATCACTTTACCGTTTAAGTGTGGATGATCAGTCGCAGTCCGTATTTTGTGTGAACCTTAAAGTTTGTTAAATTCCTGAAAAAAGTAACTTTCAAACCTACTGCCTTAGTCAGTCGTTATCTTGAGTGGTACACCAAATAACCAAATCTCGAGACGTACTGGTTTACAAATGCGCGTACTACCGTTGATGCTCACATATCAACCATTAGGAATGGCTTCCGGCCATCGAGTAAACTGATCAATTATCGTTAATATGTAAGCGTGTAGTTATTTGGCGGAGGTAGTGGTTTATGTGTATTTGCTCAAATATCCGGGTGGTAAATAAAAGCGTCCTTGTTCGGAACGAGCATTGTGATTGAATTTTACTTTCTGACAAACGAGACATGTTTTGGACCAGTATCCTGTTTCTACGTTCATTCTGATCCAGACATATTTCGATTGCACCAGCTTACGTGTTAACCGTATTCTAGCGTACAATAAATCATGCAGTTTTTAGAACACTTGCGTATCTAGTTCAAAAGGATTTTATAAACGATTTGTTTTCGTTGATGTCTCACCAGTCACGCCAGACTTTTAATTCAGAGTTTTGGATCGCGTAAAAGTTCAAATTTAAACTTTAAACATGATTGATTGTTGGTCTGCAGAAGTTACAATTCGTTGTCGGATTCTTGACGAGAAACGAGTTTTTCCTTGTCTACTGCTGTGTGATATATTCGACTTATGCTTGTTTGAAAATAGGAGTTGTCCATTAGTTATGATATTATGAACGACATTGTGTTTAATTGGCATGTCATATTTCAGCGCTTGGAAAAGTCCACCGAGTGGTATATAATGCTCTATATAAAATACTGTATTGTGTACATGCAGGGCTAGCGAATTATATGAATTTGTATACAAAATAAGTAAATATTTAATTGTGCAGTGAATAAATGATCGCTACATACATTCACTATCTCTATATTCTAATTAATTTATACAACTGATCAAATAATTCACTTCGAGCTCAGTGGCGAGGTGCTCGATTAATATATTCAGCTATAGTAAGTGGGTGGTCTAAAATTATCACATTAAGAATGATTAATAAACTATTCGATATTTATAATTTATAAACCATTCACTCAACAAAATGTTTAATCTAATCGAAGATGATTTTAAATGCAGAAAATTATTATGTGACTTCTGTCAAGCAACATATATACTAAAGCGTGATTTTAAACAAAAAAATCTTATCACCATCTCTTCAATAATTGTATTATTGGCTGGCTTGAATTTAGAACTAAAGTTACCATCAGGGTCATTTAAAAAAATTTAAACTAAATTGATTTTCCCGTTAATCTTTGACTAAAACCTGTGCTGAAACACACTTTAAATATCTAATAAAAAAAAATAACTCAAACAACTACATATTTAAAAAAACAACTGTATACTGACTGTATCTCTTATCAGTATAACCGCCTTCATATTAGAAAATGTTTACAACAAAAACAAAATTTATATTTTCTTATTTTTCATAAAGCAATAATAAATATAATTTCAATATATTCCATGACGATGATGATGATTACCATCATGTCGTGATAGTCTTATAAAATAAGAAAATGTCGAAAAACCCAGAAAACAAAACAATAATTTCGAAAAATGTCTCGAGGGCTCAAAATAAATATTCAAAGTATTATATCGACTTATAGCTTAAGAAAAATATTCCAGTTATATCTATCCATCTAATGATGGATGGTTTGTACATTGTACTATGATATAGATTTGACCTGATAGTCATGAAAATAATTTGGGTTATATGCAGTTTACAAAACATATGAGATTCTAACCATTTCTTCTTTATACATATATACGAGTATTTATGGGAAATTTGATCTTTTAAATTTTCATTTTCCTCATCAATTTTTTGTTTTCGTTTCGTTTAATCTAATTTCCGGAATTTTTATTATAAGTATATAATAAATAAAGTCAGTGCACATATGGACTCGTATATTGTGTTCCACTTGAATGGTCGGTTGCGCCCACATATTGCATATTTCTAATTACTTATAATTAATAAACAATCGGTACTTGTATATATGTAGAGTGGAAATGCGTCAGTTTCAATTTTTATAATTAACATTGACCGTGAAAATTCATCACACATTTTGCTTTTAAATATAAAGTCGTGAACTAGAGAAAGATTTAAGGTCATAGAAGATATTGTTTGGAGAATTTAAAGTACACTCTGGGAAATGCAAAAAGAAGTCTAGTTTGATGTTTTGATAATTAATTTTGTGACAGTAATCGGAACCACAAAACTGAAGTTACAACTAACAACAAATTCCAACAAAAATTAAACAGAGCTTTCTTGTATGATAAATGAAATAGAACTTTCTCGATAAGTAATATCTCGATGATCAGAACCTAATTGCGTCTGTGAAAACGACATTTGAGAGTATATACAATTTAAACTGTGCTAGGAACTCGATACCATCGAAATGGGAATTAACGATATCGCACGCTCCAACATGGCAAATGCTAGGTACGGGCGAGAGCCGATACGATAGTGACAGAAAAAGGACAGTGTCTGATAAATGTGGATTCGGACGCGAACATCACACTAAAGTCAGAAATAAACTCAACTCGATCAACGAATTAATAGTAAACCGATTGGTGAAAATACGCGACATAACACGATGAAGGAAAAAGGTAACATGTGCTCACTTTTAAGGCCAATATGTTGTTAATTGATGTCTATTGTTAGTTCTTTTATAATTTGCCCAGTTATTAATTCATATCCAGGAGCTTTTTCGGATTTAAATTTTTTATTTCCTCTTTTAACTCACTTAGCATTACAGTTTGTATTTTAAGATTTGAACTGTGTACAAAATTAACATTTTCATTCGCTACGAGCCCAGGTACCATTATCATTTCTAATAGGTGCTGTCGAATTTTTTGGTCTCTTGATCAATTCTGTTGTTTTCCATAGGGAGTATACAGTTTTTTTTACCAGTAAATGAAGATAAATATGAATACATTTTTAACTTTCCTGATAACAGATTTCAGTTTTTACATAGATTATTAAGTTCGGTTTTATTTGCTGCAGATTTATTTGCAAGAACTTACGTGCTTTACGTTTCTTAACCACCAGTTCTATTACATCAAGTGGATAACCACTTTTATCTCTGATGTTGTTTGCAGGTCCGAGTATAGAGTGCTTTGCCACGCTACTTGTTGTATATTTTCAATTAGTTTGTCAACTTCCTCTCCAACGTGCATGGATTTTCTTATTGGCACTTGATATTGGTGCGCCAACAGATTGAAAGTCGCATTTTAATTTTTTGACTGCTTTAAACAGCTCTCTTCCATTTGGTATTGTAATTCTGGAGCCCCAAAAAGTAGTTTTTCCGTTGAAGTCTCCACCAATAATGAACCATCATCCCAAGGAGTAAAAATGTGCTTCGTATTCTTCTTCTTTTAAGTTGAAGCGTTCTTAGTTTTAGTTTTAGTTGTGATTATTGTCACTTGCATGGATTCCGTTTCAACCTTTAGTTTTATATTATCTTTAATGAAAAGAGTAGATCTCACTCTTTTTCTTTCTGCTGGATGAACTGTAGAAACTGTACCCAAATATTTTTGGGTACCCCTTCTTACCAGTTCGCGGCTCTTTTTATCGCTTTCAGTTCTGTCTTTTTTGATAGTATTGACAGCATACTGAATATCTAAACTTTTATGCTGTAACTGAGCTATTATGTTATTGCTTTCACAGGTATAGTGTTGCCCTCTAGCCATAACCTTAATTGGTATAACTTGCTTATCTTCGTAAGTATACCACTGAAACTTGTCAGCGTTAAGCTTCATGGTTAGTATACGATATGTTTCTGAGTCTCCGGTATATTTATCTTTCAGACATAAGATTTATCTTCTCTGATTCAGGATCTTTATTGCAATGAGTTGTTGCATTGCTCGATACAGATGTTGCTAGCCCATTATTTTCTGGTTCCTTTGGAGGGCTCTTAAGAAAGGGCCAAAAAGAACGAATCATAATCTTTTAAACAAAAAAATACATTTATAAATTGCTACACGTGGTATCATATTTTACGACAAATCTTCGAAAGCATTAACACCCATCGTTCAACATTTCATTCAACGTTAAAAAAAATTGTGCACGATTGAACTAAATATGTCTAAAATGTATACCACCCGCTCGAATAAAAATTGATGCGTGTATATTTTACCCAGATATTTTCCATCTACTCGTACAACCTGAATGATAAATGATATGCCATCGCCACAGTATAATTAAAAATTTGTTCACAAATTAACGTAAAGAGGGTTACCTATTTTTGTGTAATAATTGGAAAAATTCCGATGAAAAATACAAGTGAAAATATTTGAACGAAGTGATTTATGCGTTAATAATTAAGGATAATTTGTGTATATCGAGTTGCTTTTAAAATTTTCGGCAAATTATTTACGAACATATATACAACAACCGCACCGAATAGGAAAGTGTTGTCTAATTATGATTACACCACTAAGTTTTTTGAGACAAGATTGATTTAATTATACGAAAAATAATTTAAGGCGACTTCATGATATCGAATATTATGCTAGCATATTAAATTCATGCTCTCGACCAACCACATTTGAGTTTACAAAATTGATACCAAACTGAATAGCAAAAAATATTGAAACGATTTTTCTGATCAAAACACTTTCGTTAAACAAAACTGTTTAAAAGGTACAAATTATAAAACTTTATTTTAATTATGAACTTTGATGTACATGTGTTGAAATTGTGTTCTCTTTTCTGTGTCAACCAAAAAGCGGTGGTTACTTGCTCTTTTGAAACAATTTGTTTACAGCGGCTGCGTTTTGCTGTTTCTCGATTTTCTCACTAGAATGCACTAGCGCCTCTACACTACACTACCTCTAGTGAACGTAGTGAACGATCAGTTGAACCGAGAAGGTTGCCTGACAGTATGTCCCAATCGTGTTGTTTGCTTATCTTTCTCTTGTGAGTTATCTAGATTGAATGTTACCTTCTTTTTGATGTTAGTATCCTCTTTGGTCTTTTGATTCGAACGCGAGACCGAATCGGGGTTGGCTTGATGAAGTTCCATAGAGTTTTCGGCTGATGGACTGTGTTCTCCTTCATTGTTCTCTCTTTTATCCTGCTCGTCTATTTCGATGAACCACGGTTTCAGTCGGTTAATGGAGATGTTTGATTATGTGCCTTTTTTAAAATTGTGTAAAATTTATGGACCTTCATACGGAGGTTGTAATGCCTTGCATTACAATACGGAGGTTGTAATGGTGGTGATGGCTACACCAATTTAACATAATTTTGGATCTGGGTAATGACCTGATTTTGCGTTGAAAATGATGATGATTGAATCATATCCCCTAAAAGACGTAATTTCTCCTCGCATACACGAGTTCAGCTGAGGATGCTTCAAACTCATTTCGGAACGCAGTTCTTATACCTAATAAAACTATTGGTAATGACTTAGTCCATTGCGGGTCGTTGACACACATTATTGATGCTTTTAAATTACGGTGCCAACTTTCAACCATGCCGTTGCATGCCGGATTAGTTGTAGTTCATTTACATTGGAATCCTATTATGTTGGCTAGGCTTGTGAATAATTCGGACTCGGATTGTTCTCCTCTGTCCGACACGATTGTGGTTGTTACACCGAATCTACTGATCCATGTTTTTAGTAGTGTATTGGCTACTGTCTCCGCTTTAATATCTGGCGTAGAAGCTGATATTGATTGTTTTCAGAGGGTTCCAATGGACCCAACTATGTTGATGTGTATTTCCGTAAATCTACTGCTAACAATGGGGTAATTATCGCACGAACTTTTGACATACTTAGTGATTTTGTTCACAGTTAATGCAACATTTTGTCCATAAGCGAACGTCTTTGTTTAGGTTTTGCCACATGAACTTATTTCGAATTAGCTTGACTGAGCTTCGTGTTCCTGGATGAGAGACGTTATGATATGTATTGAATATTTGCCGACAAAATTTTTGGGGTACGTATAGTCTTGGTGTACTGGTTGAAACATCGCAAAATAGTAGTCCGTCAGTTCCAAACACTGGCATTTTTTCGAATTTTAGGCTCAAGTTGTCCTCCATTAAACTTTTGAGCTCATCGTCTTTGGTTTGTTCATCCGCCATGAGTGAGTAATCTTCATGGAATCGTCAGTACATCAATGCGAGAGAGGGTGTCTGCCACAATATTGTATTTTCCGGAGATATGCTGAATGTCAGCCAAATACTGAGCAATTAAATCGAGATGTCTGCGCTGACGAGGTGACGCTTTCTCGAGGTTCTGTCAACGTTCGAATGCGAGCGCTGCTTACAATGTCGAATGCGTGATCTGTCTGCGCACACCAAATGATTTTGCTGTTATCGTTTTTTTTCGTCCTTTGAGCCGCGTTTGGTAAGAAAATCCTATAAAAGTTTATCATTCCCAGAAACCGTTGAATGCCTTTAGGTGTGGTGGGTCTTGCGAAGTGAGGTAACGTGAATTTGGTGTCTCGAAAAAGTGAATGAATGAGTCTTTGAATGTTTGCGCCGAATTTCGCAATCTGAACGTCATACGAGGAAATTCAAACAAACCGAAAGGCGATTTGGTATCTGATGGTATGCCCTTACGAGATCGATCTTAGAAAAAATATTGCACCCTTCGAGCTGATGATTGAAGTCGGTAACAAATGGTATCGGGTAGCGATCTGGTTTCGTCCTCTGCTTTAACCCACGGTAGTCTCTACAGAGTTGCCATCCTCCATCCTTTTTCTTTGTAATATGGATAATACTAGCCCAAATTGCTCTTCGACGGACGACACACTCCTTGGCTTAACCACAGGTCGATTTCTGCTTTGGCTATCTTAATTTTTTCTGTGTTGAGATGTCGAGCTTTCACCGTACATGGTTGACCCTCCGTTTTGATTTTATGTTCGATGTTGTGCCTAATAATATTGAGCGTCGTCGTTTCTTGAAAGTTTGGTTTAAAATTTTGCAGGATGCTGCGAATTTGGGGATTACAATTGTACAATTTGATTAATGTCAGTTAGCATGACGCTATGGAAACTGGAATTCCACTTACCGACATGGCAGTCAATGGATCGATTATTTTTTTGTTTCTTACATCGACTAACAGACCGTAGTGTAGTAAGAAATCGGCTCCTAAAATACATCTGTCCACATTAGAGATTGTAAATTTCTAAGTGAACTGACGACGTAAGCCCAAATTTAAGGTTAGATTTTTTGTTTCGAATGTTTCAATCGGCGTAGAATTTGCTACGAATAATGTAAGGTCTGATTTTACAGATCTTTCCCGTAGAGTTGGTGTCATCACCGAGAGTTCGGCGCCCGTTTCAATGAGGAACTGCTGTTTTGTTGTTGCATCGAGATCTACAAGACTGCAATTTGAATTGCTCCCGTTACCCGCCGTGGAAAGTAGTGAGCTTATTGGTTTTCCGAAACGGAAGATCAAAAAGTATCGAATTTGCAGGGTTTACTGCAATTCCTGTCGTTGATTCCAAACTTAAAATGATACCACAATTAGGAAAAGATTTTACTTGTGTATCAGATCGTAATTTGCTGCGCGGTCGTCGATTTTCACTTCTCGGGACATTCTTCTGTTGTTAGTCCAGTCATCGAACCGCTTTGTTAGAGCATCTATTTGCATCGACAATGAATGATTGGTCTTCTCTGTCGTGGATTGCGATAGACTTGAGATATTGTATATGTTTGTGGACGTTGATTTCCATGATCTTATGCGCGGAAGCGGCGATTTTGTCCAAATCGCACTCCTCTATGCATGACAAAATCTCTTGTATATTTGTTGGTAGACGCTGCAGTCATAAATCTCCCGAAGTAATTGCGATGGCTTCTTATCGCTCAGTTGTATACCCGAAAGTAAACGGTTTAATTTACTCCCTGCTGAATCGCAGAGTCGATCAGTTATTGTTGCTTTTAATTGGTTAAATTTGACAGTTTTTGGTGGTTTCAACACCAATTCACGTACACATTTGATTGATTCTGCGTCGAGAGCGGCGACCAAATGATCGTATTTTGTGTTGTCGACTGAAACACCACTTAGATCGAATTAAGCTTCCAGTTGTTTGAACCAGATTTATTGCTTTCCTCGTTGTCACTCATTTTACTCTAAAGTTTTTGTTACCCGGTATATTATTGTTTTTTAGTTTAGATTGTATAAACAGCTTGCTGTTCTTAGAATTTAATGTACGATTTTGTTGTTAGCATGCGGTTTTTATTTTTTTTAACCTCAAAGACAAACTTTTTGTTTACAGCGGCTGCGTTATGCTGTTTCTCAGTTTTCTCACTAGAATGAACTAGCGCCGCCACAACCCGTTCAAATTATGGCTGGCAAGTTTTAGACTGAAGAAATAAAAAAGTTAAAGCACGGAAAAAAGTTCTTTGCAATACACAGATATTATCAAGCAGTACTATTTGAGCGAACGGCAGCAAGTAGAATAACTTCAAAATTTAATACAGATAACAACCAAATAAGTATGTCAAGACGTTTACTATAATGCTTCTGAGAATTTATTGGATATATTAACTACATGATTATATCTACAAGAAAATGTGTCCATGGATCAACGTCATCATAGGGTGGCCAGTTGCTAAAGGACGCATTGTGGAATTAGACTTGGTAACAGCATTAGATCACGCAGCTGCCAACTAAATAAAGAAGCTAAAAATAGAGTACGCAATGAGGTAATGATTACTGTTGAAGTTTGGAGCGGAGAAAGCAAAACAGCCAGAAAATGAAAGTTTATATGAAATTTTTATTTCAAGAATTTTGTTTTTAAGCTGACAGAACTGCTGAGTTATTCGAGGGAAGGTGTAAAATGGTTTAACCGCATATTACACACAAAAAAAACGAATCTACGTGACTATTATACAGAACGTAGTTAAATCATACAACATAACAATTTACTGTATGAACATCAATGTAATGTGGACACCTAAACTCTTATACCTTAAAGCAATAAATAGGGCAAATATACCTTTCAATGTTATCTACTTTCCTCTTTAATGATATTATAGAAAATATTCCCGGTTTTTTGTAGTATATGCACATTTTCGTTTCGAGTTTTCCCTCGTTTCCGTTATGGGATATGAAAGTGAAATTATTTTATGTATATATAGATTGAAAAATATTTAATATAAAATTTTTGATTATCGTTATGTCGATGACACATTCCCCATGGAATGTTAGGAAATTGTGCTTTTAGTTTGAAAAACACTCGTTCTTCCCCATTTTTAATTTTAATCTTTTTCCAAAATCGTCAGCTTATAATTCTTAAGAAAATCAATTTCGTATCGACAGAGAAATATAGAACAAAAAAAAATTACATGACTGAACATTGATAGCAGTGATATGAAATTTAATTGAAGAAAAAATTGTACTTTCGTATATAAATTTTGTGGAATTTTGTATCACAATCACATACACACTATGTATAATAAAAAATATTGGCTTTGGGAATTGACGGGATTATGATTATTGCGGGAATTTGGAATTAAAATTAAAAATTCTCGTAACGGATTTTAGATATGATGCTATTCGTGATTTTTTATAAGCAAGTGTTAACAGTACGATCATGATTCTGAATGGGCGGCCATTTTTTTAAGGAAGCGTGGTTACAACTATTGAAAATTAGATGAAAATTAAAAAATTGTACACTTTTTTTTTTAATTGTATAAGTCTACAGACTAGTGACTGAAAGACTTCCTGCGCTAATTTTGGGTATTTAATATAATTTTAATAAAAATTTATTTAAATTTTGTTTATAAAAGATAATTGACATAGACTTGGAAAGAGTACAAAACGTTTACTTAAGGTGGGAATCGTGGGATTCGTTAAATTGATTACAAATAGAGAATAAAAAAAATATTTTTCACGCACGATGGCTGAAAGCATCGATATTAGTGATAAAAGTGTTTGGAATCTTAAAAGCAAGTTGAGGATTTCAAAACCATTAACATTGACCATAATATAAATACACATATAACTACCATCGTAAGAAAAAAAAGTTTACCCATTGATGTTCCAGATGTCGGGTCGATAGAATATCTTCAACATTTAGTATAAATATATGACATTTAGGCGATTATACATATACAAATATTTTGATTATTTTAAAACGATACCAATAGCGACATCTAGCACGTCATTGGGCTAACATTTCATTGTAGCACTATGTGTATTTATATTATGCATTGACATACTTATTTTACAACGCCATTCGGAATAAACATAAAAATCACATCTCTACATTACAACTAGAAAATGAATAGCTTTAAAACAATCCTCGATTAAAGAAAAACTGCATGACAGTCTCCAAGGTTTGATTCAACAAAACTTTGGAGAATATACGTTTCCTAACTCAAAAGCTTATGTTTTTATTTGATGCATCATATTTGATGTATTTTACATTTGATGTTAGATTTTCTCCTTTACTACTATAACCAAATTCAGAAGTTTCGCCGCTATTTTATTCTGGATGATATTTGTCAGTTCGCATTTGGCAGTCGTAGAGAGAGCTGTCACGGAATCCAACAAAAAAAATCCAAAAGATACAAAATCCAAACTTTTCAAAAAATTAAATAATCGAAATGCAAATAGGGCATAATCCAAATATAGAAACGCCAATTGCGATATGAAATTATGTGTAATTGTTGCGGTTGCAAAACATAGATAGGTTAAAAGTCATTCAGGATTGGTTATCATCTATGGGGTTGTAGTTGGCAGATCAAAAGACGGAAATACTTCTGATCTTCAAAAGAAAAGGATAGAAAACATAAAGGTTAATACGGGTGGATAACACATTATATCTAAACCTTTTATGAAGTGCCTAGAATTGCTAAACGACGCCAGACTATCATTTAAAGCCCATTTGCACACTGTGTGTGTGAGGAAACTAGGATAGCCGAACGTAGAAGGTGCTCGCCATAGTCGCTTATTATTACTTATTAACGTGGTTACATCTTTTTGATGTGCAAGTGGCATCGGTTTATAGATTGAGCAGATTAAGAGTGGTTTGAGGATTTTTAACAATATGGGAAAAGGCCGTATGCCTCATTGCGTGTATTCCACCAGTATTGATTTAGTAGATAAAGAGGATCTAACTTTATGTACTTCCAGTTTGTGGGTGAAAACAAGAAGAAATGTCGTATTATGATCCATATGGAGACTGTGAACAAGTGGCAGGTGCGATAAAACAATTCGTTCGAAAGAACGTTGGATTCATCGACTAACCCTTTCGGTGTATAAATGGATAAATAGAAACAATATAGGGAGATTCCTACCTGAGTCAGTTTCTAACTGATTTTTGGGCATGATCATTTTCATGCTTATCTAAAAATGTTGAGCACGTGATTATTAAATCGATCTTTTTGTGTCTGTGGAAGTTAACCTAGCACCAGAAATAATTATTGATTGTATGCTGGAGTCCAAAGAAACTTTGAATATGGTATATAGAATGGTTGATCATATAGGCCATATCATATAGGTCATATAGGCTATATGACAAAGGAAATTGGGGGTTAGGATTTACTCTCTCGGTAAGAACTCGACACTTTTGCAAGATTATGATACAAGATTCGCTGCTTTAATCTCAGCAGAAGTATCTTAAGAATCGTCTCTGTACTTCGTCCGTAAACCGAATAAAACAAAATAGATAGCATTTTGGTCCATTCGGGTCTGTTATGTTACAGTAAAGTTGCCTTTAGTGTCTGGTGTCATCTTTCTATTATTGTTCGTTAGATTGAGGGTTGTAATCAAAAGTCCACTTTCGTTTAAATCTCATCATATTTGCGAGTTTTCTTAACAATTCGGACTCGAACTGACGACCTTGATCAGTAACAACAAATAATGGAGTTCTAAATCTGCAAATCCAGTTTGAATAAACGCGAATGCTACAGTTTCGGCCCTCATATCTGGCAGTAGAGTTGCCTTGGTTCATCGAATAAATCTATCTATGATCTGATACAGCAAATGGTCCAATAAGGTTTAAATGAATTTTATCGAACCTGTGCGAAGCGAGAGGATGTCAAGATTTTGTCTGAACGCGAAAGTAAGTGGTTTGTGGTCATTGTACAGTATTAACTACACTCCATCCATAAAATAATTGAAATGTTTCATGGCCGAGAATGCGGCTAGTAATTCTTAGTCGTACGTATTGTAATATTTCGGTGTGCCCTTTAATTTTTGTAATTAAAAGCCTACAGGTTGGTATTCGTGTTTAATAATTTGGTGTACAACAGCTCCGAATACTGTATCTGAAACAACGATCATGATTACCAAAGGAGCGTCACATGCGATGGATAGGATCCAGCGAGATGTTGCAATATAAAGTTGTTATTTTGCTAAATTGAATGCTGCCCGTGAATTGTGGTCCCAATTAATTTTCATTCGGTCAATCTTATTCGAACAATGAGAAACCAATCAACTATAGGAATTGATCATCCCATGAACGGGGAAGCTCAAACTCGTCAATAACCTTGAAACGTCCCGGAGACGGTTTGAGTTTTGCTTCCCTGATAACGTACGTATAACCGAAAAAATCTACCTCGACTTTTATGAACACAAATTTTTTTACGTTCATATCCGTATTAATGCTCCTTAAAGGTTCTTGAAACTATTAGTACGTCGTCAATATAAGTAAACGCAAAATGGGATCCTTCTGAAACCATGTGTAAACCATAAATGTCATGCGATTGAATTCGAACGTTCCGAATCGTGTTCAAATTATAGTCTTTGGGATATCATCGGGCTCAACTGGGATCTGATTATATGCTTTAAGAAAGTCTAATGTGGGGAAAATTTTGCATCCGTCCAGTAAATACGTAAAATCCTAGAAGTGTGTAATAGAGTATACCATTCGAACATCCAGAATAGTAACGGAATTGAAAGCTCTGAATTCTCTGCAGAATCTTTAATCATCGTTCTCTTTCTGAACGAGATGCAAAAGGCTTAACCATACGAACCTTTAAATGCAAACCATATCCTAATTCTATTACATCTTCGAATTCCTTTCTAGCGATTAAGGTTTTCTCAGCTGAGATCCTACAAACTTTAACACCTCGGAGCTTAAGGACATTTGAAATAAAATTGATGAAATAATATAAGAAGTTTGTGTAACTATTATGGAAAATATGCTTAAAAGATCTTGCCTTTATGCCATGGTCAGAGATGGCCACTTGACCGGACAGTATAATCCATAGACCATGGTAAATGCCATATATGATCAATCCATAAATTATAAAATTATTTATCATTTAAAAGGTATATAAAAACATCGATATAAGGAACATAATGCACAAAAAGTATATTCCAACCTTATTATAGAACTACTGGCTGTTTTTAACAATAGACCGATCGGGACAATTTAAAAGATGCGAAGCGTACGTCACCTTGGAAAACAAATTACTAAGGTATACTAACACACTTATAGAGAAATACTAGTGTTCCAACTTAGATGGTGCTGCAGGAAGTGAAAAAAACATTTAGCTATAATTATTTAAATGTAAGAAAGTGTAACTATTTTCTACGGGTCAACTCTATGTAACCTGACATTGCGGAGGAAATTATCGATTTAGTTTAACCTTTCTAAACAAAATAGCTTATATATCGGTGAAATACTTATTATTTAAGATAGCGTGAATCAACCAGATAATAGCAAGACATGTTACCAAGTTCCGGGAAATATTTTTCATAACAAGGTCATGAACAACATATTCAAATTTAAAAATCATTGTAAGTGAAGATGGACTTTAAGAAACAATTTAATTACAAGTATTAAAAACAATTGACCGGTTCTTTCTAAGCTTTAGACTTTGCGGTCTTATAAGTTGCGGAAGTCATTTGAAACATACATCATTGATTTTGAACTTCATCGGTAGTTACAATATACCAAACAATAACTTTCAACCATAAAACCAAAATACTATCTTATATACTCATATATTATTATGATCGAAATAATTTTCACTTTCCATTTTCAACAAGTACAAGTGAAAATTAATAAATCTAACCAAATAACCACAATCTACATATTTACTTTATAATATCAGCATCATATGGATTTGCATAAATTATAAATTTTCATATATAAACAAGGCATACAGCACAATATCAAATTATGTAATCTAATCAATTTATGCTTCTATATAGACATAGTATGTATAACCAAAGAAAATATACTATATCAGAAGTGAAGATACAAACAAAATAGTACGGGCAACAATATTTTTTCTGCAAAATCCAAATCTTTTGTTTAGTTGCCTCTTACGACAAGCAAAGGGTGCTGTGACGGTATTTTAAGGATAGCATGCTCGTTTAGGAGCTTTTTACGAAGCATGGGAGTGCCCTGCTAACCACAGGGACTCCCATGCTTCATAAAAGACTTCTAAACAAGCATGCAATCCTTTGATCTCTACCACAGCATCCTTGACTGGTCGTAGGAGGTGACTAAACAAAGGTTGGATCACTGGGTTGGCTACCCGCATCCGTAAACACCTCAATGTTTAATATATCAGCAAAATGAAAAATAGATACCGCCAAAATTTTAACCGACCCCTACTTATGTTAACAGACACGCAGTTTATGATCGGTACGTGAAACATTCAGTAGCTATAAGAAGTAGCGCGTTTGATGGCACTCTATCAGCCATGAAAGAGTTTCGCTTGGAACTCGCTTTTCAGAAAATGGACATATATTATGTCCATAAAGTGGAGATCATGTGTCTCCTCTATACATTGCTTACAATATGGAGATGGCCTGGCAATCTTAGTGTTGGTTTCCTTCTTGGACCCAAGGTCCAAGAAGGAAACCAACACTAAGATTGCCAGGCCATCTCCATATTGTAAGCAATGTATAGAGGAGACAAAAAGCTGTTTTGGACTTCAAAGCAGTTGATAATCGTATGTGTAAGCTCCGTTTACGCATGCAACAAGCCAGCCTGTCAATAATTAGTGTTCATGTACCATTTGTGTTCATTGATGTTACGAGACATCACATGACGTAAATCTGATGTGCTTAGATTTCAATCAGGTCTATAACTCAATCCATCGGGATAGCATATGGTTTGCTTTGCAATATCTGGGAATATCTGACAAATATGTTCGTTTATGTAAATGACAGCAATGTAGTCACAATGTTGTGACAAAGTTAAAAACAAGCTATACGGAATTTTTACAATTAGCTCTGGGGTATGACAAGAAAATGTTGTACCCGATACTTTTTATTCTCATGTTAGAATTTATCTTTCGTAAAAGTGAACCAACCACTGTCAGTGTAATTGCGCTGAATGACAACGTTGTCAAAGAATTACTGGACTCACTTGTATGATTCTCAGCTTCTGTTGGTCTCAAAATCAATGAATTCAAAACAAAATACATGATCACTGGTGTTAGAAACCAAAACGCAATGAAGTTTTCTACTTTACACCGTGTAATGAAAAAGTTCATTATTTTCTGTAAAATAAAACTATGTGTATGAATCAGAAAATTGTATCTCTCCATTAAAATATATTTATCATCAAATAACTATGGGTCAAAATTTCCAAATAGGAGAAATATAAAAAAATTGCTATATGAATTTAAATAACAATAGGAAACGATTTTAAGCGCATCATCTGTAGTGAACGAACAAATAATATTTTGTTCTTGTTAAATTATGTAACTACATATGTACATGTATTCGTAAAACAACAGAAAAAAAATTTCAAAAAAATAGCATGCGATCGGCAATCGCACAAGAAATAACGAAAACTAACCGAAAAAACAATTGTGTTAGGGTTTTTATATAAATAAAGTATATTTTATATGCATGTGAATGTGAAGAAAAACGAATGACAATAAAACAAATTCCATAAAACAAATCTATCGCATTCAAGCTTTATTGTAACTTTATATAAATTAAATTAAAGTTTCTCACTAGATGGATTTAAAAAATTTGAATTTTGCAGAAAAAATATTGTTGCTCGTACTATTTTACTTGTGTCTTCACTTCTGATATAGTATATTTTCTTTGGTATAACATAAACAAAGCGTAAAAATTCCGTATTATACAATCAAGATAATTTGTCGCGATTTAAACCAAACTAAAAATAAAAATAAAAATGAAATTTAAATTCGCCATAAGCAAGCTCATATCTGATTTTGTATTCAATAAGATAATTACGACAATTGTTGTTGTCAACGTAGAGCTATGAAAATACATTTCAATTATATGCAAAACAAGCGCAAACAGCTATTTATGTCATTTTGTAGCCAGTGTGACATTATAGTAGACATACAATAGAAACTATTTGAAGATAATGATTGGAATGTTTCGTTTGTAATTGTCCGCGTAGTTTGCGCGTGTTCATAAACATTAAATTGAGACGGCGGGAAAATTAAATTTTAAAGAAAGTGACGGAAATTTGTTTGTTTACCGCAAAAGTATTATAAAAAAAAAAAAAAAAAAGATTACTGATTAATTTCCCAGATATTTAAAATTTCCAAAAAAAAATTAATTAAAATTACATTCCGTTTAGACTAATGTTCCGTGTTCGATACTATTTTTCTATTTTCCAAAACACCATTTTCATCTCATTTATTTTTTATAGTGTTTGTGTTGACTTTTGTTTTATATATTGTTTGAGTTGGGTGAACAAACAAATTACAACCCTTCCACACTTATAGACTTTTACCAAAAATATTTATTTAAAATGTGAAAACTTACTTTTATTTTATTTTTGACTAAATTTAAAGTTTAGGTTTTATGCCAGTTTACATTTATAACGAGGAAGGAACAGTATGGAAAATGTCAGAAGAATTTTAAGAAAATTCGATTTAAAAACAAAAGTTTGAGGTGCGCTATATTATAATAATCGATGGTAAACGATTAACTTTTCGAAGGGTGTTTTTTTTTAATACCCGAATATAATATTAAATTTTAACTGTCGTATAATTATTTTACCAGATTTAAATTTTATATTGTAATCCAGTGAAATTGAGTGATTTAATTTATTTCATATTGATTTATAGAAATAATTATTTGGGTTGAATAGTTTACGACATCATTTGTGAAATATGTGCATAGCAAAATTATTGCTGTTTGCCTGAATGAGAGAGATCAGCTACATGAAACAATAGACAAGTACTCATCTCACAAAATGCAAAATGTGCAGGATAAATCACATTATCTCGAAAAATTGTATATTGACCAAGCTGCTATAGGATGATCTTCTGGGTATCACAGGAGCAGTGAATCAATCAGTACAACGCTTTAATAGAGACATGGGTAAGCCATCTTATCAATAACCCCTTGAAGCATTCATATTTAACAATGCCTCCACCACATCTAACTCGGAAAAAAACTATTTATGAATAATCCCGTTGCAAGCCGTTATTATAGTTCTTAAGTTTGATAAAACCGAGCAGTTGGCGCAGTGGTTAAAGCTGCGGTGTTTAGGACGGGAGGTACCGGGTTCGAATCCCAACGGGGGAGGGTTGCAAAAGGGATTTTTCATCACCTGATTTCGATCGGTGATAACGATGAACACAACTATGACCCCCTGTTGGAGTGCAGAATCCATGGGCCAAACCATCGTCCATGTCAGTGCAGGCTGGCTGGAGCAATACAATGTGCAGATGGATTTAAAATCGAACCTGTATTCGTGCGTCCTCAATTTGGCTGGTGACGACGTAAGGTAGGACGTTAAAAATTAACTGCGAAAGAGTTGGGAGAGCTTCGGCCCCAGAACAGATTGCAGAGTTCAGAAACAAAAAAAAAAAGTTTGATAAATTTCCAGAAATTTTTTGTCAATAATATAATTATTGTACTAAAAATGACTACGTAAAGATTAAAACTGTAAAAGATCAACTGTAACGATAAGGTTTCTATTATTTTGGTATCTCTTATGGTACAGAAGAAGAAAATGCTCACGCACGTGAGCTCAATGTAACCGTGGTACTAATCGCACTAATAGCTGTAATAGTTCAAAACTGGTATAGGCTTACTGAGTTTCCTAAAGACAATTTAGATAATAACTATTGTGATGCTAATAGTTATTATATTCTCAGCATTCAATTAATGGTGAATATATCGAACTAATAGTAGCAATAGGGAGCTATTTTAATAGCTTTACCTTTGAAGTTTATCGTAAATGTGAACTTTATAAAGTATTTGGTGATAATAACAATGCTATGAAAAGACTGCGTGTTACTAAAAATTTGTCTGCTGGTTATTTTGATATATACGACATCGGGTTCTAGCGACAACGGCAAGAAAGGGTTAAAAACGGCCGGCTCGATACTCCAAGAACAACAACTCAAAGTGGCAAAAAAAATTCTGAAATTAATCCTCTTGCCCAGCAGACTGTAACTTCTAAATATCAGTAAAATCATCGAGAAGCTCACAGAGCAGCAGTCATCAAATGGCCCTTGGAAAAAGAAAATTCGTTCAACTATGGAATATGATTTATAGAAAAAAGCATTGCTTGTGAAACAGATCCTCAGGTCTTATGGATTTTCATGCAGATAGACAATCTGATGGTGCTATATTAGTGATAGCTGGACAACAATTAAAAAACATATATTGCTCTTCACGATCATGATAATAATTTACGACAAAAAAGTGGAATTCATCATTCATACGATGCTTTACAGTATCCACTTATATTTTGCCATGGTAAATATGGATAAAGCATCAACCAGCCTTATCATACACGTATTACCAGTAACCACTCTAAAAATGAAAAATAACAGCTTTGGATTTCCAGACATAGCATATTATGGTAAGAAAGAGACGTTTTTGCTGACCAAATGGGAGTTTTGATAATATTTCCATAATCTTTTATTAGTGAACTACGATATATGCACGAGCGTGCGATAATTGCAATGACATACGTTCATTGTAAAGGTCCACAAGACCTTTTCATCACTTTTACAAGTAACTCAAAATGGAAAGAATTTGAAGAAGCATTGTTTTAAGGACAAAAAGCAAAGGATTGCCATGACATAATAGCTGGAATACTTCTCAAAGACGTGATGCAACTGTTGGTGAGAGGCAGTATTTTTGGTCAAGGTGTGTTACATGTATTCAATTGAGTGGTAAACGCGTGGTTTGCTAGACGCACACATTTTGCTGTGGTTGACAGACCGTATCGCCCCAACTATGACAGATAAGGTTGCCTGTGCTGAAATACATATGATCGTCTTTTTTACGATATTGTTAATTCCAACATGATTGCTTTGGCAACAGCTTTTTCTGGAGTAGCTGCAACTCTTTTAGATGAAGGAAATAGATAATTACATTTTAGATAATTTAAATGTACCGCTAATAGTGCATTCAAATTACCTTTAAATTTAAACTGTGTCAAATTTCTAAAAAGTGAAGTTTCTAAGCAAAGTAATAGAAAAAGTGTACAGTATCGAAAAGTTCAGCAAACTGAGGAATGGAATAATAAAAGTTAAGTAAATACCAGAAGCAATGCACCATAATATACGGCAAAAAACATGTAACTGGTGTTTTGCAAATGCACTGCCTCGTTTCTGTGACATATCAATGATCGTGATGTCAAGAATGGACTTAAAATTATTTTAAACAAGAAAATGATGGGAACTAAAGCAATCGATCCAATCATCTGATTTAAATAAATTATGCGGTTATAAAAAACAACTGATAAAAATTCAAAAATACCAATCTATTGTGAAACAACAGGTAATATAACAGGGCTGTATGGATTATCGCATCGAGGGATTACAGGTTTCGTTCATATCTGAAGCATTTGCTTCAGTTATGAAGGGGAGAGGGAGACCTATAGTACCGTAAATGGAAAAACTCATCGGTAAACGACAACTTTAAGAAAATTAAAAAATAATGATTTAGTCATGGCCCCCATTCTACCGGGTCTTTCATGTTCGAATTTCTTTTTCAAATTCAAATTAAAAACCCATTTTAAATGAAAAATCATCATCAGTTTATTGATATATATAGTAGAGGGTCTACAATTTATGAATGATAAATAATATCTTGCAAATCTCCCGCACGTGCTCGTTTACAGATGTCGATTCTTTTGGTGAAATTTTCGATGACGTTACGGCATAATAAAGGGCTCTATCTCGACAATTTCGCGCTAAAAGTTGTCTTTCAAGGTTTCAATTGTTTCTGTTTTATTTTAATAAACCATATTTTTGAGATGGGCTTACAGAAAATAGTCTGAAAGCGTTAAATCCGGTAATCTTGGCGGCCAAACTGCTTGAGAATTTCGTTAGACAATTCTTTCCTGGAACTTTCACGAATATCATTTTTATATATGCCTAAAATTAACCTATCTTTCATAATATCATCTACCGTTATATTACCATAATTACACTTCAAAAATGCTGATCAAAAATCTTCAAATTTTTCTCAGACCGATTGTGACAAATTACTGAAAAAACAAAACGTTCATACGTTAAATAAATGTTGGTTAAAAATGTTCGTCGAACTTTTTTACTAATGTTTCGTATATTATCTCTTCTTCTTTTAGTTGAAAAGATTCAAACACTTTACCTGCTTCTTGTCCTATTGACGTCATGAATATTGCCGCCTGGATCTATACTTCTTTATTTCCAAATTCCGTATCTGTTTTTTAGAATTTAAACGTCCGTAGTGCAACCAATTGTTGCATGTATCTCCCGCACATGACAACGGTTTTGGTGGTCTGGGACCATCGCCCATTTTAATTTAATTTAATTTTTTTTGATATTACGCGAGCCAACTACGTCGCTTTTTATTTGTACGTACTATTTTGGTTTATTTATTAAGTACCAGTAAATGAACTTTCCAAAAATGGCGTCTTTTATGGCGTCTTTTACTGCATCTTGTTTTTTATACCATTTATTTTTCACTTTTTGTTGTTTTTGCGTATTTTTTTTATATATATGTATATATTTTATCCTATATACTTTTTTTTTTACTTTTTTACTATTTTAATAGTTGTTGGTCGCTTATATTATTTTTTTTTGTATTTAATCCCACTTCTAACACCATGTAACGTAATGGTACAAGATGGAGGTTTAATTTTATAATGCTTTATTTAGTAGTAGTAACAATTACAATTGTGTAGTATAACATAACATTTGACCTGAGTTAACGGGTGCGTTCACGACACACAATATGTCATGTCACAAATACCAATCTCTCTCTTCGTGGTATAGCCTCTTTGGAAAAATTTAAAACTACAAATTTTCCTTCACCAAAATGGTAAGAGGAATTACGAACATTTACTAAAGCATATATACAACTTCATTCTATATTCTCGACGACACACCAAAATGTCCACATATATTCTTAAAAATTAAAATCGAAAAAGAGGAAATAAATCAACGCTTCTTGATAATTATATATGAAAGACTCATCAATATCTGAATAACTTTGGTGAAATTGACCAAATTGCATCGCCTACATAAAAACCACGTAAATATTTGCAACGCTCGTACTAACCCCTTTCAAAAAGCTTATGAGTTTGTCGGGTACCTTATGGTTTTTTTTAACAACGACACATACTACTTTAATAGTCGATTTGAAGGACATCGTCATCGAGAATCATTGTTTTATTTTGACGTTTCACTCTACGGCTCCCGGTCTATAACGTTTTCGTATCAAGCCAACTTAGAACTATTAAGCAAAACGATGATTCACAATTTTCAAAGAAGTAATTGTACCCCTAAGTATTCAATCGAATAAAAGTCGAAATAAAAAACATGGTACTAAACATTAACGTCGAAAGCACTTGGCATTGAATATATGTCACAACCATTCAACATACAATAAACAATTTAAAAAAATTAAACACAATATTTTTGGCATTTGAAACACTAAATCACACTAAATGACAACAACACAATATAATATCAAATCATTTCGTGTTGCTCTCATTTCAAACCTCATCAAAATACTTAATATATGAAATCCGATCGATTCACTCGATTATAACTACCCCTGCACCAAACATTTTAATTTTGTTTATATTTCAATTATTTCCATTTCCGGTTCAAATTTCACAAAAATAAACACACAGTTTCGGGGGGAGGAGGTTAAGATCCCGAAAAACAAAATTGGTCTCATTGGAATGGATAATGAAAATTCAATAATGTAAAAGTAAATATATGCGAAGGATACATAATATACAGAAACAAAATCACAAAACGGACTTTTTTTTCTCTCGATAAGAAAAGTAGAACTTTAATTTTCGGTTAATCAATATCTGTGCGGAAAATGATGATGAAGATGAAAATTAAATTTACATTCTAATTTTTATCACATCGCCTTAAGTAATAATACATCCTTAATTTAGGTTGTATACCCTTAACGTGTAAATGACCGAATCAATTTTCGCACTCTCAGCGCAATTTATATCAATTTTTCGTGTTACTACCATATATCTGTGCGACTAAAAATGTGAAGGGTGTTTACCATTTGATAGTAATATTATTTAATCACAGCAAAGAGGGCTATATAAATTATGGAAGGGCACTAAGACATTTTGTATAATTATGTCATTTAAACAGGGGATTAAAATTATGGTCGCCTTTATAAAATTATTATTACTATATTTGGGAAAAGTATTTGCCAAGTCATATTATGTTTAATACATATTAGATTTTTTTTTGCAATAAAATTTATTCGAGGGGAACATCGCACTGTACGTATATTACCACCCACATACGAGAAAATTACATGTTTAGAACATACACCGTAGTTTTCGACTAATCCATAATATATGATATTTTTGATCCCTTTTGACCTAATTTCGACTCGTTTCGAACTATTATCCTCATATTTTCTAATTTTCCTTATTTCATTTTCTTTGAGGTTATAAAAAAAAATTTCGTAGATGGGCATACCCCCTTAAATACATTTATATTTTGCCAACCAAGCATAACTGCATCTAATATCTACCACCCAATCCAATTCTTATTTCTTGTTTAATGTTGTTATTATCATTATTATATCACACATATTATATACATGCTCTAAAAAAACTACTGTCTAAGAATAACAATACCGCACACATCTCCTGTTTAAAAAGATAAAGTTTTTGCCACTTTTATGTATGTAGTCGGTGTGTTATTCTCACTTTTAATTTTCTAAAGGGTGGTTATTCATGTGGTAAATGTAATTCATTTAAAACAAAATTGGTTGATTTCAAACCACGTTCCTCCTAAATGAATTATTTTATATTTCTATATGCTATGTGGCAGAGATTTTTAGTATAAATGTAGCGAGCTGCATTCTCTACATATCTATCTCCATCTTTCTATCTCGATGTCTCTGTATTTCTCTATCTTTTTATCTTTTTATTTCTTTATGTCCCTATCTCTCCATCCTTTCTTCTTGGCCATCATTGTGATTTTAAAATGCCTTCTATTGTTACTGTCAAAGTTGAAAATTGCTTCAAGGTAAAGTATGGCATTTCGTATTGTTCATTGCAACCAATCCTTTGTATGCATAACCTTTGGAAGTGGAAGTGGTTGGTGATAGGATTACCATCCATACTCTTTTAAGAGTGCAAGTACTTTTTTTGAGGTCCGTACTTTTGTACTCTTTACTTATTTTTTTGAATTCACTCTTTTGCACTCTATTTTCACTTGGACAAAAAAAAGTAGTTGGGAAATTTTAAATCGTTAAAAAGAAAATCACTTGCAAATTTACCAAGGACCTCGAAACAAAATATTCTATGGTCAAACGAACAAAAATTAAATTCGAGATTACTTGTGAATCCTGCAACACTACGGTTTCAATTGGTATTAAAGGTAAAGCAGATCTGGAGCAGCATTTGCAATCTACAAAGCACAACACAAACAATCTGTCAGCACTTCCAACAAATTAGATGATTATAATGATTTTGTGTAAAACAAAGCAAATTGGAAGCGAAAATTTTGGCAGCCGAAGCAACCATGGCATTTCAAACGGTGAAGCATAACCAAAGCTTCAAATCATGTGATTGTTCTTCAAAATTATATCGGCGTATATTTTCGGTTTCGGAAGTAGCCATCAAGTATTCATCAGCAAGAACTAAAACAGAAGCTATCGTAAGTATGATATTCGTGCCACATTCATTAGAAAGTACGCTTGAAAAGTTTCGAGATGGAACAAATAAAATTTATTGGTGTCTTTGCAGATGGATCAAATCATGGTGCTTTCAAAATGTTTCCAATTATAGTTCAATAGTTTTTTAAAGAATCTGGCATTAGGCACTATCTATTGGATTTAATAAATTAATAAATGATGACACAAAAACTTTAAATGAGGTCATCAATATATGTAAAGCACACGAGGTAGAAATTAGTTTAATTAAAATAGAAAACAAAAATAAAAATGTTAGAATTAAGAATAATAACGATAATAAGAGTAATAATAATAATAGTAATAATAAAATATTTTACTGTATACGGTGCAAATCCAAGCATGGCGTATGGTATGATCTGCTCCAAATACAACGGTAAAAATCATTTGCCGGTAGCCTGTAGAACAAAAATCAAAGGTGACAAATTGAAAAGTCAGAAAATAGATAATTTAAATGAAAGTGAAGATTTGTATGTTGACTCGGTGAATTTCAGATGTTCCAGTGATGGGTGGTACGAAAGCGTAAAAATCAATGACGCGATTATCAAGTATAAATTAGATACGGGTGCAGAATACAATGTCTTGCCTAAACGCATAGTGGACAGACTACATCTCAAGCTCGATAAGACAGTGACCAAAAATTTGATAACGTACAGCGGTCACAGAATCACAGTATTAGGCGAATTACTAGTTGCGAAATACAAAATATCAAAAGAAAGATAGTCTTTCAAAGTAATCAACAGTAACGCAAAACACCGATATCAAACAGTAACGCAAATCACCGAAAACAGACATGTCAAGAACTGCATTTAATTCAGAGACCAAACGAACAAAATACATAGATTATATAAATACTGATGGCTGAGACCAAATGTTACTGACTTCACTCTGCTGTCATTTGTGTAGTTGTCGTTTTCGCGCGTCAATTTTTTGACAGATTGAAGTTTGGTTAGTTGTTTACATGTGGTCAACAAATAATTGTTCTAAATTAATATCTTAATAAAAAAATCGTAATGGAATTCAAACGTAATAGTGTAATTGCACTGTATTTGGGTGGAAATTCACAAACAGCAATAGTTCGTCAGCTCCAGCATTTGAATGTGAATAAAATGTTTGTGTATTGAACCATAACTAGATACAACGAAACTGGTAGCATCGCTAAACGCAACAGAGGCGGTTCTAAAAAGATTTCAACATCAAAAGAAATGATACGAAAGGTGAAGAAACGAATCCAACGAAATCCTCGTCAAAGTGCCAATCAATTAGCCGCACGTCTACATGTTTCACGATACAGCATTCAAACCATATTGTAAAATGAACTATACTTGAAGCCCTACAAGATACAAAAAGTTCAAGATCTTACGGAGGCACAAAAAAAAAGTTAGGCTTGAAAGAACACGAGCATTGAAGGCCTTGGCCGAACGTGATGAGATTACAAAAATTGTCTTTTCTGATGAGAAAATTTTCACCATTCAACAGTTTGTGAATAAACAAAATGATCTTGTTTGGTTAGAGCATAAATCCAACGATAATTTGGATACAAGAGTTGCCATGCGCAAGCAATCACCAGCTTATGTTATGGTTTGGGCTGCAGTTACTGCAGATGGACGCACTCCTCTGGTTTTGATCGAACATGGAGTCAAGGTAAACCAAGAGGTGTACCGCCAAAAGATCCTAAACAATGCTTTGCTACCTTGGGCACGTAAACACATTAGTACGAACCGTTGGACATTCCAACAGGACTCGACACCGTCACACAAAGCTCGAGCGACACAGCAATTTTTACAAAATTGCGTTCCGTGGCTGATTTCGTCGAAAGAATAGCCACCATATTCACCAGACTTGAATCCCATGGATTTCTCCATATGGTCCATTTTGGAGAGTAAGGTGTCCACTAAAAAATACGAAAGTGTTGATGCATTGCAGTCAGCTCTTGTTCGAGGATGAAATAAAATTCCGCAAGCCCACGTTCGGTCAGCATGCAATGCTTTCTATGGAAGACTGAATCAAATAATCAGAGCCAAAGGAGGTCATATCGAGCAGTAACATGTTTTTCATAAAATGTAATATGTTTTCAACATATTCCACGAAATTTCAATAAAAAATAATCAAAATTAAAAAAATTACAGCGTTTTCATTTGGTAACACTTGGTCTCAGCCACCCTGTATTGATGAAACTATTTATGACGGGCTAGGTTGGAATACGATAAAGACTTAATAGAATCACGTTCAGAATACATAAATCGAAAGTTTATGTCCCCCATGGGGCAGATACACATGTTTACGAATGCCATTCGGGCTAGCATCAGCACCCGAAATATTTCAACATATAATAAACGGCCTTCTAGAAAATATACCTAACGTGAATGTTTGATGGATGACATATTGATTCATCCAGAAACTGAGAAAAAATGCAATGAAGTCACAAAAAGAGTAATGGATATTATTGAAGAAGTGCCTATTCAATAAAAAATCGTTAAAATTTCTTGGACACGTGATATCGGAAAACGGATTGGAGATGGATAAAGATAAAATATCGAACATATTCAACATAGAAATCCCAACAACTACTAAATAATTTCAAAGATTGTTAGGAATGGTAGCTTATGTGTCCATTGTCCACCTCATTGTTCAGAACTGACAGCTCCGATGAGGGACTTGATCAAAAAAGACACAACATTTGTTTGGGATACTGAACAGGAACGAGTGTTTGAAGAAATAAAGAAAGCACTAACCACCGCACCAGTACTAAAGTTTTATGATACGGTAAAAGACGTAAAACTTTCAGTAGATGCAAGTAAAAAAGCATTAGGAGCAGTTCTACTCCAGGACGAGCATCCAATCGTATTTGAATCGAGATCAATGACTTCGGCAGAACTTAACTACCCGCAAATTGAAAAAGAAGCTATGGCAAAACGTTTTGCGTGTAAAAAGTTTCATGAATATATATATGGGAAGCAAGTCACAATCAAAAGTGATCATAAACCACTAGCAACAATATTTAAAAAACCTATACCATCAGCTCCAGCAATATTTCAAAGGATTTTATTCGATGTGATGGTATATTCACCGAAGATAATATATAAAAAGGGTACGGAGATTCCCATTGCAGATACTTTAAGTCGTGATGTAAGGAACAGAATCAATGAAGCTGAAGAAGAAAACTTACATTGAGTAACAAATACATTTAGTAATACCTTTCTCGGCAAGAACTAGTGAAGAACTAGTGAGTAAATGTTCGGTATGTCAACAAACCCAACGTAATAACGTAAAAGAGGTTATCACTAAAAAATTAGTACCAGATTTACCTTTTCTAATAGTCGGATCAAATCTGTTTATGTTCAATTCAGAAAGTTATTTGTTGATTGTGGATAGCTACTCTGAGTTTATACACTTTGAGAGGCTTAACGACACACATTCAATAAAAATAATAAATCAGTTACCAAAATGGTTCTCTGTGCACGGAACTCCAGAAATATTGAAAACCGATAACGGACCACAGTATGCGTCATATGAAATTAAAAAATTTGCAATGACAAGGTCAGGTTACAAGTTGGACCGAGAGAATGGACCGAGAGAAGGGATGGTTGTTTCAAACGCAGAAGCACCAAAATCGGTATATGTTAAAACAGACTATGACAAACAGAAAACTCAAATCACTCGAATTGGATATTTCCGCTGTTTCCTCAAAATCGTTTTAAGCGCCATAATTCACGTCATAATAGATTGAAAAAAATAAAATCCTGATTTTCAGGAAACCAAAATTTTATTAGTTTTTTTATTGTTCTATGGTTTGATAATGATTATGAAAAATGAACACCACCCCCCTCTCGAAATACTGAGCTTTCTATACGACTATAACATAGAAGGTGTTAAGCAATATTCCATTTCCCAGAAAATTTATTTTGCTATTTTTTATGACTTTGGGTAAATTAAAATCGGTAAAAAAAACTGTATTTTGGATGTGCGGCTTTGAACAAAATTAATGAGATTATATTGTTGCGGTAAAAATTAAGAAGACGTAGAAAAACACTACGCCAACCTATAAACAGGATTTGTTTTTCATTCTTCTTATCTTATCCCTCTAAGATTTTGATGAGTTCATTAATTTTATTTTGAAAGGTCTTATTTTTTAGTGCTTTGTGTGCCAAATGAATTGGACGTTTTTTTGATATTTTATTTTATATTATCGAGGGTATACCCTACTTGAATACCTATATCGTTGCTTAATTTGATACTAATCGAGATAAAAAAAACTTTTCATTGTTTTTACGAAAGATATAATGGTAAATTATGAGTTGGTTTATTCGAATGTGGGTTGAAAAAAATTAATTTAGGACATTTAAAATGGATTTAGGTTTTTTCTTACACCAGGTGTCTCGTAATTAATTGATTTACCCAAATTATCGATTAATTTTTTTTAAATATTGAGTATCATTACCAGACGACGATGGGTGTGGGTTTTTAATTAAAATGAAATCCATGTGGTCAATTTAGGTATGTATATCGAAGTGCGAAGTTTGCACTGTCACATATTTTAACAATTAAATATTCCGCCAAAAAGTGTAGTTAAAAATATCCGCTAAAAAAGTAGGTCTTTTAGTAGTTCTTTTGACAAAAGAACACTTCAATTAGTAGCAGATAGCAACCTATACATTGGGGTCAATCCTGGGGCTCATGAGGCAGAAAAACAAAGGAAGCAGAAAAACAAAGAGTAATCATTGACGTAGTTATTAGTTCTCATCAAGGCCACATTCATTTTGCGCTTCTGAGTCAAAAGTAACTAAGAGACGAGGTTAAGCGGATTCATGTCTATTCTCCATCAACTATGAAATTGCCTGATGATGACTTCAATGATGACCTGTCAACCTCCTTTATGAAACTACCTTTGACATATAGTAATTCAACTTTATTTCTTTCATTTTGAGGCTGGAAAATTTGGGTAATCTATAATATAATTGAAAAGTATCAGTAAAGGCGACTTTATGACTTTGAATATTATGCTAGCATTTTAAATTCATACTGTGAAAACCATACAAATTTAAGTTTTTTTTTTTATTAAGTCGGTTGTTTAGCCAAGAGCATGAATTTAATATGCTAGCATAATATTCAAAGTCATAAAGTAGACTTAACTTCGCTTTATAGAAATACGTATGCGCATATTTTATTTCGATCAAGTAGGCAACGCATTTGAACAAAATGATCTATATGAAATAAAACAATAAAATAAAAGAAAAGTATGCTGTTACTGAGAATCGAATTTGAAACATTATCCGTAGGACAACATGCGACGTGCAATTATCGATCAACCACGATCGCTAAAGAGAGAAAGTGAAGCTAAAAGAATGATAAATCATAGAGGAAATATGCCAATGCAACAAGAAAATGAAGCTTATCGGGTACAGAAGTACTGAGCAAATATGACCGATGAGGATAGGGCCTAATTTTTTTAGCAAATGAAACTAGTATAGATAATTTAATGAACCAACATGAAATGCTGAAGGTATTATTGCACCTTGTAAATTAGTAAAGAAAAGACATCGGACAATTTGGAGATAAACTGGACCAATCACGACTTTAGTACGTAAGCTACATTGCTACAATGATCAATTTCATAATGAACGTAATAATTTTGCTTCAATAAGTTTGGCGTCTACAAAATCGAAAAATAAAAATGATTTGTTAAAAGAGAGGATTAGCTCAATTTATAGCCAAAAAATAATTAGTACTTGAAGTGGGAAAAAATTTAAAATAAATAAAGATCATATGGCTGAATTTATTGAGTCCACCATTTATGAGGCAACTAGATGTAATCCTCTATAAAGGAAAAAAGCCTAAAATCATTGTGAAAGAGATAGAGATAGTCGTTACTCAGTCAAAATTATCGTAAAAGTGCAAGAAATGGGGCAGGTAGTACTGCTGGAAGCGGTGGACAAGATTGATCCTTAGTATCGAATCATGAAGGACGAATTCTATTATCCAATAATATACTCTTTTGATAGTCAGTTTAATTATTGTTTCGGCCGTGCCTGAACCTATCAAGATCGCTATAGCATCACAGAATATATGGGTTTAATCAATCTTTGATAAACCCATAGTTCATCTTGGAAATCGGGTCTCGACTAGCCTTTCCAGCTTCAAATGCAAATTGTGTCTTGTTATATCTTCCTTAATGGTTTCACGTCAGCAAAGAATCAATATATAAAATAACCAATGATTGTGACTAATTACAATATTTTTGATGCTTCTCCTTGGTGACACTTTACTGTCAAATTTCTCAGGTGTAATTATTTGTTTTTTAACTCATTGGAAAATACTGATTGCAGTGGAAGGCTAAGACCTGCGATTTTCAAAATTGTCTACCCTTGTTTCATCTTCTATTGTTTGGTGGAGAACACTTGAGTTGCTAAATCAGTTGCAGACTAATCTGCAAATTATTTGACCCATATCTACCGAACTGCATCCAAAATACAAAGTTACTACGTAGGGAGAACACCGTCGGCCTGATATCGCTGTGCGCACCAAGTTGTTAATCTTCTTAAATATTAATCAGTTAAATGAATTTATATATGCACAAAAACTGATAACTAGAAAGAAAAGCAAACACACGAGCAGGCTAAATGAAAATAAAAACCTGGTGGTTAATAGAATAACTAATAGTTTTAGTAAAAGCATAATATAAATACACATAGTACTACCATGGTATGTTAGCCCATTGAAGTTCTAGATGTCGCTATTGGTATCGTTTTAAAATAATCAAAATATTTTATATTTATAATCGCCTAAATGTCATATATTTATACTACATTTTTTCTTATGATGGTAGTTTACTCATGATAATTAAAAGCAGAGTGAAAAAATTACTAGACTTTACTGAGAAAAAATTTTTTTTGTGAGTTTTTGTCGTCTGATTTGCACCATTTACCCCTCATTTTCCATATTTAATAGTCATAATGCTGTGTGCCTCAAAAGACTTTTCAAACTAAACCTTTCAACATATTATCCTAATCGTTTGATAAATATTGTTAGTTCAAGCAATATGCCAACAGATGTCACTAGTGCAAAAAAAGCATTTGTCTAAACAAAGTTTACATTCGACTAAACTTTTGTAAAATAAAACTTTAAGAAGTTAGAAATAAGTTAAATATTTTAAAGATTTTAATCCTTATTCCAGTGCTAATGCGCAAATGCGCTAATAAATGCACTAAATGAAACGTTTGCGCTTGGTAGAAAGTAAAACCAAAAAAAATTACATCGAACAGAGTACGAACCGGCCCTTTTTCTATTTTTTTATTTGATTTTTTATTATACTAACGTCAAAACAAATTAACAAAATCATTAGTTCACGTCACACAATAAAATGACAAGTTACGAGTTCTGTATATGAAATCAAGGAAACAGAATACGTCTGACGAGAAGAGAGAGAGAAAGAGATAGAAAGGAAATTTATATCATAGATCTTCATTTTATATAAAAAATTATCTTTTAACGTTTATCTAACTTATATAGTTTTGAATTATTGTGACATGCTGCATAAACGAAACGGGGCGGCAGCACGGAATACCCTATAAATATATAATACATATTTTTAATTCACCGCATAAATATTACGAAGTGTCAAAATATCCTAATCGTTTGATAAATAGGCCAAACGAATCACGTGCTGTTGTAAATTTTCTTATTTTTCCTTAATGTTGGCAACCAAGCGTAGAATGAGAATAGTGATTTATGAATGGTAATGTTTCCGAGGGCTGATAATTTATTTGTTTACAATACTTTTAGTCTTCATTTATAATTGAATATTTATTTGAATATATATTTTGGCCGATCTCCAAAATATACAACAAAAACCAAACTCCCCGTTCTGCCCTATAATATTATTTCTCCATTATATCGTTATAATATAGGTTTGGAATTTATTCAAAAGCCAAAAATTATATTTCACAATCAATACACCGAATTAATAGTTCGTGCACACCAATAACGAAACAAAAAAAAAATTGGGATAAAGAATCTTCTCGTATATACATAATATCCAGGATATAAATCCTATTAGTGTAAAAAAAAATTTGCCAAACACTTTGAATTTATGAAGTAATAAATTTATTTAGTCAGCACTAATATTATTACATCATTTGTTATGTTTCACCCCTTCGTTAAGTTGTTTCGTTCCCGAAATATTTATCCCGTTCATGTTTTAGATTAAAATTCCTTTCGCTATATGAAGATGAAATTTTTTTTTTCTTTGGGAAATTTCATACCGAGAGAGGCAATTTATGTGAAGAAGGTTAAAACAAAAGGCGAGATGATGTACATGTACCAGGAATTTTATTCCAGGAAAATTATTTTATTTAAGGGGAGTAACATGTATATATGTAGTATAGTTTAATGATTAAGCTGAATGAAAATGATGATGATGCTGCTTTTTATTGTTTTGCCTCGTTTGATTTTCAAATGGTTTTGTGTTCTAGTTTTTGTGTGTTTTCGCACACGGAGCCAGATGAGGTGAATTGCAACTCTTGTCGAACCGTATATAATAATAGATTATTCGAAAAATATAAAAAAAAAAAATTATTATACAACCCATGCATATTACGAATACATGTTTTTTTGATTAAAACTCAGCGAAGGGAACAAATCACTTCCGATTAATATTCCGGGAAAACGAAATATTTCGAAAAATTGTTTAACAACAAGTTTGAAATTAATTTTTTGGTATTTGTAAAAGTTCGAAGAATTTTTCGTCCCTGCAGTCAATAATTTTATGTTCCTGCTGTAGATACAAACGGAAGAATTTCATTGCGAAATTAATTGATAAATTGTTTTTTTATTTTCTTATTTGAAAATAAATAAGAAATAATCATTGCTTTTGATGATGCAAATGGGAAAATGATTGTTTGTTGCCTTGAGTATGGATGAAGTTTTTTCTGCGAAAACAGTTGTATTTCTCCGGGATATATAATTTAAAATTGGTTGTGGAGGAATTAAATTTTTGATTGTATGATTGTGTGGGCATTATGTGTTTTATTGGGCATAGTTTTTTTTATTGGCACAAGCACTTGGAGATTAGGACAAAATGCTTTCAAGGTCAAAATAAAGACTACTATTAATATCTTTATATTTGCTCAAAACTAATTGTGCATCAATATTCGATTGAGCTGTACATTACCAATTGAGGAATAACAATGTCCCCCAACCAAACGTCGATGACAGAATTATTTCGGCAAACATCTCACTTTGCTACACATAAACGTATTACGAAACGAAAACTCTGTCGAAAGAATTCCAACAACAACTAAACAAGATACAGAAACTAAGTCATGTAACAATTCAACAGTAACCAAAGAGCTAAAGATAGTCTTAACAACAGCTTTACCGGATTCAGGCTATCAAGTTAGTTTTATTACGGTATCTTGTCTGCATTGGTTGAGCCTAAATTGAACTCTAGAATATAGGAACTAATGATATAGATCTTGTAAAAACTAGAGGACGATGAACCTTATTTGTACAACCACCTTGTCATCCAAAGTTTAATATAGATGCTCTAGTCGATTTTATCAAAATTAACTTCACATTTACCATCCGATATTATTACTGGTGTTTCAACCAACATGTGAAACAACTTGCAGTTAGCTAATTCTGTTTTACTTGATGTGAAGAAAACTTCCCAAACAAGATGGATTATTATTGTAAAACATGATTCTGGCAAATAGAATCGATTGAGAAAGGGTGGAGTATTCTATTAACAGAAGAGTAACTAAGCGAACAACATTTTGAAGAAAATTTCACACATGGGCAAGTGGAAGATTTATCGTAGGGCATCTATTCATGAACAATAACCACAGACACTGAGCAAAACAATACAAATATAGCAATACAGAAGCTCAGGAGCGTGAAGAGAAAATAAACTGGATAGAAACAATGAATCTAAATGTTGTATCATATAAGTTTATGGAAGAGTATATGAACAACTACAACACATGAAACATTGAACTGCTACATCACGGTGATAAGTGAACTTCGAGTATCATAAAATAGTTGTTTTCGATAGATCTGCGCAAGGTACTGTGAAAAAGACTCGAAACAGCAATTTAGGGGTGACCCTGTCATCCAACCAAGCCTCTATTCAATAATATTCCATTTTAGTGCGCATAAAGTTGCATAATCTCGGTCGATATTGAAGAAATGTATCAGCAAGTGTTAATTAAGCAAAACGATGCTATATTCCAAAACATTGTTTGGCCAAAACTTCCATCAGATCCTATCTCATATTATCGCCTTCGAATGATTACAAATGGACTATCAAATGCACTGCTCCTAAAAATCAGGTCCTTCAAACAAATCGTTGAAATCACCAAAAATCAAACCCGGAGTTGCGCCTGTCATGGAATAGAGAAGAATCTAAGCAAATATTACAGTATGACTTGATGCTGCAGTAGTGTCGTCACCTCCTGTAAAGGTGTAAGTTTGATTATTCTATTCATGATAACTTTATATTCAAGACGTTGCTTCAAATCTATCCATATCTTATCATCCTCTCAGAGGTAAGCAAACAATTTGTCCTGCTTGGATGGATGACACCTGGTATTGTTAAGGTTACAATTTTTGGCTATAAACTTTAGACTTTAGGCTTAAAATAGTATGATACATTACCAAGAGTACAAATACAGCAGTGGGAAAATATACGATCTTACCTATTTAAGGTGTAAAGTGACTTAGCAACCCGTTATTCATTAACTCTTCTTATATCATTCCATCATAGATATTCCCAGGTTTTGCGATGTCACCGAAAAAAATTTAAACCCACAAGAATTTTTCATCGCCTTCCAAACCATTTGTGAATCCGAGCAGAAAAGCCTATCATGAAGTTATATCAGCCCTCTAGTACATCACTATATGGCACCAAACATCCTGTGATATTACCGCCAAGGTCCAAGGTTTGGTTTGTCTAATTCTAAAAGACCTACATCCTCAACATAGCTATGCTAGACAATCTTTGCTGTTATCCATTTTCGGGAAACCAGCGTTCTTTGAGCTGACCATTTGTAACGAGCATATACAATTCAACTGGCTAAAAAGATTTTGGAAGAGACCTGTAACAAACCTGAAACACACAACCAGTTGATACATTTAATAACTGTCTGGTTCAGATGACGACTGAACTTAAAATAATTATACTAGGTATTTTGTTTTTTTCTCAGTCAAATTGAATACATCGTAACTGTTGTCCGCGTCCGAAAAAAAAGAATCTACTAAAAACCAACAATGGAAAAATGAATACAACGAAAAATATCACGGGAGAGCCGTTCCGTACAACCTGAGAAGTATTGTGCAGTAAAACGTGCAATCACTTGGTAAACTGTCGGTTTTGTCTGAACCATAAAAAAATATCAGTTAGGACATGTTTAAATAACGGAGAAGAAATCTTACATTTCCGGGGTGAAATATCTTCTGCATAGAAATATCACTGTAGAGGAACCCAAGAAAATACCGCACTAATACAGTGTGTTAAGTGACAAAAACACGGACATTTAAGGTGTTTTACTTTCGTCACCGGATGATGGTTGACGCAGAGATATGGAATCGGCTTCAATTACGCTTTAAATTTTGATCGGAAATCGAAGCCGTAGAGCAGCAGTACATGTCCGAAGTTTGACAACCTTTTCTGTACGTCTTAACGAAACGGAAAAACGATATAGTGAGTGCTTATAATAGAGAGTAACTTCCAGAATATTCTGGCATTAAGCACTTCAAATATTTGCTAGAAGATCGAGAATTTACGTTGTCCATAAACCATTAATCCATTAAAAACATCTCCACGTCAATTACAACATCTGATCCTCATCGACCAATTTACTACTGTCCTGTAGTGAAGATGTGTACAGCCACATCTCTAAAGTATAAATAACGCCGTTATAGCGTAAAAACTTCACTTTTGACTGCAAACATTAGTTGGTCGTCTATTTCTAAAGATTCAAGAATAATGGCTTAAAATTGTTTACGATGTCAAAAAAAAACAAAGTATCAGTCACCTCGAATTTCACCTAAACATCACTGGTCCACTTCCGATTTCTGTCTAGTACTACTGCGATCGCTGTTTCAGTGTATACTCAAATTGGATCAATACATTCGGTAACCTTGATTTGAAAGTGACAGACAGCTGGGAGCTCAGTTGGAGTCACATAGAGATGTAGTCTTTGCTCAGTTTCCAACATAGGCGCACCACTAGTTATAACCCATGACCGACTAGACTGGGCTAGTGTCTTACCATCGTAATGATTGGACTTCGAACAACATACAGAAGAAACCATAGTCTATACGGATACACACCAAGAGGATCTGGGTAATTTTTCGATCAAACAGTAGATAACAAAATTTTCCAAAGTGGTTTCATTTAACATTTGAATAAACAATTTGACATTATTAGATCAACATCAGCATCCTCTGATGACATCCACTGATGGCAAAAACACACACAATCAAAAAGATTTAACTCACACCACTCGCTTTTACTTACAAAACCACACAGTACCAACATCATAAAAGCGTTCATCCAAATGATGGTTCAAAGTTATCAAAAGACCCAATAAAACATTCACACCGAAAGAAATAGCAAACAAATGTAGAAAATTTGTATGATGAACAAACGGCAAGTGTTCAGATACACAAACCGATCTACATATTGGAGATTACTTATATAGTTACAGTTAATGTCAAATCAAATCAGCCAAAAGGAATCTCGTTCAAGTTATAAACCATAGTATTACCAACATCATGGAACTAGCATCCACAAGGTCAGGTAAGCTTTAACTTCCCACAACTTTAAGTCAACCAACAAAATTTGAAGACATTTTTAGCGCAAATCTTACTCAAATTCGCTGGAGAAGGAGCATTGTAACATTTCTTACAATTTTGTTTTGTTAGGCTCCTTACAAGATACCAATAATCATAGTAACATCTCTCACTCACCAAGACTTCCGTTGAATTCTCCATAACCAAAATAAATCGTTCAACGTTATTCAATGGGAATGCTCTCTTGCGCATAGCGGAGAACATTTCAAAAAAACACTCAAAAGGAGAAATAAAATAAAAATATCCTACAAACATTATGAATGAAAATCGTTTTCCCCTCATTACTCTTATAAACCGGTGACACACACACAACAAATAGACTATACTATACACCACGTGGTTTAAAAAAAATCGGGATAATCTAAAAAAAAAAGCCATAAAACAAATCCAATAAAATTTCAACTTTCTTTTTCGATGGCATAATTTTTTTTTAGAAGATAAGGAAAAGTCAAGAGATTATAGCATATCATTCCTCAACATCTTAAATAAAATAACAGTAGTAACACACTTAAAATGAAAATCTCATTGATTGACGAATTATTTATGAATTTTCTATATTCACTGAATCAATATGAAAATTTATTAATGTATATATGTATATCCAAAGATGAAATTTAAGAAGAATCGCAAAAAAAA
This sequence comes from Tipula confusa, assembly GCA_963556175.1. Taxonomy (NCBI): domain Eukaryota; kingdom Metazoa; phylum Arthropoda; class Insecta; order Diptera; family Tipulidae; genus Tipula; species Tipula confusa. Next base: position 198,740,591 of record OY744476.1, on the reverse strand, counting down.
GATTTTCTATTTTTATATATTTTTAATAAAAGATTGGAGAAATAATAAAAAAAGGAAAATTACTGGAATGAGACACAAATTAAGAAGGATGCGTGATGTAATGAGAAAAAATTTTGTCTAGACGAAGAAGAGGTTAATTCTTGGCGTATCGTCTAAAAAAAACAAATCACTCTAGTGTATACCCAATAGATGTACAGTACAAAAGGATGAATGAATAATTAGTTTGGATTTCTTATACAATACTTTTTGGGTAATATGTTCGATCTGTAAGCTCCCATTTTATATATACAGAAATAAAACAATGCGATTAATAGTTTATTGTACATACATATATCTAAAGAGATTAAGGTGAAAATTGGAAAACAAATTAATCTACCTATAGAAACGTGGATTGATTGTGGATTATATGATGAAATATAAAGAATCTCTTAACTAAATCGTTTAAGCTGGATCACCTAGACAATCGTAAGATTAGTTAGAAACCATGTCTGAATAAGTTAAGTATCATATAAATACTGCGACAGAGGTGTGTTTGATTATATGTAAATATCTCAAAAACATATAGACAAAATCCTATTTTACTTTTAATAATTGAATATATTTTTCAAAAAGGGAAGGGAAATTATATTTTCTTTTACGTTTTTTTTTCACAGACAAAAGACAATCATATTCGATTTTCTATAATGTCGCGTGCGTGTATTATAACAATTTAACTGTTAATGTGCTACAATTGAGTGATAATATACAAGATTGGCTATGTGTTTTGTGTCGAAATGTTATTTTAATTTAAGGGGTGACTACAATGGGTAACAACATATTGCCCTGCAAATAGCGACATGTTTAAAATTTACAAAATTTTTTTATCAGTTGAAACATTTAAACGTACCGAACTAAGCAGCCTTTGACTTTCTATGTTTCGAAATAGATAAAGTTTTATTAGGGTTTTACTAATACAAAGTGTTACTCACACCCTGTACAAATAAGCTCAAAGTGAGACCTGCACGTGGAAAAGAAAGAAACGAATCTTCCTAGTGTAGTAAAATTAAGTGGAATAAATATTGATGCAAATCAAGTAAAAAAATGAAGCAAGCAGTTCTTAATGTGGCTAATGAAAGAAGGAAACTCACCCCAATCATCGGTATAGTAATGAAGCCGCTATCATAGAAAAATTCTGCAGAATTTTTCAGTAATATTTCTTCAGCAAAACATGACGGAATTAAATATTGTTTATCTTTTTTAGTAAATTCCGAAAGTGTATACCAACTTAATATTGAATTTTATTATTTATTACTAAAAATTTACTAAAAAAGATAAACAATATTTAACTCCGTCATGTTTTGCCGAAGAAATATTACTGAAAAAATTCTGCAGAATTTTTTTATGAAAGCGGCATGAAGCGATTCGCAATACTCAGAGCTACCTCAGATCGCATAAAAAAATTCGCCTATGACCTAGTAAATTGCGTCACAGTCGACTTCTAGTATGCAAGATACCAGATTATCTTTAAAGTAGAAGCCAAAACGCTACCGGTATGGCAAAGCTCTGACTTCTAATGCAAAGGCTTGCACAAATTGACTACCAGAATTTCACAAACACCATCTTGCCCAAGTTATCAATGGACTTGACGTAAAAGGCCGTAGACAAAGAGCTCAAAGAACTTGTTGGGCAAAAGGTTCCATGTTTTGCCCTGTGCTACATGGTTTTCAAAATCAGAAAAAACTGTGATGAAGACGAATGGAATGCGTGAAATTTTTAAGATTCTGGTCGTCATGCTAAATATAAACTATAAGAACCTGCTGATGATCCTGCAATAGCACCAACCTGCGCTCACTGGAACCTGCGCTCACTGGAGGATAGGCACCGCAATCAGCACGGTTGAACAAAACTTAAAACAAAATTGTATCAATGCAGCATGACAATCATTTCCAAGACGAACTAGATAAAATTCGGCGAACCCACCTTGAGTCGTCACAATGGCCGTGAACGCCTCCGGCAAGCCTATCCGAATTCTTAGTTGTATTGAGACAACTCTGAAGATAGGCAAACACAAAGCTATGGGAACTTTCTAAGTTTCGGTTCCGCTCGCCGGTGATATTAAATCTAGGAACTATACCGATCTTCCGCAGTGCGCGACCTCATGTAGGCTACATTGCTAGGGCGTCAAAACACTAATCAGATATGCAGACTATGTAGCACCAATCGTTATCCATCCAAATAAATACTAACTTCCAACATAATGTTGGAATTTGGTGTCACACTGAATCCAACCAAATCCTCATTCCAGCATTTGACCAAATCCGGGCAAACTGAATGTCATTCAATAGCTGCCACCACCAGCAGACATTACTCTACTACGATTTTGTGCTGTAAACTAAAACGGCAAATTTAAACCCAAGCTTAATAAAATGCGCCACTCGGCGAACCCAGCAAAGAGATTATCGTTGCGGCAATGTATCATCTGGGTAGAGTGGCGTACTCATGAACCAGTTGGATAACAGTAAAAAAATTACGCACATAGTTACAACGAGAGGCCTTATGCTGAATTGTTGTACCCTTAAAACTTCAGCCTTCCATCATTCACGCTTTTGTTGTCTACAAATTCGCTTGGCAGTTCTCCAAGCAAGAACCGCTTTATTCTTACGTGCGATTGTAAAACGTATTCACGCTACTTTATGGGCTGTATAATTCTGTCGCTTGACAGCAAGACGACACTCCTCATCAAACCAATCATTTTTGGGTTTAATTTTTACCATACCTGGAGTCGCCTGGGCAGCATTGACATCCGAAGTATTCAATACCTCCCTTAGAGCGTTCACATCATCAGAGCGGTGGTTGGTTTCCATAAGGCTACTGCTAACAAGATTCTGACATTGTGCTTCCTGATCTTCGTTTATATGCCCATCACAGTTAAAACGTTTGTTTCGTTTTCCTGTGTGATCCTTGATTTGGACATAAACTGCCATCTTAGCTTTACAGTAACCAATTGATGATCATTGCCTACAAATTTTTAACATATAATCTGATAATCATAAAAACTGTCAACTGATTTGAATCGTTCGGCAATTTTTTCATCAATCATAAAATCATCAAAATAATTGTACAGAACGAGCAAACGCAACCAAACAAGCCTTTACTTAAATGTCAAATTTATTGATGAAAGATACTAAAGCTCTTCACCAAAATTATAACAACCGTCGAAATGAACTAATTGAAACATTTTAATAAAACCACTAAAACTTAAAAGTAAATCGAAAAACTAATTACTAGTATTACAATATAATTACAAACAATAAAAAATACTTACAGTTTTCTTTAAATATTTGATTTTTTAGTATAACAAAAAAAAATCAAAATGGCCTCCAACTGTTTTTTTTTTAGTTTTCATATAATATTTATTTTAAAAAAAAATTTAAAGATCACAATTTTTTATGTTTTAAAAACAATATAATTATTTAATTTTTGAAGATTATTATGATATAATCACCGTAACATTAAAAAAGAAACATGTCCAATCTCACGAATTTATTATAAAATTTATACAAGCGCAGGCGAGAGGTGTCCATATTTTATCTTTGAGTGGTGGTGGCGCCTTTGAGAAAATTGACCAACGCTTGAAGTAGCAAATGAAGTGATTTATCAAAGAAAAACAAAATACAACCAACATAAGACATGTTACCAAAGAAATCTACCTTTTTTTAACTTATAGAGTTTGATATTATGCTTTTCTCTATCCCAGACAAGCAACAGACTTGACAAAATTCTTCTCTAATGTTGAACCGCAGTATGACTTCGGATTATCTAAAGGGCATTTTAATTTAAAATTAAAAAAACATTAAAATGCAACATTAATTTTTAACTTTAATTTTGTAGTTAATCTATATTATTATGCATATCATGTCTGTAATTGGACTAAATGGCAATGGTGTAAAAGAATTACTGAATCCACTTGTACTATTGTTTGAGGCATATATCAAGCACATGACTTATCTTAAATATTGGCTATCTTTCATACTCATCTCTCAGGGTATGTCACACACATACATGACAACGGGTCTGATAGATACCTTATACAAATTCAGCTAGTCGACATTTTCAAGTTATTTTGACTTTAGCAGAGGGCGTAAGGCATTCAAACCGCTGTAGCCAGCGACAAGACGCGGTTGTACATTTTGTGAGCCAAACATAAGCGGATGGTGTAGCGAGCTCTGAGAAGAGAGCGGTTTTTTTGACAAGTGCTGAGACCGCTGTCGGCGACGATTACTCCTCAGAGGAAAAAACTTCTTCTGGTTGGCTAGAACAATACGACGAGCAACCTCGGGACCGAAACCGATGGAGCCGGATTGTTGCTTCGGTACGGAATTGAAACAATCTTTCGTATGTATTTTCGCTATACTTTATTTTTTATAATTTTAAATTTTTTATAATATAAGTATTTAAATAAGAAATACACTAAATAAATTGGAATAATATGAATTTTATTGGAATACATATTTTTAAAGTATATAATAAGTGTATATCATATTTTATTGATTTAATCATTTGATTTTTTTTTGTTTTATTAATTTTGCAAAAGCTAATCTTTTTTTTTAGATATTTGATTTGTTTTTTCTTTTTTTGTTTATAATACGAAGCACAATAATTAATATATAATTAATTATTGTTATTAATAAAATATTATAATAAGTATATAAATACGATAATTGTATATAAAATAAATATAAATGTATACATATTCTAAAGAATAATATTATAATAAATTATTTAATTTTTTTCATAAATGCGCTTGACTAAAAATAAATCATTTTGTCATCATGTTTAATCGGCTCGCGGTCGTATATATCACATCGAAAATTAAAACGAACAAAAATGGAACTACAATTAAAACTATACGTTATTTTTCTCGAATTTTAGAAAATCGCGTTGACTAGACATTCACGAATTAGAAAGGGTCGTTAATATTTAAGAAATTTAATTAGGTTGCGCGCGTTTTATTTTGTCAAGCTAAATGTCTAGAAAAAAAAATTAAATAACCTAAAAATCACTACACTCGGTGCAAAATACTTGTTCGTGTCCTTATCTAAAAATTATCCTTAATAATATTGTATGTAGGTGTGTGTGTGTATGTGCCTAATTTAACTATAATTTAAGATCCTGAATATATTTAAATAAAAAATAAAGAGATAGTATTAATTAGAATTATGTGAACCAAAATTTCTCACAGCCTTTTCTATTTAATTTTCATTTCGCGCAGTTCCGTCAGCCTCTAATTAATCGAATTTCAATTTTAGTTTGCTATAAAATAAAAATTTCTTATGTCTAATGTATCGAAAGAGATAGCTAAAGCTAATTTTAAAAAAAAACTGTATGCAACCAAAATCAAAAGTTTATGGCATAACCGCTAGATGTCATATAATTTGTTTTAACGTAATTTAAATTTTGAAATGTTAAGTCGTTTCGCGTGTCGGTCTATAACTCATTGGTAAGTCACACATTTTAGCTGCAATCAATAAAATAATAGAAAAGTGAATAAAAAATATACGTTAAGTAAATTCGAGAAAATATCCACGCAAATTAACGATAAAATTTAATTTCAGCCTCTACGCAATCTTTCATCAATTCGTCGAGTTCCGAGGTTGGTTCGCTGTGTTCAAGCAAAAAATTATCCACCTCTTCGACGCACGATGTTTCGAGCGAATTTAAAAGCTCACCAATTAAATTCCAATTCCGTTTCTCGTGATATTTAAGTAATTGAGTCTTATTATCGGAATCACTTAGAATTTTAGTCAAATTCGAGATACGAACATTGGGTGTAAAAATAAAAGGTTTAAATACAGATTCATTTGGATGTGGAGTACCAGTAAACCATTGACATGAGACTCCACTCGATGATAGCACCGAGACATGGCTAGACATACGATTGGCTTCCGATTTTTTAGCCGTATTACGTAATACACTAAACATATCGGTAACTTTAAATTTACCTTCACCAATATGTGATGGTTCAAGTGCACTTTCGGGCCAATTTAATTTGGTGACCGGATTTAGCGAAAATATAGCGCTAAAATTAAACTGACCGTTTCCGGCCCAAAGACCGAGAGCCTCCGCCTTTTTCGATAAACCATCCGACGATTTGTCGATTTGAGTGGTAACCGATAGCCCAATTGGAATAGATCGCGAACGAGTTTTAATATTTTCCGATGCCCATAAATTACCAACGATATTTAATAGCCATGCCTCAGATTTATCAGCGATAACAAAACAGTATTTTGTTGAATCCTTACTTTCACCGGTCGGACCATGTTTTGAATATAATTCGGTTATGATGTCGACTGCTTCCTCGGCCGTTGAACTTCTTTCCAGTCCTAATCTAAAATTAGAAAGTCGCACAACGTTATGATTCATCAAGATACTCTAACCTAAATAAATACCTTGTCAAATCAGTTGCCAATAAATAATCCGCTTCTGGTTCATTCTCCGTAAATGTTATACCAATGCATACACCTTTATCATTTGCTCCACTATCGGCACCCCAGAATCCAGCTGGTTTATTTAGGATAGTGGAGAATGTTGGTGTTCCTTCAATTTCAATTGAATTACACTACGAAAAAAAATTTATCGATCAAACAATTTCCTATCTAGGTAATCCTATAAAAACAAGCTCACTTTAATATTATCAGTATTATCATTCGCTGGTATATACAAAATTTCTTGAGAAGCCTCGCCCTCATCGGTACGACATGCATTGCGGCCATAGATGATTGCACCATTTTCTGAATATGGTGGCAGCACAATGAAACTTTCACCATAAAATCTAGACATCGCTTAATTTATATTACAATAATTTTTCTTAAAATATCACTTTTATAACTTAACAATAAATAAATAAATAATTTTCTTAATTAAATTTTAATAAACAAAATTTTGCAATAATTCGAATTTTAGATTTTTGTCTTTTGACAACTGATTTGATGGCGACTTGACAGCGAACTGACAGATGACGTTTATGGTTTTTCACTGGGACACTGTTAAAGTTTTTGATAGTACCGATGCTTACTTGTAGGTGGACATATTGAGAAGTATATATTGATCAATATGATAGCAGGATAATTAGGGCTTTTTCCGTGACACAAAAAAATTATCGTGTAACGGATAAAAACTTAACGAACTTCAAGATGCGTGAAGCTGATAATTCCACCAACAAAGGTTGGATCGCTGGGCTGACTACTCGCATCCCTAAAATACCCAATTGTTAAAAAGCTCAACAAAATGTAATATGAATACCGCCAAAATTTTACCAGACCCACGCCTATGATAATGGACTCGCAGTTTAAGATTGGTACGTGAAACGTACAGTCGCTAAGAAAACCAGGCTTGTTTGATGGCATTTATCAGCCATAAAAAGGTATCGTTTGGAACTCGTTGTCAAGAAACTCGATAACCAAAAAATCGATGTACTTTGCAATCGCGCACGACCTAATTGTGGATAGCACATTCTTTCCTCTTAAAAATGTCCACTTGAAAACATGGCCACACCCTCGTAATACACCCCGCAATCAAATTGACCATAACTTAATTACTAAAGGAAAGTATAGGGTCATTTAAGATGTTAGATCTTATCGGTCGACTACCAAATTTGTAGGCATCATTAACCACTGCAAAGCTAAGATGGCAGTTTTCGTACAAGTCAGGGATCACAGGAAAACGAAATTTAATTTTGAACTGTGAAGGTCTGATAAACGAAGATGAGAAAGCACAATATCAGAAACTTGATAGCAGTAGTATTAAGGAAACCAACACTCTTTCTGATGATGAGAACGCGAATTTGTAGACAAAAAAAGCGTGAATGGTGAAAGGCTGAAGGCTTAAGAGTACAACAACTCAGCAATGATCACAGTTCTCGTAACTTCTTTAAAGGAGTCATCGGACTGAACCATACCTTCAGACGTAGATCTATTGCCATTCGGGAACACGATCAAGTTACTCAACAAGTTAGAATCAAATGCTGTGACATTTGAAAGTTCTCAAATACAGACTGCGAAGATGTGCATAAAGGACCCATCCTACGCGAAATTCACAGTGGCCATGCAGAGAGTAAAACGAAACCGTTCCCCAGCAGTTGATTGTATTAATTCCGAGCTCTTGATATTCGGAGGGGATACTTTGGAGAACTCGTTGTCAATGATTCCAAAGAGCTGCATTGAAAAGTAGGAAGATATTCGTGATGAAATTGTATCAGAAATGCGATTAGCGTGCGGAAAAAATAGAGGAGACATCCAGCATTATAATGAGTAGTTAAATGTCGAAAAAGTCACCAACGCTCTATACAAATAAAATTCTCAAACAGATAAGTGAACAATTCAACAGCACTTTGAAGAATATCTTCAAAATCCTGAAGATTAGCCTTTTCCTTTCCTGAGCAAAGGTAAACTGTGAAAAGAATAAATGCATCTGTTTGATAACCTGTTGGAAACAAACAACGATGTGGACTTAGTATACCAAAAAAAATAATGAGCTCGCTTATCAGCGTCTTCGATAAAAGTATGAAAAATATAAGAGATTGGGTTCTGCAAGACAGCAAAATAAATGTATGTCGAGTTTAAGTTTCCCTACGCAAATGAAAAATAAAGCAATAGAGTAGAGATGAAGTGAAAAGTAACTGTATTTATTTAAAATTAAATAGGAAAACTGATATATTTCTTTAAGTAATAATAAATATTGGTAGAATTATGGTTAATCGAATAATACCATCCTAGCGGCAAAATGAGACACTACGTTGATTTAAAAAGAAAAAGGTTATAAAGCTGAAAAAACTGTTAAGGATATTTTTCTTTCATGTAACTGTTCAATTTATGGCTTAAGCCATTCTAAATATGGTTTCTAAACAATAAGTGCTTCGAAACATCGGCTAAAAACCTTTTCATACATGAACAACGAACACAATATAACGAACGTAGCCGCCACCCTTTATACTTATTATAATCAATATTATAGCAAGAATATTGACAATATATTTAAGCCGATTAACATTTTATGAATGAAACGGTAAAAGTAATGTATAATTAATCACTTATCTTCTTTAAAAGTAGTGAATAATTCAATTATATTAAATAATAATAAGACATAAGTCAAAATTTCAAAACTATTTATAGTTATAAATGCAACATCGGGCACCTCTACTTGCTATAATCACATTTCGTATCCCCATGTTTTTATGTTGCACAACAACACTATCATTAAAAAAAATATTTACACACATAGAAAAAAAAACAAAATGGCCTACTAATAAAAAAAATAAAAAAACACCACACAACAAAAATATAAATGCCTTGTCGTTTATAAATGTTGTGTTGTGTGTAGATTTTTTGTGCAATCAAATCAACTTATCCGAGTTCATGTCAAAACTTGTTCCAAAAACGCAACAAAAAACACATACATCGTGTATATGTAAACAAACAAAAAGTTATATAATACGTGAAATGAAAAATAAATCGGAAAATTGAGTTTTTTCTTATTTATTTATTGTATTTTAATAAACAAGAGTGTAGTGAAAAGATTTTCCCTTTTACAAATACAACAACAACAATAAATAAAAACGTCAGACGCGCGTTGTATTTTTGTTTTTCTTATTTGCGTTTTTCCGAACACAAAATTTTACCCCCGCAAACAATTTATATAAAAAAAAAAACTACGTGCATACTATTATGGTGGACTCAATATAGTATTTTAAAAGTGAATTATAAATAAATCCATGTTTTGTTTTTGTTAAATAATTTTCCCAAATTTTCTTTCGGATAATATTGTTTTGTTATTTTCGAAAAATAAAAAATTTAAAGATGAAATATTTTGTGTTTGTGAAACGGCATAATAAAAAGAAGAAAACAAAATCAAAATGAGAAGATTAAAATTAAGCGCGAAAAAAAGAGACAGAGATAACTAAAAAATAAAAATAATGATGGCACCTAAATTAAATAAAATTTCGAATTATTTTGATTTTTATTTTATTGTGGATTACCATAAATTTTAGGTTTAATTATAATTATACAAAACAATTTACTAATATAATTTATATAGTTTTGGTGAAATAAAAAAATAATATCCAGCAATATACAAATATCTACGTAAAGAATGTGGTGTGTGCTTGTGTTGTGCTCTATGTGTGCTTCTCTTACAATGACTTGAGTTGTGTTTTGTTTTCCATAATAAATATTTGGAAAATCTACACCAAAAAAAAAAATATTGAAACATTTTAATTATTATATTGAAAAACAGTTATCATTTGTATTTTAATTTTTTTTTAATATCAAACGAATACAAAAAAAGTTTACGGTGTTGTAAAACGCCAGCATGAAAGAGATGGTAGGTGGCTGTTGTGTTTGTTCAGATGAACATGGTTGGACTGAGAATCCCCTAGTATATTGTGATGGACAAAATTGTACTGTAGCCGTACATCAAGCATGTTATGGTATTGTAACCGTACCCACGGGTCCATGGTATTGTCGAAAATGTGAAAGCCAAGAACGTTCGGCACGTGTACGTTGTGAATTATGCCCATCGCGTGATGGAGCTCTCAAGAAAACGGATAATCAGGGTTGGGCACATGTTGTGTGCGCTTTATATATACCAGAAGTTAGATTTGGTAATGTTACGACAATGGAACCAATTATATTACAGTTAATACCACCAGAAAGATTTGCTAAGAGTAAGTAGACATTCCGTATTTCAATTTGACAGATTGGGGTTGGCAATAGTTCATCTCATGGACTAGTTCGTTTAACACTTTAATCTAATATTATATAAAAGTTGAAGGATACCAAACTGTACAAGGTTCATGTAAATAGAAGACTGAAGTACTTCTTATGGCCAGTAATATTTTTGATGGAGCTGAAAATGAAATGTCCGAACGAAAAGTTTACTCTTTTCCAATTAGAATTTTTGTTTTATTTCTATTCTATTACCGATTATTTATGTTTGGTCAAATTCCTTTATTTTTCACTCTTAACTGTGAATGTAAAACCTCTCGAAGCGATCCACATAAAGATTAAATCCAATTTAAATACAAGTCCATAAAATGTAATTTTCGAAATTGGATGTTACCATGATTTCTGAAATTGGATGTTACCATGATGGAAACGTACTAGGGGAGTGAGAAGTATTAGAGATTTTCTGTATGGGAAAACAACGACATGAAACTATTATAATATAATCATAAAAGGTAATATAAACATTAGAATTCCTTACAAGTTCTGTGCTTTTATTATATTCGAAACTAAGTCACACACTTAACACCAATAACAGCTTACAACAATTCCCCTAAACAGTTGAGGTCTGATTTTTAGATGTAAAGATTATAGATAAACTTAATCTCACCGAGCAAATGGAAAATTTTGATTTTTAAAGTTGATATTAATTTGAGTGTCAACATTTTAGAAATACATCCCTAAAGTTCCTTCAACTTTGAACTTTGTAAATTTGATTATTATCAGTACACAATCTCCAGCGCATTGCTGATTGATTTGCTTTGTGATACTAATGCATATTTACCTATTTTGTTTTCCCCACGACAACAAAAAAATTATTTTTCAGTATAACTGAAAATACCCGACGTAACTGGTTTCCCCAAAGAAAACTCAGCTGGAAGGTAATGGGTTCGAATTCCTTTAAGGAGAAATGTATAGGGAGTTTCCAATATTGGAGTACAGAATCCATTAGTCGAACCATCGTCCACGCCAGTAGTGGATGATTGGGGCTGGTGACGGTGTAAATTCAAAATATAACCACGAAAAATTGGAACTTCAAAACAGGGCTTATGGTAAACTAATATATAATATTAAATTAAGGTGGACTACGAAAACTAATTTCAATCCGATAAGCTGTACATTGCATTAAGACAATAGTGCACCTAACTAATCGATTTCTTCTCGCAGCTTGTTATATTTGTACCGAAAATAGTAAACCATCTCGTGCAACAGCGGGTGCCTGTATGCAATGCAATAAATCAGGATGTAAACAACAATTTCATGTCACTTGTGCCCAAGCATTGGGACTATTATGTGAAGAAGCAGGAAATTATTTAGACAACGTTAAATACTGTGGATACTGCCAACATCATTACAGTAAACTGGTGAGAAAGGTCTCGTCTAAATTTTTAATTTTATTCTCATTTCTTATGTATATTAATGGATTTATTTTTATACATTTATTTTCAATATAACTCACAGAAAAAAGGCGGAAATGTAAAAACAATACCGCCATATAAACCGATTACTCACGAAACTGGATCGAGTGATTCGCCATCGTCGCCGGAAAAAGAGACGAATTCAAGTCAAAATATTAGTCTAATACCGACAGGATCATCATCATCCTCATCGAATACAATAAAAATTACACAATCTAGTACATCATCTTCATCATCAGTGACGATAATGCCGGCATTACCGCCCGCCCCTTCATCCTCATCCTCGTCGTCATCATCAAAACAACGTAAATCGAGTAGTGCATCAAAGAATGCATCAAATTCGAGTAGTTCTGTTATAAATAATATGTCATCAGGATCGTCGGCGTCAATAGGCGGCGGTTCGACAAACCAAACCTCGGGTGGTAGCGGTGGCGGCGGAAGTAGTAGTAGTAAAAGTAATTCGAGTAGCACAAAAGATAAAGATAAACATAGTAAAAGTGTTAGTAGTAGTAAATCAAGTTCAAAAAATGATAAAAATGATTTATCATCATCGTCCACCGCTAATCTACCGAATAGTTCATCGTCGACGTCGACGCGTGACAAACGAGATTCAAAATCGTCGAAAAGTAGTAGTAGTAATAGTTCAAGTAGTAATCATAAAGATGATATTATAACCATGAACACAACGTCATCGTCATCAAATAAGATATCATCTAGTACACAACAAGGTAGTATATTAACCTCATCAACATTATCGTCATCATCATCGTCGTCGTCCCATAAAGATTCGATATCATCAAGTAAAACAAACGCACTACCAATAAATGTCGCAACATCGACACAAAATGAAATTGTGTCAAATACGACCAGTCAACTACAAGATCCCGCGCAAATTTATGCAAATACAAATAGTAACACTAGTAGTAGTAGTAATAGTAATGTTATTAATGATAATAATACTAGCAGTAATAGTAATAAGGGTAGTAGTACAAATAATATTACTAGTGGTGGTAGCAATAATACTTCTGGTTCAGGAAGTGCAAGTATTGCAAAAAAACGTAAAGCTGAATCGTCATCAAAGTCTACGACTATAGACGATCTAAATAAGTGAGTAGAGTTAATTGGTCGACGGAGTATTTCATATTTATGTCTAAATATTTTTTAAATTTTCAGAGATCTAATAAAAGATGTATCCGTCACGATTGTACCAATCACGAATTTAGATAAATTAGAATCGATTGATTTTGATAAAAATTCTAAGAAGGTAAGCATATTTGTGGGTGTCTCATCATATAAGATATTTATGTTTAACAACATGTACAACGACGACCTTAAATTACTTTTAATTGTATTTAGATAGATAGATTTTAACGGCTAGATGTTGTACAGTGGTTTAGAATTTATTGCTGCGGCAGTATGTATTAGGAAGTACTTAATAAATCTTAGATCTGTCTATAAAAAATTGTGACATTCCGAGGGAAATTTTTAATTTTAGAATTTCGAATGTTTTTAGTCAAGATGAGATTTCCAATAAGAATGGTTTATTTTGAGATAAACATTAAAAGGATATGTTATTTTCCCCTTCCTGTTTTTCATCATAAATTATTTCTCAGTCTGTTTTTTATTTCTATTCTGCTTGTATCTTTTTATTTTATGTTTCTACCTATTCTAAGATTGTAATAAAACGAAAATATCCTTTTTGTGTGTTGTCTTGTAGTTACCTAGATTTTTATTTTGATACTTTCCCTTTCCACATTGCGAACAATACGAATTTTTATTTTATTTTATTATTCCTGTCTGCATTTTTTTCGTCCTTTTTTTTTATTATTTTATGAAACATCTTGTGATTTTCGTTTTTGTGTATCGTGTGTTGATTTTGACAGTTTAAAGACGCGTGATTTTGGTGGTCGTCTAAGAAATAAATAGTGTTGTGTTTTTGTTTGAAATAATAACCCGCGGTTTAATTAAAATCTATCAAAATTAAGCTCATAATTAGGATGAAACATAAAAAACACAAAAAAGATAAAAAAGACAAAAAGCGGCGATCGCAAGAGGTGATTTACACGAGTTTTATCGGGGATCAAGACGTGTGGTTTTGTTTACTATTTTATAGTTTTGTTACTTTAATATGTATATGGAAATCGAAAGTTTTGTATTTTTGTTTTGTTTTAATTTTATATTTCCAGTCGAAGACTAGTGATTCGTCTACGTCGAGTTTATCATCTGCTTCATTACAAATTATAAATGAACCTAATTTACAAAATGTAAGTCCAAATCAAAATATAAATCCACAGCAACCTGTGTTACAGCTGCCGCCGCCACCACCACAATCGCAGCAACCGAATTTAAAACCATCGTCGTTAAATGCATTAACAACGACGTTACAATCACAGTCGATTATTAAACCATTAGTACTGAAAGATGTAAACGATAGTCGATTACATTCGACGGGACAAACTAGTACAATATCACCGTTTAGCGGTGCCGGTAGTCAATTGCCACAAGCACCAATTTTACCGATCGTACAACAACATCAGCAACAACAACAACAACAGTCATCGCAATCAATACAGCAAAGTCTTGTTGTTTCGGTTCCACTGTCCAACGCTGGAGTTAACATTCCATCGAATAATACAATTCAAACAAATAATAATCAAGCAATTCACCAGGGATCGGGACTATATCAGCACATGACCCAAACTCGCGATCAATTATCTGTATAAATTATACACGGCACTTAATAAAAGCGCACATAAAATTAACAATTTTTTTAAATTTTTATTTTAGGCAACGTCGGGTAGTCGTGCTAGTCCAATTGTAAACTATCAACAAAATCATCAAACCTCAACGTTACCGGCAAATTTGGGACGTAAATCGCCGCTAATACAAGGTGCTGCTCTATCGCCATCACCGCATTTAAACGAATTAAATATGCATAATCAATCGTTGCAACAGCCGCAACCACAACAACAAAATATTAGTGTACTACAAAATATATCGCCATCGTTAGTAAATACTAGTGGGGCGATTAATGTGAATAGTTCTAATCCGAATAATACTAGTAGTAGTAGTGCTAGTAGTATTATGACAAGTTCATCGTCTGCGATTGCGACTACATCGGATACAGGAATGTTAAAAATTACTTATGAAAAACAATCAATTTCAAGGATAGCACAATTACAAGATGATATACCGGCGAGGAGGTCAAGGTATGTACAAAGGTGTGTGTCTGGTGCATGGCCATTTTATATTTTCGATTAGAAGTGTAAGTAGGTAGCTTTGACACTAATTTAAATCATCATTAACATAAGGCTTTGTGGTTTTTTTGTGTTTTATCTAGAAATTATATTTTGTGTTGCGTTATAGTTTAGTATGAAAAACTATATATTATACTGATAAGTTTTAGTCTGGAATTTTTGTTTGTAAATGTGTTATCCGAATTGAAATATTTAAAAAAAATTGTATTTTTAATATTACAGGTAACTTTTGTATAATGCGATAATTACTTGAAAATATGTTGAACTCAAATTCCAAGAAAAGCTGAAAAATGGACACTTAAATCAAGTTATCTTTAGTTCTTATTTTATAAGGAATTCAAGTTCTTTGAACTAAAGACAATTTGATCTTTCAATGGTCCGCTTTTATATCTTAACTAAATCAAAATTTCTATTCAATAAAGTAGAGTTCCAGTAAAAAAAATGAAGTGAATTATTTAAGAATTCATTTAGACTTAGTATTAATTTATACACCAGGGGATTTCTTCATGTATTTCGTTTATATTTAAATGGGCTTATGGTTATGTTTATTTAGTTGCATGCATTATTAGTCGTAAACACATTTTGTAGATCAATTATGATGAACAACTATAAATCGCGAATTTGCTTTTCTGTGCCGCATTGAATTCATTTTAACATATAACATAATACTGTGTTGTTTATCTGTTTATCATTTTAATTATGTCCTTTATTAATTCTAAATAACATCTAAAAATTAATGACGACATCAAAACAATTTTCTTATTTTTTTTTATTTCAATCATGCCTACCTAACAAAAATTAAAATGTTTATATAACTTTTGAATATGTAATTTATAAATCATAAAATCGGCCGACAGTCGATCACAATCGAATGAAAGCACAAAATCTCGTACATCTAAGAAACGAGCGTTAATACCACCATCATCATCACCATCGACTGCATCAACATCGTCATCATTAAGTTCAAGTGTATTTCCTGAAAATAATTCTGCTTCCACTAGTAATAGTTGTCATCATAGTAATAATAACAGTATCAGTAATAATAGTGTTAATAATAATAATAATAACAACAACAGTAATACTAGTATTTTGAGTCCAAGTCAATTTCCACCTACGATTATTGGACATCAATCAAATGTAAATGTTACAAGTTCTGCTCCATCCGCTGTTAATAATAGTAATAATAATGCTAACGCAAATAATAATAATAATAACAGTAATAATGCAAATAACCACAACAATAATAAAAAACCAACTGCTGTTCCAAATCGTTTACAAACAAATGAAACACCGCCACCTTCTACTTCCAGAACTCCGGATACAAATTATACAACCATTTCGTATGGCGGTGGATTAAAATTTACGTATGAAGCGCAACCAAATACCGCAGGTACTGGTACACCAACAGCACAATTGTCGTCTCTCCCGACCACTAATCCAGTTACAGTACCACCCGTATCGATTACACCACAACCCATAAAAGATTCACCACCTAGTTCGCCGGGTAGTGAGGCGGGATCGAGAAAGCGTACCCGTAAATCGATCGAAAATAAAAATGATGTGAAAATATTTCAAAATGGTGTAGTTGCAACGCACATGTTAGGTAATCAAATAAATCCGGCGAGTAGTGTGGCGCAAAAAATGACCGATCAATTAAATATGGAAATTGAAGCGCACAGTATTTATACATCAACGTCATTGGATAGTGGACCACAATTGGTGGGACCACCGTATCCCGGTAAAAGCCAATCGAATGTAAGTTTTATTGAATAGAAAATGTCGAGCCGTTTAAACATTATATTTCATTATATAAATAGTCACGATCATCTTCAACACAACCTGGTGGTCTTGGAAGTATATTAAGTGGGTCTAGTTCATCATCACAGTCAGGCAATTCACATCAAAGCTTGGAACAACTTTTAGAGCGACAGTGGGAACAAGGATCACAATTTTTAATGGAACAAGCTCAACATTTTGATAGTAAGCCATAGAGAGTAGCTATACCATTATGGATCATGTAAATTCAATTAAATTTATTTCAATTTTAGTTGCCTCCTTACTCTCGTGTCTGCATCAACTGCGAACTGAAAATATTCGTTTAGAGGACCATGTAAATAATTTAGTGGCACGTCGAGATCACCTACTGGCGGTGAATGCTCGTTTGGCAATACCATTAAATCCTCCAGTGGCGCCTCAAGTTCAAGGTTAATTAAAACATTCTTATAGAATTATATTTCTTTAATAACAAAATGTCTTTTTATTTATCAAAAAGGTTCTTATAATAATATGCATATCAACGGACCTTCAGATGTACCGCCAAATTTATCGAGTAACCGATCTAATCGAACGGCACCTAGTTCTCAATCCTCGCAACAACAATCCCATTTCAATACACAACAGCAGCAACAACAACAACCTCAATCACAATCGCAAATTATCGAAAATGGTGTAGATTTTCGTGGTCACGGGCCAGTCAGCGGGTCTGGACATCAAATTCCAACAAATGCATCATCTAGGTAGATTTACTTTCAAAAAAATTATTTTCAAAATTGTAATAAATTTATATATTTAAGACATGCCTCAATGTCGTATACATCAACACATAATTCGTCATCGAGTAGGCAACAACAACAACAACAGCAGCAGCAGCAACAACAACCATCGGCAATTTCAATGAATATTGACCAGCAGCAATCGTCAAGGAGTCGCACATTTCAGCAAACAAATTATTCCACTGCCCATCAAGTAAGTGAATAATCTTTGTTGTTGTGTTATAATTTTTTAAAATAAAAATAAAATAAATAAAATGATTTTGTTATAAATATATTTGCTTTGTTTGGTGCATTGGTTTTTTTCTTTGTAAAGGTAATGAATACAGCTGAGATGAAAAAAAAATGTATCAAGTTGAACTCTATAAAAATAATATTACATATTGTTTTAAACATCTTAGGTTTCATTAGACCTTAAAAATTTACATTAATTATATAAGAAAATGGTTGGTTAGTTATTTTTGAGTTGTCTTTTTAACTTTAAAATATTATGCATTGGGGGAAGAAAGTTTATAGTTTTCAATCAGCTACAAACACATAATTTTCGTTGTTGACCATTAGCACAACATTCATAAGAAATTGGGCTTAAAATTGTCAAATTTTATTTATAGATAATTTTCACAGATGCGGATAAATTTAGATATATTTTTAGCTATATAATTTATCGATCTAAGTGTTTTTTATTAAATTATTGCACTGTAGCTTTAATTTCAATAAAGTTGAGGAATGACTCAGAATAAGAAAGAAAGTTAAATAATTAAACTAAGTATATAGGCTATAGTCCCTTATTCGAGAAAGTAATAATTTCAATATTATTTTTTTCTTGCGAACGGTTAAATCAATCTCGGGACTATGGGCGAGTTATGCAAGTATCTTAGTACTTGGTTATGGTCATGAAAGCAAATTCCAAGATCTTTAAACGTTTATTAACTTGTAATAGAAAATTATTAACATCTGCAAAATAGTAATTTCATTTAACTGCCGTGTCGAAAATTGTATTATTATTTAAAAATATTAGTTTTTCCATTATGTTTTAATCGTTTCTTAGATGGCGCTATTGAGATGTATTCCAGTCAGAGATTCGGATTAAAATTTAAAGTTAAAATTTAACTTAAAATTTGTAGTTTCCGCAAATTTGAAACTAATATAAATGTTTTTCGGTACTGGCACTAAAGCAAAGGCAAAATACGTATTCTCATAACAAAAATAACTTTTGCTTATTGCAAAAAATGTCTTAATTATAATTTCAATTTTTTATGACCATTTATGTGCCTACAAGGAACTAGTGGTTTCACAAAAGTATTTGTGTTTACTAAAATATGCCCTCCTTCTATTCGGAATTCTTCCAAATATTTAAGCAATGAGAAAATCTTTTTAAGATATACCTCTCATGTAAGAATTTAGAAAAAGTAAACTAAATGACGATGGTGTAAACGAACTACTGGATACATTTGTACAATTTTTGGCTTCTGTTGGTCTTAAGATCCATGGTTATAAGTTTTAGAGGCCAATGGATTTTAGTAGTGGTAACTTCACATTTGAAATAATGAAGGGTTTCCAATACCTCAGGACACCCTTGTTATTCATGATAATTATGTGAGAGGTAAATTTAAATCGCGTCTGGCTGTTACTTTACGTCAACTACTAATGTCTTAATAACTTGGAAATTATTCCCGACAAACTGAAGTTGTGCATAGTATTGATCAGAAACGTTATCTTATATGAAGTAAAAGAACGGTGAGTACTTGGACTCGGTCATTTTCTGGGTGTCGATCTATGAGAAGAGCCACAATTTGGCAGGGGCAGAGGTCACTGTCAATGATTTTCTTGACGGACAGGCGGAGTAATCATTCGTCAACATAAACAAAGTGGCTCAATGATGTATCATTTATTTACACCACAGCTTATATTTAAAGTTTTCCACCTATCACCTATCAATGCTTGCATATTAGCTAAGGTTTGAAAATTACGACCTTAGGATGATTTTAGGATGTCTATCAGTTTGTGGTTTTTTATCTATTGGTATTTACTTCTTGTATGTTTCCTCAAATTTTTTTGCAGCTTTCGATTATAAGTTCGTTTGATTCTAATATGTTGCATGTCTCACATAGATCGGACTCCTCTTTTCCTATCATCTTTTTGAATTTTTTGTTCCTGGCATGGCCTGTTCTCAATCTAGTTATTTACCTTACTTAATTCGTTGCTTTTTTAGCTAGGTCGTCTTTTTCATTACCCTGCATCCCTGCGTGCCCTGGTATCCATTGAAAAACAATTTTGTTATTTTCGTGTTGTTTTGCTATGATTAGGATATCCACTTCATACTGTTTGGTGTTATGGTTTTTATGGTCGCTTCTCGTTGTAATGTTCTGGATATTTCGATGTTGCCCTTGGCAAAGTATATTCGTATTCCTCCTCTGCTGATTGTTATGGATCCATCCGTAAATCTTGGTACCTGCTTATAACACCATTGAATATATTTAATATTTCCGATGCAGTTGTGGTTACCTGTTGTATGTAAAAGGTAATAAGTATCGGGTTCTAGAGTGTTCTGGTTTTGTTGTTTCGTATTTGACTGGCCTATTTATTATTTTTATTTAGTGGTTTAGTTATATATTTAATTTGAGTGTAGCTTATTTATTTTCCAATTCAGCAGGATGGGTTGCAGCTTCGGCTAATAAAGCTGGTATGGGTATGGTAATTACCATCCCAGTGCGTATTCTTATGCTGCTATTTAAGATTTTTTGTTTCATGTTCATTATACCTTTTTTTTTGAATCTGTGATAACATCTGCGAATTTTGGCCTTGTATCTATAATGGCTTTGTGCATGTTTAGCAATATATATGGATTCTTTAGCTGTGTTGAATTTTAAATTAAGTTTGTTTAGTTCTTGTGATAAGTTACTCAAAGCTCTGTTTGTAGTTGCTTCTTCTTCCTTTTCATTTTTCTATTTTATTAGGATGGTTATGTCATCTGTATCTCAATCAAAAGTGTAAGTAGAACTTAGACCACTGCCTTGCGGAATCCCTTTATTGCTTACCAGTTGGATATTTGTTGTTCGATTTTTCATTACAACAATACGGTTTGTTGGAAATTGATAGATCCAGTTTATTGTGTATCGTGGGAATTGGTTTCCTTTTAATTTTTCTACTAGCGTATTTTTGTTAACATTATCGAATGTTTTTTAGATGTCTTGCCACTAGAATTTGTATTTTCGCTTGCTTTCAGTTACCTCTGTGAAAAGGTTTGATAAATAGTCGATGATACTGTTCCCAGGTCTAAAGCCATATGAGTTTTGTGGAAGTATTTTATGCTGTGAACTTCTCGTTTTTGTTTGGCTTTTTTATTGCAACACACATTTGGTTATTTTGCAGTTTTTAGGATAAATTTGCATGGGTCAAATGTGGTTAAAGTAAACCATTATATTTTTGCTGAGTGCTCGTTCTATCAAATGTTTTAGGAGCTTGTACGATATTAGCAGCGAGCTTGTATTTTTATTGTGTTTTTTTGATTTTCTAGCAGATTGTGCACAAATGCGTAGTTTTGTGTGTTTTTTAGTTGATTAATGTTATTTCAGAGTGATTTTGTGTTTAGGTTTCGATTTATTGAGTTCAAGAAATTATTCCAAGATAGGTTTGGCAATGTTTGTAACAATATTTTATTATTATTATTTGAAACAAGACTGAATGAGGTTTTATTTCTGGTATGAAAAATTGCGATTTTTGAATTGAAAATATATAGAATAAATAAAATAATAATTTCATAAAATTGGGTATGGTTTTCAGATTAAAGATAATACTTCTTTAGCACACTCTTCTTCTCTATTAGAAAATTTTTTAAAATTTTTTTTCCATTTAGTTTTAAGTTACATTTAATACCAAAAAAAACATTATTCAAAAAATATTCATTAAAATTAGGCACTCAGCATTCTTTTTAATTTACAGCCGCAACTCCGTCCGGACGACAGTCAAGTGAAACCTAGCTGAAAACAATTTTTAACAAATAACAATGTAAAATCATTAAAAAATGATGTCGTATTACCGCCATCAACATCATCGTCATTTGTATCGGGAATGGTAGGAAAAAGGTCGTCTGCTGTAACAGCACCAAGGACATCATCGTTATCCTCAAACTATACAGATCCGCGTAAAGTGGTTGAATATCATTTAGATTTACTCACTAAAATGAATAAAAATAGTAATAATAATATTAAGAATAATTTAATAATAAAAAATAAAAATAATAGCAATAGAAATAATAATATAAACATTATAAATAATAATAAAAGTATAATTATTAATAAGAAAAATAATAATAATAATAAGGATATATCCTCTTCTTCTTATACAACATCTTCATCGTTATCATCCTTGTCGTCATCGTTATCATCATCATCGTCGTCATCATTATCAACAATGTCAACATCATCAAATGGTAGTATAGAAAAATTTGACATTGAAAGTATTAATGATAGTAATAATACTAATAATAATAATACTAATGTAATTAATAATAATAGTAATAATACTGAATTAAAAAAAAATAATTTAAATAAACATCAGCTACAACAAAATAAAAAACAACAACAACAGCAACCATATAAATTAAAAATTTTAAATCGATACAATAAAAATAATATAAATATGAATATAAATAATAATATTAGTATTGTTAATAATAAAAATATAAATAATAATAAAATTTATAGTAAAAATATCGCATTTGATGATGATATTTTAGAAAAGACTGCCAATTGTGACGCTCATGCCAAATTTAAAGACTTTTCTATTGATTTTATTTTAAAATCAAATTCTACGTAAAGACAAGTATAAATTTAAAAAATTATTATATTAATTAATTAAAGTTTATTATTATTATTATATATTATATAAATTACAATCATATAGTTACAATTTTACTTTTAACTCATTCATTTTTACTATTATTTTTTTCGTTTATATAATTTTAATAATAAAAATATTAATTTGTATAGTTTAGAAATTGGTCGAAATGTATGTGTCCCTGTCATACGAAATTATGAAAATATAATGATAGTTGCATATATTGTGTCAGAGCTATGATAACGATTTCGGTAAAATTAATATTTTTTTTTTAAGTAATGTGGTAATGTGCAATATAAATGTATGACTGTTGATTTAGATATGTTGATAAACGATTTTTAATTAACTTAAACAAATTCTGAAACAATTTGTTTAATACTAAATCGAATTTTAATAAATAATTATTTATAATTTGATTGTAATGTCGATTATTTACTGCCGTGTTTGTTTACCTAGGTTGTCACAACAGTTACAAAATTAACTAATGAATAGTCGTTGCGACACAATCTTAAAAATTAATTTTATGATAATTTCAATGTGAGATTTACAAAACTGAAAATATGTTTAGATTCGAAAATTTAAATTTTGGATATTTCGGAACACCGATATTTTATTAAACAATAATTTTAATTTTGATTTAGTTAAACTTGTTAATAATAGTTAACTTAGTCGAGTGTCTTAATTTGGTTTATTCTAATTTTACAAATTTTGATACAAGCAAATTACTTGATTAAACCAATTAAAATAATCAACGTTAAACTTTTCATTGCCGAAAATGTTTTTTATATCATTCAGTTTAGAATGCCCGATATTCATTATAACCATAGGACAATCAAATAACTGCAGCAAACTTATTTTCGAGCAAATTTTTTCCGATCGGTACTTTGTGTTTCAACTATGGTATTTACGTCGGTCTCTTACGAGATATTTTAGACTATTTGTCTAAACGTGACTTCAATTTGGGCCTTTGTTAAAATGTCCTAGCTTTATGTGGTTCTCTCGGTACATCAACTATCAATTGTATCTGTTAAATTAATATTTAAATGAAAGCAGACAATTTCGAAAGGATAAGTAAGATGGATCAAATAAATTACAATAACTAGTTTTTAGGCACTGTATTTGTATCTTTTATCGCTGTATCTTTTCGGGACAGTTTCTCACTGGAATATGGCAATTCCTTGCAAATAAATGCAATTATTGAGACATGATCTGACTCCAGTCGAATTATTTAACAAACTAATATATTCCACAATGGTAGAGTAAATTGACGCATCAGCTTTTATAAACCTATATAATTGGAAAATTGTAGCCAGTTTGAATGAAATGTTTCCATCCTCGAAATGGAAACATTTGCAATTCCAAAATGTAATGCTGAAATGTATCCATTGTGGTAACCCCAGCACAATCTCATTTTTTCGATATTCAACACATATTTTAGAATAGGGATATTAAATCTTAAACGTCTGTTTTTTTAATTTGAACCACTATTATAGAATGACAAAATTTATGAAATCTTTGCGACTTAAAAATTTTAATGTTAACAAAAAAAAATCGCATAGTTTTTATAATTTCGTAGATATTAAAAATTTGACTGGCAAACAAAAACCAAGTTACATAAAATAATAATCAGGCGAAAAAATAATTTTATTAAAAAAAAAAATAAATAATGAATTCTAGTCAAAACAAGATACATTTATATATTAATTAAATAAAATTTAATTTTATTTTTTATTAATTATATAGATGAATATATAAATATATAATTATATATATTTTAGAAATTTTTTTTCTAGTTCGATCTTAAATGGAAGAAGGAATATTTTTATGTTTTGTTAGCTAAAATTTTTAATTTTATGTATGTACATAAAATAAAATTAAAAACATAAATAAAATAATAATAATATTCGCCATGCATATATTTTGTTTTTAATTTTAACGATTTAGTTTATATTTTGAAATAAAAATAAAAAAAAAATTAATATTTAAAAACAATTATCGTAGAATTAAAAATTATATTATTAAAGGAATATTATAAATATAAATTTAAATATTATGTTAATTATAAATAATGGGAACGATTTTTAATTTTTTTTTTAAATATAATATAATGTGTATTATGTTTAGGGATGATATATGTATAAGGATATGTAGCTTATTAAACACAACAAAAAATTATTTTATTATTATATAATTAAAGCGCGATTATTAAATGATGGGTTCGCATAGTTGAGGGGCAGCTTGATCGTATCAAATATATAAAAAACAAATTCTGCCATAAAAATCTTTTTAATTTATATATATATGTATATATATATATATATATATATATATATATATATATATATATATATATATATATATATATATTTATATATATATATATATATATATATATATATATATATATATATATATATATATATACATATATATATATATATATATATATATATATATATATATATATATATATATATATATATATATATATATATATATATTCACAAATCTCTAGTCCAAAATGTCGATATAATAAAATTATTTTCTTTAGCACACTTTATATGTAGTGATCAAAATTCGCGCGTTTAAACAGTAGTTCCTCTCAATTTTTGTGTTGTACTTTTACTCAATAATTAGAACAATTTTTTCGTTTTTGTTTTAGTATTTAATAATTTAGTTTTATTAATTCAACTTATTCTCGTTTGTTTATCTTTATGTTTAATTAGTATTATTTGTGTTTGGTTTATTGTTTTAAATTACAAAAAAAAGGATCATCAAAATAAAAATCTAGATATTAAAAATATAATTAATTAATTTTATATAATTAAATATTGGATGTACAATTCTCCATTAGGCATTAGGAATATTAATTTTATGAATTGAAAAAAAAAACAAACTGTAATTCTTTTACCTGTATTTTGGTTTTTCCGGGAATGACTGAATGACACAAAAAAGCGCAGAAGTTTTTAAAATTTTAATTGAACAGAATTATTAATTATTGAATTTTTGGCATACTTACATAATTACAAACGAAAATTTATTTATAAATGTGTAGCTAGAAAAAAAAAAATATATATATATATATATATATATATATATATATATATATATATATATATATATATATATATATATAATATACTTTGCTTTTTAAAATTATTTGTGCACGAAATAAGAAATTAGCAGCCATATTTTAGAAAAAATACATTTATTGCTTAAGCTTAACAAGCTTAAGTTTGTACTTAAAATTAATTTTTTTTACATTTCTAATTACAAAATATACATACAGAAAAGTTAGATCGGTTTCATAATTGATTGATTCACATATACTTTCCACCCTCATGTATGCCCAAAAGTTTTCGATTACGTTTAAATCAGTATGCACTGGTCAGTGAAATACATTTTGTTACAGTTCTTTTTAAAGTTTTAATTTAAAGTACTAGAGTTTAGTTTATTCAATAAATATAGCTTTTCTCAAAAAATGATTGCCTTATTTCCGAAAACTAATATTCTTTTGTCCCACACTATAATTGTATTGTACACAAATAATTTCATAAAAGCATAGTATACATAATAAAATATATAATTGTTTTTAACAAAAATATTAAGTACTAATTACAAATTGCTAAACTACAGTAAATCAGTCCATAGAAAAACAAATTTATATTAAATAAATTATTTAGACGACCGACCTCCCAAACTAATCCTACCCACCCGGTAGTTCATACAATTAAATCCGAAATATAATATAAAAATCATAAAAATTACAAAACTAGCTATACATAAAATTTTATTTTTTGACAAAAAAACTTAAAAAAAAATTAAAATTAAAAAATAAATTTAATAACATGTAAAAATTAAAATACAAAAATTTATTTTAGAAATTTTAAGAATTTAACAAAATCTTAAATTATTTTTTTGAACAAACAATAAAAAATTTATAACAAAATTGAGAATAAAACAAATAAATAACAAATATATAAAATATAAAAAAAAAAAAAATTTTAATTAACTTCTCAGGTACTGACAGCAAATTTTTTTAATAATAAAAACACAAAAAGTTTAAAAAAATATTACAAAATAAAAATACATAATAAAAATTATTTAATTATATAACAAAAAAAAAATAAATTTAATAATAATCACAAACACAAATAACAAAATAATTATAAACAAAAATAATAATAAATAAACAAAAAAAAACATATTTTATTAATTAAAATATTTAAATAAAAAAATAAATAAAAAATACAAAAAAAAAAGAATTTTAAAACTATTAAAATTATATTAAAAAATAAATAAACAAATTATTTAATATAATTTTTATTTTATTTAATTTTTTCGATTTTTCGTAAAAAATAAATTTTATGATCTATATAATTATATAGTAATAAAATGAATTATATAGTTATTTTATAATTATTATTACTTTTTGTTTTTTAATTTTGTTTTTTCGTTTGTTTATGGAAATAAACTTAAAAAAAAACTAAAAAATTATTAAAAAAAAAAAAAAAAAATTATATTTAAATAAAAATAAACAAAACTGAAATTCTGT
The DNA here is from genome assembly GCA_963556175.1 of Tipula confusa. NCBI lineage: Eukaryota > Metazoa > Arthropoda > Insecta > Diptera > Tipulidae > Tipula > Tipula confusa. Next base: position 198,713,216 of record OY744476.1, on the reverse strand, counting down.
ATAAAAAAAATTAAATTGTTTTGTATGATGCGTCCGGTTTAGACGTTGACATTTTCCAATTGTATACCAACTGCAATGAGGATAATTACGTTTTGAATGCACAAAATCATTGTTTTCAGATGGGACAGAAGAAAAGATAGAATTGCTACTGTAAAAGAATTTGAAAATTTAACAGTCGTTTTAACATAAATGTATTCAAAATTTTCATTTACGGATCTGATTGGTGGAACCCTTACACAATCAACATATAAATTAATAGACGATTGGAAATACAGCGAAAGTTCTTACGGGGTTTATTGACTATTCACAAAATGTTCGTAAATTGGTGGGATTACCTCTCCTTGCCCGGGAAGTCTATTATGCAATTTTTTACGATTTCGTAAAATACGAGCCGCGGCGGATTTCGCTATTATGAAACATTGTTTTTGATCGTAAATTTTAAGACAATGAAGTATGTCATTTTGTATTATTTTTTGAGGAAATAGATGCTCGTAACAAACTTCATTTCTTTAGTTTTAAGTTTACTGTCAAAGTGAAAACAAGCGTAATTTAAGAATTGATTTCCAAATCTGTTTAGTTGTGTGTTTATTAATTTTTTTAAAATAAAAATTAATTTAACAGTTTTAAATTTGTAAATTTATTAATCATTTTGTGTATAATATAAGGACTCAGTTATAACTTACATTTCAAAAAATAAATAAATACAATCCTTAACCGTAAAGATTTAACTTGTTGCACTTTTCAATCTTTTCGTAAATATGATATCACCTATAATAGCGGTCTGATTTTTTATTTTTTTTCGGAAAATACGATTACGTTTTTTTTTTTGTAATAGCGCGAATTTTAAGATTTTCGGATTTTACGAGAAAAAAATTCATAATAGGAATATCCGCGGCGGATCGTATTTTACGAAATCGTAAAAATTGCATAATAGACCCACGGATTTTTATGCTCGAAAATAATTTATTAAAATATATGAGTATTTAAATATATATATAAAAATGCTGCAGCCCCTCTGGTATCTCACAAAAGCATTTCACTGTAACACAAACAAATCTGAATTTGAGCCATAGGTAGAAACTTATATAAACCAAAAAATATAGACTTTAAGGTACTATTATTAATAGATCAGACATGCGCAAGACTTAAGTTTTCCTAACGTCCAAACAGTTTTTCTACATCCTAACACTATTTCAAAGCTGCAGCTATTAGACCAAGGTATTATTTGTACCTTTAAGACTTATTCCATCAAAAGATAATTACAATGGAGACATAACTGATTCATTGAAACAATAGTTGCATCTACCTTTTGTTTTCCAAGCGCTAGCTGTGCTTCTTGTTCCTTTATTGACCACATTATATCATATCCAAATAGCTCTATTTGCATCAGTTATCCTTCGAAATCAGCTCACATCACAATCTTTTAGTGTTTTCTGTCAATTATTATTCACCTCTGAAGGCAAGATATTTTAGTTTTAGAGACTATTCTAGGTTTGATGATTTCCGTCTTATTTAGCTTAAAACCATTACTCTTAAATCGAAATCTCCGCCTTGGTTGTCCAGGATATTTTGAATGCGATTTGCGTTAGTATTAGTAAATTTCATTAATCAGTCGCACCTGGCATCAGCCTCGTAATAGGGTTGAAGGGTTAATTAGGCGAGCTAAAAACAAGTTGTACAACAAATGGTTATCCGATTCTCTTCCTCCTAAGCTTTTTTCAATTCTGTTTATGAATATCTCTATCGAAGATTTATATTCTGCAATTCGGAAGGTTAATTCGGAATCCTCTGGTTTTGAACAATGTGCATTTTAAATTCGTTAAACAAGTTTTGCCTTTGATTTAAAAATACTTGTTACATGTTTTCAATTTTTTCCTGTCGTCATCTTCCTTCCCAGACCAGTGAAAGGAAGCTTATAAAGATAATTCAAATCCCAAAGGTTAGCAATCCTTCGGAATTGTCCCATTGTCACCCAATAAGTATTTTATCAGTGTGGCCAAGAAGAACTCTATTCCGATAATAGAGGTGCTTAGCAGCTTCCTGCGTTTTTTTTTTGTTGGGTGCTATTGGTTTAATTTCCGTCAATGATTTCTCATGTTGTTTCACTTCTGCTAGCATCGTGCTTTCCCATGTTACAGGTGGTCGTCAAACTTTCCTTTTTTTGCCGATTCCACTCCAGAGCTCTTCTTGGGACATCATTCGGTAATTTGATTAGCGTGTGCCTAATTCATCTCCATTTGTTTCCTAATTTCGGTCTCAATGACTGTTTGATTTGTTTGCCTTGAGAGCTCAACATTTGTAGTTTTGTTAGGCCAGAAGCACCTCAGTATTCTCGTAAGACATTTGTTTACAAACACTACCTGTAGCTTGTTATTGATCTTTTGCGTATGCTTCCAGGTTTACAGCCATAGAGCAACGTAGATTTCACGCATGAATTGAACATAAATTGAGCTTGGTGTTGCGGGATAGGACGGATGAGTTCCAAACTTTGTATAGCGTGTAGTACGTTGCTCTGGCTTTGTTGATCCGTTTATTGATGTTTTCATCTATTCTACCCGTTTTTACTAGTCATTAAGCTCTTCTATTTTCTCTTGGCTGATATATTATATCAGTGTTGATATTGGTGTGCTTAGCCTCAACGTCTTGGTTTTCTTAATATTTATTTTGAGGCCAACCTTTTTCGCTAGATCTGATAGCTTCTGCACTTTTTGTTGCATGTTGGCATATGTCATCTGCATAATCCAGATCATTGAGTCCCTCCGTTAATCCCCATTAGATTTCGTTGGGGGACGCGCTAGCCAATTTTTTCATGACACTATCTAATACTACTATGAACAGAAGCAGCGAGAGTACACATTATTATCTTATTCCTTGATTGTTATTGTAGGATTCACTTTGTTTGCCTTTGTATTGAACTTTGTATGAGTGCGAATAATTTCTTTGGGATGCCCATTTCAGAAAGTGCCTTCCATATTGCGTTCCTATGTATTGTGTTAAATGCACGCTCGAAGTCCACGAAGAGTAGATAAAGAATCAGTGGTGATGATGATGTGTGTGTTGTATTGATATGATCAAAGCAACTTCGTTATGGTCTGAAGCCAGCTTGCTCGTTTTTAAGTTTCGAATTAATTGTCGGTGAAATTCTGTCCAGAATAATCATTGCCAATATCTTTATACTTGTGTTGAAGAGAGATATACTCGGTCAATTTTTGCATTCTCTCAGGTCACCTTTCTTGGGGATCGTTATCGTCAAGCCTTCTTTCCAGTTTCCAATTTTGGCGCCAATTGTTAGTTCGAAGATTTGTGTATTGGTGGTGGTGTTTTCTCCGAAATATTCCTTCCATCTCTTCAATTGGCGTCATCTATAACTTGTTGGCTTTCTTCAATATTCTTCCAGGTATTATCACTGATCTCAGGATTTACGTCTTTATTCTTGGTTTGAAGTCTAAGATTGAGCGCTTCGCAATATGTGTTTCTTGTATAGATTTCTTTTAATCTGTCGGTATTAAATTTCTTACGAATTGACTTGGTGCATTTTACAGCAACAGGCTTTATTTGGAACTATGATATTACCAGTTGGCGGTCACTGTTGATGTCTGCACCCCTTATTGATCTGACATCTTATAATGACGTGAGAAACTTCTTGTTGATCATTACGTGATCTATTTGGTTCCTTGTTCTGCCATCAGGTCCATGTATATTTGTGTATCTCACGCCCTATTCATTGTTCATGTGATATTCTCGTCCAGAGAATATCAGGTAATTTCCTTCACTTGTGTATACTTCACCACTGTTGCTTCATCTCATTTCACTGATTCCGGTGATTTCTATTTTGCAACGTTTTATTTCTTTCTCTGCTAGCTTGTGTTACAGGGTTCTGACATTCTGACGTTTCAGTTTCCAATTCGTGTCCATGTTCGATAGCCGAGGGTCGGTATTTGTGTTTACCGATGTGTGTTATTTCTTCTAGTATTCGTTTCTGTAATTATTTTTTAATTCGGATTAGTGAATGATTGGCCCACAGAAACCTAGCTAGCTCCTAGGGCTGCTGGTTAGGGCATAGCTGTAAAACTTTCTGCGGTTATCTAGCGTTTCTATTTGATATTTGTGACATATATCAATGTACGGTGGTAATCGTGGAATATTTAAATGATATGGCTAGTTGTTATCGTAATTTCATACAGCTTTCTGGGCGATGTGAATCATAGATTTTTCCAGCACATCAGAGTTTTGAATAACCTTGGTTATGTTGTTAATGAAGATGATGAAAAGCTATGGCGCTAAAAGCGAGCCTTAAGGCACTCCAGAAAATGCTAATATTGGTCCCGATTTGTTACCGCCTATCGGTCTATCACTCAGATACGGCCATATCCATTTGACAAGATCGTTGGGGAATCCAAAGTTAGATAAGGGTTCAATTAGCTTTGAAAAACCTGTATTATTTTTCCAACTTTCCATTGCTTCAGGAACATAATTGTTTAAAGAGACTGATTGAATAGCATACAAAACAGTTCAACCATTTCAGGCCTATAATTTTTCAGAGCAATATGAAGTGCAAGATCGCAATCGAAACCGATAGAGCCGGATTGTTGATTTGTCGGGTCAGAAATTCCCTGTAAAAACCATATAATTATTATTTGAATTCCAAAACAATAAGAGGTTACGATCAGTAATGACGATTGATGTAGTCTCGATTCCATGGGATCTTCCAGGCTGTAAACGAAGGCTAGAGTAACGCAATGTGAAAATAAATAGTTAAACTAAAATCTTCATAATTTGACTAGAAAACATACGTATATTAGGACATTAAATATTTAACTGTGAATATGAAACCAACCATAACCATAAACCAACATAAACAATTAATTATGTAAATACAAAATTTTACAAACGGCCATTTTAGTACTTAAATATTCCGCGAGGCCACTCTTAGCACACCAAAAAGATTTCGTTAAGTTGGGGAAAAATATCGAACCAATTTTTAAATGTCAAAAAATCAAATAAGAAAATCAAAAATTTCGCCACAGACAGGACGTCAAAAAACCTTTTGTTCTATAAAAACTTTATTTTTATTTATAAATAAAATGTGATAAATAAAATTATAAGTAGTTTTTGCTTGTAGTGTAGATAAACAAATAGTTACAAATTTAAAAATGCCGAATCAAACGTTACTTAGTTATAAAGACAATTACCTTGTATAAAATTTCGTTCGATAATAAGTTTGGTTATCTTTTTCGAGAAAATAGTGAATCAAAGTGATTTAGTATTTCGAAAAACTAGTAAAATTTAGTGGAATCTAACCACAAGTAGACAATATACTAAGTGCGTGTGTGTACAATAAAATTGTGTGGTAAGGATATCACATTCAAAAAATTGATAAAAACGTTGTCATGGTGACGTCAGTAATAAACAGGCAGTAGAAAATCGTTAGATTAATATTTAATTTCGGATGCTCAACACTCTCGATAGTTTAAATTTTTTAAATCAGTAAATAGTAGTGACACATAGTAGACTACCGTAAAATGTTTGATAATCTGATAAGCTATTTTTACTATTGGTATGTACGGCCAATCATTAAATGGTTACTATTTCGATTAACACGGTTGCACGAGCTGCAACGATTATGTTATGGGGCACCAAGTGGATCGGTACGAATTAAAAAAGTTGAACGATCGCTCGAACTATCAAAGCAACATCCCATTCGTATGATGGTGAAAAATTTAAACGATTACGTAGAACACAATCACAATGAGAATTTCTTTAAAATGAGTGTGATCGACATATGTGTGGGGACGGTCCTACAAACTAAACGTATCAATCCCCGTGTTCATATGGATTTTCCAAAAATGTTTGGACAATGTGCCGAACAAATATGGGGATATCGTCGGCTGTATCATATCGTCGAGAATTTACGAACGACGCCGTATGATTGTGAAAACAGAGAACACGAGAGAAAATTATTGCATCTGTGGTCTTTGTTAATGCCAAATGTTCCTTTGGACGGAAGAATCAGTAAACAGTGGCAGGATATTGGATTTCAGGTGCGAATTCAATTACATTTTGGGTGTGTTTCAATATTATCTTGAGTTAAACGCTGTACAATTACAGGTGATAATCTATTGGATTATGTTGCATTTTAACTTAAGACCGATAAGATAATATTACACAACTAAGTTTGTTTACCTTTCGAATTATTACGTTTTTTTTTTCTTGTAATTACAGGGTGATGATCCAAAAACTGATTTTCGAGGCATGGGCATACTCGGCCTAGACAATTTAATCTATTTTGCCCGTGTATATAATGATACAGCTAGTCATGTGCTACTACACTCGCTACATCCACAATATGGTTATACGTTTGCAATAGTCGGAATAAATCTCACTTCGATGGCATGGAATCTATTAAAATCGGGCATGGCCAAAACTCATTTTTATAATCTATCGAAAAGTTTGCCCACTTTAGAAACATTTCACGAACTCTATTGCTATCTCTTCTACGAGTTCGACAAATACTGGATAAATTGTAAACCGCGTAGTATTATGGATTTTCCATATATCCAAGAGAATTTCGAATCGAATATTTTAAAACAGTTAGAAAATAGTAAAACAATATTAAAAATTAATTTGCCGGTTGAAAATATATGATCATTGCGTAAGTGTTTAGTTTAAACTGAAAATTTCCGTTAGGCTAGAGATTGAATTTTTACTTTAGAGTTTAGAATTTTTTTTTTCCATCTTTTTGAAATGCTTTAAGCTTTAAAGATATTTTTTTTTATATATATTTCTAGTTTTAGTTTAATTTTTTATTGATAATATAATATATTATTGTGATTGGATTAATTATTTTTTTCGTTGTCTATATTGTTAAACGGCGGAAATATAGTTGTGGAAAGTTGCGCACTTGGTGTTTATTTATAATGCTAATAAAACTTATTTCATGGTACAATGTTGTATTTTAAGATTTGATTTTCATTTTTGAGGGTATTTTTCTTCATAAATCAACAGATTTAACAGGCTTATGTTTCTTCTAGACGCTTCGCAGCAAGGAAAATTCGATTTTGGTTTGTTTCTATGGTAAAAATAAAGTACATACCTCAACTAATAACACATTTAGCGGAAAACCCTGTGTAACACGTAAATTATTGTATAAAACGAACCTAATTAACATAAATCGGCTGACATTAATTGTGACAAAATTTTGTTCTATTCTCATCTGTTCTGGATATCTGTAGTAATTTATAATTGGACTATTTTCTCCAAAAGAGTAAACAGAAGTATGCGCGTCAATTATAGTACAGCATGTCGGGCGATACAACTAAATTAGTGCAACACTAATCTAATTGAAACCGCACGACGCGTAAAACTCGGGGCACACGATACGTGAACGAAGAATCATTTATCCCATTTCCATTTGGGTTGATAAAATAGAGTGTTATAAGAGTGAGTGGATTACGAAAGTCCTTTCAATTGCGTTTAATAAACCCAAGCATAGTTCGTCTTTGCAATAATGGAATCCAAATATACCCTAGGTGAAAATAACTCCCAAATCACGTATAAAGTCCTTCCTGTTAACCGGAGTGTTGAATAAAGGGTATAGAAAAACTATTGAAGTTAATAACAGATCATTTGAAAACGGGTCAAATCATTCTAAAACTTTAAGCGATCATATATTATGTTATTGATCGGTTCTATAACCAGATATTGCAAATAGTAATGGTCTTTTATGTCTCCCCTAAGATACGTCCTACTACAATCACGTTATCGAAATACTCGCAGTTCATTTTGTCAAGTTTATTTAAAAGAGTTGGTCAAACTTGTCAAAGACCTTAGAAAATTCGGATCTGAGAAAACTAGGCCTCATGCTTTCATTGAAAATAATGGTTAACGACATTGTTAGGCTCGAAGTGCACTGCTTTGGACGTGGAAAATTCTTCAAAGGTTTTCGAGTCATGTTAAAAGCCGAATAATACTCATACCGTAACGCTTTCCAAACAACCAGTTCCCTATGTACCAAGGTTCCTGAAATGATGTTGGTTTCTAACTAACCACAAACCTTTCAATACCATGACTAAATCGTTTGTTAAGCAATAAAACCATCTCGTTTATATCTTCGCCACGACACAGAGAGCTTACATCACAGTTGTCTAGAAATTCACTTAAGAAATCCGTTACTGATAAAGCGCTACTTAGCGCTTTACCAGTAACGGATTTCTTAAGCGTAGTTTTAATTGATAAATATCAAAACATAAATAAATACTGCAACGAAGTTATCTGTAAATCGGACGCAATATATTCCTCAAGCGACTTCATAAATTTAACGTCGTATAAAGCGAAGTAATTTATCGACATAACCTAAAAATCACATTGTATTTGACATTTTAGTTTTTAAACTACGACGTATTTAATAAAAATAAAAACTAACAAAATAAAACATAAAATTAACAAAATATTTGACAATAACGACATATGAAGCTCTCGTTATGAATTAGTCCAAGCGTTATGAATTAGTAGAAAGTAAAAAAATTTAAAGCGAGAAAAGTGCTTAATCCATTCCGAGATCGACCTTTGGGATAAGTTTGACAAATATTGATGATCTCTGCCACCTCAACCTTGGTTTCAAACTGGGATTTATGAAACCAAATCTTTTCAGAAATGGTATTAGCAAAGGTATGTTAAGGTTGGTTCGATACAGTTGCGTTAAAATAAAATGTAGATATTTTATTTCTTTGAACTTTTTAAAACTTTATTTTTTTGATCCACAGTTTTTCTTATGTTTTAGTCTCTGCCATCTGTTAAGGGGCCGAAGCACACCCAACTCTTTACTTTTTAACGTCTTATCTTACGCCGTTGCCAGCCAAATCGAGCACGCCCGAATATAGGTTCGCTTTGAATATCCATCTGCATCTTGCATTGCTCCAGCCAGCCTGCACTGGCATGAACGATGGTTTGGCCCATTGATTCCGCACTCCAACAGGGGGTCATAGCTGTGTTCATCATCATCACCGATCGAAATCAGGTGATGAAAAATCCCCTTTCAACCCTCTCCCGTTGAGATTCGAACCCGGTACCTCCCAACCCAAGCACGGCAGCTTTAATCACTACGCAATTGCTCAGTAATCCACGACGGTTCATCATCTCAAGTAAAATCTAAAAAATTCATTCCATTAGTGTTAAAACACTATTCAAAGAGCATTCCTTAACTGGAAAAGTTTTAATTCCTGGATTTAAAGAATTCAAAACGAAACAACCAATAAGGTTCCTGTTATTCAAGTTACATTACTACTTCAATGGAATTATTGGTCTCGGCTTAATCAAACAGCTGGGAATCAGATGGGATTTCTCTAACTCCACTTAAGAAACCAACAAGATTAAAATACTCCTACGCTATAAAACCAATTATTAATCTCCGGACTCCAGTCTTCAAAATACGACCCAGAAACAAAAAGGTAATCAAACTACCCGTGGATGTGAAATACGGAGAAATCTACCTGAAGCCAGTGGCATGAATTTAAAAGATAAGAGTTTAAAAATAAAAACATCCTAAAACTAGATCCAGAAATAGAAAATTTCGCTTTAGAAGGGAAAACCTTATTAGAAAACATTTGATACTTTAAACAAGGCAGTAAAATTTCGGGGATTCAAATTCAGGATCCTAAGGTACACAACGATGGAAGATGAATCTGGAAACCGTATACGACAAATGGAGATAATCCTATAAATGCTTGATGATCACGGAAATTGCGGAACATTAGAAAATTACCAAAATACTCAACCGTGGCAACTCCCCAGACGGATGATTTCATTCAAGAATGCTTGAAATCTAACGAGTATTAATTTCAAAATTTCCAACTAAAAGAGTTGACGAAAACAACACAAAAAAGTTCAGATTTCTCTGATAGATGATAAGAGTGTGTGACCAAAGGGTGCCTGCCATCGTAGGCCTACAGATCTGAAACATCGTCTTTAATAGTAGCATGGATGTCAAAGTCCAAGAAGTAGCATTTGACTCTTAGTAGTAGCATTCGACAACTCTTCTTTACTCTGAAACGAGAAGCTAAAGAAATTTTTAACCTTAAATAGAGGACACTCAGACTATATATAAAGGCCTAGTGGTTGAACTTTATACATATACTTTATACATTTTGGCTGTCAGAATGAATTGTCACCACCGTACACCTTTGATTGTAAGCCACAAATCGAAAATTTCAAAAATCTGCCTGTTAAATTATCTGGAATTTTGAAAAAAGAATTTTAAATATAAATTTAATTTCAATAAATTTACTTTTAATGACTTGTGTCTGTCTACTAGTGACATCTTATTTAAAATAATTCAATCTACAAACTGATCGATTTTTCAAGTAAAGTTAGCAAAGGCATTTAATCATTAGCAAAGGTAGCAACCATCGATTTTCGATGGTTGCTACCTTTGCTACCTGTGGAAAGGAGCAAGGTGCCAAATAATCTAAGCAATACATGATGGTTAATCCATGATAATTTTGGGTTTAAGTCACATATCGAAAATTTCCAAAATCCAAAAAATACATGAAGGTTTGCCCAAGAATGTTTAGCCCATAAAAACCTTTAAATTTATACCACAAATCGAAAATTTTTAAAATAAAAACTTTCCCTCTTAACAAAAGCTTACCGAACTGTATCAACAGATGTTGTTCGTGTGTAAGCCGGAGTTCTACCAATTGTTATAGTGTTGCACTGAATTGCAGCTAGGTATAACCTAAGAAAACGGCAAACTTATAGTTTTCTTTCAAACTTCGAAGAAAAGATGGCAAAAATGCTTGCAAATTAGACTGACAAATTTAAGTCCGTTGGCCCGACTTTGGATGCAAAATTGAAGAACCTCAGCCTGACATCATTTAATCAGGTGAGCCCCAGCGATCAGTGGCCAAAGTGGTTAAATTAGACGAAAGTCATTCAACCAACCGTAAAAATTTTTCTTTGGAAAAAAAAATGTGAATTTAACGGGATCATGATTCGTCACTCCTGCATACTTATGCCTCTATATATACTCAATAATCATAAATTGTAATCCAACTAAAGAATTAATACAATTTACAAATAAATTTATAATTAATTTGAAAATAGGATTTAAATTTTACACAATAAAAAAAAACCCGACGAACGAAAGGATTAAAAACACTTTGTCGATCCCCTTAATATGATAACGTGTATATATATAGATCGTCGATCAAAACAACATTAAGATAATAAAACAATCGATCCTCGAATATAAACCTAAAAAAAAAAATTTTTTTTTTAATCGAAATTAAATCAAACCGTCAAACAACGGGCCCCTTTTTAAATAAAACGTCGAAATTAATCTCGGGGTATATTATAATACGAGGATAAAGCACTTCATAGAAAAATTATGCAATTATCCGAAATCAGGTACCGCAAATGATCTACTCGCTCTTTCTCTCGATATGTATTATGTATCATACAGTGTTTCGACACCCCTTTGCATGATATAATTTTTAATTCCGGACTTTTTTTTTTTTTTTAATTTGTATTAAAATAATATTATTTTTTAAAGTCTCGGAAATAAGTTCCGAAACTATTCTATATAGGAGGGGTAGGGTAGTTTACAATAGCGACCAATCTATATAGTGCCTAGCATATTTTTTGAAGTTTTGCAATGTTTATTATTTTTAAAATCCATTGTGACAGTTTTGATGATGAGTTGACAAAAAAAAATTAAAAATGTGATCAATCGTGGCAAAGTATTTTTTGGAGCGTTACAATTTTAACCATCCCGGACAATATTAATTTGTTAAACAAATTTTAATGATGTTTTTATAGATGTACTGTGCCTCCCTTAATTATATGATAAGTTCACTCGATTTATGTAGAGATGGGCATATAGACAGACAATCACCCCGTTTTATATATCATTCTACTCGTATGTATAGTTAATGGTTTAACCGATTGTTTGTTTAAACCTCAAAAATGTACGGAAATTTGTGTGCCTGAGTTGTTTGTTCATGTATACACTGTACACACATTTGATGGCTCATTTTTTAGTTTTTTTTTCAAATCGACCAGCTGAATAAATATCAAAATTTTAAAATTATGCCTAATGTGTGTGTGTGTGTGTGTGTGTGTGTGTGTGTGTGTACATAAGGAGTTCTTACATGTAAAATGGTTTTTTAATTGAAAAGGATAAATATAAGCTCCTATATAGTTTAGTACGAAAGGATAATAGATGTGCGATAAGCGCGATTACAAAATCGTTGACATTTTTTATTAATGATTTAGTCGATTGATTGACATTGCATTAATCAAATCGTACGGAATCGTTCTGATCTTGTCGATATTTCGGTTTATGTATAATGAAAGCTGTAAGAGAGTAGAATTATAATTTAAATACTTTACTTAAACCGAGATTTGACAAATTTTGTAGTGATTCCCACTATTAGGACTTTCCATCAGTTCAATGTGTACATTGGTGGAACTTAAACGACTTCGTTTTCACCCCGAGATCTAAGATATTTCCAATTTTTAGACGGAATTCATTTTTAGACGGCTTACAATTTCGCTTAAATTTAAGCCTGGACAACTTGACAGTCTTGCCAAGTTGATGGGTAGTGTAAGTTTATTGGTGGATTAGAAAAATGAATGATGCATTTAGTACACCAACCGAGCTTTAATCGACCAGTGAAGAATACCAATGGATTTTAAAATTGCCTGGTGGTCGTTGGAACCGTTTTTTCAATATCAATATATAGTTCTAGAATGTTAGAACTCAACAGTGAGATCAAAGAACTAAACTTTTCTGTCATTTTCTCAGAATATTGATCCATCGAAAAATATAAGGAGATTGAGAGATGTATTGTGTGATGTCATAGAAGAAATTATGACATTTGCCAAATTTTCTACAGTTTACTGAGTGAGAATTATTCCGTCTAGTAACATGGTGAATTGTATGGAATTCAGACGGATGTATACTTCATGTTAATCACCAAATCATTAAAATGTTTATCCTATGGGAGATCCTACCTTACTCAACGAACTCGAAACATCTAAGCACAACTTATAGATGTCCAGCTGTCGTGGAATTATACACTGGGATTCTGACAATCAATTAAGTTCGCAAGGTTTAACATCTACAAATTAAGCGAGAACCTTCTCAAAAATGGAAGATAAAGTTCACTATGACTTTGCTAAGGCGTATTTGACTCATTATAAGGTTCTCACTTGGGTTCTCAAATATAACTTTGTTGTATACGGTGTCTTACACTGAAGCCACCGCATCCAAAACATTGAAATTGAAAACAGCAGCTCCAAGTCAATTACAGCTACATCGGGTGTTCCACGAGGTGTCCATGTTGGATTTTAATGTTTGGTGACGATCTAAAAATATACAGATCTGTATAGAGGACCTAAAAGCGATACCCATAATCTCCAAGAGGGCATTGATAATTTAGTGAATTGGTGAGGTTTCAAATCTTAAAAACTATACAAAATCAACAATATACCGCTACAGAAAAGATCCGACGCTACGATCTGTAATTCGCTTACGCCCGGTTACAACTGGAATATGCGGGGTCTATTTTATGATATACAAACATCTGTAAACGATATATAGAGAGAGAGCATTCAGACAAAATTTGCCGGCCTCATAACTTAGGAAGATGGTTGAGAGTATTATATCATACGAATTACCGTACCATGAAAATACTGCAACGTTTACCACCACATCTATGAATGGTTGCAAAATCTACAACATATAGTCTTACTCTGGAAAATATAGACGTGAGCTATATTTATTGGGTCACATTGACGCTATAGTTAAACTTTCATTTATCGCTTGGTGTAAGAGCTAAGGGACTCTATTGCCTCTTTTTCTTTTGTAAATGTTGTGATCCAGCGACAATTGCGATTGGTGTAATTTTACGATCGTATTCCAGTTGCTGCGGTGAGTTTTATGATAAAATCGATGACGATGCAGAATTCACTTTTACTGATTTAAAGTAAAGCTTTTTAGTACTTCCCGATAATCCGTTTCCCTTTTTTCGAAAATCGGTATATGGACCGACGCATAATGGATAAGAGTTAATTAAAAGATTAACTGTATAGTAATCGCAGTGTCGAATGTCAATGTGGTGATTATTTGATGTCTTCCGATGAACGTGATCACTGTTGAGATTTCAGAATTATGGCATAACGTTTTTGTTGCGCATATATATGACGAGAGTGCGTTATAGAATATATGCTATTTTGCTATTTTGTCCTACTTTATACAGTCAAATGGAGGAGGAACGTGTGACTATATGAGGTATGACATATCACAATGCATAGCACGAAATCTCTTCTATACTGGTTTAGTTTATATTCTATATACTAAAAAATTAATCTAAGGTCCTTGCATGTCGTTAATGTTATGAATTTATCAATAAACTCATTGATCAATTTTGGCAATGTCTTAAGTGTAGTTCCATGTTCCCCGAAAACTTAAGCCGTTTCCATAAGTCATTACCATCGACAACGGAAACACTTCTAGCACTATAGCGTATATCTAAATCAAATTGCTATATTGTCTCCGCTTTTATTTACCACAAGACGACATACTTTGCGACAGTAAGAATCTGCCGTGGTGTGTTGGTCTGTTAACATCTCTTACAAGTTTAAAATATTAGGATCTTTTGTTAATAACCATATTATATTGTTAAAACCCTTTCGCAATTAGTTGCAGAATGGATGGCCTGTTTGTTGGTTTAAACACCAATTTCAATTTAAATGTTGTACAATAAGATAGTACTACTCCCGTATAGGCAATCTCACAGATTTTGCATTTATCATTTAATTAATAGTCTCAATTCATACACATATATATATATATATATATATATATATATATATATATATATATATATATATATATATATATATATATATATATATATATATATATATATATATATATATATATATATATATATATATATATATATATATATATATATAAATATTTATATATATATATATATATATATATATATATATATATATATATATATATATATATATATATATATATATATATCACTTTCTTTGGCCTATCACAAATCATTTTAGTTAAACATTCCCGTAATCCTATATTTACATTCGATCAGTGCTGTTAATTTCTCGTAAATCTCATCTAGTTTATATCTTATATCCTACTGCGAATATGTGTATATAAACCCATTTACCCATGCAGATGCAGTCATGCACATGTAAGTTTGGACCTCTGGACGTTAGCAATTTATCGGCTATATAGCAACCGAAAATAAATGCACAAAAAAATCGGAATTAGTATATTTTGCATAAACCACCACGTCTATCTCATTTTCAATGTCATCATCGTATTGATGATGACATTGGTCAACAAAACAATTATCAAATTGACGTTAAATGTTTCGCATGTGTCAATATCACATTATACAATTTTTTACATACATACAAAAATTGCTTTAAACTTTTCATTTTATACTGAACGTTACCAATGATAATCTTAAATCTTCATCATTAATTTCGTACATATTTTTTGTCAATCTCGTGACACAAAAATCATAAAAGAAATAAATATCGAACACAACTATCAACAAAATAATATTGAATCAATTATTCGACGTTCAACAAAACATTTTCAACAAAATGATTTATTCGTTGCAACAGTAAAATATATTATTTTTTTCCTAATGTATATAAATGGGAGTGACTGAATAAAAATATAAAAATAAAAAAAAAAAGGTGGAGTCAACTTAAAAATATATTTTAACAACAACAAAACTGTATATTTTACTTTATTATTATAATTCGCTAGTACTACTCATACATGTTGTTTTGTATATATACAACATATTTTGTAAGAACTTCGTTCTTGCTTCGGCAGAACATATACTAAAATTGGAACGATACAGAGAAGATTAGCATGGCCCCTGCGCAAGGATGACACGCAAAATCGTGAAGCGTTCCACATTTTTTCGCGAAATTTATTTTGTTACTTTAAAATTTTATCAAAATTTTTGGTACTTTGTAAAAGCTATTATTATAATAAAATTCTAAAGCGAATTGATGGAATTTATCAATTTTTATAATTATTATAAAATAAAAAAAACAAAGTGCGATGGCCGGGAATCGAACCCGGATCAACTGTTTGGAAGGCAACTATGCTGACCATTACACCACCATCGCTTGTTGCAATCGCTTTCTAGTTTTGATTTGTCAATAACTGTAAACTTTATATTTTTGATGTGCCGAAATGCCGACCACATGTGATATAACGAAAAAGATATATTTCATTACGACCTCTTGCTTATTTTGCCGGATTACCGGAAAACTTCCACACAGGCTACAAAATTAATACAGCTTATAAGTTATATCGGATTTAAAGCCACTAAATATACCGAGATATTATTAAGCAATCGGCAATGATAAAGACAATAAGAGCAAGCGATCGATGGGGGATTGCCCGAAGTAAGAATGAAAAACTAGAACGAAGTGGAATCCCAGAATTTTTAACTATCAATGAGATGGTTAGTGCTATAATTGTCTTTATAATTCCCACCACGTGTGAATGCGTCAACCTATACCGGGGCTAACGGTGTTCAAACTAAACGCAATCCATGTCTGGTCGAGTAAGTGGTGGTGGCGTTTATAGGATTTTGAGCTTTTAGCATCTCTCTGCGTTGTTGGTTTATCAGTTAAAATTTTGTTCGACTCGTGTGGTGACGATAGCTTATGGGTTGTATTTCGATCGTTAGCTATAATTATTGATTGGATTTGATTAGCCTGTCAGTTTTGTATATACGCCTGACAACTTTGCCAAGCCAATGTTCTCCAGGGTGGAGTTTGATTCGGACTAGTGGCAAGTGCATGGGAGGTTGTTGCTCATCTTTTAGTATTACTTACTCAATGGTTCTAGCAGCCAATTCGGCCTTCGTTTGGCTGTAGTCGTATGAGATATTCGCGGAGATATTTGTGACGGTCTTATGATATAACGTCGATATCAGGTTTTGGCATTAATATGATATCCATTCCAATAAGAAAATGTGCTGGACTTAAAAAAACATCATTGTCTATGTCATTTGAGGAAGGAGCTATAGTGGCCTCGAATTTACGCTTTTATTTGTGTTTGAAGTGTTGAAAGCTCCACAAATGCTAATGTGTGAGTTCCTATTACTGTGCAAAGGTTTTGTTGTTGGCTTAACTCAGGCTTTCCATAACGCTCCAAATTAAGGACTTCCCCGCGGAGGTTCAAAAACCCACTTAGTTCCCTTCTGTAGCTTAGCTTACTTAGCTTACCTCTATGTAGTTGTTTGTCTGCTGCAACGAAGTTTGTACCATAATCACTGAATATTTTTGGACATACTGTTACCTCAGTTGTGACAATGTTGCTTGATTTCCGCCATTTAATGTTTTTAAATGTGCTTCTTTGATAAGTATAATTTTGATAGCCTGTGATCTCTGGGCATTATTATTGGATGTTTTTCTTCAAATGTGAGGTTGGAATTTATTATTCTTTTTCCACTTCATTTTTTCATTAGCAATCTGTGTTTGTGGATAGCTTCGGTCTTTTAGCCATGTTGGGCTTCCCATATAATAGTATTGGTTAATAATTGAACTGGGTTTAATTATCGTAATGCATAGTCTATACTCCGCAGGGTTCTATTCGTTTCAATAGGACGTAAAGCCATTGGCTAGGATTGGTATATTGGATTGTATTCCAGTTATTCTGTTGCGGCCACAAAGGTTTAATGATGTTGTGGTTTGCCTTGAATTTAACTTTTACCTTAAAACTGCTTTAGAATTACTCCAACAAAATATTGTTGTGGTCAATTTTCAAATTCTGTACTTATAACTCTTTTGAGAAGGTTTGAAGGTAGTATTGCGGCGTTCAGCTTTAATCTTTGACTGCGTTTTTTCAAGAACTTTCAGAATAACAGATTGACTATTATCACCATTTTTATAAATAGGGTTTAGTAGCGGATTTAAGCATTTGAGGTACTAAATGAACAATTAAAAATGTGAACTAAAACAGGACTGACCAAACTAGAAATCGCTTTCTACATATTATTACTCATTCTATCATTATCTAATGTCCCTTTTGCATTCCAATGAATCAATAATAGATAATATTTCATAATTAGAAACCGGACTCAAAAAGAAAGTATTGGAACAGTAATCGTCTGGAACGTCGTGATTAATTTGAACACCGCAGTTTAATTAGGATGTTTCTTAAATTTTTTGTGCAGCTGGTTTCTCTCTTTGATTAGACTGGCAAGTTTATATAAGATCCTTGGCTGTAAACGCATTATAAACTTCGCACGAGAGAAGGTAACACTGTTCCAGTAGATTTGTGACAATGCCAAAAACTGCTCAATAGGTAGTAATGGATCAAATACATTCAAGATCAGATTCCAGTCGGTCTGCTCAATAGAAGCTTAAATAACAACACCAAGTTAAGTTTATTTTTCTGGCTATAATTAAGGTTAAATTTGAAAAAAAAACCTAATTGAAGTAATGATCAAAAATCTTGTTATCATTTGCCGATGGTTTGAGACATGAAAGATCATTAGATCTAAGGTGAGCAGAGAAATGGTCAATGCAAGTTGAGGACGTTCATCATTAATTTAAGCCCAAAATAAGACATCATAAAATGTTAGTCTAATATCATAGTTTGATTAATTGGCTAATCAAAACTGGAATCTCTTCCAAAAAAACGTTTAATGGAGTAATATGTAACCTATAAAAATCGAGACTAATTTAAAAAAAATGTTGACTACATATAGGTCCTA
The DNA here is from genome assembly GCA_963556175.1 of Tipula confusa. Lineage (NCBI taxonomy): Eukaryota > Metazoa > Arthropoda > Insecta > Diptera > Tipulidae > Tipula > Tipula confusa. Next base: position 198,694,422 of record OY744476.1, on the reverse strand, counting down.
AACTATTTCGGTTTAATATTTAAACTTTAAAAAATCTAGATGAACAAACTCAGAAAAACTAATAATAAAACTAATTATTTTAAAACTAATGGTCGAAAAGTTTTACTCTGAGTGTTTTACACGTTTCAATTTTAAACCAAAAATGCCTGTAAAATAATATCTGTTGTTTTAAAAGAAAAACTGCTCGTTTAAAATTTAACAGGGTTGGTTTAAAATACAAACTTGTTAATTTGTAATCTTATGAAAAAAGATTTAAAACGTTTTTATTTATTTTAAATTAAAAACCACATTCCACCATTGAATTTGGTAAAAACAATTAATATAAACTTTGTTTACAATGATTCAATGAAAAGAGACGAAATTTGCTTCGTTTCATTGTTTTACGTTTTCTATCTAGTTCATGAGAATATGTGAATTAAATTTGATATACAAATTAAAAAATGCGGTCTCATTGCGCTGCCCGTTGCAGCGTTCATTCACCAAACTACTAAGTTTATACTAGGTTTTTTATACTTCGTATGATCACGTTGTTCTAGTGAATTATAAGAAACAATTCAAATTTCGTTTATTACATTTTTGATGCGTTCAATTTTTTAATATGGAAAAGTTAACCTAACTTTTATGTTTTTTTTTTTTTTTGAGTTGGGAACAATTATGGACAATTTTAAATCTTTTATGTTTTAAATTTTAATATTTAAGAGAAGATTTGGGATTTTTTAAACCTTTTATGTTTAAATTTAGTATGACCAAATATTAAATTTTTTTGTACTTAAAATTAAACCGTTCGAATTTTCTTTATTAGTTACCAAAACAAAAAGGATTTATTTCAAATGTTTTTTGGTTTTATTTTAGATCAAATTCATGTTTAAAATTATTCCTTTGTAGTTTTAAATAAGTTTTAAACTTCTTGAAGTTTAAGAATTAGCATTGTACTGTTTTATTATTCTATAAAACTATTGTGGTTTAAAAAATGCTTTAAAATCAGTCTCGATTTTTGACCGTATAAATTCACAAAATTGAAAATAGTACATTTCATACACTCTAGTCAAATAGTCTAGATTGAGTTGTTTAGTTGCCTCTTACGATAACAATGTCTACTGTGGTGAATCTGTCGAAACATAACAAACTCACTAATACGAGTCCTGTGAATGGTGGAATCACGTTACGCAAATGTATTTTCACTTAATCACTCTTTACAGCCACTCCACCTCTCCAATGACACTATATATATATACAATTTCAATTGTAACAAAAAATACTCAACCTCTGCATGCTTTAAGCGCATTATACGATGATTAATATGATGATAACACCCTCTTAAATCGAATTAAATTCGAGACTCACCCGCTTCAAGTGCACTTAACGAATTTATAAATTGTTTACCGTGTAAACTTCAAAATGTGTTTGACGCTGCGAACGTAACAATATATGAAACATAATCAATCGTGATATTAATCTCGATATATACTAGATATTGAGATATGAGTGATAAGAATTTTCTACATATAGCTTTGTGTATAAAATTTTCCGACACCTAATACTGTTCGTATATATAGATGTACACCTTGTTTTAATGTGTACTTGGAAAATGGAAAACCTGATTTGTATGTACGGAGGACAGACAGTTGGATAAATTCTCACGATATATAGTTGTCGCCCCATTATAATATTTTTAGATACAAAAAAAAATGGTGGACACGCGATTTGGGGAAATTTCGTTACTTTCGTTTTACATGCGGATATACAAGAAAATCGTATAAATATTTACAGGAAAATCGTTCTACTTGGTTCTGAACCAATCATAAAATGGGCGTGTATCATTTTATTCACCCTCTTTTATAATTTGCACCCTAAATTTTACAATGTGCGGGGTTGAAAAAATCGAAAAAAGAGCAGCAACAATTCGAAATATTCGTCGTTGTAATTGAAATCGGAAATATAAAATTTGTTTAGTTGCAGTCAAACAATAATAACGGTTGGTCGTTTCCGATACTTATTTCCGAATACATAATAATAATAGTTACAAAACAATGTTCGATTTGTGTACATAGACGACGGCCGACAATTAAATATTCCACGGTGACACGTGGCCTAAGTGTGAAAATATTTGTGTTTTGTTGTGATTTGTGGAAAGATATTAACGCAAAGTGTTTATTGAGTGTAACACCCTACACGCGGAGTGTGTTCGACTTTATTTATAATCGAGTGAATTGTTGTGTAACTAATTTATGATAAATATAAAATCAAATAATTTTTTTGTGAGATAAGTGATTTGTCGATTGTGTTTTAACACAAGTGATTGGGTTGTGGTCACGTGCAATATATTAGCTGGAAATTTCTATAACTTTTAATTTTATTTTTATTTATACAGAAGGTGAGTGAAGTTGTTTATAATATTATGTTTGTTTATTGTTGAGCTTTAAAGTACAGTAGCTGCTAATAAGCTTAGATTTTATGAGCACTCTTGAAATAAAGTGAGATCCCTAATATTTTTGGTTGTCACATTGCCTCTTGTAAAGCTGTAGACAGCGACATGTACTCCATCTCTGACACTTCTGCCCCTTGATTCTTGAACATATATCCTTTATTAATTCATTTGCATTGGTTAACTAAACCTTTTTATTGATAACTCAAATTTATTTTGCCAGGATTCATGTTGAATCGGTTATCATTATTTACTGCAAAAGATAAATCTAGTCTGAACAGTTATTTCGCAAAAATGATACATCCAACTGCTTCCTGTTATAGAATAATTTTTATCTCATTTTGCTCAGTATTATTCGTCGGATACATACCATTTGTGATCTTTTGATTATAGGGTCAAAGGGTGTACATAAGAAGTTGCAGTCCACCATGTTAAATTTCTGTAATATACCTCTTTAAACTATGAGTCCAAAAAAAAAATGAGTAAGTCCCATTTCTTTCAACCCAATGTCTAATTTTTGGTTCCAAATTCGGCCCGCATGCTTTAGTCCATATAAAGACTTTTGAAAATTACATACTCTAGTTTCAGTGGAAAAACCTTCTGGCTACAGCTTATAAATCTCCTTAGGTGAATTACCCTGCAAAAACACGGTCACTGCATATCCATCTGATCGGTTTCAAGGTTAAATTTTGCTATTAAGCTAATTAGGTATATCGAATGGAACCAGAAAGTACGACTGGAGTAAATATCAATTACGGCGGTCAAAGGGTCTCTTTCTTTTCAGTAAGTTACATAGTTCCCATGCATAATTTATTTTCTTTGTATTTGAGGTATCGCACATAGTCTTTATTCGAATGATCCGAATCCAGTTCCTCACAAAGAACCGATTTTGGATTATTCATAGAACAAATTCTAAGAATAACTTCAGTAGCAATGGTATATATTTTCATCTGAATTAGGGGTGATTACCACATCGACAATGATTCTATTTTGTTTTTATAATGGTTCTTGTTCTAGTTGCGTATTGATAGCTTTGGGTTTGTATTGCTGCCTGTCCATCAAATGTCCTTGGTTATATTCTTTTTCAAACCTTATAGCAATTTGATTTCAAGCTTTTAATATTCTCGTTTGGCTGTTTCAATTTCGGTAACTGAAGAACTTGTCTCTATTATTACAAAAAGGTTTTGAAAATTCTTATATGATCTAGCATTGTTTGTTTCCACCACTTCTAGCACATGGTATATGCTTTAGGAATTTCCGATTTGTGCCCAAAACATTTAAGCTTTAAGATCATTGCCAAATTTTTCAACGATTTAAAATTTCTAATTACCTTCTAATGTTACTAGTCGACAGCAACTATATTTGTCCCTTCTTTTAACATTATAGAGTTTTACACTATGGGGTATCTAATGAAGTCGTGGTGGTACCTGCAAAGATAAAGTGTATTTAGTAACGTTTTTTTGTCAACCAGTTCGCTTAGCAGCTTAAGTCACATAGCTATTTTGCACAAATTCACACTTCGAGTCTGATGAAACATCAAATAACTTTTACAAGGACTTATAGCATCCATTCCTCAGTCTGATCCCTCTTGCATAGGCAACTTACATCTTCTGATTCTTTCTTCTGCTCTTAACTCGTCATAGGTTCGTCACATATTCACCAGTTTATATGTCATCTTTAATTTTGGGCACTTAAGACTGCACTGAATTTCACAAAGAGCATAGGTTTTTATGCTTCATAATAGGTTTTTGCAAGGAATAATAGGTTTTTGCAAGGATTATGCATAATTATTTGTAGCGTAAAGATATGTTCGCTACAGTACTTCTATATATGCGAGATTTTATCCCTCCAGCAGAGAAGTACTGTAGCGACTAGCGGCTATATCTCTATATATTACTCAAATATTTCGTGCAAATTCAAATAATTCGGTAGCACTATATAGACACAATACAATGATATACAGGGTGTCCGGTTTCCTAAGCGGACTTTTTTACAATCCACAAATACATTATTTGTACCCACGTGCCATAGTTTTTTTTCTTATACCATTTATTTTCAGCCTAATTAAAAGATGTTGTCGAGTTAAATTGCATCAATATTTTTTGATCAGTAAAACAGTAGGCGATGATTATCAACTGTTTTGTTTAATTCTTAGAAAAACAAAAATTAAATATTTTCTTTAGTTTTGAGAAATTGTCTAGTGTTGTGACAGTGTTGTGAAATAAAAATTCTAAATAAACCAACGAGTCGTGTTCCTGGCGCAAGAATATTTACAAATATTCATAGACTGCGAGACAACATCAAATGAGTCAAAAAATTGAATTAACAAAAAATCGGTGAATCAGATAAATTTAAAAATATATATATTTACGCGCCGCGATTTGTTATCATCACAATACATCGTGACGGATTTTTATCAACTCGTCAACAATTTACATCAAAAAATAATTCAAAATCTAAATAACTTGCCAATTTGTTTGCTAAACAATCAAATTTACATATTACGTTCACATATATGCGTATAATATAATATTACAACAATCGATCATGTTTATATTATATTGTTTAATGTTGATTGTTCATTCGATGTAAACATTTGTCGAGTATACAATATATATATATATATATATTAACCGCAATATATGTTAATCAATTGAAACATGATTGACATCTCTAATTAAATTTGCAGACACGTTTATCAGTATGCAAATATAATAAGTATGTACTTCATTTATAGTTAGCGTCATATTACACAGTACTGTGCAAGAAAATACGGACAGTTTGGAATTCTTGAAATTCTCATGATGGAAGAAATAAAATAATAATAGAATAACAGTATAGCAAGATTTCATTTGAAAATAAGATACAATAAATTTAGATGAAACAACGAAAGACTTCTGTATAACAAATCAGCTGCTCATATAGGCGGCAGTAGGTTTCTTTACAAAAATATACATAAAAACACATGAACAACACTGGATGGCATAGAACTTAAATTCAGATAGATCACGTAATAGTCAATAAAAAATTTCTCACATCACTATATGCAAGATGTCAAAAAAAAATGAGGGACACAGACATTAACAGCGATCTTCAACTGATGGTAGCATAATTTTAAACCATACCAGCGTGCTTTGAAACACACAAGGTTCAATTGGAAGAAATTTTGTACAATAAAACTGAATAAAGAAGACTCTTCCAAAAAACGATCCAACTTAATTTCCATACAAAAGAAGCTACAGTGCATCGAGTGGACTCGGCTAACAAACATATAATCGAAAACTTTCGATTAGTGATGAAACATGGCATGTAGGGGAAACGCAGATATGGAGATACATCTCGTCGCGTAAAGAAGATGGAAAGGAATGATCGAAAAAATGCTTTGTGAGTTCACAAAGCTTGAGGCAAGGTAGGAATAACCTATAAAGATTACTTCTAGTTAAGACTTAATATTCAATGAAAAATAATTAAAGTGATGGAAGGAATATTTCGAAGAACATGTCATCAACTCACCAAAAAAGATAATCTAAGAGCAATACCAGGTGGCAATGGATCTCCCTCCTTAACACAACAATAAAAATACCCGCAATGATTATAATTGCCATAATCTCACCTAGAATCAATGCAAAATTGAGAAACTAGCAAGCTGGTTTCACTTTTCAAACCAGAAAGAAATTATACTGATCACATTAACTCAATCGGAATCATCACTGAGCAATCATAAATGGAATTCTAATCTTCGTCGGTTTCGAATGCTTATTTTACGTTATAAATATAGGAACGCAATTTGGCAAAAATTGTGAAATTGTGAAATGATAACACCAAAAAAATTAATTGAACTTATATCAAAAATGTATTAGGATGCTGAAAACCGAGTTTAACACAAAGGCAATCAAAAAGTAAACAAAAAACACTCGAGGAGTAAGACTCTCGCCAAAGCAGTTCCAAGTTGTATTGGACCGTCAGCAAAAGCATCTTCCTTTAGGAGAGTGAGTCTTTCTATAATAATTAATAAAATGTACAGAATAGTAATTTATCCGTTGCGCGATGTCATCGCTGCAATTTCACCGATTAGTCGCCTCCTTCGTTTACTTGAGGGTTTTCCGCTAAATTGCTTATTTTAGCTAAATTCAGTAGTCATAATTTAAATATTTTACCTACACTTTATGCAAATAACTATAATATATACAGTACTGTGCAATATAATCCAGACAGATAAAAATGTATACTTTTTATGTCGAACACATATTATATAGAAGAAGTGCAAGAAGTGGCACTGATCATACCAACTCAATCCAAATCTAATGAACGGAGTATTTCATTGTATCAGCGCTCTTTGTTTATTTCGAAAACGCATTTGACTCGATAAATAGGAACGCTATGGCGAACACTAAGTGAAATGGGCATCCTAAAGAAATGTATCGAGATGCTAAAAACCTAGTTTAACACAATGGCAACAAAAGTGAAATATGCTAGATTACCCGAGGAGAAAAGCGGGGATACGTAAGAGAAGAGATAAGTCGGAAGACCAGCAATGACTTCGTGAAACAATCTATGCGATTTGGTTATAAGTATATGACACGTCAGTAAAATGTATTCGCACTACACTCAAATAAAATGGTATATAATATTTATTTTTTACGTAAAATGGCGTTAAAATTTTCTCGATGGCCAATTGGAACTTTTTTCGTCGTGCAATTATTTGATTACCAAATCGCAGTTGTAACAAATTGATACTATCCCTTTATATACGATGAGGTACCATCCATCTTTTTAAAGCACCATGTTCAGACGTTCATGACTTTTGGTAAGGTTAGGTTAGGTTAGAGTGGCTGCTAAACGCACACTGAGACCGGTGACGGTCCATTGTGATACCAAAGGATCCTACTCCCCTTTCACCTTCATTGGATCCATTCAGAACTACTTATGTAGCATAAGATATCTCGCACATTGCAATTCTCGAGATCCATAAGGCCATGGAAGCAATACTTGCCCAGATGTTTGTACCTTCTGTAAGCTAGCACCGGACATGGGAAGAGGAAGTGGCTCACAGTCTCTGTCTATTCTTCATCCATACAGCTTCTACAGAAGTCATTTGCCATTGACACAAGCCTCCTCGCATGCTCCTCAATGAGGCAGTGTCCTGTGAGCACCCCTACGACTATACATAAGTCAGGTCTACGTAGGGATATTAGTGTTTTGGAGCGCTTTAAGTCCAGTTGCGGCGAGACTTGCCGCGCTACTTTGCATGTTATGGTGTTTTCCTCCTCTTCTGTGCCAAGGCTATCGCCTCCTTTTTAAGCGCCATAAAAAGTGTTGCTATAGGGCCACCCAGATTTGCCCTTTCCGATTTCAATTGGAGAGTTGTATTTTTCCTTGCCAGTTCGTCAGCCCTGCATTTCCCCGGAACGTCCGAGTGACCGGGAACCGAGACTATCTGGATATTGAGATGATCACTCATCTCGTTCTGATCACTCAAACTGATTCCAGTGACTTGATTGCCGCCTGACTGTCCACATATATTGTTATATCCCTTGTGGATATGACATTATGCATCAACCAAGTCAGCGATTCCTCAATCGCTACAATCTCTGCCTGGTACACACTGCAGTGATCAGGAAGACGAACGGATATATTCACATTTAATTTGACACAATAGACTCCCGCTCCAACTTTGCCGTCTAGTTTGGAGCTGTCAGTGTAGAATTGTATACTTCCAGTTTCTGTTGTTGACCTGTTCCCCTAGGATTCCCTTGAGCGGATAAGGGTCCGGAAGCTTTTTTCAAAGCATACAATCGGTATTGTTTAGTCACTATTCGCCAAGTCTTCCTTAAGCGAACTGCCAAACTGCCTGACGAGTGGCCCGTCTGTAGACATTTCCACTCAAACACAGCAGAGAGTCGCGCAGCCGTAGTTGACGCTCTCTGCTTACCAAAGATGTCAACAGGAATTATTCCCTCCCTCTCCAGTTCCAAAAGTAGTCCATTGATTACTATGTTCCAGAGAAGAGGTGATAGGACACCACCTTGCGGAGTTTCTCTAACTACTCGCCTCCTAATGGTGGATTCCCCTATCTCCGCGTTAACAATCCTGCATTCTAGCATCTGATTTATCAACCTCCTTAAGGGGTAGTCCTCATCTAAGAAAGACAGTCCTTCCTGAACTGCCTCCGTCCTGACATTGTTAAAGGCGCCCTCTATATCGAGGAAGGCTACCATACAGAACTCTTTCGAGTGGATTGATTTCTCAATTGTTCGCACCAGGGAATGCAGAGCCTTGTCCACAGATCTCCCTTTCCAGTACGCATGCTGAGAAGTCACCCAATTACTGGGTTTTATTTTTGCACGTATATACGTCAATCAGTCTTTCCAATGTTTTCAACAAAAAGGATGATAGAGTTTTAGGTCTTAGGTTTTTTGGGTAGGCCTGTGAATTCTTCCCCGTTTTTGGGATAAAAATCACCCTATACCTCCGTCCATTTCCTAGGAATATAATTCAGCTTTAAACACTCCCTGAAGATCATCTCCAGCCATGGGAGAATGCTCGATGAGTGTTTTTTCAATTCCACTGGAATGATACCGTCCGGGCCTGCCGATTTATAGGGTCTAAAGCCGTTTAGTGCCCATAGGGCCCGGTTTTCGCAAACGATTTCCTCCGGGCACCCCGACGAAAATTTTTCCCTATTCCTACCAAGCTCCGTCGACACATCCACACTACCTGGGAAATGGCTCCAAAATTCCAATGATTCGCCAATGATTCCGCAATAGACGTCGTCCACAGCCCATCTGGTTTAATTAAGTAACTATAAATAATGACTATAATGACTTTTGGTTATAACCATAAACAAATTAAAATAATCGTCCGGTAAAGAGGGATGGCATTTATAGTAACAGCATTAACAGGTTCATTTTGAATGTTGTGTGACCCTGCTAGCCCGAAAACCACACCAAATACTATCAGGAACTTTTTGTAGTTGTATTAATGGATTTGACATATTCACAAAGCGATATAATGCCATGTGTATATGGCCGCGCCTGCTCGATTTATAACTCTCAATAGAGTATAAAATGACTTCAAAAACTAACTGTCAAATACACAGTAAGTAAGAATCATTTCTTCCAGTTGACGTCATACCACAACGTTTGAGTACATATATTTGGAAACTATTATTACTTATGACTATTATTCGTTTGAGGTCATATGAAGGTTAACTTTATTTTTTGAACTTATTTTTCCTTTTTCTCAAAGTAAAAAAGAGATAGAAACCTACAACTATTCTTGTGTCCTCTTAAATGACTCATTCGGTTACAGTACATGACCAAACCCTATGAACATTGCATATTTATTGCATAGAGCTTATAGAAAGATTACCGACACCGTTTTAAGTCAAACAAATCCGTTTACAAATATTTACCAACACTCATAATTGTAAATTGTTGTTTGTTTCATTATTGATAATTGATAACAAAAATTTTTTTTTTATTTACTTATTTATTTACTATTTAACATTAAAATTAGAAATAATAGTGCACGTGCATATAGTTAATACGAGTATATATTTATTTTTTGTGACGGTGGGTGGAGGGTGAGGTGGATATATATGTATGTAAAGTGGTTATTAATTTTTATATATTTTACGGATTTCTGAAACCTGTAATCAGTAAGATTTGTATTTTTGTTTTATTGTTGGGGTTCCTGGTAATTATATCCAATTATTATCGTTAGATATATATATAAGTATATATATATATATATATATATATATATATATATATATATATATATATATATATATATATATATATATATATATATATATATATATAAAGTTTGTCGTAAATGAATTATTGATAAATGGTCGCCGAATTACATATATGAGTTGTTATGCACCTGTTTGCCTTATTGAATTTTTATTATGGTTGAAAATAATAGACTGAGTTCGATCATATGTTAGGCAACAATTAGAAATGATGGGGTTTCTTGTTTGCAACACTCAATTCCTTTTCATTCCTCGAATCGCTTGAACGTCTTGGTGATAACCCTTTACAAATTTTTTTTATGAGATCTTACCATCCCTTTCATTTGTTTTGACTTTGAGACCATCAACAGCTATAGAAATTATGCTATATAATTATATAATATACGAATACAGCATTCAGTAGTTTCTTCCTTCAGTCGACATTTAGTAAATGACACAAATACGGCACACATATACCTGATAGCAATTTTACATATTTCTAAGTGAGTATAAAAAAAACTAGATATGATAAATCGTTTCGATTTCTCATTGTGAGCCAAAAAGTCCTGATTGCCCTACTTGTTTCTCGGAGGCGCTATAGGCATAGTCCACATCGATTACCTTGTGTTATAATAATTTGTACAGGCATTTTGTAGTGTTTCCAACCTTGTATGCATTTGCGAAGTTCAGCGTTGTATTTGAAATGGTATAGTAACATTGATCGAATTTAGGATTTAGAATTTTTTTTATAATTTATATCGTGTTACAGTTCTGTTGCTTGTTCATAATTTCGAACGTGTACTTGTGTTTTCTTTCGATATACCGAGGTTATTTCTTTTAAAATATGTAATTTAAATTGTCTGCCAATACTGATAGCGTTAGCATAGATTCAAACGAAAACAATATCACTTGGACCTGTTGTGGAAGACGGTTCATCCACAATTAATGGATTTAATTTAAATTCGTTCCATAATTGAAATGATTTTTTACCACCCAATGTTAATCCGTGTAGAAGATTATTCAGTTTGGGTTAATCTAATGCTCCCAAAGAAAATTGTCATTCAGTGGTTTAATACAATGTGATGTATTGTTGAGCCGATTGGTTGTGATGTCAATATTGCTTTACTGAGTAGAATTTTGTACGTCTGACCCGGTATTTGAACCCTAGTTTAATTCAATTATCGCAAATTGCACTGAAGCGGTGCTGAAATAATGTTTGTATATTGTCGAATGAAACTTTTCAGCAGCCCACGTGTGTAGCTTGTGCACCATATCGCAAAATTCGCAAATAAAACGGATATCAATGTATTACTCACCTGAGAACTGCGTCCCATCAAAATTTTAATTTTCTTAAATTATTAGAATTTTTGATTATTTACAAAATTAGACAATACTCTCAAAACTAATGAAAATGTTTTATTTTTGTTTTTTCATCATTTAAACAAAGGAGTTGATATAATCATCGCCTACTGATTTAACACTATAGACAACATCTCTTAACTATAGATTGCGAATAAACGGTATAAGTAAAAAATTATGGCACGTGAGTAAAAATGATGAATTAGGGGACTGTAGAGAATACCAAGGCTAATTAAAATTAAGTTGACAATATTCAGTTGACGATTATTATAAAAAACTGATTAGTAGCGGGTTTTATCCACCAATACTGGTGTGTACTGTACCATGAAGTATTTTGCGGAAGTAAGTTGAAAAATAATTCGGTAAAATGGGTCAGATGGACTGGGTTAATGTTTAAGATCTTATTGGCCAGTTGATTGATCATCTAGTGTTTAAATGCTCTGGAAACTTCTTTCAAGCAATGCCATTATTTCTCTGACTATGTGACACGTAAACTATTTTCCAATTGGCACTAAAATAATATCTTTAGCATATTCAATCACCTATAACTTTAACTGGCAGTTCTTTAAGCATTTATGTGGAAAAGAGGTAAGTCACTCAAGATGAGTTTCTCACTAAAATGATAGTTTTCCTAATATACTGCCAACGTTGCAAATGTTCCAAATTCTTTGACCTTTGGTTTATTCAACCTTTCACATTAAGATCTCGCGACGTCCCTAACTCGTTCTTTACTTCTTTGTTTCTTTGTTTATCTTACCTTTAAATACTTTTGAATACCTTTTAAAATATTAAAATAAAATCATAACATTCTAAAATTGTCCTTTTTTAATTTTCAGATGATCTACAATTTACGTTCTACCCACTAATAAACTCACCAACAACAAAATGTTTTCACTCGAAGGTTTCGATTTTGAGTCGGCAATGACGCGTCATCTATTTGACGGCCCATCGAACACAAATGGCTCATCGAATAGTTCATCAGATTTTTTCCTATGCGACGACGATGATGACGATATTGACGAAGATGTCGACGAAGATGATGACGATACGACCGAAAGTAGTGATTGTAGCGGTTTTAATAGTGACCAAGAAAATAGCGATAAAACGATAATGCATAGTAATCGAATGTTAAATCGTAATCATCTTCATCATCACAATCACCATCATCATCATCATCATCATAATAGTAATAATATAATAAGTAATAGTAGTAATAAAATGCATAGTCATCATCATCGACGGTTAAAAAATGCTAAACAACAAGCTCAACAGCGGCAAGCGGCAAATTTACGTGAACGTCGTCGAATGCAAAGTATAAACGAAGCGTTCGAAGGATTACGATCACATATTCCTACGTTGCCGTACGAAAAACGGCTAAGTAAGGTGGACACATTAAAATTGGCCATAAGTTATATATCGTTTTTGGGTGATATGGTACGTAAGGATCGGAATGGTAATGAACCGGGATTAAACGGTCTACAGCGGAATATACAAAAGGAGGTGCAAAAGAAAATTATTCTCAGAGGTAAGAATGGTATGTCGGATGAAGTTTATTATAATAATTTAATAAATCCATTAAGCACTAGAACCATATCAAATTAACACACAGTATATAAATAAATAAACCGTATAAACCATTACGAGTCCCAGATGTCTTGTATATATATATCTACATACATATATAAGTACCATATAGTATGATCATCATCGATCATCTTCCCCCCTCCCTAGTTTTTGTTTTTATAATTCATCATCATCGCTTTATAATATTTTCATCTATTAGATTTTAATTAAAATCATATTTTTGTATGTTATATGTTGAACCCCTCGCCAATGATCTTAAATTGCACCCCTTCACAACATTTAATATTATTTGTAGTCTGTATCATGTCACCTTTCGCAATTGTTTGATTATTCCACACAAAAACAACCAACCGCACCCGATCAAATTACAACACCAAAAAAAAAATTAATTCAATTTTCAGACGGTCCGAAACTAATTTCATTATACGAATGCATATACGTTTATAATAGAGTTTAATACCATTAATGTGCGGTAGCCGAGAGGTTCCAAAAATATAATAGATTATTTTTAGTCACGGTACTGTGATCGAAAATAGTTTTGAGGTCGTTGAATTAGATGAAAATATTTTAGGTTATGTAACCCGATCTATCGATTTCTTTCCCGATCCAATTATTCACTATCCACATAAAGGCGCCAATCTCGTATTCATTCATAAAAACATGTAGCAACTTGTAAACAATTAGATCAGTACCATGCACTACTTAAGTCTTTTTAACCATTGCTTTGTTTAGCCCCACCACTATTAATAGTATCGTCTCTGCAGCTAGCAAGGTATTGATCGTGGTTGTCCATTTCTAAGTTCAGAGGATTTTAACATGATATTAAAGACTTAGGGGGTTGCATAATTCTGGTTGCATTGCTGTTATATTTTATATATGACTATAAAAGAAACAAATCCTCGGACTTATAGAACCCTTCGTGTACGTCAAAGATGTTTTGTTATGATATTTCGAAAGTATCGCTTCCTTAACGAGAAACTCTGATTCGTAAATCGTCAATTTCAACGAAATCATCCTCAAAAGGCTGTTTTGTTCTTTAGTCCTGCTTTAGTGTAAATTCCTCGAAGGTTAGATTATCATCAGCCAGTAATAACTTTTTAAAATTCCATGTATAGGTTTGAATTTTGATAAAGGGTTTTGTTATCCTCGTTTAACAAACCTTACCAATTGAAATTTTTGGACGTTTTCCAGTGATCGATCCCAAGCTTGCAGAAAAACGGACATTTTACCTTTGCAGTACCAAATAATGACGCGAGGCGTGAATACAAATTTTATTAGGACTGTGATTAGGACTAAATACTTTAAATAACTGATGGTCATAAGGAGGCATAAATTACTTTATGTTCCATAATTTTCTGGATTTTGTGAATTTTCGATTTGTGGCATAGATTTGACAGTTTGATGGCCTAACGCATCATGTATTTTCTGGCTTTTGAAAATTTTCGATTTCTGTCATAAATTTGACAGTTCAATGGGCTAAACGCATTATATATTTTCTAACTTTTGGAAATTTTTGGTTTGTGGCATAAATTTGTCATTTTTAATGGGCTAACTAACCATCATGTATTTTCTGGCTTTTGGAAATTTTCAAATTGTGGCATGACTTTGACAGTTTAATGGGCTTTTGTATATTTTCAATTTGTTGCATAAATTTGACAGTTTCAATTGGCTAACCATAATGTATTTTCTGAAAGTTTTCGATTTGTGGGATAAATTTGACAGTTTTAATGGGTCTAACCATCAAGTATTTTCTGGCTTTTGTATATTTTCGATTTGTGGGATAAATTTGACAGTTTTAATGGGGTAACCATCATGTATTTTCTGGCTTTTGTATGTTTTCGATTTGTGGGATAAATTTGACAGTTTTAATGGGCTAACCATCAAGTATTTTCTGGCTTTTGTATGTTTTCGATTTATGGCTTAAATTTGACAGTTTTAGTGGGCTAAGTGCTAATCATTATTTATTTTCTAGCTTTTGGGATTTTTTGGTTTGTGGCATAAATTTGACAGTTTTAACGGGATAACCATTGTATATTCTGAGTTTTGTATATTTTCGATTGTTTCGACAGTTTTTATGGACTAACCATTGTGTATTTTCTGGGTATGACTTCGATTTGTTGCATAAATTTGACAGTTTTAATGGGCTAATACCATCATATATTTTCTGGCTTTTGTATATCTTCGATTAGTGGCATGATTTTGACAGTTTCAATGAGCTCACCATCAAGTATTTTCTGGCTTTTGGAAATTTTCAAATTGTGGCATAAATTTGACAGTTTTAATGGGCAAACCGTCATGTATTTTCTGAATTGTTGGCATAAATTTAACAATTCTAACGGGCCAGCCATCATGTATTTTCTGGTTTTTGGAAATTTTCAATTTGTCGCGTAAATTTGACAGTTTCAATGGGCTAACCATTATGTATATTCTGGATTTTGTATATTTTCAATTTGTGGCATAAATTTGACAGTTATTATGGACTCTAACCATTGTATGTTTTCTCGGTATGTTTTCGATTTTTTGCATAAATTTGACAGTTTTAATAGGCCATCATGTATTTTCTGGCTTTTGAAAATTTTCGATTTTTGGCATAAATTTATCAGTTTCAATCGCCTAACGCATCATGTATTTTCTGGCTTTTAGAAATTTTCCAATTGTGGCACAAATTTGACAGATTTAATAGCAAACCGTCATGTTTTTTTTCTGAATTGGTGCATAAATTTGTCAGTTCTAACGGACTTACCATCATGTTTTTTTCTGGATTTTGAAAGTTTTTGATTTGTTGCATAAATTTGACAGTTTTAATGGGCTAACCACATCATATATTTTCTAATTTTTGAGAATTTTTTGATTTATGGCCAACCATCATTTATTTTCTAGCTTTTGGGATTTTTCGGTTTGTGGCATAAATTTGACAGTTTCAATAAGCTAAACGCATAATGTATTTTCTGACTTTTGGAAATTTTCAATTTGTGACATAACTTTGACCGTTTAATGGGCTAACTCTCATATATTTTCTGGCTTTTGAAATTTTCGAATAAGCTTGTTTAAAAAGATACGAGGTAGCCAAAGGGCATTTTGTACAATCACATAGACAATATGTTCTTCACTGCTGTGCACCAAATATCTAAAAGTGTTATTTATAAAGCGATAACAATAAAAATTAGTGCTTATATAATCTATTCAAAACTAATTTTCCACGCAGTTTCCAAATTCCACACTAGTTGTATACAACTTCAATTTGTTCGTAATACATTTTCTTCTTTCTCGTTGTTTTGTTTTTGTTTTTGTTTTTTTTTTTGCATCTGCACAACCATAACGAATTTCCCACGATTTAATGTAACATTTTCCATCAGAAAATTATATAAAACGATAAAATATAATAGGGCGTTCATCCCTTCCAATTTATGTTGTACACATATATATATAGATAGATAAACTCGCAGAAAACAAAATTCATTCATCCATCAAAATATTTCGGGACTATAAACCATCAACGAGTATTAAATTTGTTTATTTACATCGATAACTAAAACAATGAATCCGTAAATGAAATTTAATTTATCCCCCTTTTTTTTCCTAATATTATTTCAGGTGATGGTATTTCACATTCATTGTCATGGCATCGAAAAGGTGATTCCCTCTCGGGACATCGAATGTATGCACGAGTATGGCGACCGGAAGATCCACGAATCAATAAAGCAACACATAATAATAATACGAGTAGTGTCGCATACAATAGTACGACAAATGGTGGCAACATTGGGGCTGGTGATCCGGGACATGGTAGTTCATCGTCGGCGTCAAGTGGATTAGGTTTATAAGTTGGACGAGTCAAGCGTAGGTAACACCACATCTAGTCAATTCAACTCTAGTCATTTTGAGGAAAAATATTTATTTTATATAATATTATCTGCGGGCTAACGTAATGGTTAGAATGAAGCCCGTTTAGGTTTTAAGATTATGTATTTATAAATGGTATTGTAAGATTAACGCATATTTTATAGCCTCTCATAATTTATGTAAAGCATAATTTGTTAATAATGAAAATATATTTTAATTAATTCGTAAAGTTATTGTATTAATTTGTATGTGTTCTCAAAATAGTTGGCCAATTTCTAAGCCAATCAAATAAGGACGCATGCGTAAATCAGCACAGGATCACTGCATACGCCAAAAGCTCCATGACCAATGGGAAGCTGGTACGTGAACTCCAAATTAGAAGTAGTTTGGTTTAAAAACGTAGCCTGCCTATGGTAATGCAGAGCTCTGTCATAGGTAACATTAGGAATTTCTCTTGCAACTCGTGGAAATAAAAAGGAACTCAAATCCAATAGAAGGTATTTATATATACATATATATATATATATACAAAGACAAAGTCCCCTCCACCATCTTCACCTGGTTACGCTTTACAGAAACAGAAACGAATCCGTGTCTTTACAGAAACGAAGAAACGTTTAAGCAAGAAAAGAAGCAAAATATTCTCCAGAAGTAGTTATTAGTGCCCAGTCTAAAACTCTCAAACGGAAGGAAACAAAAAGAACACCTCAGAAGGGTCAAAATTATGACAAGATCGAAGAATAAAACCTACCATCAATTAACGTTATTGGCATAACTGAATACAGGGGCAAGCAATCGAAAATGCACGAAGGAGTAAAAATTGAAAAAGAAACCATGCAAGTAGCTAGTATCAACAAGATTAACAACCGCGAAGATTAAAAATCTCAGCATGCCAAGCTTTTGACTGCGTGTTCTTGTCAGACCAAGAACTAATATTTTGGCCAAGCGACACATACAAAACTCTAGATCTCATTAATTTCTAAATCGCAAGAGGTATATCCAAAAACCACGTCGTTTTAAAAAATAGTGAAAGTGTTTAATCAAATCACTTTTAACTGTTAGTTCAAGGTTATTACTAAAGAAAATCTACATAGTACAACAAACTATAACATCAGTTGAGCAACAGTTTGTATTATCAAATTGAGATAAGTGAGTTGGTAAGCGAAAACCGGAAAGCATGCATAATAAAGAGGAGTATGGAAAGTTACAAAAGCACTAAAAAGACCAAATAATCAAATACCACCAATTAAAAATGGCGGCAAATTAGAAAACAAATGCTAAACCAAAAGCAGAACTTTCTGCATCTTACCTGGGAAAAACATTTCAACCACATGTAAGGCAATCAGCGGAAAAGATTATGATCACTTTATATAAAGATATGTTTATAAAAAAATACCACCTGTTGTTGAAAGACGAAATTAGTCACAAAAAACTCACCAATCTTTGTAAAAACCAAAACAGGTGAAAAACCAGCACATCCTTAGACAGGAGTATAAAAACTTCATCATAAAATCAACGCATCACTTCGCCTGAAACGTGTACCTCAGCAATGAAAAGTAGCAGAAATTATTATGATACTAAAACCAAACAAGTCTCCTATAATGATAAAAAATCATATAGGCCAATTTCCTTGCTTCTAATACTCTCCGAAATCTATGAAAATCTGCTGCTTTTTTCATAAATCACCGCGTACTGCTCCTTTGTATTCATCCGCCTTGCTCGTGTCGTGTCTTTATTCATAAATTTTCATCTTCGGTACACTTGCCAGATGTTCCTTTCACCACGTTTCCACAAAGGTTTTTATTCAAGCTCAGGTAATGACCCTTATTCAGGTTATAGGCCTAGGTTTAAATGTATAGTGTAGTTGTTTGAATTAGACTGTGCCCGAAATCCATAATAAATATTAGTGAATCCAAATTTTTGACATTTATTTGATAAAATCGAAGACACCCAAATTATCACAGTCTGTTGCTATGATACTTTTTTGACAAATACCTAAACATTCTATAATAAAAGCCAAATTTATCGCATAGCACACTCGGATATACAAAAAAATAGAAAAAATTTACTACTTGGTTTTTTAATAGTACCATTCAAAACCACATAAGAAAAATTTTAAGTTTTCATTGCTATTCGACAATGAACACGACAATTTGTTTAATTTCAATAAACAATGCACACAATTAAATGTACTTTTTCTTTATAGTTTATGTACATCATAAAAAGATAATTTAAAAACAAATAAGGCGGGGAAATATTTCAATCAATTATTATTCGCCTTTTAACTGCCACTAGAGGCGCTACAATCTGCAAGTGCGCACGGTGATAAAAATGTATTTATCTGTCAAATAGCATACGAATAAGATGCAATGTACGTTTAATTATTGGTTTATTATTATTTACCAACCATTTCAGTGCAAAAATAACAATTTTAGTTATCTTAAAACTCATATCAAACCTTATTGTATTAATTTCAGAAAAAAATAAATGAAATTCTACAAGAAATCACTGTTAAAAATTCTATTGTATATATGTCAGATTCCAGGCCTAAATTCTTAATGCTATCTCTATAAACTGAATAATATTAGAGCTATTTAATGAGGTAAAATATTTAATTGAGATCCGGTTGTTATTATATCATCTATGGTTAGTTTTGAATTTCTTTCTTTATCGATGACTGAATTAAGAATCATATTAAACCAAACTCCAATGTGAACTAAATTTCCTTGGTCTGCACCGTTTACAATAATTTCAAAATCTTGAATAAGCTGGTTATTTTTAATTCTTTTGACTGCTGCAGTTATTTGTTTGGTTTTTAAATTTTGGCTTTTAACATTAAATTTCGGTAATTGAGTGTTTCTGGGTTTTCGGGGAGGTTTACTAAATTTGTAATCTTGAAAATGTTGTGAACAAACAGTCATTTTTTTAAATTTTATAGAGACTGTCTTGTAAACTCGTATAACTTGATGCCACCTTTTTTAACAATTTGTCAGTTGAAAAATTATGTAAAGCTGTTTGTTTACCTTATTACAACGGGTAGTATAGAAAGGCATCAAATAAGCTTTATTACTTTTATGTTTCCACTTAATTTATATTAATTTAGTCATTTTTAAAAATTTAGTTTGATCACCTTTCGCTCTAGTTCTAAAATGTATCAATAGATGTCAGCCACTTTGCGTTAAAACGCGAATAGTTATCGGACAGCGTATCAAAAAATTGGGAAAGTAGGGAATATTTTTCAAAGAAATCATAAAAATTTTATTCACAAATATTTATTATGAATTTCGGACACAGTCTTAAATAAGAAAATTATCCGTTCTTTAAGAAATGATGCCGCTGTGATACCCTGTGCAAAAATTTGTATCCCTCTTTTAAGACAATATTCGGTTGTCTCAACAGCAAGATGACATACTCATTGAAAAACAAATCACTTTTTCGTTTGCTTTTCTAAATACCTAAAGCAACCTAGGTAGCTCTGACAACTGAATTTTTTAAGACCTTTTATAATTGAAACATGATAATACGTTTCTTTGGGGTTGCTCAGTTATATGGAAAATATGTATAGTTATTTGCATTATAACCAATTGATGATTACTTGCTATTAATTTAGTATCAAACATTTATAAACTAAAATCTTAAATGACCCAAGTAAGAATTTTACAAATTATCTAATGATCAATTTAGCTTTCAAAGGCATCCAGGACCTAGATTTCCAAGGCCCTTCCTATAATATAACGCTTAAACGTATAC
This sequence comes from Tipula confusa, assembly GCA_963556175.1. NCBI lineage: Eukaryota > Metazoa > Arthropoda > Insecta > Diptera > Tipulidae > Tipula > Tipula confusa. Next base: position 198,673,723 of record OY744476.1, on the reverse strand, counting down.
GTTATCGTCAGTACGGTGATTCAACTTTTTAATCGCCTCCTACAAAAAGCAAAGGAAGCTGCGGTAAAATTGTATAGGTATTATGCTTGTTCATTGCTTCTACTTTACGATACATGTCGGAGCCAGCCAACTTAACTACGTGCCTAACGTATGTCAAGTTTCAATTTGACAGTTAAGAGTAGAGTATTGTTTACGGAATAATTTTGCTTAAAACAATTACAACATACTTCACACCGATATACTGTCAAAGCAACCATGACACAGCCGCTCAAAATTATATCAATAACATTTGATTATATTATTTATTAGTGTGTTAAAGCATGTGCGTCTTAGTTAATCGAAAATAATAAATTCCTAACATGGAATGCAAACGCAACAGTATTATTGCGATAGGAAGCTACAAGTTTAAATTGTTCGAAAGCTAAGCCATCTCACTGTGCATAAATCTTTTGTGTTGTGCACCATTTCTCGTTACAAAGATTCTGGAAACATAACCAGACACAAAGGACATGGTCGCCAACGAACAGCAACAGCAAAAAAGTATTCAAAAGGTGAAGAGTCGGATAGAACCAAATTCCCGTCGCAGTTCTAAAAAATTGAATGCTGAGTTGAACATATCCAAAGAAAGAATGCAACACCTTTAAAAATGTGTCCCGCACACGATCTTACTCCTGAACAGAAAAATAGAATGGATAGAGCAAATAGGACTTGCTTTGTTTGCACACAAATGGTATGTTACCGAATATCGTATTCTCTGATAAGGCTCCATTTCACATTGAGCAACATGTAAACAAACAAAATGACCAAGATTATTTATGCCATGGAGGTTAATGAAAATGTACACTTCCGGATGGCATAACAGCCGTTACTGTTGATGGACTCTCTCCACTCGTTTTTTTGGCCATGGCATGACAATAAACCCAACTATTTATCACGAAACAATTTAGGAAGATGTGCTTAAGCCTTGGGCACTCAAACATGTTGGCTGCAGACCCTGGACATGCCAACAAGATTCCGCTCCGTCGCATACGCAAGCATCAATTATAAATGGCTATCATGGAGTGATTAATGGAGTTAAGGCACAAGAAGGCAATACCGAACAAATATCGTATTTTAAGCCATATGTATAAACAAAGGCATGGCTATTTGTGACAACATGGCAATTTGAATATATTTTAATTAATTCGTAAGCATATAGATCTTATAATTTTGATGTGTTCTCATTGTATGTTGCCCAATATCAAAGTCAAATATGGACGCGCAAATCTTTTTTAACTTAACATACGCACAGGATAAAACATTTAGCAAAACTTGTCATTAGCTTGGAACATATAGTTTGGCCAATTGGGTTTTACACTCCAACAGAAGTAGCCTATGCATGTTTTTATCATCGTCACAGATAAATACCTAAAGATGAGAATTGACAAATTATGCAAAAGTTTCGATGAACAATGACCATGAAAGTACTTGAATGCCCGAATGTAATGCGGTGCACTTACAAGCTGGCGAGAGACATATTCGGATGTGTTGAGTTAGAATCAACTAAATTAGAGCAGTAAATTTTCAGGTGATATGATTAGCTTATCTTCTTTACTTGGGCAGTAGAAAAAATAATGTCTTCATCCTTTCAGAGTTGGTATAGATGCTTTCCCATCATCCTAAAAGAATTCCCTTGCGTCACCGTTCAGCTAAATTTTCAGTTGACGGGTCTTTTACATGGCGGTGACTGGCTTCTTTGAACATCAATCCTTTTGCCTCTCTTACAAAACGGTGGAATACACAAAAATATAAACATTACTATACCATTTTAGTAGCCAAGTATATCACCGAATATTTAATCACCTGGAAAACTGGCCATAAATCAAATCACCTCACATAAAACCATTAACGCTATATCTTCATTATTGTGGATGAACGCGACAATTTTCTATTCCACCAACAAAATAGATAACGCCGACGCGCGAGGGCAATAAAACTATAATAAAAATGAACACAATGGAAAATTGGGGTTAATGAAATCAACTGAAAGGGGTTAACAAGAGGGCATAGAAAATAAAACATATTCGAGACACCTGGTGATTGATATTTAATTGACTCAAAAACATAACATTATCATTTCCGGTTTGTCAATAATAATAAAATTGGTGTATATAGATTTTATTTTCTTAACCCAATGAAGGGTATAGCACTGTGTTTATATTATTTGTAGTTACTCTACATAAACATTACCATCACCATGTTAAAACATTTGAGGAAAATCGTTTTTCTACCTTCATTCAGCAACAAAAAAAAAAAGTTATAAAATTCCATGCATCTGTTCTGATTCACATGCATACCGCGTATATAAAATATGCGTAAATCAACCACAAATATTTTGATAAGAATTTTACAGTGTAAACCCCCTCGTTCGTCTCGCAACCCCTACAAAGAATTTTAATATGTTTAAGATAATTATCAGCAATTAGTTGTCCATTCAAACAGAGCAAAACATAAAAACAAAATATCGATCGGTTCTCGATTATGTATGTCCGCATGTAAATAAAACATTTACTCAAACCCCTATATATACATGCCCGATAATCTCGAGCATATTTCAAAAATTCGATAAAGGGATCATGTGCTTGATAACATAATCATTGAATTTTGGGTGGAGGGCTGACAACGTTACTATGATATGCTGATTTCGTTTTTCGATAAAATTATCCGCAATTGAGGAGAAATATTCAATTTATACAAATCTTGTAGCTGAAAGTGGAATGGATATTGGGAACAAGTGTTTTAGTTCTCATTATTGAGTGCTTGGTGTTAATTGAAAATGTTTTTCACTTAATGTTTGTTTGTTGCTTTTATTGTAGGATGGGAATGGTGGTACTTAACGATTTTTTAATGACGAATGCTTTGTCTCTTACAATACCTCTATCGATACAGCAATATCGGTTTCAATTTATTTTGGGTTCAATATAATTGTTAATACAAAATATTTCCAATGTACGTAGTTGATGGCCCATTACTGCAGTTGTTACCGAATAGCTTGAATACTTTGAAAGGGATCTATAAGAATAAGCGGTTTGTACATGTCATTGCTGGCCCGTTCCGAATCAACATTCTGGCGCTATCGAATTCGATCCCTATAACTTGTTCTTCGTATTGTTATATAGACAACACGAAGAAGACATGTCGTTTTCTATTCCATTTTAAGAATGAGATCCTCATTTCTCGTGGTTGAATAAAACTCGGTAACTGTCGTATTCGTCGCGTTTGGGGTCATACACCAAGTGCATGGTTCTTCTCTCGGATGTCATTAACCATCTCTCATACTCATCCGTCAGGGTCCAATTCCCACACCCATACATGACAATTGATCCGATCAACACCGCAATTTCAGTTCGTCGGCATTTGCAAGGTATTTTGACTTTAGCATTTGCCAAAGCACGATTAGCGACAAGACGCGCTTTAATATACCCTCCTACAACTTCATTTTAAGTGACAAGGGACCCGAGGTCTCAGAAACTTGTCATTCCTTCAAATATCCCCCACCAGGAGAGTGATTCACTATAGTATTGTGTAAGGCAGTAATTTGTATGCTATGCAAAGGAGAGCTACGCCACGATAGTTTTCGCATTTTGGGCGATCTCCTCTTTTAAGGGTAAGGTACAACGCGGCCGCTTTCCATTCATCAGGAATATTACTTTGCTTTGCCGTACTAATCGAATGAGGAAGAAAAGATAGCTCCACAAAGTATCCCCTCTGAATATCAAGACCTCGGAATTAATGAAATCAATCCCAAGTGAACGATTTATTTTAGTCTCTGCATGGCCGGTGTGAGTACTTCGTAGGATGAGTCCTCTAATTGTTCTAATGTCTGATGGTTGCCTGACGTCAGTGGACACATGAATTCAAATTATTGACAGGGTGGCTTTCAAAGAAATCCTTCACCCAGATTGCCGAGGTCATCTTCACTGATAAAGCAACGTATAACCTTGAGACACATGACGTCACTTTTTGGCCATCGAGTTTCTTGGAGGGCAACGACAATTCTATATCACGATTCCGTAAACGTGAGTGGAGGTCTTAATTAATTTTTTTTTGGTATCTACTTATTTTACAGTGTCGATTTGTTTAACAAAAGTTTTTTAAGGATGCGGGGATTTTAAGGAAACTGCCCAGCAATCTTACTTTCGATTAGTCGCCTCCTACGACGAGCAAAAGACACTGTGGTGGTATTCTAAGACTATCATGCTCATGTAAAATACCTTATGAGACATTACGGGTGTCTTCTGACCACAATATCTACCATCACGGCCTGATTTCGATGAAGTGAGTGTCTACTAAGTAAAGTATTAAATTGGAAGTGATTGAACTATACCAACACAGTGATCACCATGCTTTGTGGAATGGCTATTTTGAAAGTTTTTGGGAAAAAGAGAATTTAATGGGTGAAAGTTTATATCGTGCCCAGAAATATTGGAAAATAATGTCACTTCTTTATTTCCACAACAAACCGATTATATGAGCATCATCGAACCAGGGGGCAAGGAACAAATAATTCTGCCAGTGTCAATGGAGGATGTACTAAGAGCATGTAGAAAAATAGCAAACAACAAAGATTCGGGCCCTGATAAAATTCCCAATGTGGCCTTGACAACAACGTTCCTTGCATATTCGGAATTGTTTGTTAGCTTGTGAATACTTGCCTGGAGAAAGGATTATTCCTTAAACTGTGGAAAGTCCAAAAGTTAATATTCGTGCCAAAAGCAACGAAGGCATTAGATAATCCATTGTCTTGTCTCTCAACCTGCATAATGTGGTGGCAAAACATAGAAATGAGGTGTAAGAGATATGTACCTGGAACGTTAGTGTCATTTAGAATTCCATTTATAGTTTCGCTGTTAGCGGAACATAAAACGTGAATATAGGAGGTGTCCGCCTTTAGTAATTGAATTACATCTATTCTGATGTGTGGCGCATTGATTTGGACCAGTGCTATAGTATAGAGACAAGCAGCATCTCCTTATAGGTTAATTATCCTCTGAGTGGTTTGTTAAGGCCGGGTGTTTTAATCCGAAAATGTCGCGAGTCGACTTATAAGTTTAGGAGACTCTAACTAATTATTTCATCCACGGTTAAGTAAGCAAGTAGAAAAATCGTATTATGAACCGTGCCGAGACTAAATCATTGACAACATCGTATCAGTAATTACAAATTGTAAGAGCTTGAGCTGAGCCAGCATCGTGTACTTAACGGTAGTTCCAGGAGGCTATAAAAGTAATTGGAGTTAGGGTTTACATAACTTGTTTACTACATTTATTCTGGTTATTTTCTAAATATGTCAGAATTCTGAGACTCTATATTCTTAAATAATATTATGGCTTCTTCGTGTTCATTGATTCTCTGTTGTACAAATTCTTTAACCATCAGTTTCATCTCCTTCGTTTCGCTCGAAATCATCACATTGCTTTTTTGCAAAAATATACTTCTTCATGCGCTATTTCCATTTTACCAAAACTACCACCGGCTCCACGAATAGAACCACCACGAAAGTTAAGTCGGTAAAAATCCTAAACTCTGGCATCAATAATTTAAACACTGGCCAGTGGATACTCAGCTTACGATTTTGAGCCAAATAGGGGACGTTATGCATCTTTTATAAGTCCTTTTACATCCTTTTTCCATTGGGATTTGGACCTAACACCTCTTGATCCAAGCACTTCAGCGTTAATAACTCCGCAATTTTTCGTTGACACTGTATACTTACCTGCTTGAGATGTTAAATCTGAAACTGAAAACGTTGACGTCGGCAATTTGAGTGCTGATTTTATAATGGGGCCCAACGCAAAATAGTCTTAATATCGGTCGGATTCAAGGATTAAATGAAAGTTTTCGCACTACTCCGTGACCACAGGAAAATATATCTTACTTTTTAACTGGAAAGATCTCACAAATTATTATGAAAAAATAAACCGCCGGCACCGGGCATCGTGTTAGCAGTAGCATTGTGAAAACCAATCACCAACAATTGATTGGTGTGAACTTTAAGTGTCATCACTTTAAATGCAAAAACTATGCGATCTGTGGGTAAAATTAGGAGGAGTTAAAATTAGTAGACGAACTTTCAATAAACCTGTCTTAAGCGAATTCTATAAACAATTTTATAAACTTGATTAGAAACTCACCAATTCAACCAAAATTACTTGTGCACTTAGTCATTGCTTATAATTGCAATAGATGACACTACGTATAACAGAGTGTAAATTTAACGAAAAAACATATTTCGTTCAATTTTTTTTTTCAACAAATCAACAGCTGGCACATCTAGACACTTTTGACAGTCCACATTATTGTTTTGACAACAAGGTATTTTTTTATTTTTTGCCATAGACGTATAAGAGATATAGACCGGTTTCAAATATTTTTTCCATAGTAAATCTTCTATTTCACGTGTGATCGGTTGGAGAGGGACGGATATCTAAAAAATTGTATGTCTTATTCAACAATTTGAAAAATAAACAAAAAAAAATTTTTTTTTTTCGCCAATTCAAAACAAAGCTTGGCTTGGATTTGTTCTTTTTTTAGAAAAAACAGTGATAAAATTAATTAAAACTTATTAAAATTAATAAATTTGTGTTAAAAAATCATAAACTCTATACTATCGTGTATCAAAATTAAAAAAAAACTTGAAAAAATGAAGTGTTTGGTGAAAAACTGTCGGAATTCTAAACTCAATAAAGTAGAAGGAATTTCGTTTCATAAGTAAGTTAGTTACTAAATTAGATTAAATATAATGTATGTTGTGATTGTAATCTAGTGATTAGTGAATGACAAAATTAAGTTTTAATTCAAAAATATTAAAAATTTTAAAAAATAATAATGTAATTTTTGTGGTCCCTAAAATCGTAATATACTGTACACTTTCATTTTTTGTTTACAGTCCCTTCTTTTGAATGTAGTGTACTGTTCCAGGACCGAATTGTATAATTAGTTCGGAAAAACGCCGTTAAATTACCCACTAATTTTATGATTTTCAAAATATAATACATACGGAGTTTTGTCATATAAAATCATATAAAATTAATATAAAATGCATGATGTGTTTATGTCCTGAATGGACAGGGTCATGAAGCTCATTAGCATTTCGTTTATATGTTGAGCTTTTGTCTATGGAAATGAGTACTGTTCATTTTTTTGTAAATTTGTAGCTATAATGTAAATAATATTTCTTTCTTTTTAGGTTACCAAAATGTAATAAAACGAAAGAACTGTGGTTAAACATGTTAAGTCTTGACCAACCAGGACCTTTAAGTAGCTATAGTATAGTTTGCTCGGAACTAGAGTTATAGTTTGCTCGGAACTAGAAAGCTTAACATTCTTTAAAAAGATATGTTATAATGTTCATCATAATCTTCTTGATGAAAATATTTTTACCGACAATTTAGAATTTCAATATAGCCATTCTCAAGAACATTTACATTTATTATCTCAGTCCATTATAGAAAAATATTACGATATTCGGTTAAATTTCTTTTGCAACGAAAAATCTGCAAAGCTATCAAAAAGGAACAAATTTGTCTCATTACTCCATTTCCATGGCATGTAGGCTAAAATCTCAAATTCCCCTATTTTTCTAGTTTCAATCTAAGTGGATTAGACCTACTGGGGATACCACACTAAAAAAAATGCGCTAAGTACCTTTCCTCTTGGGAAGTGTGGAAATGAGTACACTCAAGTAAACTATAGTCCTAAAAAGAAACCTTAAAACTTTTTTTAATACTAAAAGACATATATCTACTAAAATGTCTAATTGCCATACCATCACAAAAAAAAAAATTAATAAATTTATTTTTTATTTAGCAACCAACTTCATTATAATCAAATAGTAAATTTCTAATTGCGGCCCTGGTCTTATTATAGTCTTTCTCTTTTACTCTTGAAAATTTCCTCACTTGACGTTTGCTTGATTCTTGTCTAAATCTATTATACGTCTATGTTTTTTGCATAAAACTGACGTGTCTCTCCCATCGCAAACTCGCTTCTCTGCAACTCAAGCCAAAAAAAAATAAAAATTGGTAGCCACGAATTAAATTACACAATTATAAATTAAAAACAACAAAGTGTTTATCGTTAACTTAAGATAATGCTTTAATAAATAATCAAGTGTTACAATGTTGGATTGATATCGTTGAACTAAAATCGCGGACCAAGAATACTGCATATTAAAAAAAACTGTTTCATTTTAAGAATTTCGGGAGAGTTTGACTGTATTTTTGTTTGTGTGGCATTAAATTATTATTTTGTGTATTTATATTATATTGTATTATCATGACTGCTGAGACGAAGAAGTTTTTAATTTATGCTTCTGGAATTTTTTTCTGTTACTTTTACTTCGGGATTCTGCAAGAGAAAATAACACGAGGCCATTATGGTGACCATGTGAATGATGATGGAACGGTTGGTGATCGATTTACATTTACACTTGCCCTAGTAGGTGTACAATGTGTTTGCAATTGGCTGTTTTCCAAGGGTAAGTGTAACATATGGACGGCGATCTTCTAAGTTTGAGGCTAATTCCTTATATTTTAGGTATGTTGCTGAGTCAACCGCAAGGTGAAGACACCACACATCAAGGTTACTATGCAAGTAGTTCATTAACCTATTTACTGGCAATGCTTAGTTCAAATATGGCACTGCGCTGGGTTCCATATCCGTTCCAAGTGGTTGGTAAATCGGCCAAACCAATTCCAGTAATGATTTTAGGCGTTTTAATTGGACGCAAGTCGTATACAATACAACGATACATTTGTGTACTTATTATCGTGATCGGTGTGGTGTTGTTCATGTTCAAAGATAGTAAAATATCGACACCAGCCGATGATCGTGTCGGATTGGGCGAAATTTTATTATTCCTCAGCCTAACAATGGATGGACTAACTGGTGCGATACAGGAACGTATGCGATCGTCGGCACAACCTAGTGGACAACAAATGATGGTTGCCATGAATGGATGGAGCTCAGTAATGCTAGTGCCTGCACTAGTATTATCTGGAGAGGGAAAAGAATTTATCGAGTTTGCCATAAAATATCCAAATATGTTGACGCATTTATCTCTATTAGCTTTAACTGGTGCTCTCGGACAACTATTCATCTTCCTTATGGTGTCGGCACATGGGCCACTAGCATGTTCCGTTGTAACGACCACTCGTAAATTCTTTACAGTTTTCTTTTCGGTATTTTTCTTTGGAAATACTCTAATTACACGACAATGGATTGGGGCAACACTAGTATTTGTTGGATTATTCGCTGACATGCTGTACGGAAAGAAAAAAGCAGATAGCCGTAAAAATAGTAAAGGAATTGTTAAAGAAAATCATAAAGACAAGGAACTCCTGATTAATAGTAAATTAGAAAAATAATTTTATATCCAATTGATTTGGATACATTTGAGAGCAGGCACCAAGTGTAAATGTAATGTATTATAAAATAAAAAATATTTTTTGTAATATTGAAAATTATATTTTATACGTGAAACATCCTCGATTGGCATTTAGGTATTTGCTAAGTCAACATTAAGGGGTATTTGTCGTCAAAATGGTAAGACCGCATTCATACGTATTCCAATTTTCCATAATGCGATGTGACAAATCAATCATCAAAGTGTACATCGCGTGAAGGCGGTTCATTTAGTTGGGTTTTACGCACTAATCATGACAGATAACATAATTGAATCACATTTCTGTTTTTTACATAAAACTATTAATAATATGTAGTAATAATCGTGTATTTTATTTAGTTTTAAAGTATAGTTATTATTAATAGTTAGATTTATCTATTTTTAGTGATTCGGTATAATATAAATGGTTTTTATAAAGTTGAAAACATTTGATCAAATCGATGTTACAGTTGAACGAACAATTATTCGAAAATCGAAAACGATCATGCATATTTTAGATGATCTTATATTGATGCAGTATCCAGATGCTAGTGCTCAAGATTTAGTCGCTTTACGTTTGACCTATGAAAATCCTGAACCAATACAATTGGAATCTATCAACAAAGATACATTTGATAATGTATTGATATGGTGCCAAAATCATAAGGATGAATCGGAACATCTTGACGATGACGAGTTGAAAAATCACGAGAAAATAATGGTTGTACCAGAAAAGGATCAGGAATTGTTTAAATCGTTGAAAAATCGTGAACTGCTGGATTTACTGAAAGCCGCAAACTTTTTAGATATAGCCAAATTAAAATTGAACATTGCAATAACACTTCGAGATAAGATTAGGGGTGAAGGACCAGAAGAAATTCGACGTATATTTTCTGCAGTGTAGTTTTATTGTATACTTTTCTATTTAATTAGGTTACCATAAATCTGTATATTATTTGTAAAAAAATTATCTTTTAAAACCAATATTTTTGACATTTTCTTTAACATATACTACGTAAGTATTGCGAGTCGAGTCGTCATTTCAGTTTCATGCCGCTTTCAAGCCGCTTTCACAGAAAAATTCTGTAGAATTCTTCAGTAATATTTCTTCGGCAAAACATGACGGAATTAAATATTGTTTATCTTTTTTAGTAATTTTTTAGTAATAAATAATAAAATTCAATTTTAAGTTGGTATACACTTTCGAAATTTACTAAAAAAGATAAACAATATTTAATTCCGTCATGTTTTGCCGAAGAAATATTACTGAAGAATTCTGCAGAATTTTTCTGTGAAAGCGGCTTCATGAAAAAATTCTGCAGAATTTTTTCAGTAATATTTCTTCGGCAAAACATGACAGAATTAAATATTGTTTATCTTTTTTAGTAAATTCCGAAAGTGTATACCAACTTAAAATTGAATTTTATTATTTATTACTAAAAAAGATAAACAATATTTAATTCCGTCATGTTTTGCCGAAGAAATATTACTGAAGCATTCTAAAGAATTTTTCTATGAAAGCGGCTTCATGGAAACGCATACCACCATATTGAATCGCAAACTCTACCTGGGAAACAGTTTTAGATATTAATCAACTATATTAGTCAACTTTAGATCATTTTAATCATAATAAATTTTATATATAGCGCTTTTGCTTTCGATTTTCTTAATATGCACATATTTTTGTTATGGTTTTTCGACTCGAACTCTTATATATATAGTGCTTTTTGTTTTAGAGTTGAGATTACTCCATTCTACCATCCCTCGTAACAAAAAATTGAGATCACAATTTGTGAAAAGTTATTAAAAAAAATATTGTATGGATTAAAACAAAAAAAAACGCTAATGTAATACGTAAAGCGAACGTGCTCTTATAACTTCAACTTAACAAACGTACGCATAGTCTTGTCCGATATAAACAAAAACAAAAAATCCATGCAATTATCCGTGATTTTAGACAAATACGAAACGTCAATATTATTTTTCTATCTTTTTCTCTATTTTCTTTTTCAGTCTCATCCATCTCACACTCTCACAGCAAGAAGAGAAGAAAACAATTTACAAAATTAAAAAAGATTTGTGTTGTGTAAAGAAAGTCTGTTTCGTCGTCGTCTCGCTTTGGAATAAATAAAATAAAATAATAAAAATAGTTTTAAAGTGAAAAATTTATTTAAATCAATAGTTAATAGATCCCTTTAACTAATTACATAGAATTTAGAAACTAAAACGGTATCTGATTAATTCCGCTAAGTTAAAACGAAAAAAAAAACATGAAATGTCGGGTTTGTGTGGGTATTGAACGCGAATTTTCTACACATATTCACACTAAAATCTCACCAATACTAATGTAAAACGCGGTCCATTTCCGAAAAAAAACTCGTACAAAATTGGTTTTTCCTTTTTCGTTGTTTTTATTTTTTATCAATGCACAAATTTTGTTGGTATTTATTTTTCTGTGTATTTTATTAACGCCAATTAATTATGAACCAAAATTTAATTTTGTCTTTACTAAAAGTATGTGTTCCGTTAATTAATAAAAAATAAATAAAATTTCAAGTGTTCGTATATGTGTGTTGTTCTGTTATGTGAATTATGAATTAAACAAAAAAAAAAAAAAATATTGATTGAAAAAAATAAAGAGAAACCAAATTTCATTCATTCATTGGATGAATTTTGATTTTCATTAATAAAAATATATTATTAAAAAAATTTTTGGTTTTCGTGTTGATGTGTGAAAATTGCTAAGAATATTTAAGAAATTTGTGTAAAATTAAAAAAAAAATACAGAACATAAAATCTGTTAAGTGGTAAATAAAATATTATGGCCGATTTGATAAGAAATATGGTGGGTGGTGGTGGTGTCCAACGAGATAAATTGGGCTCACCATCAACCGGATCGGAAGATGGTGATCGTGGTGTTGGCATTGGCGGTAGTGGTATAGCCGATTTAGGCGATTTAGTTCAAGAATTGGATCCAGATGATTTTGATGGACCAGCAACATTAAATGGTTTGTGAACGTTTCTTTTTCTTTATTAACATTGTTTTCTCTTTGTACATGTACCACAGACATGATAGTGCTGTTGAGGGAATAAGATAATCAAAGAGTTATTGAAATCGATATTTATTGTGACATAAATTAAGTGACGACTTTCGTGTTTTTTGTGTATGGTATTTGCAAATGGAGTTCGACATGCATGAATAATTTACTAATTTATATTCCAAAGATTTTAACAGGATTGGTTAGGCTGACCTAATGTAATACTTTCGAGTCTATCCGGTCCAACAATATTCACTAACAATTTTTCATTCTTTCAGTATATATTTTAGCTATCTGGCTTTTTGGTACTACTGACTACGAGTGTCTTGCTTGTCTAGTATGCCGTTAGAATAGGAAATATGTCACAATCCTCCTTAAACTACGAATATTTCTTTGTCCTTCACATGTCCACTAAGTTTACCGACAGCTACACAATGCTTCCTTCATACGCTTGAAGAAACTTTTAATTATTATTTACATACCAGGTGTTGTAAACTTGTTGTTTCTGAACTCTGCAATCTGTTCTGGGGCCAAAGATTGTAAATTTTAGCACACAATTGTGACTTCATCACTGACATTTTTCATTAACGCACACGGCACATATTGATGTTTTTATTACCAGATATCACAAAGCAAGCCAAAGGTCTATTCATAATTAGAGCCCTATACGCTTGCTGTAAATCCAGGAACACCTGATGTATACAATTATTTTGAACAATGACTGACCGATTTAGACGAAACCCTCTTTAGTATTCATCTATACAATTAACTCGGCCATCTGAGTTATTTTCTCCAATAGTATGTAAGAAATTAATTTGATAGTCGTGCCATCTCGTTTCTTGAATATAAATCATATCATGGCCTTTTTCCAATCATCAGACATAATTCCGCTTTATATACTCAAATAAGGCCGAAAAGATGGTTTTACAAAGTATCCTAGCCAAATATTTAGAGCCTATGATTTTCCTCTTAAAATCGGCACACTATGCAAATTTTCAAGTTTGAAACACTTTTTGGTCGTCGTGAAGCACCTTCTCGGCTGGCAATAGTGAAACTGGTAGAAAAATTTGAGCTGTTGGGACAAGATAGTGATGTGAAGAATCGAAACCATGTGCGTCGCTCAAGAACAATTGAGAATATTGCTGCTGAAGCTCGTAGTGTTGAAGAAAACCCAGGTTTATCGATTCCTCGTCGATCTTTGGAATCAGACATTCCACAAACGACATTATACCGTATTTTGCATAAAGACTTAGGTTTGAAGGCTTTTAAAGATCAGTTAACACAAGAACACAAGCGGTCGATTACCATAAACGTCGTCGCTGATTGGGTCCTACAAATGCATCAAAATGATCCGGATTTTCATCGAAAAATCAGCTTCAGTGATGTGGCCCATTTTCACCTCGGAGGCTACGTTAAAAAGCAGAATTGTCGCTCAACGTGTCACTGTTTGGTGCGGTTTTTCGGCTGGCGGTGTGATTGGACCTTACGTTTTCGAAAATGAGGCTGGTGCAACTGTTACGGTGAATGAATTGTGCTACCGAGCTATGATTATGTACTACTGAGCTATGATTTTTTATGGCCGGAATTAGAAGATATTGATATGGACGACGTTTATTTTCAGCAAGACGGGACGCTACGTGCCACACAAGCAACGAAACAATCGCAATTTTGCAAGAAAAGTTTCCTGACCGTGTTATTTCTCGAAGAGGTGATCACAATTGGCCACCGAGATCTTGTGATTTAACATCTTTAGACTTTTTTCTTTGGGACCACGTGAAAGATAATGTCTATGCCAATGCTCCACTATCGATTCAAGAACTTAAAGATGAAATTCTTGAAGCTATCGAGAACATACAGCCTCAAATGTGCGAATTGGTCATGGAACATTTCATGAAAAGGATATGCTGCTGCAAGCGTAGCCGTGACGGCCATTTCGCTAATATCGTTTTCAAATGTTAATGGTATACCTTCCTCTTTACAATGAAATAAACATTCATTGATTTCTCTTAAAAAATACTTGTTTTTTTTTTTTTTAAATATCAAAATGAAACCTCTAATTGGAAAACCCGTTATGTTTGTATTTGAATAAAAATAATTTCTGCTAACCTGCTTTTCCAATTCCAAAATCTGCCAGCCTTTACTCTGAAACTCTAGGTGCTCCTAAACATTAAACTCTTATATAAGGTTTTTGGTATATGCCTTAAATTGCTTAGAAATACGTCCCAAATTTTAACAGAGGCCTAAGAGTTAAACTTACTAATTCCAAAAGAAAATTGCATGTTTTGCGTTGAATACTGACACACATAATAATCAAATCACGCCACTGCTTCCCCTGTTCCTACCAGCTCCTAAATACTTGATTAGCTTTAATTATCGTTCTAATCGCCGAAAAAATTAATAAAAATTCGTTTCATCCAACCAGACAATTAGCTTTCACTGGTGAATTCACTAACTAACTAAAGAGGTTTGATCGTTTTTAATGTTAATCCAAGTTATAGCTAAGTTTTGCCTAACATTTCTTCCAGATTTCACGCAGTTAACTTCAGATTTTTTACGAAATTCTTAAATTTTCTGGCACATGCTACAATTTCTTCCCTGACTTGGTCGTTGTGCTTTTTGTAAGTTTTTCAATTGACATTTTTTCCGGCCATTTAAAATACATCTGCATATTGGGCAGAGTTCATCTGACGAAAATATAATTTGTGCTTCACATTTTTGCATCAAATGTCGGAATGGCACCAGTCGTATAACTGCCCTTCTATTCTTACAACAATTTAGATTAAATAGTTTAACTACGATTCTCCTCGTTCCTTCCATTGTTTTGACTTTTCCTTTATCTTAGGTGTGAAGGGATGAATGGTTATGAATTGACGCAAAAACACAGCTTTATTGCTGTAAAATTTCGCCAAACACTCGAAACATCCTCACGACGCTGTTTTGTTCCAATGTCATCACGCCACCTAACTTGCGCATAGTTCGCATACTTATATCTCGTTTAAACTCTGCTATCCAATATTTAACTAGGTTAAATAAAGGAGCGCACTCCCTCAGAGTAAAATCCAGCTCCGCTTTGATATTGACTGGACTAAGGCTTTTAAAATGAAGGTATTGTATCACAATGCGTTGACCATTTTTTGTTCCATGTTTTCACTAAAAGCGTTCTCTATTGGTGGCTGCCAAACAAATACTAAACTCTATATTTTGTATTCATATAAGTATGTTTTGTATTCATATAAGTATGTTGTATTCATATAAGTACGCAAGTTAGGTGGCGTGATGACGATAGAATTTTTTGTGGCAAACTTAAGTAATGAAGAGCATAAAGAACATCTCAAACAACTATTTGGGCGTCTAGTCCAAATCCATTACCAATTATGGACCATTATCACCAATTCCATAACAATAATAAACATTCAGTAATTCGTCGGGGTGGTTAATTATTACATATAAACTTTCCAAGGCTAGCGACATCGATAACACCAATTTACGCTCTTTTGGTAACATTCTTTAAAGATTAAAAACAAAAACTGTTCTTTTTGGCCTGTTTTTTGCAGTCATTGGACTGGCGAATGAGTCATTCATCATAATTAAAAGAACGCCTGTCAACTCCAAGTGTGCTTTCATCTAAAATAAATTCTAGATAGTTTATATCCCGAAAAACTACTCATGCTTTTAGTTATAAATTATCGGCCGGTGAAATAACTGAATTGGAACGCTTAAAAATATTCTCAACAAAAAAAAATCCATCGAGTTTACATTACGGCGCGTACTGTCAATCTTAAGTAATAATAAAAATTCAGTGCTCAAATGTAAACAACGCGCATCGCGATGATTAATTTAAAAGCAACAATTTCTATTTTAAATTAAATTAATCAAATTACTCTAAAGTGTTTTTAATTATATTCCTTGAAATTGTTAAAATAACAAAAACAGAAATTTAATTTATTTTCTTGTGTTTTTTTTCTTTCTTAAAGACAAAATAATTAAGAATTTAGTTAGATAGATTTACACACATATTATGTTTTAATATTTTCTAAAAAGCAGATGGTGTGAATTTTTTTATTTTTTATAAATCGTACTCGACTTAATTCTTACATATATTTTCTTTCGGTTTGTTTAATTTATTCACAAACATTTTTTTTTATTATTCACAGACTTAAAAACAAACAAACCATCCATCCATATAAAACTAGCTACTACTATAGTAAAATCTATATAGTCAAACAATACAAAAACTATTATTGTGCTAAGTATATCGTCGTATAGGTCATACTTATTGAACAATAAAAAATATAAAATTATAATAGTTTGTAACTGTTATTGACACTTAGGCATTGTTATCTATTTAAGTAAAAATGTTGTTTTCTTTTTATTTTTAAGTTTTAGGAAGCAAATTTCTTATATTATTTCTTATAAACATTGATTTCCGCTTCGTATAGTTATTATTTTATACGACTAATATGTGCGATTCGTCGCATTGCTAACAACATTAGTGCGTGTTACTTTGTTAGTCACACATGAAATTATAATTTCTTGGTGTTTCCGGATTAACTTATAAACTCTTAAAATGCTTATTTTATCAGGTGCTTTGTTATTTGTTGAATACTCGTCACGTTCGACTGAATGTAGTTTTTTTCCACCCCACCTCTCCATTAAAAGCATGGTGGTCGTCGGTACTTAAATCGATAAGTTGTTGCTCTGCGATGTTTATCCTTTGGGAAAGATGAGCTCTCAACAAAAATCGAACTAGTTTTAATAATATGAGTCAAACATTACAAATTTCATAAAATACTTCATCAATAATTTGCATTGATTAACACTTAGAGGCTCAGATCTTTCACCAAAATACGAGATAGGCTTTAAGGCATGCTATAATAGCTGTTGTAAATTTACAATTAATATGAACCTAGTTCAGCTTATTAAATATTACTTTTACGAATATCACATAAGCGTGCCTATTATTGCTTATATATATATTTTTCACAATTCGTTCTTCATAAAATATATTTGCCATTTTTTGAATTTTAGAAACGCATGTCGAAAATTACTATATACGCAGTAGAACTGTTTGTGCATAATATGTTTGAGCACACCAGTATATATAATACTCTCTCGAGCAACTAAATTATATATAATATATATAATACTCTCTCGAGCAACTAAATTGACTCAAACCTTTAGCGCTGATTTAGAAAGGCGAATTTTTATAATGAATTTTGAATGAAAACGCAACCAAAATTGATGATTATGAAAAAATATTAGGAATATTTAAATTTAAAATACAACAAAAAATTTAAAAAAACAAAAAAACAATTTTAATGGATAATACTTAGTATTGCTCCCCCTTGGGTCTACAACGGTTCGCATGCGGTTACCATTGACCTTATGATAATTTTGCCAACGACTTAAAGGATCGCACCCCACCCCTTATCCAACGAAATTTTGAGGTCATTTATGTTAGATGATTATATGATATCTGGCTCGGACCCTACGTTTAAGTATGTCCCATAAACCAAACCTTCAGACGTAGATCTATCGTAATTCGAGACCAGGATGAAAACCTTCGTGTTACCATCGATGCAGTGCTCGACACTTGGAAGGAGGATTTTTCTGAACATGAAAGCTGTCAAATACAAACTGCGGAGATGTGCATAAAGGAGCCATACTACGAGGAATTTACACAGGTCATGCAGAGACTAAAAAGAAACCGTTTTCTTGGGGCTGATTGCATTAATTCCAAGCTCTTGATATTTGGAGGGGATACTTTGTGGAATTAACTTTTCGACCTCATTCAATTAGTATGGTAAAGCGAAGTTATGATCAAAAATATATGATACAAAATATATAATCACTGGCTTTAGAGACCAAGGAGCAATGAAATTTAAGTAGACGTTACCACACATTTGAAGTAATGAAAGGACCCTGACGAATGAGTATGATAGATGGTTAATGATATTCGATAATTTAATGATATATGATAATTGAATAAAAATTTCTGATCTCGTTCATATCGAGTACGCTAACTCGGTCACGTTCTGAGCCGATCCTAAACGGATGATTCAGTGATCTCTGAAAGGAGAGCCGTCATTTGGCAGGCACAGAGGACGAAGATTCCATCGAGGAGTCGGCGACGAAGACTCCTCGATGTAAAGAACGGCGTGTCTGCTTTAGGTTGTCTAGAAAAATATTAGGAACAAGCTCGGTGCGAATCCGATGGGGCCAGAATGTCTGTACGGGCCAGCAATGGTTTGTAAAAACCGTTTGATTATTATTATTATTAACCGTAAATTTGCTTTACATCTGTCACATGCAATTTATCTGCTTTAAAATACTTAGTAAAGGCCATTTAGATCTATATTCTATAATATTAAATTATTTTCATTGGCATAAACGACCTCTACTTTAGATTATACGAGTAGCAATAATTTATGGGTTATAATGCCATATATTTAATATCTAAAAATTGTAGATGCTTAAACCAAGTGAGATTAAGAGAGCATAAGAAAACCATTGATTTTAAATGTATGTTGGCACATGTTCTAATTTATTGGTTAAGACCAAACTTAATATCTTATAGTATGCTGTACATATATTTTTTGGTCCCCATAAAGCCGATAAATCTAATTAAGATAGTACGATTTGATATACCAGTCTGCGATTTATGAAAGCCTAAATCTTATTTTCCGGAACTTTTTTACGAGATTTGAATTTTGGTGATACTCAGTTTGGTCGGTTTTTGTGAACACATTGAACGCAATTGGTAGTATTGCTAGAATTAGACCTTTAGGATGGTAGTAAAATTACTGCTTCGTACACATTGAGGATTTGCGCTAAAGCGCCAGTAGAATTTCAACCAATTTGTTACAACACAACCAAACCAAATCAAAAGCTTTCTGAAATATGTAGTTTTATAATTTATGTTTAACGTATGCAATACTATAACACTGTTATAGTATTGATGGTCTATGATTTGAGGTTACACATATTTTACACTTTATTTCAATCGTTAGATATATTACCCCCACAACAAAAAACAATTTTAAAACTAAAATCATAAACCCGTAAAATTAAATATAATTTTTTTCCATTCCGAACCGAACATAAGATTAAGTAATTTAATTTTTTAATTTTTTGTGTAAGAAAATTTAAAATTTATTTTGGTTTAGGATCATATTTTTTGAACATTTTATGTAAACGGATTATATTACAGTTTTTTTTAACATAAAATTGAAATTGATATTGATTGCTTATATGCTGCTGTTTTCAACTCTTTTAACTCTATGCTTAAATAAGTACATATTATACTTAGTTTGTGTTTCTGGATGTGTGTGAGTAGAGAGAAAATTGTATAATTTCATTTTTATTTCGAAAGTCGTATGATAGGTATCTGGGGTCGGCAAAATATCGTCCTGTTTCTATTAAATCAATGCGATTTTTCGTAAGTGTCAATTTTCAAATAGTTGATTATAATTATTGGATAATTTTCAGTCAGTTCCATAGTCTATGAAAGAATTTTTGCAAATTATGATGTATGTACGACAAATACACAATATATGATAATTACTGGTTAGAGACATACTGATTATCTTAGAAAGTAGAAAACAATTGCTGATGACTATTATACTAAAGTGTTCCAAAAATGTAAAAACGTTATTGCATTAAAAATGTTATTTTCTTGTCATTTTCGTGGCTGGTACTTACTATACAACCCTATTATTACTATTAATTTTTTTGGTTTTTGAGATTTCATCTATGTATATAAGATCTATATATAATACATACTTAATATCTATCTATATCTATTTATATATATATATATATATATATATATATATATATATATATATATATATATATATATATATATATATATATATATATATGTATATATAAATATATATATATATATATATATATATATATATATATATATATATATATATATATATATATATATATATATGTATATATATATATATATATATATATATATATATATATATATATATATATATATATATATATATATATATATATATATATATATATATATATATATATGTATATAAAGATAAATTTCTTTACAGTCTGCAGTAGCAGCACGACGATTTAATTTTAATTTCATCTTTATGAGTACATATATTTTTTTAAATAATGATGTATATATACAGAAGAACCTAGTATTACGCGGTGCATAGTTAAAACTATAAATTTGATAGAATTGATGTGCCTCGACTTTAAACCTTCTAATTTTTTTATTTTAACTATAGGTACTTAGAAAATCTTAATTTAGCTTCTTCAGGTTTTAAGGACGCATTCAACGAGTTATGTTGGTTTTCTAAATTGATTTTATTGTGATGGTTATAATATGATGACATTATCTAATTTCCTGTAGATGAAAATCTTAAGTGTATATTTACAAGTAAATCATATTATTTTTTTAGTAAACAAGTATTGTATTTGGGGCCAATAAGTGTTTTTACTGTTAATGAACATAATTGCGGTTTTCACAAATCTGGGAGTTATTACAGTAAAATCCTTACTATATTGTTATCGAGCATAATATGTCTATTAAATCTGTCATAGTTAATTGGAGGATTAACTATTTTTTTTTAAATTTTTTATTCCATAATTTCTTAATTTCTCAGTGCATCTACTGTCGATAAATTATCACTTCTTACCTTTAAGCGAATTTTATTATGTTAATATAGAACAATTTTAACAGCACGCTTCAATGCTTTAGTCGAAGTTCTTATGCTGGTCATTGGAGCCACATTTTTAAATTCAAATTTTTCCTTCCAACATGTGGAGGAAGCGTTGTTTTTTATGCATGAGCAAAATCTTCAGAACATTGAAAAATGTCATATATGAGATAGTGTTTTAAAAATGTGTATATTAACTCACTGATAATTGCAATATTATGTAGCATTCTTCATCTATTTGAATCCAAGGTAAATAAGACAATTTGGTACCGCTGGAAAATACTGCTATTAAATATATTTATAGTACAACTAAAAGCGACTTCAGTGCTGTCTTCGTTCCTTCGTATGTACGTTCGTTCCTTCTTCAGTTTTTTTAATGGATAATGGGTGACGGAGAAACTGCAGAACTATTTTGCTTTCTTCTTTCGTTTTATATTTGTAATCGTAAGTGTTTTTTATTTTTCTGCTCATCTTTCACACCTGTCGATACGTCTCTGTCTCCCCATGTTCGTTCAGTAGAAAAGTTGAATATACACCATCTCAAAACTGCAGAAACAACAAAAACGTAATTTTTAACGAATACTATTGGTTAAAAAAAAACTACGGAACGAAGGAACAAAAACGACACTGAAGTCGCCTTGAGTATTACTTTAATTATGTCTTTAAAACTCGTTGTGTAATGTAACAACATTGTATGTATAAACAAAATTTAATTTAAAAATTTTTACATGTAAAACCAATGGTATAAACCCAACTACCAACCTGTTAATTCAATTAAAGTTTAATTTAATTTTTTGTGTATCTACATACATTAAATAGCAATTAATCTACATACTGTCGAGTATGTGATATGTGTCCATTTATGTCATATGGGTATATACATAAACATATACATATATATATATATATATATATATATATATATATATATATATATATATATATATATATATATATATATATATATATATATATATATATATATATATATATATATATATATATATAAAATAAACGACCTGCAGTCATACGAATTTATAAATTTGTCGCAAGGAGCATAAAAATATGGAAGAGCAAAATTACAAATTAAAATTAATTGATAGTATGTGGGAGTTGGTCAATCGAATTAAAAAAAAATTGTATACATTTTAAATCAATATATGTAGATATATCTTCGTACATATCATGTGAATATAAATTTAAGCATTTAGTGGTAGTTGGTATCACTTAATTGCTCTCATTACATTTAAAATTATTGCAAATTTATGTTTAATGCCATTTTATTGAAAATGATGGCACTACAATTATTAATGCAGTTTTTCTACAGTGTTTATAGCCATATTTTATAACATATTAAAAAATTTTAACACGCCAAACATATTTTACAACCTCTAACAATCTTAAATTTTATTAAAATTTAAGGAAAGTTCAAAACAATTTCGATTACAATTGGAATTTATTTTGTTTTTCTGATATTTAAATTAGTTGCAAAATAAGCTTTTCAATTTTTATATGTATTTTGGTAATATATGCATTAAACGGCTTATTATTCCCTCGCTTTAAATTGTTTTTATACTATATAGAATTCGAGCTTTAGATATGGTAATCACCAAACTCCTAACAATTGATTAAAATGAGTAAAAATAACGTAAGCGCAAGGAAATTTAGATAAAATGCGATTAAAAAAACAAAAAGTAGTTAATTTATTTAGAGGACTCCCAATAATTCATTTGGATTTATTCTTGAATCTTTAGTGTTTTAGGAAACCTACCAGATGTGATTAAATCTTACAAGTTAATTAAATATAAGTGATTTGTTAAGTTTTAATCTATGTTATTTCTTAATTTGAATAAGTAAGTTGCTAGGTCCTCTTAAAATTTCAGTGGGTAATGCGTTCGGATGTTGTTCTAACAAATCCAAACGTTTTTACGTGTTGTTTAAAACTTTTGCTGAATTCTGAACAAAGTGTGGATGCGTCTTCTCATTAAAATTGTCCTTAGTATTGTACTGATATTTTCAACATTTTAAGAAGTCTTGAATTCTGTAAATATTATAAACCAATTAATAAATACATTTGGAAATAACACATAGCTAATTAAATATTCTGTTTTAACTCTATTTAAATCCATTTTTTTAATTCACTTTTATTTTGATTGATATCAAATTTTATTGAATATAACAAACAAAAAATGACATCCATATATAGATTGCTATTTTAACGTATGCTTATTTCCAAAAATATATTTCAACAAAAAATGGGAATTCCGAAGATTAGCGGCTAATCCGAAAAACCCAACCGATTTCGTATTTTTTCGATTTAGCCGTCCAATCCCGGGGTGCTGAATTAAAATATTTAAAGTGGACGTCCCAATTTGTCCGTCAAAATGGTATTTTGTCTCTATTCATTTTGTATTTTGTCTTCTATTTTTTACTTTCTCTTTTTTGTTTGACAAATTTTTTTGTCTCGTACTTAAAGATTTTAAATAATAAATTATAATTATTATTTATATTTTAGCAGCGTTTTTGGATATAGCGCAGGCTTTCGATAAAGTATGGCATGAAGACCTTACATACAAAATTAAAATACAGGTATCGGCTAGGTTTTATAAAATCATTAAAAATTCTTTGCTCAATCGAATTTTTGGGAAAAACTCACCAATTTATACGAAACTCATGCAGGTGTTGTTCCACAAGGTAGTGTGTTAGGTCCAATATTATATTTGATCTATACTGCAGACTTACCAACATCAAATTACATAAAAGTTTCAACATTTGTGGATGATACAGCAATTCTAGCTACACATCAAAATCTAAAAATAGCTTCATGAAATCTGCAGGATCACTTAGATGAAATATAAAAATGGCTAGCTAAATTTCCGCCAGTTTATTTATCTCGATTAAAACTTCCCAAAATTCACAAATAATTTTTTAAATTTTTTACGATACAATTAATTTAGCGATGTATTTAAACTTAACATATAAATAACATATAATTATATAAATATATGTATAAATATACATACTTCAAAATGGATTTAAATCACTTACAAAGAAAATTAAAACATTTGTACTAATTAGTCAACGATCCACGAGGAATTTCACGACACTAGTAAAATCATAGATGCAATGCGATGAACCAAAATAACGGTAATTAACGTTCCTGATCTAAATGGTTTTCTATGTCTTACGCAGAGGAAATATCGATTTTTCTATTATTCGATTGTTCTTGAATTTTCGATGGCACACTATCTTTTGTGATTTATAATCCTAAATTTTAAACTGCACCCACCAGCAATAAATAGAATGATAGAATATACTTACAAATATCCAAATGTTTTAAACTGCAGTTAAGATTACTAAAATAAAAGATAAAATTAAATAAACAAAAATAAATTAAAAGGTTTAAAATTATCTTAGTTCAAGCAATTTACAATTTAAAAAAAAATTATGATAAAAATCTCTATCATTTCCATAACAAAAATAGATTGGGTTCTTAAATTATTCTCAAATTCGGTAGAACATCGATTTGACGATATCGTGCAGATGCATAGACCACAGACCTTTTTAAATATTATCACTTTATCCGGGTCACACTTTTAATCCTTTAGAATTTATTTATTATTTAAATCTTGGTAACATATACATTATACTCGTTCGGGATTATTTCTATGCGGGGGTATGATAAGTACCTGATACAAAACAATTTTAAACATAAAATATATTTTTAAGGAAAACCTAATAAATACACAAATTTTCGCTTGAGTTATCCATATAGAAAGCTTCTATGAATTAAAAATCACAAATTGTGAACCTGAACCTCCTTTTTGGTTAAATAAATCGGACACTCGCCTTTTTTAATGGGTTGAAAAAATCATATTATTAAGAAGAGCGTCAAATATTGGACTAAGTATTGGGTTTTCTGGTTGATGCCAGTATTACTTATCATACAATCCTCATATAATATATCAACAACACGGTGCTTTTGTTTTTTACCAGCACAAACTGCAGAACGATGTAAATGGTTATGTCTATTTGTTGTTCCTTTGCAACTTTTGTTTTCCTTTCGTATACCTACACGAACGACTTAACATAAAATAATTCGAATATTTTTGTCATAGTGTTCTATGTTCTTACACATAATAATATGTATATACGTAGCAGCAAAACTATGCTACACTACATATGGTTTTGTGTAACATAAAACATAAAAGTAAATAAAATTCATTTGAAACATAACATAATCTCTATTTCAAACATTTGCGTTTGTTAAAGTTATGTTAAAAACATGAAAACCAAACCAAACATAAAATAAAAAAAAAATTCTGCCAAAGAAATGAGGAATGACAAAAAAAATCCACAATCTTATGAATCATCGTTTTAAAATGTCATCCTTTTTTTTAAACATTCGTTCGTTTCTTCTGAAAGACTTTAACCAAATACTTAAAAAAAAAAATTCAGAATTTTTATTATTATTTTGACGGTTGTGTTGTTGTTGGCATTAGATACGAGTGAAATTATAATCATGCCGTTGGTATGTATGTAATGTATGTACATTGTGCTTCAATTTTATAGTTTTTGAAACATATTTGTTGAAAATGAATTTTCTTTGTACAATGATCCTTAATTTTATTATTCGTATTCAATACATAGATATATATTTAAGAAAATTTCAAACGTTTTCAGCAACCATTATAATGTCTGGAGTAACAATGAGCTCCAAAAATTATTGTTAAATGGTTAAGAAAAGTTTAACGTAAGCATAATTTAGACTCGGTAAAAGAGATTTTACAGTCAAACATCTTTTTTTTGCAAGAATTAAGTATTATAACGTTTGCTAAATAATTCGAGTTCATGAAAGCCAGGATAATCTCCAATGCTCGGAATTTAAACTTCTAATTTCCGAAATTAAAATACCAAAAATCAAAATCCTTAAATATATTAATAAGGCTTGACATAGACGATTAATTATTCTGACTGTGGACATCATATAATTGCATACACCCTAATCTTCATCTTAGGCCTGGAACAAAAAAATGTATGGACAAGAATTGAAAGTCTCATCGACAGGGTGTTCGTATATTTAGAATTTTAACAGTTTTTTTTAGAAATTGTTTTTTACGTAATTGTTTAGGATATTGAACTAAAGTTTCAAATATTAAATTAAATTAAAGTTGTTAAAGCATTTGAAAAAAAAAATATTTTGTTACAAGTTACAACTTAACTTTGTATTTTTAAGATTCTCGAAATTTGTAAATTATTTAGATTTATGTTAAACGTTTA
Source organism: Tipula confusa (assembly GCA_963556175.1). Taxonomy (NCBI): domain Eukaryota; kingdom Metazoa; phylum Arthropoda; class Insecta; order Diptera; family Tipulidae; genus Tipula; species Tipula confusa. The sequence continues at coordinate 198,647,279 of OY744476.1, read as the reverse complement.
TTAATATCTTCTCGCACACAAGTAGCATGGCTGACAAGAACTACCCATTGTCTTTCGTCTTTCTTTGTTCCATTTTTACAAAATAAATTAAATTTTTAAAACATCTTTAAAATTTTGATTTTTTGCTATTGAACTTTTAATTTAAAAAAACAAAAAAAATCTCTTCATAAAAATAAATATATAGATCTTTTCGACTATATTCAAGTTGATAAATTAATGGTACTTTTTTATGCTGTCCGTGTAATGTCGGACAGTGGTCGATTCATACTTTTGAAGTGTTGTGATGTAGTATTAACAAAATGTGATAGTGACACAAAGAATTATTATTTGATAAGTGATTTAAAGTATCTTAACTTAAAATATTTATTATCTCTATTCGTCGAAATGGGGACCTTCTATAATTCCGTGAATTAAATTAAAATTTACAAGTAGTATGCAATTCATCTTATGTGTTTTGGAAAACACCACTGGGTAACATCCTTTATGGGTAGTTCAAAAGGTCGCTGATATTTACTTAAAGTAATGCCGAAATCAATTTTAACGAGTCAAAAACCCAATATATTTCTCCAGTCTTCAAAACATAGATGGCTTTAAAACAGGAATGACATCTTTATAAGAGTATAATTGCTACGAACCATTATCTCTCATGATGATAGGTTAGGAGTGCCTATTAAAGAACGTATCGCCAATAAAGATTGTAATAAGTATCTGATATTGTATCTACGAGACTATTTTAAAAATAATGGCAAAACATAGGCCGATGAGTAAATGTGATGGCCAAGCGATGCAGTGCCTCTGCATTCTGCATTTCAACCGATATATAGATTTTTAAATATAACTTTATAAATCTGAACTTTGACCTGCACTGATTACTCGCTGTATTTCTTACATCTACCACCAACATGTTTATATTTTTTATAAAAATAAGAATTATGATTCAGTTTTTTTTGCATAAATTTTATAATGATGGTTGTTCCACGCGACGTCAGCATTCTTAAATGCAATTAAAATCGTTTGTTATACATTTTCGGTATATGTATGCATATCAAGATAATACAACAACAAAAATATCTCTCTTCAACATTCGTAATGTTTTTTTAATGTATAAACATGCTTATGTGCACATAATACATACTTGAAATAGAATATAATACTTGTGTAATTAAAAAAAAAACTACATTTAAAGTGGAGTTTTGTTCGTGATTTTAATTCAAGGCAAAAACTATAAAAAATTTTGAGCAAAACTTTTGGAAATAGAATTGTAATGGTTTAAATTTGTTATTTATTTCCTACAACTGTAGTGTTTGGAATTCCGCACATATTTTCTTCCCTGGGATTTTAGGATTCAAAACTTTTCAATCCTGGAATGCCTGATGGAATTTAAGAGAAAAATGATATATTTTTTTTCTTAAAGCTGCAAGCTTGATTTCATAATCCCTTACAGTGGTTTGCATTTAATATCTATGTAGTTGGTATAAATGGCTAAAATATAACGAATCGTTCAATCATATTCACTAAAATGTTCCTTACCCTTTTACGTGTTTTAGTCAAAATGTGTTTATAAATGTTACTCTTTCGAAGTAATAGCAGGGATTTATTCTTCCACATGACTTACCTCAGTGTTGTTAACGTCTCAGTTACATAACATAAAGAGATTTTGGCAAACATTGGTTAGTAGGATTCGGTTAAAGAAACCTAAGTATTCTGACAATTTGTAATACAATGTCAATACAATTGTAATCTAACGCATAATACAAAATTGTATTAGTTTTCTGGAATCTTAAGTTCCTAAGATCTATAGCGGTATATATACTGATGTCGAGAGCTTTTGATAAAGGTATCAGTCATAACAATCGGACCACTATTACGTGTTCGAAAAGTGGCACTTGAATTTCCAATTTGTCTCAGCTCATTATGATGTGACTTCTAAGCTATTAAATTTAAAATACATTGTAATATTCGAAACTAAAACTTTTTATCGATTTACAGGTTACGCAACCTACGAGAGATATGGTAATCTTGTAGAGAATATGTTTATTTTTTTTCCAAGACATCTTTATTTCTGGGTAATATTATAACTAGTCTGTGTAATTATTTAGTAACTGCTTTGTTAGTTCACTTGTTAGTCTCTTCTTATGAAATAAAACCGTGAAATAAATCAGTTCATCCCAGCTCTTCCAGCCATTTAATTTCAGTGACTCACTTATACTCAAAGCTTTGTTTTTTTAGGAGCTTCGGTTCATTGATGCGATTCAGTAGGTTCCGCAGCTCCTCGTTGTCATGCTGCCACAGTCATAGTACATGACGCCTCGCAAATTTTTGTATTTCATCGCTGACGTATTTTGTAATTTCTAATGTCAGAAGATTGTTATTTCGAATGTGCCATGGAGCATTCACTGCTACGCAGTACTTTGTTTTGAAACGTTTGTATGATCTTAACTGAAGTTTTCTTTGCGCAACCCCTGTATGCTGAATGGCATACAGGAATGTCCAGATAGGTTTTACGATTTTTTTTATATAACAGTACTTAGCGTTATTAGAAAATGAGATTAGTTGCGAATTTAGCCTAAATGGAATATATTCTAACTTCCTATTTGTAAAGTTTTTATGTGTAGATTTTGATTCGTTTAGTGTTGTTCTCCATTTGATTGTCCAATTATTCACTACCCCAATAGAATTTTCCGTGTTGACTCAACAATACTAGCATCAGTAATCATAACAGCTGTGTCATCAGCGATCATTCCTAATCTAGCTTCAACTATGTTTGGCAGTCTACTATGTTTGGTCTACTATATGTTTTTCATTTGTATAACGGAGGTATAATACAAGGACCAGAACACTACCGCGTTAGACCCCTGGCAATATTTTCTATATTTTTGAGTATTCCTGTTCCTGTCTCACCTATGCCAACCTTTATCAAATATGTGGGCTTGAATACTAAGAATACGGCTGACCATATTTTATTTTTTTCCAGCGCCTCCTCAATTGTATCAGTGATCTTATGCAACTATTCTATGGTTGAATGCCTTTCTCAGAACTCAAATTGATATGCTGGTATAAGCTTATTAATAAGCTTATTAATTGGCTTTACTCTCTTGAGAAACAGTCTTTCGGAAATCTTTGAAGTTATTGTTAATAAAGAAATTGGCCTGTATGTTGTTTTGTCGTTTAGCGGCTCATTATGCTTTGGAATCAAATTTTGATTTCAGCTACTTTTCACTGTCTCGGAACAAAACTTGAGTCCAAAGTTAGCATTGATTATGTGCTGTAATTTTCTAAGTACTTTTTCTGGTAGAGCTTTGATTATTACCTCGTTATCAAGTCGTGTCCAGGGGCTGTTTTTCTTTAAGGGTTTTTACTTCTTTTTTGATTTCTTTCAGAGTAACAGATACCTTGTCTATTATGCTGTAGCCACTAAATATTCATTATCCCTTTGCTCAATGTGTGGCTTGAGAATATTTTCTAGGTTTTCGGCAAACATTTCAGCTTTTTGCTTATCGCTGCGAGCCCAGGTTTCATCAAACATTTTTATAGGTAGCTTTTACATTTCAGGTCTTTTTAAACATTTAGTGTCCTTTCACAGGGAATATTCCGTGTCAGGTTACTAAGAAAGCTAATAACTGTCTCATTCTTAATCTCCTTTATTAGTAGTTTAATTTTGCACCACAAGTTGTTTAGAATTGTTTAATCTTCAGGAGCTCTAGTCCTCTGCCAAGTTTTACGAGCTCTTCTTTTTCCGTTAACCAACTCTCTTACTTTAACTCGATACTTTATATTTTTTTGTAATATTCCTGGCTCTTCTTTTATCATGTAAGCATTCGAGATCTGCACCTGTAGATTCACGCTTTCTTCGACTAGATGCCGAAAGTATTCCTAATTTGTTTTGTTATTTGTTAGTTTTAGATAGCCATTCTTCATTTTTGACTGCTAAGTAATTTTCGGAGATAAAGAAATCCAGAAAGTCAGGAATTTTATTTGTCCGTAGGCCAGTAGGTTGATTTTTTACTGGAGCAAAACTCACATTTTAATGTTCTGCATGTTTCAAATAACTCTCTTCGTTCGGGAGTGGTTCTATTTGATCCCCATTCCCCATAATAAGGTTTTCGCTTTAAAGTCGGCTCCAATAATCAAATTAATATACCAAGCGATATAAAAACTTTGATGTAGTCATCTTTTTTAAGTTATATCTGGGCGGACATACTTAGATCTTTGTATTTTTGTTTCAATAGAAAGAGTAGCTTCTTGCATAGCTTTCTTTTTAAAAAATGCCTCCTTTATTTTTAATTCTCCGTAATGTTTCATATTATCCTTAATAATGATTACTGCCCTGCCTCTAGCCCTTTCTGCTGGATGATAGCACTGGTATCCACGTACTTTGGCATATGAGGTTCTAGTAAATTGACTTTTGAGATTAGGCATATATCAATTTCTTTTGGGCTCTCTATTACAGTATTTACGTGAGCGGGTAAACGTCTGATAGTTGTAGCATTGTGGCATTCTACTATAGTGTTCTTTTTTAATGTCTCAATTTTAATTTTACTATTAAGGATTCCTTTGATTCAATATACCCTATTAATGAAGGCAAACTTTGATTGTTTCTCTTTCATCGTTTGTGGTTTTAGTGACCTTTTTCTTTAGTATGTTTACATAATTAGGATTTTGAATCCTTTCTGACTAAGTTCCTCAAATATTTCTTCATTTGGGTATGTATGATGTAGCCCTCAGGTTATGACTTGTTGGTTGATCAGCTTTGTTTTTATAAGTGAATCATTCGATGTTTTAAGCAACGATTGCATTTAACATTCTGTAGGATTCTGGGTCAAGTGCATTTATTTTCCAAACTTCATTGAGTAGAATTCTGGATTGAGTAGAATTGAACCTGGTGTCCATTTGAGGTAATGCTCTGTTTCGGTGTGTTTCCATTGCATTGGATTTTGCGTTTAGTCCGCGGGGTGTATTTTATACCCGGGTACTCCGCGGAGGAATACCTACCCTTCAGAACCCATGGAGGCTGACGAACTTTCGCCGATCCGCTATCTTAGAGTTTATATTAAAATGTTTTCAATATTCTTTAATTTTAAAAAATAACAAAAGTTGGGGATGTGGTCAGCTTGCGGAGATGGTTAACATTACAAGTTTAACTGTATTAACTGATTTCAGTGACATTTTTTTGCAAATATTGATAACCATTTCGAGCGATTAGTCCGAATAGATGCATCCAATTTAATTAAACCACCATAACATAAAATTAAAAAATTCCAAAAATAAATTATGTTTATCGACATTGAATATTTATCTAGGCATTTTATAGAAAATTAAATTTTTATAGAAAAATAATTTTAGTTAAATTGGAAATTTTGTTCAAAATAGTTTACAATTAGTGAAACTGAAATTAAATAGTTTAAAATGAATCATATCGAAATTTATGAAGATTTGGATGATGTTCGATCTCAGCGTTCATCACAAAGATTATCTCAAGGTTAGCTAAAGTAAAAAATATGTAACTCGTGAATCGTGTGTCAAATTTGTAAACCATTATTATATAGTGCGGTGACCAGCTTACTTATATAGATACTCGTATATACATATAGGGCCATGAATGATTCTTTTTTAGATCAAAATATCAATTTCAATGACATTTGCTTAAATAACAATAATTTGCTCAACCTTGACCTTGTTATATATATTTATTTAGTTACTTATATTTATATATATATATATATATATATATATATATATATATATATATATATATATATATATATATATATATATATAATTAAAGAAAACAGAAAAGATCATTATCAACATAAGACGTTATTTGTTCATAAAGTGTGGTGTGGTTGTATGTTGTAAAACAGAATTTTTTTTTATGGTTTTGCTCTTTTTAATTTTATTTATTTTAGCTTCTAAGAAATGAAATAAACTTGTCATAATATTTTATTGCTGGTTTTGGAAATGTTCTCGGTGTATATGAATATAAAGATAATCTATGTGACCAAATAAATCATTAAACATATCAAATATGTTATGTAGCATATTTAATAATTTATAGATTTGTGCATATTATGCTGCCCTCTGTAAACCATTAACTTTTATGTTTTAAATGATCGATGAACTAAAATTAGAGCTCACGTTTAGTAAACAATTTTTTTTATTTATTTGATTAACAATTTTATTTATAGTAATAATCATAATTTTGTTTTATTTGTATTTTAGGTAAGCATCCAGCATCCCATATCGTTCATTCAGTTGTACAACTCATGTAGTCATCATAATTGTAAATTTTAATTTATTTTATGAACAATAATTTGGCCGTTAAATTTACACTAAAATATGTGGTAAGTCTGATTGTGAGTATCATTGTCGACATCTATTTAGATCAATAATGTAATTTCAGAATGTTTTGGTTTTGGGAATTTTATTATATTAGAAATTTGATAGATGTATTAGATTATATGAAAAAATTGTTTTCTCGTATGATCAGCCGCCAAGTTTGTATATGGTCAATCGACTTTATGAAGTAATATAAATTTGGTAAAGCTTTAAGGCTGAGTTTATTCAAAGTCGACAGATTTGAAAGATAAAGTAAGAAATCTGAAAAGTTTATAAATTTGTCTGAAATGAAATTTGTAAATTTGTTCATTTTTACATAATTACGAGTTGCAACTGAAATATAAGATCGTAAATTTTTGTTTCTGAACAATATGAATTTAACTTTCAAAATTTTATAAATAATTTCAAAATTTTATAAACATTTAATTTGTTTTAATATTTTTTTGCAATTTTTAAAATTTTTACAATTTAATCCAAAATGAATAGAATATATAAATATTTTTAAAATTAAAGGTTATGCGTTTGAACCGATTTTCTGTTTTGCCTAAACGGCATTAGATTTTCTTAGAGAATAATTTTACTTTTTATTCTTTTTTAATTACTTTTTATTTCATAATTCGACACATACTACAAAAAAATGGATGTACTCGTATGTACGTACAGACCTGTAAATAAAAATAGGTCAAGATATTTTTATAATTAGCCGAACAATTCTCCAAAATATTACATAAAAATTACTTCTTGAAGGGATTCATTAATAATATTCAAAAAAAAAATTCAAAAAGCATTTGGGAGTAATAATTATCGAGTATTAAAAAAAATTAAAAAATTGATTAGAATTACTTAGAGGTAGTACTTAGTACTTAGAAGTATGTTTAGGATCGTTGTCCCGTTGGAACACACATCTAAGGGACATTTCATTCACCCCGTATGGTAATGGCATATTTGGGGATAATATCTAGACTTTTCGTATTCATTATATCCTTTATCTAAAAAATAAGACCAATGCTTTCATAAAAGAAGCATGCCTATACTAAAATTCCCCCAGCACGCATGCTTTAGGTTTTGTTTTTCCTGTAAAATTTGGTAAATATTTTTGGTTTTGTGTTCTCCTGGCAAACGGCTTGGAATGGAGCCAAATAAATTAATCTTCAGATAAGAAATTTTGATACACTTATTTTTATTTATACCACTGAGTGATTAACATTTGGAATAGAAATATTTTAAGTTGGCCAAGTTAAAGTGGTTTTGTGAATATAGGTCAAAATTTTAGTTATATATAAGAAATATGAAATCCTACAAGTAATAAACCTGTGCAAATATGTATTATTTTTCAGGATTGAAAAAAATGTTTGGACATGCAAAGAATATGAAGAATAATATTAAGTGTGCCATAGTTTCAAAGATTTGTGAGTTTTTTTTTTTTTAATTTTAGAGCTTATTATTAATTTTCAATATTGTACGCTAAATTATTATTTCAAATTTTTGAAAATTACTTTCAAGATTTGCATTAATTAATTTTCGGTTATGAGCTGATCTTTTCTATTAGGCCTTTTTAATCCTAATTCATTAAAATCATTTTCCCAAGTTCAAAGTTTATCGGTAGAAACAGGGCATTTATATATGTATAAATTCTAAATTAGAATAACGACAGATTATGTGTGGAACCTGTGTGTTGGATTAATTTAGTCGTAAACTCTTTTGGACGAATGATAGAAATAAGACTAGAAGCTTGTTAATTTGTATTGCCTAATTAGATGTTGAAAACGGCTGTATATCATAAAGTAATTAAATATCGAAACAAATTGTAGTACCTACATATTTCTAATTATAGATTCAGTACACGAAACATTTTCGATTTTCATTTGACTTTAAATCGCTGTAACTTCTATAATAATAGGTTTATGCAGCTTTAACACCAAATAAATACATTAATAAATATACTTGATAAACTTAAGATATTTTGTGAATTATGTACCACCTATAGATGTTATTGGGAATATTAAGGTTACTGTGTGAATTATAAAATATATTCACGTCAATTGTAGAATTTCAACTTTAGTTTTACCGTACATCTCGATCTTTTTGTCGACTTGACGCTTCTTTGATAAACTTCTATGTTCGGTAGCTTAATTCTTTAACAAACTTTTTGGAAGATACAAAATTCTTAAATTAGTTTTAATTTGTAGTTATATTTTATAGTTTAATTAAGATAAAAGTTCTAAAAAAATATCTTAGTGTAAATTTTTTATTAAAATATGAACTTAAATCATGATTTTTCGATATCAAAAAAGTTTATCGAACAAAAAGTTAGTTTGGTGTGAAAGTAGCGTAAGTGTGTTTTTTAATTTTTATAGGATAGCTCAAATTTTTCTTCATAGTCGAATATTAAAAAATGTCAAATTTATTTAGTCTTATATCTTATAGGAGGTGTTATAGGATAATAATATACCTATTCTAGATAGTCGAACTTCTATAAAAAAAATCATTATTTACCGAAAAAAATTCAGATTGATACGATATGTAGCCTCATCAGGCACTTATACATTTTTCAATTTTTTTACCCGTATTACGAGTATGTACATTTGAATTAACTCAGATCACTTAAAAACAAAAGCGAAGTTGAATAGCTTTATTCAATCCATATAAGTTTTGAAAAATCCCTTTGTAGAATATTTCCTTTTGTTTTTGTATTTAGATTTTGTCATATACATACATACTTTCGCTAAGCAAATCTTTCATTGTAAACAATACAATAGTAATATCGACTCTCATACAAGAATTTAAGAAAAATCGCGAAAATCAAATGATAGAGGAAATTAATTTTTTTCTCGAGTTGATATGGGTTGGATAATACACTTGTTAAATGGGTCCTCATCATTCTAATGTAATAATAGTTAGAACTTTTCCAATATATTAAAAATTCAAGAGTAATGATTTACTTCAATGTGTCAATCAATGCGTCAAACAAAAATTTATTTATTCTGAAATTCCAAAATGTCCATTATTTCTGTTGAAGCTGATAAAATAGTTGATGTTTCAAACGAAAGTCCATTTGTTATACTTATAATATACTTGAAGTGGTTGAAGTCGGTAACTGCGTTACTGACGATCTCGTCCGTAAATTGGTCAACCACTGAATCGCGGTGAAGATTCCTGTTACGTAGATACCATGGCGTAGTAACTATGCCACGGAGAACATTGTTTTGAAATGTATGTATTATTTGCAAATTCGTTACCTTTGCGCATCCTCATATTTGAATGCCATATGTCCAGACAGGCTTTAAAATATCAGGATTTTATTATATACTGACAACTCAAAGTTTCATTCAATCAGCTATTATAATTGTCTATATATTTTATATTTAGTCAAAACCTTCTATAATAAAAGCCGAATTCATCAAATTCTAAATTTGTTAAAGTATTAGTAAGATATGTAAACTATGAAGAAAAATTAGATTTGCATTAGTGTAAGTTATTTATTGAAGCCATAGTAACGAAATAATTCAAATTTTTTTATATGGTTTTGAATGTTACTAACATCTCACCAAATCGAGAATTTTATAAAATGTTTCTTAATTAACCGCATGTGCTCCGCGAAGAGTTTGACTTTTACTGTAGACGGTTTTGATTTAGTTCATTTTTTTTCTTTTTAATGTGCTCTTTTCATTTGAGTTTGCAATCTAGGTATGTGGAACAAACTTTTTCCTCAAACGACTTTTCCGCTACATCGGTTATTCAATGTACCTGGTCAATTGTCGAATGTTTATTTCTGAAGCTAGTAATTAGTGATTTGGAAGTAGTTTGCTTTCTACAATTATTCGTCCTAGTCTTCTCAGGAGCAATTTTTCGAAGAAAAAAAATTCATCACATTCATAATAGCGATATTGGTCGATATGATTCCACCTCTGATTTTGGCTTCACTGGCTTTGATGTGACCATTACTTTAGGGTAACAAAAAAAATCGTCCTCGTTTTCTATGAGAGTTGTGTTGGCCTCAGATCGATGGCGGCGGGTCATGCAATTGGGGTCTTTTTATTCGTTTAGATGCTTTTCGAAGAGGAGTGTGGTTTAGCGTGACCTATATGATATAATTAGAATATTAAAAAGAGTCTATAGATACCAAAATTTTGAGAAAAATGGTTATTTTATCAAGAAACAATAAATTTAAATTTCTATAGTCTATATAGAAAGTTGATCGTGAAGATCATTTAGTGACTGAAGATAGGGAATTCTAATCGTGGACACCTAATTTTAAGAACACCTAATTTTAATATACAAAATTGTTAACAGTTTAATCAAACATAATTTCTCATTTAGTAAAGTTGGCCATAAACATAACTATTTAACGCATAGAATAAATGAATTTAATGTTTAATTTTTTGGTTCTGCAATTGGTAACAATAATATGTTATACAGCGGTCTTCCTTTGTTTAATGAGTTCCCGGATGATATTAAGAATTGTAGTACTGCTACTAAGTTAAAAAATCAATTAAAAATACATTTTAATTAAATAAAATTAATGTTGCTTTGTAAAGCAAAGACGTTGAATCTTGCACGCTATATCCTGCAATATAGAGCACGCTGTTTTATACGATGGGCGGCTACTCTGCTTTAGTTGCAACATCGGTCTTTGCCCTTATTTTGAAGAACTCACACGCCCGTTTTTTCATGTTACTGAGGTAATTCTGCACAACGGTTTAACTTCCTCTAATTTTAGCTGTAATTTGGCGAATACTATGACCGTCTATGAGCTCGGATTTGGGTTTTTCGTCTATATTTGGGAACTTTTTAGACATTATTGGACTCACGTCAAAGTATTATTAAGAGAAACTGCCGTCCTTTCCACGCTCTCATTGAAGATATTTTTAGAAAAGCTTAACTTCAGCCAAGTCTGATTTAGATTGATATTTTGGTTACAACATATTTCCGGTAAGTTGACTTTTACCATCCAATTAAGATACTCAATTCTGAGGTAAAGTGAATTATTATAAATTTTTAAAATAATAAAGCCAAAAACGAAATTATATAAAAAATTGCATTGAGTTAGTAAATTTTCAAACCCTTATTATATTTAGTTCATGTAATTAAATTACGATATTTGATTTAACCAAATTTAAACCACAAATTAAGTTGTTCAAAATGAAAGATCGATCGTTCTCCAAATATAAAGTTTTCGGAATTATTTCATAGTAATTCATTTTGCTTGTATCTTCCACCTGCATCTTAACTGCACGATATATCAAAGTGTGACAAATTTTACGATCATAAATCAAAAATATTCAATAAAATAAGAAAAACCGCGACTTATAAACGCCACCATTATTATTAAGTGCTAATAAATCATAAGATTTAAAGTTTATTTTTGTTTTGGTTGCTTAAGACGATAGTGTTTGTGTAGCAACGGACACAAGACTCTAGATATAAACGATTAATTACCTGTTTACTACTTGCTCTCTTGTCTTATATAATTGTGTTTATACATCACCTTAAGATAAACCGCAAGCAGAAGTACAATAAACAGTTAATTATATTCAGCTTGATATATAAAAAAATAAGATAATCGTAAAAAAATTATTAACTGTCTGATTGTTTTTTTTTTTTTGTTTGTTTAACATTCTTGTTAAATTCTTAAATATGCACATTTAATTAACACTTTAGGGCGCGGATTTCTTGCCGGTAAATATATACTTACGTGTTTTTAATCATGATATTATACGAATTAATTAGCATTCACTGTGTAGACGATAATATTTTCTTTATATATTTTTAGAAGTCATATGCTAATTAAGCAATAGACGATCGAATAATTCGGAACGAAAAATTAACTGATAACCATATTTGTTGTACATATAAGTTAATCGTCTATAATTAGAATCGTCTTTGATGTTTTGTATTCGCGTATAGTAAACAACACAATGACATCATTTTTATGTATGTTCAGCAAATTGTCTCTTGCAAAATATTTTATAATTTTTGTTGTTGTTGGTGTTATTGTTGTTATTGTTTTGGCAACGGAAATCGAATTTTATTGATGCACGAGACATAAACCGCACACATTTAAGTTGAGTGAGGTAATATAAGAATTTTTATATTTGAAATTATTATAGTTATTTGTTAATTGATTTGGTGGCCAGGCAAATGATCTATCATTAAAATAGTTTGGCATGTTAGTTGGATTTAGTTATATTCATAAATACTTTAAATCTATATGTCATGTGGCTATTTTAAATGTAAGACGATTAGTTATTTTTGTTTAATTTTTTACACATCTAGTATCCTCAAGACTTATACTAACATTTGCATGAAACAGGTACAATGGTAAAATAAGTAACGTTTTAGACGTGTAGGTTACGAAATAAAACATTGCACCAAGATTAAATACCTCAAATGACTTGATTACAAATTAATTGATATAACCATTAAACAAACAACCATTATAACCATTAAACAAAAAAAATAACAGTAAAATCTTTAACATGATTTACCATTACTCAAACACAAAATTCCAAAAGGCTAATAAATTACAGATTAAAAATATGTAGCACGAAAATTAAATGAAATAATCGTTAAACAGACAAAACACGTCAAAACACTCAATACATACAAAATAATTGTATGGCAATAACAATTAATATACAAACGTATTTTCTAACTGAGATGCTGAGTTCTAACTAAATATTTTTATGAAGACATAATGTACTAATCATATAAAAAATTCATGTATGATCGCAAAGTTTACCTTATTTGTGCCAGCTCTTCAGCATTAAGCTCACCATAAATTATTTCTGGCGCTTACACAAATATCAATAACCGCTCTAATAATATATGAATATGTTCAATAATATGAAAATAAGGCTTCGAAAATTTGTAATTGTGCCAACAGTTTTAGACAAGTAAAAAAGAAAGAAACGTTACCGAAAAGTAATAATATTTTAAGGATATAAATTGCATTAAATCTGGACTGCAAATTCATAAGGTTGTAATGTAGTTTTAATTACAAATTAAAAAAATCGAAGTTGATCTTGGATACATTACTTAAACCTGAATAATTATGTTTATTGCATGGCTTTTATTTAACATCTCAATATATTTTAGTAGCTTTGACATTTAGCATACTAAGGGTCTATGCCAATCACCGACTTATTTCAGAGTTATCTGACGCCATCTTGAATAAGTCAACCTAATTGATTTTGCTACTTGTCAGTTCCACAGTCCCTTTTATTCCTCCCTTTTATTTTCGATAACCTAGTAATTCTTTTACATTCTTAATATAGGCTTCTTCGGTTTGATTTAATTTCTCTTCTAATCGGATATAATATTGCTGATTTAAAGTTTGAGCTGCAGTGTTTCACTGAAGATGTTTCTTACACTAGCATTTTCCAATCTGCCGCTGTTAAACTTTTTTCGCTTTATTTTAGTGCGTAAGAAAATAGTAAGCATTTATTTATAAATTAAATATAACTTAATTATTAATCAAGATGCCACAAAGATTTTCGACTACACATATTCATCGCAGAAATTTGTATGTTAGACCAGTCCAGTATGGACTCCACTAATATATGCCGAATTTTAACAAAACATTTTTTTATGTTTTTTTTGGCGACATATTATCGGCAACATTCAATTCTATTCAAATATGACTATGGCTACATAAATTTTCGTTTATTTAAATTTATTAATTTATTTTGATATTGCAAAACATTTAAAATTAATAATATGGATAAACGAGTACATACATAAGAAGTTATATACAATACATAAAATTATAAGAATAAAAAAACACCGGCCGGATGTTCACAAACGAAAGAAGTTGTAATAAATGAGTAGACAAAAAAAAAATAAAAAGATCCGTCCAAATCGCACTTGAAAGATATTTCATTTTTTTTTTTTTTGTTAACAAGATTTTTTACGTTTTTTATCCGAGCGCGTCTTCCACAACAAACTTATTTGTTTTATTATTATGCTAAGTGAAGTGGAACGCGAACAAAAAAACTTAAAAATAAAATTTAAATCTTTTTTCTTTATATACTTTTGTCTTTAAGAAAATGCGCATTGTTGTTATTGTTTTGTGTTGTTTGGTTTGCCGAAAATGGAAAAACTACTGTGGATATACGGATTGGACGCGACCAATGAAAATGATGTGGCGATATAGCTTAAATATAAATATCGTGAGAAATTAATTTAACGATAATACGCAAATTTAATTAGTTTTTTTTTATATTTATATATATTAAGTAGTTTATTATTATTATTTTAGTTATTAAATTAATTCAATTAGTTTGATTAATCAACCCCATATATACGAGTATATAATTTTTTTTTATGAATGAAAAATAAAACGAAAACAAATTCATTTATCAACGAGAACTCGCACGATGACTCATTCAATGTTGATGTTTATATTAATAAATGTATATTTAAAGTAACGCGGAAATTTAGTAGTAGTAGTAGTTGTATTAGTTTATGTTGTGACTTAACTGAATTTCCATAAAAAAACCAACATGAATTTGGAAGAAATACATAATAATATATATTATTATAAAATAAGTGGGTCACCTCACATCAGAGTCCGTAAAACCTTTGTGACTAAACGATCAGCAACAAAGAATCGTTATAATTGTCTTATATGCATTCTTTTCATGAGTCATATTATTTATTTATTTTTGTATATATAAAATCAACTAACATACTAGGCACTAATGCTAATATATGTATGTGCACATTTCTTAAGATTTTCAAGCCAATGTCAATTAAATTTTTTTTATCTTTATTTTACCTCTCGCTTATATGTTATGTGTAAATAAATAAATAACATACATACGGTGGAATTTTAATACGTCCAGTATACATTTTTTTATTAACAGGTAAGTAAACTAAATAGGATTTGTCAAGATTAATTGTTGAAGTTACTGTGAAAATAATTATCTAAATATTTAGTTTTTTCAATTACTTAAGAAAAAAATTCATGTATAAACGTATTTGTATATCAGTTGTGAGAAACTGACAACAAGTATGGCGGAAGCTGGGTGATTTTATTTATTTAAGGTTATTTGATTTAAATTATTGATTTTTTATGTCTACTAAATTTGCTCTTAATAATATATTTGTAACTTGACTGTCATAAAGTTGGAAAATGATTTTTCCCGATTGTTTAAACTAAATCAAAAAGCGCAATCAATGGAATCCATTAAACGCAAAAGGCCAAACATTTTACATGTGGAATTCATGAAACATCATAGATGAAAATTGAAGAACCTTTAATAAATTACTATATTCAAATTAGACTGAGAGCCTCCTCGGCTGTTTTATGAAAAGTAAGAAATAATATAAGAATAAATAAATTTTTCTCGTTCTGAGAGTACTATATATGTATTTCGAAAAACCGATCCGTAGGAATGTATCTAAATAATACATTTTCCTTCCTTATCTATTTTATGTTTTATGGTCCTACATTTCAATTAATCAATTTGATTACGATTTGTGATGATGTTGAATCTAACAACAGTACTCCTTAGTTGGGGAGTAAATATATAAAACATAAAAATAGCAAACATATATTTTAAGTCCTCAATTAAACAGGCAACGACGTAAAGTAGAGCGTTTAATGGTTGAAATGAAGACTTAATGTTTTTAAATTACTGAAATCTAGCTAATAAATCTTAAAACAGCTGAATCTATTGTATACTGAATATAACAAATCAATTATTACAACCCACATTTTCAAAAACCAAAGACAATTATGATATGAGATACCTACAATTATGATATGAGTCGGAAAAATTACTAGTGATACGATTACTGCATATTGAACCACAATTACTGATATTGAAACTCAGCAAAATGGTAATAACGCGATATAAAATGGGTACCATCAAGAGAAAAAAAAGTAAAACCCGAACATGTACTGAACGTCACATATCATTAATTTTTCTAGTTATGTAAATCAAGACCGAACCCATCGATATGATTTTAATTGCAAAATAATAATACAAAACCAATTCTAGGTAAAGCACAAAATTCAAAATAAAACCAACGATTAAATTTTGAAAATTTTAGTGTATTGCAATTTTAATGTGAATTAGCTATATATTAATTTATTAGTAATTTGAAGTTCATTGAATATTGATCAGATGGATATGGCAGGTTAGGAGAAATGCCAAGGTGAAGTTTCAATACAGTTTTTTGTCTATATGTATATTAGTTTGAAATCTATTGTAACCTTTTGGGATATATAGCTCCTTGGGCTATTTAATTATTTGTTGTTTTATTAATTATATTTATAATTTATTTTATATTTTCTTATAAATCTTTAATTTATAATTTTTAAGTAGATAAAATAATTTTCACTCTACTTTGCTTGACATCCAGACGGAAAAAGTAAAAAAAAAAACAGCGTTGTACATTTCGACGACATAGTTATATCATTTTTTTTCTATCGTTCGTCATCGTTTTATTATTGGTCGGTTGTTTGTTTCGTTATCGTCGTAGGTCATCATTTATAGGCCATTAGAAATACCATCGCGAGACTGTATAGCAGATGTCGTTGCATGACGATTGTTCCTTTATGTGTACCTAATAATTTGTGTTTAAAATTATTGGTCACTACATCGCCCCTCACCAGTGAAAGCTTACGAGGAAACGTAATTCGATATTCTTCACACTATAAGATTGCTGAATGTTCGTGTAAGATAAGATTTACAACAAAAACTTATCAGCTGATTTAAGTTTGACGGCACTCAATTGGCCAGAGTTTGTTATCCTTCTTAGTGAACGTCTTTATGTGAAAGTCGATGGAGAATCCAGTTGGTATTGCTATTCGAAATAGTGTTTAGTGAAGGTTTGTCACTGTGGATCAGATGCTTACGAACTAAGTACGCCTATATTTAGCCTATCTACTGTGATTGTTTGCTGTTTGTTGTTTGCCTCTGAGTTCGATACAAAAGTTTTTCGTAGTTTGCGAATTACTTTGTATGGGCCTTCATATGATGGTTGAAAGCAGGTCGAATTTTATCTATATACGGACGAAAACATAATCGCAATTTTCCAATGATTTTGGTTAGAATAAGTCGTCTTGTTATGTTTGACAAGGTGCTGTCGGAATAAGTTTATGCATTCTGGTGTTTAGTTGGTCGATAACTCTGACGTAAGTTAGCAAAGGTGTAAGAGGATTTTCGATGAAGAGCTTCCCAGGTAATTTAATAGTTTGTCTATAATCTATATTTCAGCTGTTCGCTTCTGGCCATCGAGTAAATTGATTGACACCGGTTAAGTTCGGTATATTCATTAGACGGGGGAGGCTGACCAACGATGTCTATATGAATATTTTTAAATCGACCCGGTGGAGTTTCGAATTTTCCGAAAGGTGTTTTTGTATGTCTTTGAACTTTCAAGCGTTGACAAGATTTAAAGGACCTCATTTAATAGGATATATCTTTGTTTATATTGGGTTAAAAATAAAGAACGGTTATCAATGTTTTAGTGACCCAGGATGCCACAGATTATGTTTGGCGACGAAGAGATTTTTTCGTAGAATTTCTGCGATATATGGGCGATTTGACCAATTGTAGATTTCTTCGAAAAAAATCCCAGCAGTTCCCAACAATCATTATTGAATCGTTGCAGCACCGCGCCGACAGCAATGTTAGATGCATCCGTAGTTCAACGAAATTTTGCGTTATTCAGTGGATGTGCCAGAAACGTTACGTTGGCCAATTCTGTTTTTGATAAATGAATGCGTTGTTGCATTCTTCGGGCTAAGTAAAGTTCCTGGCAGTTTTTGGCTTCTTGAGTAAAGTGGTCAAGTGTGAGTAATGTATGGCTAAAATTTCAGCAAGTAATTACGTAATGGCATTAATTCCCTCTGATGAGGCCAAAATGACATTCAGAGTTATCTTATGGCTGAAAAAGTCACGATTGCTTACGCCAAATACGCGTTTGGAGCTCTTGATTAATACATCAAACTTTGTCAATCTAGCCAAAAGTGAATCGATATGAAGTTTGTGTTGTTCCTCATTTTTCGATGCCACTCGATAAAAACAAAAACGAAATCTGAGCGACTTGATTAATTAATCTTTGAAATGTTTGTGAATCATTTCGAAGTCCAAATACACGAATCGCGCATTAAATCTTTTTTCATGGGTGATGTAGGTCAGCAAATCCCTAATTCCACTATATGCTGAAATTCATATTCACTGGCAAATAACCAGTTGTCATAATATGATTGACCACGTTATGTTGGAAGGGTAAATTGTAATTTGGCTGCGCTGCTAGGGAAGCATACGTCTTTTGCAACGTATTTTAGCTGTTATTGATCGAGTAATGGAAAGGAATTGGCGTGTTAACGCGGATAGTCGTGAATGATTGAAAGCTGAGTCGCTGAACTAACTAGCCTTTTACGCTTGAGATCAACAACAAAGAGTCCAAATTTACTCAAAATGTCGGCACGAATTATCGAATGGTTCAATACTGCGAGGATGGACTCTTGCGTGAATCGTCGGTTAAGACCGATATCTAACTTAATTGGGTAGCGAATTATGGTCCCTATAGATGAAGATTTGATTGAGGAGGATTCACCTGATTTTCACTATGTTTCAAAATGGAGCATTTGTTATGACATTTTACCAATAAACTTCAATACTAATTATTTCGTGTACTCAAACGAGTTTTTAACACTTTAATTCTGTGTTTACGCGTATTTTTTTATGCTAATTTAATTCTAAAGAAATTAAGGCGGCAATTTTCGCTCTATTACTGGTTCACCGGGCAGCTAATAAAAAGTCCTGGATAACAACTGAACTCTTTATCTAATAGTTTACATAGTACCAGAAGTTAAGCGCTATATGAGCGATACATTTTTTAACTTTAAAATTCAGTTGATTCTAGATACCGCATTAAGTTTGACAAAATGTCCAATTTTGTTTTCTGCCTCCAAATACAACATTTTTTAAACCGCTAAATCAAGAAATTATTAAAACTTTCAAAACCTGGTAATTTGAAACAAATATTCAGATTCTAATTGTTAGATAATTAATGAATGATGCACAATTAAATGACACAAATGCATGGAAGAAGTTTTTATGATTGCTGTATATCAAACATGATAGATAAACACTATCCGAATTAAAATAATCAACTTTAAACGCTTTTGGAGATAGGTTTGACCAAAATGCGATAAAATAAAAATCCATTGCCCTCAAATACGGTTGAATACTCCAACATAATAATCTTAGCAGCAGAAATTAATTAGTTATTATTAGATAAGGCACTTAGCGATGATAAAATCATTGGACTAGCGTTTGAGATACCCAATACCCAAGAACATAGAAAATATGACGAAGATATTCATACTCTTACTTCAGACCTAATTACAGTAGGACTCCAAATGGCTGCTAAACATGGTGATCATTTTCGTAAGCATGATGCTGCTAAGGAAAGCCCTCGAAATTTCAACGATTACCTAATAATAGTATTTGTAAAATGGAAGTATAAGACACGAAAAAAGTGTGTAAAAGCACGTGCGAACTTCATTATACTCAATATTCACCTTATTTTAGCTGACATTTTAAATGTCCTCCATCAATATGACATTCCATACTCTATTTTTTTTTTTTTGCGATTTTTTACGCGAATTTCCGCAGGACATATCTATCGCATAAAAACCGAATTATATGTATTTGTATATTTATATATGTGCTATTTATTATAGTTTTATATTAATTTGCTCTGATATTACAAATTATATTTTAGGAGCTATTATAGCTTACTACTTTATTGGTATAATCGATGGATCGTTAATTTTTTCATAATAAACATTATGAAACATTATTCATAAACATTTTTTCATATTTCACACGAGAGTTTTTTCGGGTTAATAAACGTACAGAATGATTTGATCATTTCTACAATATTTTTATCTTAATCGTAGTAAAGACGCATTAGATCGTAAATTATTTTAGAGTAAAATTTAGAACCAAAATTTAAGACATAACATCTTTAGATATTAAGTTTCCAAAAGGCTTTCAAAAATCAAAACCGAATTATACATAAATACTTCTTGAAAGGTTATCCCATTAATTCTAGTACTGTATGGACAGATTATCGAAATTATAAAAATTATTATTACTTAGCTGTACGCAGGTATTTTAAGATAGTATGGTATTTTGTTAACCTATATGAGGCCATTCAACCGTCTCTAATAGAAATTAGCTTACCTAAAGATGAAGTCACATTTTCGTATAATTTATGATTTAATACGAACTACTCCTAAGCGCAAGGCTATATACATAGATGTATAGTACTCCAAAAGTTTACTAGAATTTCCCTATCTTTCTGGTTTAAAAAAACTTGGTTTCTCTTGGTTATCTATTTACCGTATTTACATTTTGTTTATCGAAAAAACAAAATGTAAATACGGTACAAACTAGCGATACTATTATGGATTAGGTAAACTTAATACTAAATTTTAAAATTTTGAGTTTATTAAATTTTCGCCTTTTTAAAAAGCATTACACATTGTAAGATTGTAAGATTATAATGCATTGTTACTAATATAATTTTGGAGTAGCTACTACAATTTTCAACGATAAAAATGTGGTATTAGATAAATCAAATTGTTTATGGTATGTAACTCGTTAAATATATATATGTCTAAAAATATGTCTAATGGCATTAAATCCAATTATCTTTTTAGTGCCACATTTTAAATCCGAATTTATTTCCATATGGATTTACCATATTTCAAAATTTTATTTGAGCGTTTTATATATTATAGTGAGCTTGAATAAATTGATTATGCTTTATACTCTATATTAAGTCAACCACCAAATAAAAATTAATAATTTTTGGATAAATCTTAATTACATTTCATTAAAAATATTGAAAAGCATAGCCAAGAAATCATCACATCGTATATATTATACATATCGCCAAAGAAACGAAAACTAATTGTGCTTAAATGGTTATGCGCTCCATAAAAAATTAAATCAACCAACAAATTTTATGAAAGTTTCGTCATCATTCCAAATCATATCTAGATAAATTTTTCGAACTCTAATTACAAAAATGGTAATCGCATGAATTAAAATAATAATTCGGTTAATATAAGCTGTTGTATATGAACCTATATGGATAAATGTGCGTATGGTGCGAAATATTTGTATATGGTGATCTGTGTATTCTCACGTTTTGGATAACTTAAAATAAAATGTATAATCGTAAATTCGAATTAGAAAATTAGAAGTTAAGTAACCTTAGAGTATTAGGATACACTATATCTTAGATCAATTGTAAAGATTTCCCAATATTTGTTTTTCCAACGGCTGCAATGAAACGAAAGACTTGACATTAATTATCTTTAAACTGTCGTTAAATTAACAAATTAAATCATTACTTATTACTAATCGATAGCGATATAGGTATTTAGATATATCTATAGTAAATTTGTTATCGCACATGTCTAATAAATATACTAAGTACATAAATTTCTTATCAAAATAAATAAGTTTCTTAATGATTTCGACTAATCTCGAAGATACTATATGTATATTTACATAATCTATAAACGTTTAATACCGGAATTAATGAAACCACAAATTGTTCTGGCGATTACTGATAAAAAAAATATGAGGAAATGATAAACGCTATGAAATGAGAAAAATAATATCAAACTTTTAATTATGTTTTTAAAAATTGTATCAAACCATCTTGCGGAAGTATACAAATAAACAGAAATATTTTAATCAAAAAGAAAATTTTGCCCCCAACCTTTCGCTGCCATTCGGGACGATGACAAAAGTTTTATACAAGGGAACATAAAAATGTAAAAGTTGCAATTATATTTTTTACCTTGCGGCTAAACACAATTACAAAATAAATGAATAATTTACATTATGAACAAATAAATATCATTGATTTGAAGTAATAAACGAATAATTGCAATAATTTGTTTATAAATTTTAATTTTAAAATATGTCATATCATAAAATGAACAATCTTTAAATTTGTTAATAGTAAAAAAAATAAAAAATAAAAAACTTTTATTATCGTGATTGATTGTTCGAAAGTTTGCGTAATCGTATAAATTTGTAATATTCTGAAATAATGGTAAAAATACGTGCAGTAGTTAAGAATCGTAGTAAGTTTTGTGTTTTGGTATAACATTGCAATTACGAATAAACACATTCCACCAGAAAAATTCGTATAATTTGAAATATTTAAAATACTAACAACTTGTGTGACTCCTGAACACACACATATACACAATTACACGGATATTTATGAATATGTACGGCACAAGACCATATATATAATTCAAAACTACCTGCAAAACTACCTCCAAGAGTGTCAGGTTATTTCCTAAAATTTCAATTATCAAATTTTGTGTTATATAAACCTATATCATCTTGAAATATAATAATAAGATTAAAACATTTTATTCTACTTTAGACTACCGCTATTTAATACTATCATCAATTGATACGAAACAGGCTTATCATTTATTTATTTTAGGAGCATGCATATATGCATAAATACCTAGATTCACCTATTTATTCAACTACCTCATTCTAACTTCAGGGTGATATTGTTCTGAAAAAAATTTAAATTTCTAATCTAATGTGAAATCATTTATTAAATCTAACGCTTCTTATATACTTATCTGAAAAATATGCATATACAATACACTTTGAAGATTTGATTAAAATAATAATTGTCAAACTATCAGTTAAACTCCAATATAAGTCGATATCTAAAAATTTCTTTTAAAACAAACATATTAAAATTGTATGTCATTAATTTCTCCAAGCCGTGAGCTGTAATAAATTAAATTTAGTTATCACCTGAATATTCAACTGTCACTAAATTAAAAAAATTAAATTTGCAAGATTGATAAAAATATGTCCAAAAAATACTTTAATAAGGCGAACGATTGTATCAGCTTCATAAAATATCTTTAAGTAAATTTGTACTTCACATATTGTCCAGATATTTAAGCAGCAATTTTATGGTAAATTCTGGAAACATTAAATCGCAATGGACGATTCTTGATAAAATTCGTAACAAAAATATTCTTAATAACAATAATTTTAAAATTATAGCCGCAGATGCTAATATTATCTCGAAACCTACGGTTGTGGCTAAGGGGTTTAATAAATATTTTTGTGAAGTGGCTAATAAATAGCACATTAATTGAACTTTCTCTGACTGGTAATAGAGTTAAATTTGATTAGAATATCGTATTTGGAGTTTTTATCACAGAACTAAATTTCCCGACGAATTTAGAATTTAAATTTTAGATGCAGTTTGTGACTTAAAGTTATAATCTAGTCAAGGTGCTGATGGTATCAGGTCTGTTACACTAAAGAAAATCTCATATCCTGTTTTGCGTCCATGTATTTAGTTTAAATTTTAAAATGCGGGAGTTTTACCGGATAAAACGAAAGAAGCGATTATAATACCGGTGTACAAAAAATGCGATCGGGTGCTATGAATAACTATTGATCTATTTCGTTGCTTCCCGTATTCTCTAAAGGGAAGTTTCTGAGTCAAGATCAATTTGGATTTCTGAAAGGCCGAAGCACAGAAGACGCTTTATTAAATTTTTTTCAACTAGTCTATTAATCAGTTAGTGATAAAAAATTAATCTATCCAATATTCAGCCGATAATACTGATCCAAAAGTATGCTAAAGCAAATATTCTTACTTTATGAAATTTGTTTGTTTATTAGGTATTGAAAATCGTTTTTTTAGGAGTTGTAATTTGAATGTGTGAAGTGACGATAGATATAATATGCGAACTAGAAATCATTCTAAATCGCTCCAATATTTTGCCTATATTGTTTTACCAGTTACCCGAACAAATTAAACTAATTAGCAAAAAAAAAAACTTTTTATGAAAATTTAAAATCTGGCTTGTTAGTCAACAAAGCTAACTTATTTCATGTTATTGCGTCACATAAACCAGCCAACAATATAAAATCATTTATTGCCTTATTGCCAGTGGCAGGAGAAAACGTTTCTATCATTTATGAATGTGGATTTAACTAATAAGGATCTTGTGAGCCGTGTGCTTCTGTATTTTGAAAGAAATATTTTATAAACGTATAACCTCTGTATTAATTTACAGAAGTGTCCAACTTATAGAATTTTCCAAAATTTCTAATCAAATCAATTTCTATTTCAATTCTAATGCAATACTATACTCCACGAATCGTGGTTCAATGTTATACAATCGAGAACATTTATACAAATGGTTAAATCTGCCGCAGTCATCTCACTATTTCCAACATGTTCCAGTGTAACCGCAATACGTGGTTTAGCATCTTGTTTTGGTAAATGCTTTTAAAATTTTGAATGACGCCTTAATCAAGTGTTTGGTGGTTGAATTCGTGATGTCATTCTGGGCGATAGAAATTCTAATTTCGGCATTTTCGAATTCTTTTACGTCGATATATGCTGGACGATTATTATAGTCCAAATATTCTTGTTAGCTAAGCCCTCTTCTGATTAAACCATTCATATGTTGTGATGTTTACCTCCTCAAAATTGGACTTTGGTTGCTTTCTTTGCCAATGGTTTTTAGTGTGAAGTGTCAACTTTTTACTGCAAAGTGTTCAAGTTTGGAAGTTTTACTATTTTAATAACCTGTAAACTGTAACCTTGTACTTGTAAATTCTTAATTGTATCTTTATGCATCTCTAAAAAGTTTTTTATTCGAAAATTAGAGTGATGATGCCCCTACCTCAGATCGATATGACCTACTTGAGGCACACTCATGTTTAAAGCATTGCTTTAAGTAATTTATTTCAATAAATGGAAAATTTTATTAAAAAAAAAAAAAATTATTTTTAAATCAATCCAGAAAAATATGTTAAAATATTGGTTAAAAATATGCCAGTGGTCTTTCAGAAATTTTAATAAAATTTGAAGCAAAACTAAATATTACTAAATGGTAGTTCATTAATATCCATCGAGAACGATATACTTACACGATTTTTTTTATGTACAACCCATAAATGTGGTCATATTATAGCTATCGTTAAATTGAACATAAGATTCTTAAAATAAATATTACATCATTTCATGCGAAAAATGTCTTAAACATTCACTTGATTAAAAATAAAATACTTAAACTTTGACAGTTTGTCAAGTAAAAAAATTTAATAAATTTATCAATGTTACTTGTAATTATCATTAAATATAAGAAATCAATTTTGCATTTAATTTCCTCTTCAATAAAAAAATAAAAATAAATTTAATGAAATGTTGCGATTATTATACGATTTCTTATATGAATTCCATGAGACGACGACGCGAATTCAAAATTGGATTTTTGCGTTGTGATACTCGTATAAAAAATATTAAATTGGTACTTGATGCATTTATAAATATTCTTTTACATATTATAGCTATTTTTGAAAATACATAGTTCGAATCTTGTTTATATCGAGTAAATCTAGTTTAAATATTTGAGATGCGAGTTATACAAATAGTTCCAAGGTTGAATGCAAAATATAGTTAGCTAGATTGGAATTTACACATTTCATATTTGATTTTTGGTTTGTTGAATTATTAATGACGGGTAAATAGATTAGTCGTATCTAATAAATATTATATATAGGGATTTCCAACTGAAATGTCTGAATTTTAGATTTTCTTTTTGATTTCGGTAATAACATAAATATTAGGTACACTTTGACATATCATCATGGAAAGCTACCCAGTGCAACAACGGTTCTGGACTTGGGAGATTGAATGTGTCACATAAAATATTAGTTAGTAGAGATGAACTATCAATTAAGTTTTAATATCTGGCTCTTCCAAATCACATAACTTATGTTTATGATGATAGACTTTAGCATAAACTAAATCGTCTTTCTGAAAACTTCTTGCTTTAGCACTATGCATTGTTCTAAACATTTTGTATTTGCTTTGATGGTTGCAAGGTAAAGTAATCCATGGTTGCTAATGAATAATGAATCTGTTGTTGATGGTGGCATCAAGAGATTAGGGACGGTCCTCATTGGTCTTCCCAACATAATCTCAGCAGGTGATTCACCATTCGGTGTATTTAGGTTTGGTGTTGACTGATAATAACCTTCTAAGAAAATTTGCAAAGTTTCTTCTAAGGATCCGCCCTCTTAAATATTTCCGAGTGCTTTTTTAAAAGTATCTCAACAAAACGTTCTGTTTGTCCATTGGTCTGTATCATTTAATTCGCAGAACTGTAGGAAATGGTTCGAAGTAAACTGGATCATTATCCGACTTAATCTACTAGTCCGAACTGGGTGAAAACTTTTTCTAATAGTGTTTTTATTGGTGATTTTGTGACACTAGCATATGAATTGCATATTATTTGACAAATTGCTGGTCAATTATAGGCATCAAATATACATCACTGCGAGCGATAGATTTAGTACGTTATGCAATTGTCGTAGAACTAGTTTTTGAAAAACACGATTCTGGCCAATTTTTGCGTTTCAGTCCTAGTGGTAGTATATTTGATATCTGATGGTACATGAATCCTAACTTGTCTGTATGTATGTTCCATCTTCAGTTCGTGCAAATAAACTATTAAAGGTCCCAACAAAAAATAATAGATTGAGGTAGCAAGTTACTTAATGCATAATTTCAAATGTAAGCAGTAATAATTATATTTTGTTGGTAAAAATTTTCCTCGATTTATGGTCTATGTAGTTGTACTGTCTTTGTAAACTAGTGGGTATCCTAATTTTTGCAAGCATGTTATGTCTTATCCTTAACTGTTTTTACGATTTGGTTGTCATTCGATATAAATTCCTAGTAAAAATAAGATCTTGTAGTCTACACATAGCACATAGTCATCATCCTGGGGAGATAATAATTCATTTTTAACAAAACTTTTAACAGTACAAATTCCTGATATATTGGATCCGTATTCCGTACCTCTGATCAAGCGTCGATCAACTTAGTCATCATATACTAAGCATCACACTTTCTTATTCTTGTAAAATGGTTTACAAATTACTTAAATATTCTTCTTATTAATTATAAAATACGTAAATAAAAAACTAATTAAATGAATTAAAAAAAAATTAAAAATAATTTTCAAGTAGTTTTCGCTGAATACACACGGTCGGTGTAAAGAAAATATTTCTACATTTTTTAAATTTCTTGTGCTACAACAACATAAATAAAGAAATTTACGACTCTTAGGTATTAAGAACGGTTTCGATAGCAAAACTTGATTAAAAATCAAATAGTTTTTATATAGTGAGTGATAAATAAAAAATCAGTTAATTAAATAAATAACTGACGGTATAGTTTTGATTTATCGTTTTTAACGTGTATATATTTTTTTTATTTTATTTACCTATTCGTTTGCGTACCGAGTGTGTTTTTATAGTGAATGTGTTGTGCTTGTGGGTGATAGTTTTGAAAAAACGTTTATTTTAAGTGATGACCAATTTCCGTTTTATAATTTTTTTTTTTTTAATTTTTATTTAACGAAGAAAACAGTAATAGCAATTACTATTAATAATAGTGATGATAGTTATAATATGATGTATATTAGTGCAGTGGCGCACTTTATAGTAGATTTTAATGTTTCTATTTTGTAATGTACTATAAATAGTTTTAGGTAAATATTTTTACAATTATAAATTTATATATTTTCGGAGGCCCATAATGATTAGTTTCGTTCTATATACGTTCTATATTCATTCTATGTAATTCTGGACCAGTGCATTTCTGCAATTTTCAGAGCATATATGTCGCTTCGTAATAATATTTCTCTTATATAAAGAATATAAACTAAATTAAAATTAGTCATATTGCGGTATACATTCCCTTTGCGCGCTATTAAATTTGTCTTACATAAGGTTAAGTATAGAATCAATCCTGCGATGAAAAACAGGGAAAGTTAATCATCAGGGAAAGTTAACTATCAAGGAAAGTTTGACCCAAATATTTTATTTTCAAGTAGGTGCTACTGGCTATACTTTTTAAAATAAGACGACAATCGCTAGAGCTTATGGTTAGATGTTGAAAATTATCAATAAAATATCGGCAATCATTGCATTTAATGAGAACTCTATCTTCAATACTTAGTAGCCTAAATTGTAAAAAGACTTTGCTTCTAACTTAAATTTAAAACTTTACATGTGTCGTTCGTTCGACCCGTTCATTAAAATAAAATAATTAACCCGCCCAATCATTATTATGACGACGATACTTTGTGGTTTTAGTATCTAAACTTCTTTACGCTGTCTCCTGCGCTAGTTGCTACATATTAATCCTACTTTTAGCAACTTTACACTTACTAAGCCAGTCTTGAGAATATCGTTACTTCTAATACAGTTTACAATTTTTGACGACAATAAGTATTTTACGACAATAAGTATCCAATTTTAATCACGTAATTACACTCCAAGTTGTGGCAACAAAACAAAATGTGTGGGTCTTCTGTATCAGTTGTTTCCAAATCATCAAAATATGTCAATTTTGAAATCTGTTTTTTCCAATTTGAGCTTTGCATCATTCTAATTAAATTTTGTAAATGAATAATGTACTTGTTAATTTAATATTAAGTCCAAAATTATATTTTATCTAATATTAAAATTCATTCTTAGCTGTACTTAACACTTTAACATTGATGTAAGATCAGTAGTTTAAAATGTATGCTGGATGTTTTATTAGCTTGTGCAAGCTGGAAATTCTTGTGTTTTTAAGGAAATGAGTCTTTGAAAATCTAATTATACATGGGCTTACCGTCGTTTTCCGGAAAGAAATTCTATTGAATATCCAGATCTCAAAATTTTAAATTTTTTGTTGGTGTTGTCTTTTTATTGTCTGTTCAAAATGTAGCTAATTTTTCTCGTTTTTTATTGTTAGTAGAAACCAATATTGGGCATCAATAATCTGGTTATTTCTTTTTATTTTAGTTCTAAACCACCAAAATATTAAAATAATTATGGTTTTAATTTTTTGTATTGTCTTTGGAGTTTCCAAAGTTCGCAAATAGCAGTTTTATTCAAAAATCATTTGGACTAAACCAACCTCAGATAATATTCAATAAAACACTTCAATAAATTCACCATTTCCATTTTAAATATTTCTTTTTAAAATTGTTACAAATAAATAAATAAATAATTGGCTCCGCGTAATTTTTTTCGATTAAACATTCTGAAAAATATGTGAGTATAACCTTTGTTAGTCAGAATGTCGTTACTTTTGTTGAAAACATTGCCGAACACGGTTCATTGCTTCCAATTGATGCCAAAAATAATTTATGTAGAATTATTCCATTTCTGTCACAATTGTGTGTAACCTCTTCTGCTAAAATGCAGACCAACTCTTTAAAGAGACAACCATTTTCCAGGAGCCTCATTAAAATTCTTCAAGTCCCAGGTCCATTAATTTAGCTAATTACCATATCCGTTTAGGTGGAAATGAGTCTGGTCTCTAAGGATGATTTTTTTACAAAAATTACTTCTGTAATATATATTCTGACAATAATAATGGTTTCATATGACTAACTTAGTGTTGCCAATCTGGAAACAAAAAAGGACATGGAATTTAAGTTCAGCGTTTAATCTTGGACAACTTTTAGCTAAGGTCTTATTAATTGTTCTAAGAATGAAAAATACCTGGAACACTGGTAATCACCATACACAACAAACAAATTCTAAAGTGTTAAGAAGTGATATCATTTTTCACTTAACTCACATTATGTGAATATCACAATTATTTTTTTTATGATGATTAAAGTATGAAGCAAGGTTAATGATGTCGACTTACGTTTGATATTTAAAATGCATTATGGAGATAATAATTTTCAGACCTGTAACTGCACAGCCTAAATTTTGCTGATAGAATAGGTCTACCAGAAAGGATTATTATTTTCTAGGTTCTCTAATTAAGACTTTTAGTATTCTTGGATTTTGCGCAGATATCGATAATCATAATTTAAAAATATATTGCTTATTAATACATTTTATTTTGTATTTTAAATATCATTTTTATAAATAAGAGATAGGGTCCAATCTGCTGACAATTACAGTTTACCAAATCCAATAAATGTCTTCACACTCCGATTTCATATGATAATATGAATAATATTGACAAGAAATTAAATTACATTTTTGTTGTAGTGGATTCATCGTTGGGTTTGTTTCTGGACATGTAGATGGTTGAATTGTTGTTTCCAGCATTGTAGTTGTAGGAGCTGGCTGACTTGTTGTTTCAGGCGCTGTAGTTGTAGGAGATGGCTGCTTTGTTGTTTCAAGCATTATAGTTGTAGGAGCTTCAGTTGATGGTTGTATCATACTATCAGTATTTGGTATAGTTTCTGTAGTTGTTGATGTATCTATCACAGTGGTAGTGCCACTTATGACTAGACTAAGACCAATTCCAAAAATTATTATAATTTTAACCATTGTAAATAAACTATATTCAAACTGATTGAATGTTTCAATTGCACTGTTAAATAATTATTGTCGTGATTCAGTTTATATATGATGCTTGTAAAGATATTATTAAAAAAATGATTTCTTGTATTTTTATACGTGATATCGTTTTGCTATTTAAATAAAAGTGATATTAAAATTATTAACATCGTAAGCACATAGTTGCAACGTGCTTTGTGGTGTTGGTGATTAAATTATTTTCCGCCAAATTTTTCTGTAACCTTGTAGGTTTTATAGTAGGCCAATCAAACAACAGTTCACAACTCGGAAATGTAAATCGTACTTGATGATAATATTTCAGATTTTTGGAAGATAATTTATCGAAAACGGATAAGGTAAGAAACTACTAAAGATTTGAAGTGTTTCGGGTCCAGAATAGTTAGCACTAAAACCAACTTTAAATTAAAAAATATTTATTTTATTAATGATTAAATTCAGGATCAATAAAAAATATGAAAATTTTCATTAGCCAAAACTAAACGTAAAATTTTACTAAAGATAAATGGTTTATCATGATATGCATATGAATTATATGCGTTATTCGCACGAAAACCGTTAAAGAATAAACATCTCTTAGTTATTGTGTTATTGTGGATTAAGTAAGTGTAAAACTTTGCTTATTTTTAATTTATATTATATTTAATTTATATAATATATATTAAGTGGATTGCTTTGGTAAATTTTTCAACAACAATTGCATAGATTAAAAACAAATTTTAATAAATTGAAAAAAAAATTAAATTTACGTAAATTAAATTGAATTTTAGGTTGTAATTTCCACTTAAAGTCGATTCATATAATATTTACAAAACTAAAATTTTGAGCTGTTGCTTTAGTAAATTTAAATTTGCTAAATACACTAATTTTTTTTTTTTTTCAAATCAATACACTAAAGCTCGAAACAGAACAAGAGCGGTAACGGCGAGCGTCGTTGGCTGTCACATTAAAATATATACCAAAAAGCATACTATGCTAACAGAACCATCGACAGTGACGACAACTTTTCCGCTGAAATACCAAATGTGTTACCAAATGTTTAATTTTAAGTTGGCTTTTTAATAAATTATGCTGCTTAACAGCCATGTTTTAAAATGTTTTATTGTTATTTTCATATCGCGATACACTGACGCTTTCGTTTGTTATGTTTACTACAGGGATATCGCTGTTGAAATTTGTATTTATTCGTTGAGGATCGCCGTTGACACTCTGGTTCTGTTTCTACCTTTAATATTTTGTTAAATGTTTTGTTGGTTCTAATAATAATTAAAAAAAACGGTCTTACAAGTTTAACAAAACTACATCACTTACGAAGCGAAATTAAAAAAAACTATTAATATGTGATAGCCATATTATCTGATAATATTAGCAATGATAATATTAGTAGTGTCATAGTTAAGAAACTATCGATTTATATTTCAAGAATTACTAGTTTTTTTGAATATCACAAAATTTTAAAATAATAAACAGTATGGTTTTAGGAAATTGAGAAGTACTGAAGATGCTTTATCAAAGTTTACAAATTTTTTGCATTAAGGTCTGGCTGCAAGAATACACTGCAGCCGCCGAGCGAAATTATTCAGGCTCTCTAGGTTAGCGCGTTTCTCGAGATCTATGTTAACTATACATTGGTGGTTTAGGCCAATCGTTAAACACAAATCTAAGGCTGGCTGGTTGATTGTATAGTTGAAAGACTGCTCCATTGTCTTTTGTTCAAATCTGCTATCTAAGCAGGGATTGCGTAAGTTAAGAATGACTTCGTATATATGCCTCTGCTGACTTCTAGCATTTTATTTTACTGTGGGTTGCGGTATAAATGGTTTTCTTAGCGACTGCCCGTTCCACGTACCAATCCTAAACTGCGTATTCGTTAACATAAGCGGAGGTCTGGTTAAATTTTGGCGGTATCCATGTTTGCTTCTGTTGAACTTTTTAACAATGTGGTTTTTTACGGTTGAGGGTAGTCAGCACAGCGACCCAACCGTTGTTTATTATTGAAAACCTAGCCTCCTACGACAAGCCAAGGAGGCTGTGGTGAAAATTAAGGATGACATGCTCGTTTAGCAGTCTTTTTCAAGTCATGAGAGTGCCCCCTATCACAAGGGGTTATTATAACTAACCTACCAAAATGACACATTACAAAGAATTTCCATCAATGAACCAAACATTTCAATAATACACAAAATTCAAAAATAAATAATTTTATTTTGGATTGGAAATATAGTTAGTAAATAATAGGTAGGTTTCAATCTGATGTATATACCCTTTACCAAAACCAATAATTAACTGTGTCTTGACAATCTGATTCCATATGGTAATCTGGATAATACTGGCATGACATCGAATTACATTTCTGTGTTGAAGGCATCGGATTGGGAGCTATTGTTGGGCTTGCAGTTGGTTGCATTGTTGTTTCAACCGGTGCTTGCGTCGTAGTATCAATATTAGTTGTTGTTTGTGGTTGTGACTCCATTACAGGTTGCTCTGTAGTTTCTGTCGTAGTTTCTGGAGCCGTTGATGTATTTATATCTGTAGCATTCTGTGTTAATGCACTTATTACTAGACTAAGACTAATTCCAATAATTATTATGAATTTAGCCATTTTAAATTAAGTACATATATTGAAATTAGTTGAAAGATTTAATTGTACTGTTAATTAATTATCGTAGTAACTCGCTTTATATATGCTATACCTAAAATTTTAATTTAAAAAAAATATTTCCGAATTTTTTTGTACGTGACATCGTTTTTACTATTTTTGAATAGAAGCGATATCCGAACATTTGGATTAACACCGTTGCAACGTGCTTATATGGAGTTGGTGATAAAATCGAATTCTCTGAACTATTTCGATAAACTTGTAAGTTTTAAGTTAAAAATATAGGTTCAATATTTGATATGGATCGATAATGAGGATAAACACAACATTTAGAATTTCAAACGATCTGCTACATCAGTA
Source organism: Tipula confusa (assembly GCA_963556175.1). Taxonomy (NCBI): domain Eukaryota; kingdom Metazoa; phylum Arthropoda; class Insecta; order Diptera; family Tipulidae; genus Tipula; species Tipula confusa. The sequence goes on along the minus strand of OY744476.1, from coordinate 198,613,544 downwards.
ATGTTCAATGTAAACACGAATTACAATTAGAATTTATTAATTAAAGGACATAGGTTTATGTTTTAAAGGGTCTTTTAATATATACACAACTTTAACCGATTTAGGAGGTTAGAGATTAAAATGATTAATCTTTAATTAATCTTTGATTTGAACAAGTTTCTCTAAACAAATGTAACATAAAATACTTCGTTACTTATCTTCAAAAATTACACAAAAATTACAAAATTATCTTAAAAAGTAGGAAACTAGTATCATGCCGAGTTTAAACAAACTTAAACATCACTTTATTGTTTGATGACACCTTACAGCTCCTTACATTCCGATTCAGATTATGGTTATCATTTAGTTGATTTGTACAGGGAAATACAGCAAATACACAATTTTACTAGTTTGCAATGGTAACTCGTTGTGGGTACAGTGAATCGTGGTTTACCCTTCAAACATCCTAATGATTTTCTTTGCAAGATGTATATTTTACAAATTGAGAACGAAATTACGATTGGTAGTTTCTCATCACAATGAAAAGAGAAAATTGGGGATTCGATTTCTAGTTTTAAAGCAAAATGTAAAAACTTTACTGTTAAAAATATCAACAAAAAGAAATATGCATACCACCAAAGTTCAAACCGACCCCAGTTTATGTTAAAGGACACGCAATTTAGTATTGGCACTTGAAACGCGCAGTCGCTAAACAAATCAAGCGCGTTTGATGGCACAATATCAGCCATGAAAGAGTATCACTTGGAACTCTTTGCTCTCTAAGAGAAAACTCGAGGCCATAAAGTGAATCATGTGTCCCTAGGCTATACATTACTTTACAGTAGAGATAACCTCAGTAATCTTGGTGTTGGTTTTCTTCTGGGACCCAAGGTGAAAAAGCTGTTTTGGAATTTAAAGCAGTTGATAATCGTATGTGTAAGCTACGTTTACGCATTAGACTAGCCATCCTGTTAATCATTTGTTTTCATGCGTCCACTGATGACAGCCAATTTAAAGACCAAGACTCATTTTACAACAATTTGGATGATCTGATGGAATCTATACCGGAGTACGACGTTATAATAGTGATTGGTGACTTTAATCATACCGATAAATAATAAAATCATACTAAATCATACTGATTTATGTGAAAACATAGGTCCATACTCCCGACACGATATAGCGTTCCTCATAAAAATATCTACTTGGAAACATGGCACACCCTCGTAAGACGTCCCGAAGTTACATTCACCTTGTGGTAGATTTATTACCAGGCAGATTTTTATTAAGTCAGAGATCGCAGGTAAACGCAACATATTTTTCAACTGTGAAAGTCTGATAAACAAACCTGCGAAGCAATGAAGACCTCCGAAGGAGCATTTCTAAACTAAATTAAATTAGTTTTGTGATTGGCCAGTCCATAATAAGCTTTATTAAATACCTCTAAATGTAAAGGAATTTCTTTCGCGCAAGTATATTTTGTATTAAGGTACCATACTGTATAACGAGGTTATATGTAAAGTTCTAATTGTACGACGCTTGGAAATAAATTATGTACATACATATATCTAAAATTAACAAAGAACATTTAGGCAAAGAATTTCGAATCCTTTTACATTAAAAGCAAATTACATATAATCTGTACATTGTTTCAGAGTAAAAAGATCGTATCCGATAAGTAAAAAAAACGACACAGAGAAATAATCTTTTCTCGGGTAAACGCATATCTGAAAATTTGACAGTAAATTTATCTCTCTGATATCAAATAAAAAAACAGACCCAATAAAAAACTCGTTATAAAAGTTTTATGTATAAGCAAAATTTTCTTCTATAAAATAATTTGGATCTGTCTCTAATATATACAAACTGATTACAAAACAAATAAAAAATAAAACGATATTTTCAACAGATGACACTATAAGCAGATAGCCAAATAAAAATGTTAATAGTTTGTTTCATCGATTAGTAAAATTATTTAGGTGGCCTCCTCGATTGCAGTACATAATTTTCTCACAACAATTGGTGCAATTATCATCGAATTTTGATCAAACCACACCTTAACACTGCAATAAGCAATCTGAGTATATTTATCTATGGTCCTGCTTTATTAAATTTGGAAAAAACGATTTGTGATTATATGTATGAAAAGTAAAGTTGAGTTGAGATGGTTCTCGGTAATACATTTCAGTAAATAGTTGAAAAGTTTCCATTAATCGCAAGCGAAAAATACTATTTAAGAAAACCATAACAAATATTGAACTTAGTATAATTGCTTAAAGAATTCGTATAGGTACTGGTCTGATACTTCTGGATTCCACATCAATAACTTTCCACTCTTATTAAAATATGTCTGCAAAATTTCAGGATTCAATTTTAAAAATAAGGTTAAGCACACACCTGCAGTTCTAAAAAATGTTAGATTTTTTAGAACTGCAAAATATCAATTTTTAGTAAATCGTATTTGAAATAAAAAATTGATTACTTCAAAAAACCTAATATCTGCAGTTATTTAGTTATGTAAAAAAAATTGGCATTTATTTTGTAAATAAATGAATAAAAGATATCTAATTTAAAAAATGAAAATTTTCACATAAAAAAATATTCTGACAGTCGAAAATTTCTAAAAAATTTTAATAGGAATTTAAGAATTTATAGGTAGATACTGTTTCAGTGGGGCTCCAAATTGGTGCCTATCCATTTGAATACATTTTTAGTGAGGCTTCAACGTGTTGAATACATATATGGCTTCATTTCATTTCAGTAAGGTACATTGTACGTATAGTATTACTTTTATAGAAACAACGAAATTAAACAATAATCAAAAATATGAAACAATAAGGTTTTAGGTTCATTTTTATCAGAATCAGATTCATCGACAATATACGAAAGGTCTTTAATATTTAATTTCGTTTTAAAATCCCGATAAAAGCTCTGCAATGTAACAGAAATAAACTTTATTAAGTCTAATAAATCAGCCTTTTTTTCATCCGAAATTGGTAACGAAGCGAAATTAAGTTGTTCTAAGTAGAAGTTTGCCTTGTCAGGGTTTTTTGTAACCATTGTTTTACAATTTTGTTCGCCGTAGCTTGTTTTATACATAATGGAATCGCACGTTGTCGTAATATTAGTCAATAATATTATTGAAAATGATCTTACATTAATTGTCTTATGTTGTCCAAACTTTGTTTCTTTTCGTTTCTTAAAGGTATTTTAAAAACTCCTTTTGAAATTTTGAGAAGTTAAAAAAATCAATTAAATTATGCCCAATCGTGCGAATGTGCTGTATGTGTGTTAGTCTATTTATTTTTCTCTCTATAACGCTGTGGTCACTATTGCATTCGAAATGTGAATGCCCAGGCTCGAGAAATTTATGCTCTAACAAATTTATCTTCGGTTCAATCGACACCAAATATTAAAACTTTGTAGTGACAATGCTATTTCAGTTTTGTTCAGTGCCGGTATCACTATAAATTACGATACGGGAATTTAAATTTGTTGAGTTGGTAATGTGTTTAAAAATACAAGATGCGATTCCATTTGCACCACGGCCGCTCATTGTGTCACTCCAAATATAACAATGTGTTGAATTTTCACTGCAATTTCTAATTGTTAAATTGTGCGTCTACAAACAAAACTGTTTTTCTCATATCGGCCTTGTCCATTTGCTTCGTTTCATAAGCAATTTCCGCATTTTCTTGATGTTCATCACGATGAGAAATTAGATCACGTTTTCTGATTTCAGATTGATTCATCTTTAAATGCATCGCGAGCTGGTCACACTTAGAGCATCTATCTAATTGTGGCATTTTAAATTTAATGATTTGAAAATTTTCCTGTATTTGAGTATCAGACTTTTGAACTGTAAAACTTTTATTTACCAAATTGATGCATCTTCGTTAAATTCAAACCTTCTGCCAAATATATTTTGGTTGTGTGGTAGTAGAATGTGCAATTCTACTTCTAATTTTTGTTTTAACGTTATTTTTCTACCACATTACCCCCGTAAATCGTTCAATTCCAATTCGATGCTATTTTTTTTATCACAGACGAATAAGTTTTCGTCTTTCATCGTTTATATCCATATGAAGCATCTTTTGCAAGTATCAATGTTTTTATACTGAGGTTGTTAAAATCAACCCAAGGCCAATACTCCTCGAAAAGTTGATTCCGTAATTCTACATTTATTTTTGCTCTACATATCTTCTTACAATTAGCTTTAATAAAAAAGCCATTAGCTTTAATCTATTTTTCTCGTCTGTTTTAATTTTGGTTTCTAAATTTTTTTGTGACTAAACACAAGACTTAGTTTTGGATGTTTGCGCTTTTTCAAAATCTTCAAATTCCGTGTCATGAATGAAAGAAAATCTTATCAACTTTAAAGTTACTCATCGTGCTTTCTTCAGCGTCTGTCTCGAACACTAACCTTTGTGCATCTTTAAATTCGTTTTGAACTCGTTACTCTTAGGCCTTCAGATTGAACTTTCAGAAACAGTGTCCTAATTAGATTACAGTTCGGGCTCATCTAACGAAGATGTTTCCTTCTGTCCAGGCCTTGCCTCATTTTATAGATATATTATAGCTATAACTAGATTTATCATTTTATTAAAAAAATATATATAGGATTTTAGTAGCTTTTAACCACTTTTACCATAATTCTTGTGCCATAACATACTGTAGCTTATTTTAGATTTTATCTAATTTTAATGTTCGTTGTAAATTTGAACTTTTTATTGATATTACTTTAAAAATTGCCAAAACAGTGCCGTACAATTGGTGAATGCTTTAAGTTGTTATAAGATGCAATAAATCGGTTTATAAAAAATTTAGTAAAAAAATAACTATATATTTAAGTGTTACTAGAATTTAAAAAAATTAAAAGTATTCTAAAATTTAAAAAACATTAAAAAATTTGACTAAATAGATTTAAAATTTTGAAAAAAATAATTCAGTATTTGGGTTAATATAGTTCAGAGCAATTGTTAAGTTGTCTTTAAATAATGCATTGCAAATGTTTTAAAGATTGGTTCATCGTCATTCGATCGTAATAGAATGTTAGAAGTTTTGAATCCTTATTCTATTTTAATAAACAATCTTTTAATCAAAGGGCAGTTCCAGTAATATTAAAACCTATAAATATTTGGTAATTCTAAAACATTAAACAATAGTGAAATAAACTGCTGGACCATTCTGTAATTTGGCTAATCCGATAACTGAAGGTTGTAACCTTGGAATGGTTTTTATTGTCATTTATTGGGTGTGGGAATGAGTTCCCGCTGTTTTTTGGTGAAATAAAAGTCGTTTGTTTGAATCGAAAACGAATGACTGGTTTATTCAAAGTATGCTCCATCGGCAAGTGCAACCTTCGCCCATCTTTCGGGCAATAAATGAATTCCGCGACAGAAGAACTCCGGTTCCTTGGAAGCATTCCAGTCATCGACCCATTTCTTGACATCTTCGTGTGATGTGAAGTGCTGCTCTCCCAGGGCTGACTGCATCGACCGCAACAAGTGTTAGTCTGAAAGAGCAAAGTCTGGTGAATACGTTGGGTGGGGTAGAATCTCCCAGTACTGCCCTCCAAGTAGTTCTTGACAACTAAAGCAACGTGTGGCCGAGCGTTGTCGGGCTGCAAAATCAGCTTGTCATTCCGATTGTCCCATTCCGGCCGTTCTCGACCCAGAGCTTGCTTCAAACGGATCAGTTGTCGTCGGTAACGATCCCCAGTGATGGTTTCGTCCTGTTTCAGCAGCTCGTAGTACACGATCCCACCATATGCAAAACATAACCTTACTTCCATGAATATTTGCTTTTGGCGTCGATGGTCCCGCTTCCCCTGGCCTTGACCCATGCTGGTTTGCGCTTCGGATTGTCGTATCGAATCCACTTTTCATCTCCAGTGATGATCCGATGTAAAAAATCCTTTCTTTGCTGGCGTTGACGCAAGAGTTCGCAAATGGTTTTCGGCGCTCGATGTCCCGTTCTTTCAATCCGTGTGGGACCCAATTTCCGAACTTGCGAATGAATTCCAATGCATGTAAACGCTTACCAATAGTAGAGCGGTCCACATTCAACTATTCTGCCAATAATTTTTCGGTCTGACATGGATCTTCATCCAGCAATGCATCCAATTCTGCATCTTTAAACTTTTTTGGTCCGCCTTCACGCTTCTTGTCTCCTACTTCGAAATCACCATCTTTCAGTCGTCGGAACCAGTCTCTACAGGTTGTAATCGATGGAGCATGCTTACCATAAGCTTCTACGAGCAACCGATGCGTTTCCGCTGCACTTTTCTTTAACAAAAATGCTGTTTTTTGGCACAAAATTCGACATTTTCAATGAAACGCAAAAAATTGTTGTTTATGTTCTGAACAAATGTCACTAGTGATTATTGAAGCTTGACATCGAACCTTCAAATAACTTGTATTGCTCGATTAAATAAAATGAAGAAAGCAGAGCTACTAACGATGTCGTTAGACATCTAAGTAAAAACAGCGGGAACTCATTTCCACACCCAAAATATCAACTACTTATTCTAGTAATACTCTCCGCATCTGCATGTTGTTAGTTTTACATAATTTTTTTTTTAATTTCTAAGATCAGTTTTTAGTTTTTATAGAGCTCTTCGATCTTTCATTTCGAAATATATTTTTGAATTGTTAATTTTCATCAGAATCCGTTTATCGTTACACATTTAGACAGTAGTAATATTTAATAATTTAATGACAATTATGATTGGTTTGCGTGATTCCTATACTAGTGCTTTTAGCAAAATGTGGGCAATCCGAAAACTAGTATTATGTTAATTTTACAAGCCACCTAACATGACCTGTAAATAATGCAAATATTTCGTTTACTATATACACAAACACTGATATCATTCATAAAGCAACGTAAACTTAATTTCTTATCAATTTTCAACATTTTCGTTTGATAACATAAAAAAAAATAATTGAAAACATTATTATTATTACGTTTGGTATTTAATTCATACTTTTGAAGAAATGCAAAACTTGCAAGTTTATTTTTATTTTTTTGTGTATAGTTGTCGTTTTTAATTTATCTAGAAATGTAATTTAATTTCTAAGTAAAAAAAAAGAATTTTAAATCATGTTTTCTTAAAAAAAATAATAATAATAAAAATTCTAATTTTAACGAAGAAACGAAATATATATGTAGACAGTTTAGTGTGGATTAGTGTAGTGTCTGTGCGCGGTATTTTTTTAATTTATGCATATGAAGTAAACGAATCGGGAAGTTGTGATGGTATCAATAACATTAATATTTTTGAATATATTCCTGTGGATTAATAATGTACGAAAAAGGATTTTTAACTTTTTCGTTAGGAAAGTACATAGAAAAGTGCAAGCTGTATCGTATTTCATAGGGTTTAAAAAAATTGGTGAATATACATAAAATCAAATCAAAAACACTCTTCATAAAAATAATATATCGTCATTTTTTTCAGTAGAATTCAAACAGTGTCATTGCATAGTTGTGTATAGTTTATATATCGAATTCATGTATTCTTATTTTATTCGTATTAAAGGTGATCGGCCGCCGCTAACTGCACCGCCAGAAAGTGAATGGTATCATGGTCGATTAGATCGATGGACAGCGGAGGTACGTCTTAAAGGATTTCAGCATGGAAGTTACTTAGGTAAGTGTTTAGAATTTACAATTTTATTAAATTTACTAAATGTAAATATTATATGTTTCAGTTCGAGAAAGTGACCGTAAACCCGGTTCATACGTATTAAGCTATTTAGGACGCACAGGAATTAATCATTTTCGTATTACTGCGGTATGCGGTGATTTTTATATAGGCGGTCGCCAATTTTATTCTCTTAACGATTTGGTGGCTTATTACACGTCATGTAGTGATCTATTAAAACGTGAACGTTTAATAGATCCTGTACCACCACCGGAACCCGTTAACGATAAAAAACCCGTAGTTGCCATATTACCATATACAAAAATGTCCGAATCAGATGAGCTCACTTTTCAAAAGGGTGATATATTTTTTGTTCACAATGACATGGGTAAAGGCTGGTTATGGGTGACGGCGCATCGAACCGGTGAGCAGGGAATGATATTTAGTGAATTGGTTGAAAATTTGGACGATCAAATTGATCCTAATACAGTATTCTCATGGTTTCATCCAAATTGTACCAAAAATGAAGCAGTCGATATGCTTGTAAAGGCGGGACCAGGAAGTTTTTTAGTACGGCCGAGTGATAATTCGCCCGGTGATTACTCATTATTTTTCCACATAAACAACCAAATTCAACGATTTCGTATAGAAAAGAAGGGTGTTCAGTATTTAATGGGTGGTCGCACATTTGAATGTTTAGATGCGGTAATCAAACGATATCGTCGCGAACAAATAGTAGAGGGTCATTCACTTGAACATCCGGTTGTGGGTGGTAGTCAATTTGAATTTAACCAACCGGTGCAGGGTAGTGCTGCCGTTGAGAAAATTTACGCTACACTACGAGAGACTCGAGATCAAATCGAGGGTAAAAAAATCGAAGGACTTAAATGTGATGGTACCCTAGAAAAACGATCTGAGAAAACTGGAAAATGGAAACAATTGTATTTTGGACTTATAATCGAAGGGTCCGAAAAGCATTTATATTTCTATGATGGTCCGAAAAAAACCAAACCAAAAGGCATCATTGATCTTACATACGCTTATTTATATCAAGTTCACGAGTCCCTATGGGACAAACAATTTTGTTTTCAAATAGTGGAGCGCGCGATACCATGTTTAGCGACAACAACATGTCTCGCCGCACTTAACCAAGAATCGTATTTAAAATGGATAAATGCATTAAAATTAGAGTGTTCGGCACAGTTTAGTCCAGTTAATAAAAAAGCGCCACAACTACGTGAGCTTAGAAGTTTAACGTTACAAATTCTAGAAGGTACGCGAATACCCTTTAAAGTTGTGGCGAATGCATATTGTATTGTTCAGTATGTGCAACATCCAAGTTCATTGACACAAGTTATACCGATTGGTAAAACGAGAGTTAAACCGACACCAAATCCAGTGTGGGAGGAGGAATTTGTTTTAGAGTAAGTTTATTTTATTTACAATATGTAATGTTAACCTCAAACTATTAATTTATTTTTATTTTAACTGTATAGTGATGTTCCTAAAGATGTTAACAACATAAAACTCACAGTATTCGATGGGAGAAGTAAACGCGGTAAAGAATCTGAAGTGGCCAACATAACAATAGAATTATCAAGTTTTAAAAATGGCCAAGAGCTTGATAGTTGGTACAACCTAGATGGATTATCGCCGTTAGGAGAGTGGGGTAGTATTCGATTGCGTATACGATATTTAGACGATTTAATTATGCCATCGGATGAATATAGTCCACTCCAAGAATTACTATTAGAACCCGAATTATGTTCAGTGAAAGCGCTCGCCGAATTATGTCATAATGATCGATTCCCATTAGCTACATCATTACTGAGTGTTTTTCGTAATGACAAACGTGAAACTGAACTGTTACGTATTTTGTGTCAGGCGGATATAGGACGAGAAAACGATATAGCAACCTTATTCCGAAGTGCATCGCTTGCCACTACTCTAATGGATTTATATATGCGGGCCGAGTGTAAAGAATTTCTAGAGAAAGCCATTTTAGACACAATTAAACAAATTGCATCGTCCAAAGAATCGGCCGAGCTAAATCCAACCAAAATTGAACCAAGTCAAGCGTGCGCTAATGCCGAATATTTGTTAAAAACCTTAGACCAAGTAACACAATCGATATTTGTATCGCCCGATGCATGTCCTCGTAGTGTCCGCTATATATGTAATTGTTTACAAAAAGCGGTTGTCGCAAAATGGCCAACGGAAAGATTAGTACGGACACGTGTCGTTTCTGGATTTATATTTTTACGACTATTATGTCCTGCACTTTTAAATCCACGACAATTTAATCTTGTATCGGATCCACCGTCACAATCGGTCACTCGATCGCTTGTTATGATTGCTAAGTGTTTGCAAAATTTAGCGAATTTGGTGGAGTTTGGCGGAAAGGAACAGTACATGGAGGTAGTGAATCCATTTATTTTAAAAAATAAGGAACGTATGATAGTGTTTCTGGATCATTTATCGAATGTGACGGAACCACCGTCGCATACTAATGCTGAAAATAATAATTTAAATAAGGCGCATACGGATGCTGGTGAGTACACATAATGTTTGTTAATTATAGTTTTATTAAACGTGATGCAATCAAAACAACAACAAATATAATTATCTCGATCATTAAAATTAATCAGTGTAAACTTCAACTCAATAATGTCTTAAGTTTTTCGTTATTCTTGTTTTATCTCTTCGGATGATTTGTGTATAAAATACAAGCCTCATTAAAGGATTCAATGAGGCTTGTATTATATACACAAATCAGATAGTATATAATGCCAGATAGTATATATTTAGTATTCTCTGCTAATGCTATAAAATCATAAACTTTTGATTGTATTTTAATCTAAATAAATAGCGTGTCTATATATGATTGTAAATATTGTATAATAGATAATGTACCAGGTCATCCACAACACAAAACTTTAGTCATGCTAACGTTCTCAATAGTGAGTCTACTTCCTAACACCAATCATTGCTCCAGTGATTGGATCAAAATACTATTTATATATTTATAAGACTTATTACATCAAAATATGATTATGATTGAGCACTTTATCGAAATAATGTCCTTATCACCAGCGTCAGTTGAAATAAAAACGTACATAAATTATAAAAAAATGAAATTGGTAGAATATTAAAGCTAGATCGATCGGAGCAGAAGGTTTTGTAGATATGGCTAGTAAAAACGTTCATGATTTATTAGTGGATGAACAGTGGAAGAATTACAAGATGATTTAAGCATAGCCAAAAAGTTGAAATCGTTTTTCTTGATTACATATTTACATCGAAAATTTAAAAGGGAACTTTAAAAAAATATCTTAAATAGATTTTAGAAGCTTTTTGTATAAGCTTATAGTCTCCAATAGCACGGTTTCACATAACACGTTATATTATAGAGTTTTAACCACCGTTAAACGATTGGTTACTATTATTTCTAATAAATTTAAATAATGTAACTCCATAATGTAACGCCTACAAATTCCCTTACAAATGTTAATTTATTTTTCTATATTTCTAGGTCGTGAACTAGCAACATTACATCATATATGTGTAGCCCATTTACCTGATTTACAAGCGCTTACAAAAACAAATCCATCACTCCGGAAATTGGTAACAGTAACGGATATGTTGACAACACACAAAGAAAATTACAAAGATATGATAAATAACTTGAAACCACATGAGAAATAATCTTTATTATAAATTATATATTTACATAAAATATTTTATATTATTATTTTTATTTTATTATAAACGCTGAAAGTTAAAACAATTGAATTAAAATTTAAAACAAAAACTATTATAATTTTTATACTCAGGAAATAATTAAAACAAAATTAAATAATTATTATTATTTAATTAAAATTTATTTAATAAAAAAAGATGAATTTCGAAACATTGAGACTATATCAACCTAGACTGGGCTTAATTTAAAATAAATTATTATTTAAAATAAAAATTAAGGACGGCAATATAACAAAAATATTTAATTATGTGCCATCTGTATTTTAAGTACAGAAATAAAATAAGTACTCGCGATCACGCCATCGATAAACGTTAAGAAAAATAAATCATGCAAAATCGAAATAGATTGGTCGTCAAAATCGATCAAAACTTTTTTTTTTTTTGTAAATATAAACGGATCTACATTAATCATTTTTTGTTTTTCCTAATAAAACAATTTAATAAACTAATACAAGTGAAAATAGACAAAATTTCATACCAATTATCAATAAATAAATTATAAAGCAGGAATTAGACAGGAAACGTTATAAAGAATGTAATGTGTTAGTTTTTATTGATTGCATAATAGTTTTCGTTTTTGGTTTATTATAATTTTTAAAAAAATCACGTTTTATTTAAAAATCTGGTTGTGTAGTAGATTAAAAAAGTAGAAGTAACTCTCCTTTTGTTTGTTTGTATAAATGGCCAGTAGAAATGATGTGATCTTATATAGCAAGGATATTGGTGTGATTTTAGATCAGATTTAACATATAATCATATTTATATATTATGAATAATGTATAAGGTAAGGAATTTTTATTTTAATTTATCATTTCTATTTTCTTTATTTTTTATCATTTTATTTTGTTTAAAAATGTTGATTTATTTAATTTCGGAGATTTAGGGGTTCAGAGTCAATGTATTTATATATTGTATCGTATTCTTAAAGGGTTAATTAGCATGTTTATAAGAATTAGTAGCGAGTTTAACGAAAGATCTTTCTTTAATACGTTTTGAGAGCTCGACTAGCCAATACGTGTTGAAATTTTTTTCTTTTTATTGGCATGCAAGGTTTATTGAAAAGTGCGACCAATAATGTTTTTTTTAATATAAAAGATGCATTTAAATTTCATTTTAAATCAATCATTTTAAAAAACCGAAAAATTCATTGCGCTAGGGTTTTCATTTAAGAATTTTTAGTTCTAGTCTCATTCATATTTTCTGTCATTTGTTTGTGTCAATTCTTTATATATTTTAGGAATTAACACTGTGCCCCTTACGACCGTAATTTAAATTGATGGAGTTTACGCTGAATTGTATGTTTTTAAAACATAATATTGCTTGTTTCAATTGTTTATAAGAGCATATATTCCTTCGTTACTGGTTTGATCGTTGCCTTTGAACAACGTTTGATATTGGACTAATAAGTTAATTTTTCTCATTAATTGACTATGTACACTGACTAAGTACACAGACGTTGTTCGAGACAAAAAAAATTTTGTCAATATATTCAGTGCATCGGGTAATTTAAGTTATGACTGAAGGTGTAAGTTTGACAAACACTCTAGAGCTTAAATAAATAATTTGGTTTATCTTTTAAAAACTCATTTTATTGGGAACAGTGTTTTAAAAATTAAAAATTACAAGCTTTATATTTTGAAACCAAATAATTTTTTTATATGATTTGAAATCATCCTTCTAATTATGGGTCCAATTAACTTAAGGGGAATGTGTTACTAGCCTACTAATGTTAAATAATTCTGACCAATGTTTGTAAACTCTCTTTCTGGACATATTCTGGAAGCTGGACATATTTAAATTGCATGAAACGTATGACAAGCGGTTTAAATGGGAATGACTTTAACGTAAAGGATAGCAATAGCCTCTAAGTCAGTTTTATTTCCTATTCATATTTCAAATTTTTAGAAGAAATGTGTCTAGAAAAATATTTATCAAATATTTACGGGATCGTCTACGTGTAAATGCATTCCACTGATTAAGTAATGCTAAAGTGACTTTAAAATGGACTAGCAAAAGTATTATTTCCTTTTTTTTTGTGGCGTATTTCGTTGACCACATAAAAACGTACGGATGGGAAGAGTGATTTTCAAATTATCATACAGTATATAGTTTTATGTTCATTCGTGTTTAATTCAACTTTAATTTCGTGTAAATATAATTTTACGAGAATAAACAATAATTTCACATAATTAATTAGCTAAACCATCGAAATTTTTTTTTATTATTATTAATTCAAATTAATCAACTAAATAACAAAAAAACAATAAAACTAAATACATAATATAAATATAAATAAATAATATTGTGCCATTTTTATTCATTTAATATAAAACTACATAATTATATTATATAACAATAAATAAGCGCTCAGTAAATTCAGTTAAAATAATAATAACCATAATATAGTAATAGCCTCCCGTTCTCCCATAAACTAAATATTAAATGCATTTTTAATTTATTTTAATTAATTAATTAATCCAATCCAATATAATAAAATATACAAGACTAATATTACAAAAAAATAATATTTTAAAACTTAAATAGATAATTAGCGCGATTTGATTAAGCTTTGTCTTTTTTATAAAACATACAACACACGTTATATGATGGAATAAAAAAAAAACAATTTTAAAATGAAAAAATTATTTTTTATATAAAATACATAATAATAAAAATTAAAAAACAAATTTAGGCGATTTAATAAAAATTTATTAGGACAACACATTTATTATTATTTATCCATGTACAGGGCTATAATTTAATAAATATTTGGTTAGTTTTTTTTTTATTTTGTCACATTTGATTGATATTTTGAAACGGAGATATGCAGAATTAGAAAGGTGATCAAAAATATTGGATCAAAAATAAAGTGCACCAACATATTTTCCTCCTAATTCCTTCACAACATAACTTTCTCAGTTTAGAGTTATACGATTGTTTTACTTTAATTGACTCAATCTGTATATCACCTGGTTCATGCATTCCCAATAAGATCCCTAATTCCTGTGGCTCTTTATTAAAGTAGTCTTTATTAGATTCAGATACCCAGCAAATTTGGCGTATCTTATCATATTATTTTGATTCTGGCTAAGATGACGTTCAGGTTTTCTTGCATAATTTTAGGATATGAAATATGCCACGAATCACTTTAATGTGGAAAGTTTGTATTTTATCTATGCTCAAAACCATATAGATATATAGTATACAGGGTTTATATAGTATACAGGGTTTTTGCCATCATTTGTATCACAAGTACCTTGCTTAAATATTTGGAGGTTTCAAAGATTTGGATGGTATTCGGATAATATTTTCTTTATTTTAGTATATGTTCCTTCAAGTTTAACCCACATGTAATTCCCACTTTAGTTTAAACTTATTTCACCCTGTAGTTGTTGTGACTTAACACGTCATATATTACACTCATTGAACTTATGGACGCTACTTATCAGTGTTGATCTTACTTTGTTCAAACTTAGAATCCAAGGAGCTCCAGCTTCTGGCACCTTTCTTCTGTATTTACTTTCGTACCGGTCATTGAACTATCCAAGAAATTGTAATTTTAACTATGTCTTAAATGTGCAACTAAAAATTTGTTCGATATCAATTTAGAAATGTTAAAATATATTTTAAAAAATAAAGTAAAGTTAAAAAAATACAAACCTAACACAATATTTAATAAATTATGGCGCAATCCTGTATTATAATTTACCAAAGTTAGTTTTATTTATTATCATTTTAATTTTTCTATAAATTATAATTAATTATAAGCTTATTTGGACGAATTAAAAAAAAACCAAAACCATTATAAGACTAAATTGGGTTAAAAACAAATTTATAGTTTTGTTTAATATTATATTATATTATAAAATAAAATTTATTTCTTTATAAACAATTATTAAATATTAATTAAAAATTTAATGAACAAAAAATTACAAAATGAAATAATTTAATTTAAATTACGAATTTCATATATAAATATAAATATATATATATATATATATATATATATATATATATATATATATATATATATATATATATATATATATATATATATATATATATATATATATATATATATATATATATATATATATATATATATATATATATATATATATATATATATATATATATATATATATATATATATATAATTATAATATATATATTATTTATCGAGTGTTTCACTTAAATCTGTATCGACCAATATTTCCAAAACAATACAAGTTCTCACGAAAAACTGAATATGGACAATGTTGACATAGAAAGGTGGCACTAATTACGACTTAACATCCTTGCTAATTAATTATAATAACTGTATGTAACTGGTTACGCTAAGTTTGTTGACAGTCGTAATCATCATTGCGCTGTAAAGCTCTTCGAGTTCTGTTTTCAACTCCGGCGAGATTTCTGTTTCCATCACTCGTTGCAATGGCTCTTGAAAATCTAAATTATAGCGCTATTCAATTGGTAAAGACAATTAAGTACCAGATAATATACCAACCTGTATCTTTTCGTTATGACAAGCTGGCCTGTCTGCGGTTTAAACGGCGCTATTTTCTTTGTTTTTTATTACCTTCTGACATTTGTTTTTGGCCAGTTGGTAACCCGTCGATTATATTAAAAGCGCAAATTTTTCAAATGTTTACTAGTTACTCGACATCTGACACTGATATTGCCAATATATCTTGCTTTGGGGTAAGAACTTTGCGTGAGCGATTATTTAAAAGTATCTTCGTAGGAGGCCTTACTGCAGCTTTATTAAGCGATAAATATTGCCACCTCTGCTTTGATGATCGCGGCCAACACTTTTAGATGAGGTCAGAGGCTTTTATGATTATACACACACAAGCGTTATTAGCTACTAATTTTTGATAGCTACTAATTTTTGATCAATTATTTGCTATATCAATTTTAAGCCCGGTCTCCACTCGTAATTTTCAAGATATATACTAATTGCTGACTACGCTGGGGTCCCAAGTTCGATACTCACGTTTGACCAATATTAATAATTACAAATTAATTAATTACATCTTGCACCGAATTATATGTAAACAAACGTTCTTTGAGCTGAGAGCTGATCTCTTAGAAACGTCCACAGACTATTCGTTTCAAGTGGTTCAAAAATTTTCTTTTGAGACGCGGTAAGGAACAGATAGAAGCTTAGTTTTTAGAGTTTAAACTTGGCGAATGAAATATTATTATCTTCCATTCGTGTAACATTGTTATTTTTCCCAATTATGTTTATTTACCCGGAGTCTTACAACTAGCAAACTCGTTTTATCCTTTTCAAATTAAAAATTAATGATAAAGTCTCCCAATCCTGCAGATAGTTTTTCTCTATAGTTTTGTAAATGATGATTTGGTGTGTACGATAAGTCGCTTAGTTCTAAAACTTGACAAGCCATAGATTCAAGCTTGTCAGATGCATCCTGGTCTCCTTGGTATGACTTATTATAGCTACTGAAATAAGTGATAATAAATTGTAACCGATTAATTGGTGTGGAGTTTATGTCAGTAATGGCGATACCCGCGAGATTGTTATGTTTATGTTTTTTAACGATTTCTATCAATTTACCATAAGGCATCCCCCTGCTATATGTCAACTTTGTCCTTAATAGGATAGTAATTTTTCGAGAAATTTTTCGATAGCGTTGTAAGTGAACTTCCCTATAGTTTTACAAAGAGTAATTTAAAATTACAGGATCAAACTAGGTAAGATGATAGAGAAAGCCATTTTTAACCAAAATATTCTATGGCTATATATACTTTTCCTACAGATTGTTTGGAATTTCCAAAAAATATGGCTAAAAAATAAAAATCCTGTTACAGTGCCTAATTGCACTTACTGCAGCGTAATTTAGGATCAAAATGTCAAACAATTTTGTAAAACTGTTCAATTTACTGTAGTACATATGTTGTATGTGTTAAAGCAATTTTAGTAAAAAGTTGAAATATATTTTAAACCATCATAAATTCGGTAAAATTTAATTTTAGCCTATACTTTGTTGGAAAAATCCTTCCTTACGTCGTGTGATTCTACACTCTTGATATATTCTATATAAGGCGAGTCGGTTAAACAGTACACACCGATTTTCTCGAAAATGGTTGAAAATACACAAGGAATACTCACCATCAAAGTTGTAAATCTTGAAGAAGCGGTGAGATATGTATGAAACTGAAAATATATTTTAGGGAATGAAAAAAGCATTATTGTGTTAATTATTATTGTATTTTTATGTTAATATCTCAGTGTTAATTAAGTTTCTGTGAAAGTACTTTTGTACAAAAGTGGTCGAGTTTATTAAGGACTATCGACAAGGCGGTAAAAAGTACGCCAACTTATCAAAAACACATTGTTTGTTCATATCAAAAGATTGCCAAACCAAGTTCCATCTTTAATATAAGGGTATTTCCTTTGTATCTCTAACCATTTTAGAGAAAAGCGAGGTAAACTTTTTAATCATCCTGATTATCAAAATGCCAGAAAATAAATTATAAATATATACTTATATTAAATTATTATTGCTATTATTATGACTATATTATATTATTATATTTATATATTACCATTATTATTATTATATATTATAGAAGTCAATTAGATAAGTATTTTTTATTATTTTCGAAACAAAACAAAAACTGAGAAAAAAATCATTTTAAAATATAATATAAAAATAAAAAATTTAAAACCATATTAAAATTGTTTATTTGTCTGTTTTCAATCTCAACTGTCTTATATGGATTATTGAAAACCTGATCAACTGTTGTTTCATTTGCTATTCGTTTTCTCACATTCTCTCCCTAGAAAAATTTTCTTCAACTACCACTTACAGTTTGCTTTTCCCAATAGTATGACCAATTGACTAAATGATTTACCTTTTTCTAACCAAACGGTAAAATCAACTCGCAATCTGTTAAACAATTTGGTCTTTGGTCTACTCTAGAGTTGAAAATTTTCTAAATAAATATTTACAGTTAGAATTATTTTAAATTTTAGTAATGAGTCGAGAAGATTGGAGATAGTTTGCCTGATTTAGGAATTAAAGAGCCAATCTAAAAATAAGATGTTGTCTTTATCATTAAAGCAACGAAATATTTTTTGAAATGCCGGTTCTTTAGCAGTCCATCTAGTCTCACCTTTAATATTAAGCCGTTTAAATCTTGTTCTATCGCTTGTTTTATCTCAAACATTCCTTCGTTGAAGACTCTCTTAAAAAAACAAAAACAAGAATTCACAATTGAAATAGATTTATATCTTTAAAAACTGGTGGTATTTCACGACCTGAATCGATAGTACTGTCCTCGAATATTGGCAGCCCCATTTGTTAAATTGCCAGTAAATCGATGTTTTTAAATTCAGAAAGGAAACTGTATATTCCTTCTCTGGAAGCCGATTTACAATTCTACACTCCGATTACCTATAATTTTTAAAAATTTACTATGATCTAATTGTTTATTCCCGTGTCGCAAGCCTCAGATCGATGGTCTCAAGAAGATTTTCGAACACCAATCATTCTTTTCAATAGTCCAATAGAAACAAAAGATGAATTAGAAAGACGAATATATTTACAAAATAAAAATATTTTTATTTTAATAGCATATGATTAATTTATATTAATGTTGATCTAAATATGAATATTTCTTTCGTAGTTTCTCGCGCTTTTCTTTTTTCTGTTTTTTCCATGGCTTATCGCCCAGCAAGTTCATACTTTGAGCTGACCCGGCTATACTAGCACCACTGCTAGCAGCCGAACCATCTGTGATTTCGGAAATTTCAGCCATACGAATGTGAGGAAAATGTGTTCGACCCTTGATTTTGGGCATATTAGTATTCTGTTGAAAAAATTGTTTATCCAAATCATGCGAGTTTGTAGCCGTTGCGACTCGAATAGCACGCTGCTCTCGTGGTGGCAATTTATTTACGTCACCCTCTTCTCGTATTCGTTCTGGGAATTGGTGAAAATCACTTTGCTGCACTTTAGGTGGAGCATGACAAAATAATAGTCGTCCATTTACATAATCTTTAAGAACATACCGCGATGAACGTGATTGATCTGGTTGGCCGTTAGATGTCATGAATCCACGATTATATCCATAGGAAAGTAGTAACTCTTCAGAATATGGGGCTCGATTAGGATCTTCATTTTCTAGCGGTTTAGCAATCATAATCCCGTATTTATCTTCAAGTATATGACGTGGAATTTGAGCACAAACTAAATTAATTGGGGGTATATGATCTCGCATTTGATCGATCGGTAGAATTCCATTCAATATCATATCAGCTTTAGTAAGGACAAACGAAGGCATAACCAAACCAGGACAATCACAAAGCATTAAATCATCATCACAGAAAAGTGTTTGGAAATGTTTTGTTTTACCAGGCGTAGCTGAAACGCTCACCTTCTTTACCGTAATCAAGGCGTTGATAGTGCTCGATTTACCGACATTTGGGTATCCGACTAAGCCTATAGTTGAAACTCCTTCCGTAACTTTTGGACCTTTGTGTAGAGATTTGAAGAATTCTAATAACTCCTCACGGGTTAATATTTTGGATAAATTTTTACCAGTTGTGGCACTATCTACTGTAATTCCAAGCTTAGCTTCAAGTTTATCCATAACTTGCTCCGTTTTTTCGCAGAAATTTTTAATTTCATCTACCGATTTTTTAACATCAGCCATAGACAAAGTTTTAGTCTCCTCTTCCTTATTCACTTGCGTTTGTTTAACTGTGATTTTGTCCTCTATTTCATCTTCATCACTACTTTCATCATCGTCATCATTTTCTTCATCGTTCTTTGTTTCTTTTTCATTCTCTTCTTCTGCTTCTTTAAGTGCTTTTAACTCTTCGTTTGCCAAAAGTGCCGAAAAGAATACAACGCATACATTTTCTTTATCGAAGTAATCTGCCCAAATTTCGCGCTGTCTATCGGTCAGAAAATCTGCCTTATTAATCAGAATCACATTGAGCTTATTCGGATCAGTTTCTTTGACGTAGCTTTCTAAATCTTCACTTCTAAATTGTAACGGGTTTCGAGCATCGACAATTTGTATAACTACATCACTTCGTTCAATAACACGCCACAACTGTCGCCAGAATTCTAAATTTTTCTCATATGGTGTTAATAGCATACCATCCTGTTCTTGAAGCATAGCCAATCCACGTCGCCACTCCAAAAACGCATTTTTTTCATTTGCCTCGAGCTCTTGTGGTGTTGTATTGGGAGTCCATTTTGGACGTCTTGGAATTTTTAACAAGTTTTTCTTATCGATTTGCTTTTGAATAATCTCCTTTTCTTCAGTTCTGGTGAGAAGTCCTGCATTGCTTTTAGGATTCACAAATGAAATATTCAATTTTTCAGCTTGAAATTCGGTACCAGCTAATTCTGCGGTACGTAAAAATTCTTGGAAAGATGATTCTTCGGTTACCGATTGTAAATTAAGACGGCCCCAATCGTATCCATCTTGAAGCTCCGTTGTATGTAGCTAAAATCAAAAAATATGATCAAAACATAACCTCAATATATAATATTTTTATTATCAAACCATAGAATCGTTATCAACTGTTTTTCGAGTATGTGATCCATGTCCAAACCGGTCTTTGATCAGGGACCGACCTAAATTTGCGCCTCCTTTTGCTTTTTTACCCATTTTTTACCCAACTGTTTAGATTATTAGATTATAGAACACAACTTTACTTCCCAACCCATGTGAATGGTCAAGTGAATGGAATGGCAGCGAATTGATTTTGACAGATTTAAATAAAATAATATTCACAATAGACTATTTTAAGTTGAACATTTATGTAGAAACGCTTGTTGATTGCTGTTTAAATTTTTGGATTAATTATTCGTAATTTGTTTAAAACGATAAGTATTTGTTCAACGACATAGATGTAAGCTAGCATTGGAAATTTTAAGTTGATATGTTCTAAAATGAAAATTAATTAAATAATTAGAAATATGTGGTAATTTTTTAAAAATATTAATAAAACTTACTAATTAAAATTTTTAAAAACGAACTATTTTTCAGTTGAAAACCTTTCTGTGTTGTTGACCAAGAAATATAGGTTGCTACTCCAGGTGTAATCAATTTGCCAATACTCCATGTGATGAACTTTAAATGATTGTCGTGGTATTTGGTATCATCACCATCTTCTAAAATGTTTTTAACACTTTGAGCAACCGTTTTAGAATTGGTGATCGCCTTATCTAGTTCTATAAGTTCACCTATGGCTTTTACCGGTAGCGTTGGTAGAACGATCAATATTTTGTGACCGCCAAGTAGTAATTTGCTTGATTCATTATCGTTTACTTTTTTAACGGATTGTGCCAATTCGTGTAATGCTGTCAGCTGTTTTAATGCATTACCCCATATTGCTTCAGTTGTAGCTAATTTATGTTCTATATTTTGTATTTTATCCAGAATATTTGCAGACACTAAAACCTTTGCTTCACTTTTCAATTCTACGTTACGCTTGTTCACAGTTTCATTTTCATTCAACATTGATTCAGTAAACTTCTCATAAGCAATTTCAGCTTTCGATTTTTTCTGCCGTTTTATCAAAGGGCCGATTTCTGCCGTTTCATCAAAATGGCTATTTGAGTTATTGAAACTTGATAAAACAGAATTAAACAATGTATTTGCATCACTACACATGGTTCCTTTACTCATTTATGATTAGTTTTGATTAAAATATATTTAAATATAATGTAATTTATATAATAATGAATTAATAATAATCCCGCGACTTGACATGTAGTTTTAACACAAATTGTGAACTATCCGAACTGTCATAAAATTTGTAAACACTACCATTATTATACGAAAACATTACAATTATGAAAAGGAAACGAAAAGTAGTAAAAACCAAAAATAATTACGTACAAACCTTAAATTTGGAAGGTATTAATGTGCACCCTTTAGGTAAGTTCTAGACACAAGTCACGAATTGTAATAAGTAATAACTGATTTATATTGTAGAAGAGGATAAAAGCCCCGAAAGAAGTGCCGAAGAAATTTCACTAAATGCAACGCAAAGTAATCATATAGTGAATGCCCTCACTTTAATAGAGCAACGACTAGAGACATCTGAACAAATGTGGAAACTTTTCTTTCATAAACTGCTTGAGATAAGAACCAATTTAGAATCACAAGAACAAGGGCCTAGTATAATTAAATATGAAGTAAAATATGAATCGCAACCTTATCAAAGTGATAGCGACTCGGAAAATAGTTTAAGCGCAAACAATGACTTCCCAGATTTACCACTAACCACAACCACCGATTTCCGGAATTTAAACCGAGCATGTTGTACAAATTCCAAGATAGAGCAACAACTGCAAAATTATTTTCTTAAATTACCTTGCGAACATCTAACACTTCGTAAATGGTGCGAAACAAATCTTAGCTTATTCATGACAAACTCGGTAGCCAGTCGTTTTAGTTGGAATGGCAATAAACTATCCCCAATAATTAAGGAACCAGTTTACAATGCAAAGACCATTAAAATACTAATTCATTGTACCAAACTAAAATATGAATCATGTTTTAAATCCGACATAGAGCAATGTATTCGGTGGTGGTTTGCTCGAGCTTCTCTTCGAACGACGATTAGTCAATTTATTCCATTTTAAATTCTTAGGCCACCTTACGTCGAGCACTGGTGATTAAGATACAAAATTATGTTTTTGACATTTTGGTTGTCAAATACTCATTTATAATTTTAATACAAAACACGTCACAGCGAGATTATAATTTAATAAAAAAATGGTAATTACTTAATAAATTAGTTATATCTAAATTAATAATACTGCTATATTTCATTTAGAGTGCGATTTTCAACTTTCAAAGTTTACTGTCCGTGATCCTCCTACTTATATGTACCTGCGCCTATCTAAGGTCGTTATTTCCTAGCGTTATCGATAGAAACAAAGTTGGGTAAATAAACATATCTATTTTAATAATTTAATAAGGGTTTAATCTACCTAATTTGGTTTTGTTTATGCTATTTTAGTGTAATGGGAACATTTTGGAAATTAGCAAGAATCGGTGAACGTAAATCTCCATATGTTGCGGTTGCATGCATCCTAATGGCTGGACAGATATTGTTTTGGACGTAGAATAAGAACTACGTCAAATAATTTTCGGTTATCTTAATTTAATGCTGTTTTGTTAATAAGTGTAAGAAATTTCCAATTATATTTGTACTCCATTGAAAACAATTTAGTTTATTTTATTTAACGAGAATTTATAATTGTATTGGATATGATTCATGTTAATAGATGGGATTATAAAGTTAAAGTAGGGATACATTTAACATAAACAATGCCATCTATTATATAACTCACAAATATTTTCGACCTAATTTATAATTCGATCAATTTGTTTTCGGCCTCTTAAATTTGTTTCGATAGACTAACGTCAACTTCATTTTGTAATCATTCATTTTGACAATACAAAAAAATTAAATTGCTCTTCGATAGTACGATAAATATTTTATGATTTAATTGGTTTAAATGTTTAATTTATTAAACAGCCGGGTAAAATTTTAAATGAATTACACATAAACAAGAGTTTTCTAATTATATTTTAATAAAATACGGTAAACTTATAGTTAAAAATTGTTAGGTTATGTATTTACTTATATGCCATTAATACGTTTTTTAATTGATTTGTATTTTTAGATCTAGGTAGCACGGTAAACTTTATTGAAACAAATCAAATAGACGTAATATAAACTCAAAATGTCGTATATAAGTGACCTTTCAATAGCTGTAATTTGTTCATCGAATATGAACCGATCAATGGAAGCACACGCATTTCTGGCTAAAAAAAAATTTAAAGTGAAGTCATTTGGTACAGGAGATAAAGTTAAATTACCTGGGACAGCAGCGGATAGACCTAATGTATATGAATTTGGAGTACCATACGATGATATATACAACGATTTAACGAACAAGGATAAACAATAGTAAACTACTTTAATTATACAAATTTGAGTGGAAATCTGAAAATACAGGAATTATTAGGAGTTTTCGTTAAACAGTCCTATATGCATTGTCATTAATTAATAAAATATTCTTTTAGGTTTTTCTCTTATATATTGTAGGGGAATTCATTAGAATGTTAATTTAACTTGGTCTTGTAGAGTACACTTTCGTAAATATGGAGTGTAAAAAAGTAAATCGCCCAAATGACGACTATCAGGTATAGTACTGAAATTTTTCTATTTTAACAGGCCCATTTTACTTCGTGATTGTAATACGGATAAATATGTCATCATAGTTTTTTTAATTTTTTCATATTCTTTGGTAAGATATTAAATATATTCGCTAAAATATACCTACATGAATTTGTTTCATTTTAGCAACATAATTAATTTTAGGTTGCTATTTCATCTATTTAGCACTAGGGGATATATAAGCTTTCTAGTAGGAGTGAAAGATTATAGGATGAGACAAGGTTCTGGATGGTCAAATCAAACTGTGATTTGGGTGGTTAATAACGAACTAAAATTTTCTAAAATCAATATGCCAATCAATATAGTTTTCGAACTATTTTAAATGATGAAAATTTTGATTTTAGAATAAAGTATTTATGTTCCTCTTTGGGGTTTTCTACTATTCTTTTGTCCAATCGTATTAGAGCTATTAAATAACCATCTTTTCGTGCGTAGATCTCAATTATGAACTCAGTTGGGACTTTACAAATGTATAGAAAAAATTTAAATAATAACAAAACGAGCCAAAGCATAAAGCAACGTTCGTTTTGTTGGCGCTAAGAAAAGTTGTTTCGTACAGTAAATCACATATGAAGAAACCGTAAAACACGTTTCATCATATTTAGTTAGTAGTTCTAAGCAGCTTATCCGAAGGTACCTTCCACTTTCACCAGTCCGCCTATCATGGGGGAAACGAAACATGATTTTGGAGTGTTGGTTGCACTAGAAGTTACAATATCTCACATAGATAGGAGCTGGTATTTTTATGGTTAAGCACTATTTCCGTATTCCATTGCACCATCGTTTAAAATCAATTTTGAAGCATTCCCTGAAAACTTAAAGCATTTTCTATAATAACAGATGTTCGTTTCAGATTGCCACCGAATTTACTAACTTTATTAATATCGAATGAATTCTGATATATTTTTTTTTTGAAATATTCCTACAGTTATACACAAAATGGTCTATTACACATGTTAGATAGAAATCGCCGAATAAAACGGGCACCAGAAAAATTTCAATTATGCATTGAGCGTTTTGATATAATTGTCACCGCCGAGGAGCGTGTATATGATCAGGTAAATATCTCGTCGCAGAACATCACAAATTGAACAAAGCATTATTGTAATCTCCTTTTATTAATTGCTAGGTAATCGAATTTATGGAATCACGACCACCCGCCTACAACCAACCCGTTCACATAGTGAATATTGATATACAGGATAACCACGAGGAAGCAACAATAGGCGCATTTCTAATAACCGATATGATAGCGCTGGTAAAATTTTTATTTTATTTAAACAAAAAATTATTTTCTAAATTTGAAATAAATGTTTTTTTTTACTGTACATGTCTAAATAGCTGTATTGTTCTATCTAATTCATTCCCGTTTGTTGTATAAGACTAACGTTAGAGAATTTTTTTAATCGAGCAAGAAATTAGTGCAATTCAATTTTTGAGCAGAGAGATCTATGCAATATGCATATATTCGATTGCACAACTAAAGAAAGTAATACATTTTCGCATATCATTCCAGATGGCCCAAAGTGATGACCTAGATAACGATATCGATGAAATGCTACATGATTTTGAAGCAAAAAACCAAAGACCAATACTTCATTGTGTATTATTTTATTAATTTAAATTGAAATCGATAGAAAAAAAGTGAACAATAAATAAAAAATCAAATGTATATTAAATTATATATATATATATATATTAAAAATAATTAAAATATGAAAATAATTATAATTTTAATTTTATTTTACAAATTTACATTTTTTACTTGTTAGTAATTTTGTTAAAATTATAAATTTATCTACGATTTTTTTTTAGATTAATAAATTAAAAAAATACATAATAAATACATGATTATATTGATTGACTGTTTGATTAATTTATGTAAAAAAATAAAAAAAAAATTCAAAAAATTTAATTTTTTTATAAATAAAAAACATTTTTGTATTGTCCAGGACTTATTTTAAAAATTCTATAATTAGTAAATTAATTTATAAGGGTTAAATTTCAGTAATAATGCAAAATATTTCCCATGCCGGGAATCGAACCCGGGCCTTCTGGGTGAAAGCCAGATATCCTAGCCACTAGACAACATGGGATATGAAACAAGTGTCTGACCAAAGACATAAAAGTCAAAAAATACTTTTCTTAATGAAAGGTTTTCAACAAATTTCAACCTTAATGTTTAAAAAACAATCAAACTGCATTAATTATTTATGTACATTATTTATAAACTTATTTATAATACATATTGGCAAATTAACAATTTCTTTAAACAAAATTATTATGTTTGCCGAAACCCGGGATTGAACCGGGGACCTTTAGATCTTCAGTCTAACGCTCTCCCAACTGAGCTATTTCGGCATACTTATTAAGGACATTTATTTTGCTACAAATTCATACAGTTACAAATTTTCTTTCAAATTTTACTCTGCTCTGCATATTTAAGGATGTGCCCAAGTTAAGTGTTCAATGAAGAATTTTTTAAACTTCACACGAACTATTGTCTATCATAATTGATAAGACTTCTTCTAATTTCCTTGATTCAATCATATTTATGCAGGTATATTTGTGTCCCTTTTAAAAAACGTTAAAGAAAAGGAATTCAAGGGAGCACCTGAATTATCATATTCATTTCTTCCTTAGGTTCATCTGTAACACCTGCGATTTGATTTTCAGGTATCACTTGTTGCAAGGTTGTCTGTTGTTTATGCAGGGTTTGAGCAGTTTACTTCAATAGCACCGGTAATAGTGGTCCGATTGTGAAGACCGATACATTTATCAAAAGCTCTCGACATCAGTATATTTACCGCTATAAAATATTCATAAATTTCCACAAATTATTTTGAGGTCAAAGCAATCGAACAGTGGTACCGCTTTGCAAATTTACGAATATTAGGAAGTCATTAGCACACGTAATATTGGTCCGATTGTGATGACCGATACCTTTATCAAGCTCTCGACATCAGTATATTTACCGCTATAAAATATTCATAAATTTCCACAAATTATTTTGAGGTTAAAAAAATCGGACAGTGGTACCCCTTTGCAAATTTACGAATATTACGAAAAGTCAATAGCTCACGTAATAGTTGTCCGATTGTGATGACCGACACCTTTATCAAAAGCTCTCGACATCAGTATATTTACCGCTATAAAATATTCATAAATTTCCACAAATTATTTTGAGGTCCAAAAAATCGGACAGTGATATCCCTTTGCAAATTTACGAATATTACGAAAAGTCAATAGTTCACGTAATAGTTGTCCGATTGTGATGACCGATACCTTTATCAAAAGCTCTCGACATCAGTATATTTACCGCTATAAAATATTCATAAATTTCCACAAATTTTGAGGTTAAAAAAATCGGACAGTGGTACCCCTTTGCAAATTTACGAATATTACGAAAAGTCAATAGCTCACGTACTAGTTGTCCGATTGTGATGACCGATACCTTTATCAAAAGCTCTCGACATCAGTATGTTTACCGCTATAAAATATTCATAAATTTCCACAAATTATTTTGAGGTCAAAAAAATCGGACAGTGGTACCCCTTTGCAAATTTACGAATATTAGGAAGTCAATAGCACACGTAATAGTGGTCAGATTGTGATGACCGATACCTTTATCAAAAGCTCTCGACATCAGTATATTTACCGCTATAAAATATTCATAAATTTCCACAAATTATTTTGAGGTCAAAAAAATCGAAAAGTGGTACCCCTTTGCAAATTTACGAATATTAGGAAGTCATTAGCACACGTAATAGTGGTCCGATTTTGATGACCGATACCTTTATCAAAAGCTCTCGACATCAGTATATTTACCGCTATAAAATATTCATAAATTTCCACAAATTATTTTGAGGTCCAAAAAATCGGACAGTGATATCCCTTTGCAAATTTACGAATATTACGAAAAGTCAATAGTTCACGTAATAGTTGTCCGATTGTGATGACCGATACCTTTATCAAAAGCTCTCGTCATCAGTATATTTACCGCTATAAAATATTCATAAATTTTCACAAATTATTTTGAGGTCAAAAAAATCGGACAGTGGTACCCCTTTGCAAATTTACGAATATTAGGAAAAGTCAATAGCACCCGTAATAGTGGTCCGATTGTGATGACCGATACCTTTATCAAAAGCTCTCGACATCAGTATATTTACCGCTATAAAATATTCATAAATTTCCACAAATTTTTTTGAGGTCAAAGCAATCGAACAGTGGTACCGCTTTGCAAATTTACGAATATTAGGAAGTCATTAGCACACGTAATATTGGTCCGATTGTGATGACCGATACCTTTATCAAAAGCTCTCGACATCAGTATATTTACCGCTATAAAATATTCATAAATTTCCACAAATTATTTTGAGGTTAAAAAAATCGGACAGTGGTACCCCTTTGCAAATTTACGAATATTACGAAAAGTCAATAGCTCACGTACTAGTTGTCCGATTGTGATGACCGATACCTTTATCAAAAGCTCTCGACATCAGTATGTTTACCGCTATAAAATATTCATAAATTTCCACAAATTATTTTGAGGTCAAAAAAATCGGACAGTGGTACCCCTTTGCAAATTTACGAATATCAGGAAAAGCCAATAGCACCCGTAATAGTGGTCCGATTGTGATGACCGATACCTTTATCAAAAGCTCTCGACATCAGTATATTTACCGCAATGAAATATTCATAAATTTCTACAAAATATTTTGAGGTCAAAAAAATCGGACAGTGGTACCCCTTTGCAAATTTACGAATATTAGGAAGTCATTAGCACCCGTAATATTGGTCCGATTGTGATGACCGATACCTTTATCAAAAGCTCTCGACATCAATATATTTACCACTATAAAATATTCATAAATTTCCACAAATTATTTTGAGGTCAAAAAAATCGGACAGTGGTACCCCTTTGCAAATTTACGAATATTAGGAAGTCATTAGCACCCCTAATAGTGGTCCGATTGTGATGACCGATACCTTTATCAAAAGCTCTCGACATCAGTATATTTACCGCTATAAAATATTCATAAATTTCCACAAATTATTTTGAGGTCAAAAAAATCGGACAGTGGTACCCCTTTGCAAATTTACGAATATTGGGAAAAGTCAATAGCACCCGTAATAGTGGTCCGATTGTGATGACCGATATCTTTATCAAAAGCTCTCGACATCAGTATATTTACCACTATAAAATATTCATAAATTTCCACAAATTATTTTGAGGTCAAAAAAATCGGACAGTGGTACCCCTTTGCAAATTTACGAATATTAGGAAAAGTCAATAGCACCCGTAATAGTGGTCCGATTGTGATGACCGATACCTTTATCAAAAGCTCTCGACATCAGTATATTTACCGCTATAAAATATTCATAAATTTCCACAAATTATTTTGAGGTCAAAAAAACGGACAGTGGTACCCCTTTGCAAATTTACGAATATCAGGAAAAGCCAATAGCACCCGTAATAGTGGTCCGATTTTGATGACCGATACCTTTATCAAAAGCTCTCGACATCAGTATATTTACCGCTATAAAATATTTATAAATTTGCACAAATTATTTTGAGGTCAAAAAAATCGGACAGTGGTACCCCTTTGCAAATTTACGAATATTAGGAAAAGTCAATAGCACCCGTAATAGTGGTCCGATTGTGATGACCGATACCTTTATCAAAAGCTCTCGACATCAGTATATTTACCGCAATGAAATATTCATAAATTTCCACAAATTATTTTGAGGTCAAAAAAATCGGACAGTGGTACCCTTTGCAAATTTACGAATATTGGGAAAAGTCAATAGCACCCGTAATAGTGGTCCGATTGTGATGACCGATACCTTTATCAAAAGCTCTCGACATCAGTATATTTACCGCTATAAAATATTCATAAATTTCCACAAATTATTTTGAGGTTCAAGAAATCCGACAGTGGTACCCCTTTGCAAATTTACGAATATAAGGAAAAGTCAATAGCACCCCTAATAGTGGTCCGATTGTGATGACCGATACCTTTATCAAAAGCTCTCGACATCAGTATATTTACCGCTATAAAATATTCATAAATTTCCACAAATTATTTTGAGGTCCAAGAAATCCGACAGTGGTACCCCTTTGCAAATTTACGAATATTAGGAAAAGTCAATAGCACCCCTAATAGTGGTCCGATTGTGATGACCGATACCTTTATCAAAAGCTCTCGACATCAGTATATTTACCGCTATAAAATATTCATAAATTTCCACAAATTATTTTGAGGTCAAAAAAATCGGACAGTGTACCCCTTTGCAAATTTACGAATATTAGGAAAAGTCAATAGCACCCCTAATAGTGGTCCGAATGTGATGACCGATACCTTTATCAAAACCTCTCGACACCAGTATATTTTCCGCTATAAAATATTCATAAATTTCCACAAATTATTTTGAGGTCAAAAAAATCGGACAGTGGTACCCTTTGCAAATTTACGAATATTGGGAAAAGTCAATAGCACCCGTAATAGTGGTCCGATTGTGATGACCGATACCTTTATCAAAAGCTCTCGACATCAGTATATTTACCGCTATAAAATATTCATAAATTTCCACAAATTATTTTGAGGTCAAAAAAATCGGACAGTGGTACCCCTTTGCAAATTTACGAATATTAGGAAAAGTCAAAAGCACACGTGATAGTGGTCCGATTGTGATGACCGATACCTTTATCAAAAGCTCTCGACATCAGTATATTTACCGCTATAAAATATTCATAAATTTCCACAAATTATTTTGAGGTCAAAAAAATTGGACAGTGGTACGTACCCCTTTGCAAATTTACGAATATTAGGAAAAGTCAATAGCACCCCTAATAGTGGTCCGATTGTGATGACCGATACCTTTATCAAAAGCTCTCGACATCAGTATATTTACCGCTATAAAATATTCATAAATTTCCACAAATTATTTTGAGGTCCAAGAAATCCGACAGTGGTACCCCTTTGCAAATTTACGAATATTAGGAAAAGTCAATAGCACCCGTAATAGTGGTCCGATTGTGATGACTGATACCTTTATCAAAAGCTCTCGACATCAGTATATTTACCGCTATAAAATATTCATAAATTTCCACAAATTATTTTGTGTCAAAAAAATTGGACAGTGGTACGTACCCCTTTGCAAATTTACGAATATTAGGAAAAGTCAATAGCACCCCTAATAGTGGTCCGAATGTGATGACCGATACCTTTATCAAAACCTCTCGACACCAGTATATTTACCGCTATAAAATATTCATAAATTTCCACAAATTATTTTGAGGTCAAAGAAATCCGACAGTGGTACCCCTTTGCAAATTTACGAATATTGGGAAAAGTCAATAGCACCCGTAATAGTGGTCCGATTGTGATGACCGATACCTTTATCAAAAGCTTTCGACATCAGTATATTTACCGCTATAAAATATTCATACATTTCCACAAATTATTTTGAGGTCAAAAAAATTGGACAGTGGTACGTACCCCTTTGCAAATTTACGAATATTAGGAAAAGTCAATAGCACCCGTAATAGTGGTCCGATTGTGATGACCGATACCTTTATCAAAAGCTCTCGACATCAGTATATTTACCGCTATAAAGTAATCATACATTTCCACAAATTATTTTGAGGTCAAAAAAATCGGACAGTGGTACGTACCCCTTTGCAAATTTACGAATATTGGGAAAAGTCAATAGCACCCGTAATAGTGGTCCGATTGTGATGACCGATACCTTTATCAAAAGCTCTCGACATCAGTATATTTACCGCTATAAAATATTCATAAATTTCCACAAATTATTTTGAGGTCCAAGAAATCCGACAGTGGTACCCCTTTGCAAATTTACGAATATTAGGAAAAGTCAATAGCACCCCTAATAGTGGTCCGATTGTGATGACCGATACCTTTATCAAAAGCTCTCGACATCAGTATATTTACCGCTATAAAATATTCATAAATTTCCACAAATTATTTTGAGGTCCAAGAAATCCGACAGTGGTACCCCTTTGCAAATTTACGAATATTAGGAAAAGTCAATAGCACCCCTAATAGTGGTCCGATTGTGATGACCGATACCTTTATCAAAAGCTCTCGACATCAGTATATTTACCGCTATAAAATATTCATAAATTTCCACAAATTATTTTGAGGTCAAAAAAATCGGACAGTGGTACCCCTTTGAAATTTACGAATATTAGGAAAAGTCAATAGCACCCCTAATAGTGGTCCGATTGTGATGACCGATACCTTTATCAAAAGCTCTCGACATCAGTATATTTACCGCTATAAAATATTCATAAATTTCCACAAATTATTTTGAGGTCAAAAAAATCGGACAGTGTACCCCTTGCAAATTTACGAATATTAGGAAAAGTCAATAGCACCCCTAATAGTGGTCCGAATGTGATGACCGATACCTTTATCAAAACCTCTCGACACCAGTATATTTTCCGCTATAAAATATTCATAAATTTCCACAAATTATTTTGAGGTCCAAGAAATCCGACAGTGGTACCCCTTTGCAAATTTACGAATATTAGGAAAAGTCAATAGCACCCCTAATAGTGGTCCGATTGTGATGACCGATACCTTTATCAAAAGCTCTCGACATCAGTATATTTACCGCTATAAAATATTCATAAATTTCCACAAATTATTTTGAGGTCCAAGAAATCCGACAGTGGTACCCCTTTGCAAATTTACGAATATTAGGAAAAGTCAATAGCACCCCTAATAGTGGTCCGATTGTGATGACCGATACCTTTATCAAAAGCTCTCGACATCAGTATATTTACCGCTATAAAATATTCATAAATTTCCACAAATTATTTTGAGGTCAAAAAAATCGGACAGTGGTACCCCTTTGCAAATTTACGAATATTGGCAAAAGTCAATAGCACCCGTAATAGTGGTCCGATTGTGATGACCGATACCTTTATCAAAAGCTCTCGACATCAGTATATTTACCGCTATAAAATATTCATAAATTTCCACAAATTATTTTGAGGTCAAAAAAATCGGACAGTGGTACCCCTTTGCAAATTTACGAATATTGGGAAAAGTCAATAGCACCCGTAATAGTGGTCCGATTGTGATGACCGATATCTTTATCAAAAGCTCTCGACATCAGTATATTTACCGCTATAAAATATTCATAAATTTCCACAAATTATTTTGAGGTCCAAAAAATCCGACAGTGGTACCCCTTTGCAAATTTACGAATATTAGGAAAAGTCAATAGCACCCCTAATAGTGGTCCGAATGTGATGACCGATACCTTTATCAAAAGCTCTCGACATCAGTATATTTTCCGCTATAAAATATTCATAAATTTCCACAAATTATTTTGAGGTCAAAAAAATCGGACAGTGATACCCCTTTGCAAATTTACGAATATTGGGAAAAGTCAATAGCACCCGTAATAGTGGTCCGATTGTGATGACCGATATCTTTATCAAAAGCTCTCGACATCAGTATATTTACCGCTATAAAATATTCATAAATTTCCACAAATTATTTTGAGGTCCAAAAAATCCGACAGTGGTACCCCTTTGCAAATTTACGAATATTAGGAAAAGTCAATAGCACCCCTAATAGTGGTCCGAATGTGATGACCGATACCTTTATCAAAAGCTCTCGACATCAGTATATTTTCCGCTATAAAATATTCATAAATTTCCACAAATTATTTTGAGGTCAAAAAAATCGGACAGTGATACCCCTTTGCAAATTTACGAATATTGGGAAAAGTCAATAGCACACGTAATAGTGGTCCGATTTTAATGACCGATACCTTTATCAAAAGCTCTCGACATCAGTATATTTTCCGCTATAAAATATTCATAAATTTCCACAAATTATTTTGAGGTCCAAGAAATCCGACAGTGGTACCCCTTTGCAAATTTACGAATATTAGGAAAAGTCAATAGCACCCCTAATAGTGGTCCGATTGTGATGACCGATACCTTTATCAAAAGCTCTCGACATCAGTATATTTACCGCTATAAAATATTCATAAATTTCCACAAATTATTTTGAGGTCCAAGAAATCCGACAGTGGTACCCCTTTGCAAATTTACGAATATTAGGAAAAGTCAATAGCACCCGTAATAGTGGTCCGATTGTGATGACCGATACCTTTATCAAAAGCTCTCGACATCAGTATATTTACCGCTATAAAATATTCATAAATTTCCACAAATTATTTTGAGGTCAAAAAAATCGGACAGTGGTACCCCTTTGCAAATTTACGAATATTGGGAAAAGTCAATAGCACCCGTAATAGTGGTCCGATTGTGATGACCGATATCTTTATCAAAAGCTCTCGACATCAGTATATTTACCGCTATAAAATATTCATAAATTTCCACAAATTATTTTGAGGTCAAAAAAATCGGACAGTGGTACCCCTTTGCAAATTTACGAATATTAGGAAAAGTCAATAGCACACGTAATAGTGGTCCGATTTTAATGACCGATACCTTTATCAAAAGCTCTCGACATCAGTATATCTACCGTTTAAAATATTATTTTGTGGAAATTTATGAATTTTTTTAGCGTAAATTTACCGATGTCTAGAGTTTATCTCTAAGGTATCAGTCATCTCAAACGGACCACTAGGAAGTATTATATTGGATATTGAATCAAATTTGTGAATATATGTGGGCTTCCCAACATGTTGATTTTTTTATGCTGATATCGAGAGCTTTTGATTAAGGTATCAGTCATGTCAATCGAACCACGATTATTTGTGTTATTGACTTTTCACTTATATTCGTGATCATGTTGGTTTACCCTTTATCCAATTTTAATGCACTATATTGGGTTCGGATCTAAGTATCCTAACTCTTGAGTTCCCTTTGCCGAAGAGGTTCAATAAAAATACTAACTATTTGGAGGATGGGTTTGATTGTTTCCAAAATCTTGTAAACTAAATAGTAATCTGATTTGGACAGCTGATACCTGTTAGAAAACTTTTATCTATGGCCTGAATGTTTCACGTTATAAGTGTCACTTACCTTGTAATTTTAAATTGGATCATTAATTGGAATAAAATACGATTTATTTAAACAACTTCTATACATAAAATACATAATTTATGTATAAACACGTTCGTATTTATTAATTTTTTATTTTATTTTTTCATTATTAATTTTTAAAATTAATTAATTTTCTTAATTCTGTGATCACAATCAAAAAATGTCTCTATACATAATTTTTATTTTTTTAATTTTTATGAATTTTTTATTTAAAAACTTTTGTTACAACCTTATTTAACTTCTTAAAAATAGTAATAATTTTTTTATAAATTTAAAATTTACAAATTTTTATGAAATTAAATTAAGTTCGTTTATAATTAATTAACATTCATTTCAGACACGCACACAAACATGCTTACATACGTTTTGTTATAATAAATTAAATTTATTAATTCCTGTACCTTAACCAAAAGTAATAAATTACTGGCCATTTAAACGGATTTTACTGTCCATAGCTGTTTCGTTCTACATCACTAATAGTGTATTATTTTGCTAAGATTAATCAGGATCCATCGGTTACATTGAAATAGTGTAATTCATATGAAATTGTTTGGAGTTTGAAAGTAATTATCCACACTAAGTAGTGTCATGTTGATTGGTACCTAAGCTGATGAATACACCAATCCAACAACTTAATCCATGATTTAAATTCTTTAACAGTACAGTGACCATTCCTTTGAAATAAACACAATGGTTGTTTTAACTTCGACTCCTACGGGACGTTGAAATGAAGTATTCGGAAATAAGTTTTAAGACGGGACGTTGATCTGCTTCAGGCCTTATCGTTTGGCACAATCTAAGAGTGTTGCGGAGGAAGAGCTGATATTTAATCGAAGACATCACCGTAATACTTTTGCAAGTTTAGTGAAAATAGCGATATTATCAGAAGTTTTCCGAGATCATTTTGAAAATAGTGCAACACATAGATTTTACCTTTTTGGTTGTTGTTTTCTACAAACAGTGTGAGAAAAAAACTATGTTTTTGGAACTGTACTTTATAATATTTGCAACTGTACCCTGCGATCGAACCGTTTAGTTACCACTTACGTCAAACAAACGTTACTTTAATGGTCTTTTTATGTCATTATACTCTTTTTTTATATTTTCTATGAGTCATATGAATGCCCCCAGGCCACACGGTTGTTTATGTAATACATATGTTAATTTATTATATAAAATATTAATTTGTTTAACTTAAAATTATTTATTGAATAATTTATATAAAAAGGAATATACGAGTATGGTCGGTAATCAGTTTGATCAATTAATTATTAAAATATAAATAAAATGACTACAAATATAAGAAACAAACTTCAATTTTAATTTTTTAAATTATTGAATTTAAAATTTAAATTAAATGTTGTGTTTTGGCAGTGGAAAGGCTACATAAATGTTTATGGCACTTTTGTGTACTAGATGATTCATAACGATAAGATTTAAAGTCTAAATTCTAGTAGTCCCGAGACTAACCCAGAAATCACACCTTTATGGCGCCCGCATGTATTCGGATAATGATTATCCGCGAACCGACTATTCAAATCAACACATCATAATCACGCGACGTGATCGGCCAACTAAATTACTATTAAAGCACGTGTGCGGACATCTATGTTTCGCGATTCAAATAAAACCACAATAAATTCAAAGTTATAATCGTTTGAAATACGAAATTTTGTTATCCGCTCACGTGCGTTAGTAGTAATTTGACTGGCTGGACGTGTCATATGATTAAAAAGTGTTGATTGAATTAGTTGCTCCGAGGATAATTATTTAGCCGTATACATGCGGCCGCCTTTAGTGAAAAATCTTTACAATTTTTAGAATGTAGCAACCTTCAAACGATATGTGTCAACATTTCAACATGATAAGACGTACTTTAAAACATTTAGGCTAACTTTTCCTTTTTTTTATGTTGGTAATAAATTATTCAAAGTTATCCATCCCATACAAAAAGTTATTATAATTTTTAAGTGAGTTCGTTGCATGAAACCAACATTCGAATAAAATGTGGTTGTTTATTCACAGATCGCCTTTGTGTTTAAAAAAAATTAATCCAGCATTTCCAGTATCACATACTGTAAGACTTGAGTTTATAGAACAATTAAATTGTTTAAAACAAACCAAATACTCGACATAATAGAGGGCGCTCAATAAAAATATCCATTTCCATTGAAATTAAGTTGAAAACAAATTTTGAAACAAAACAAAATACACTTAATAATAGCAACAACAACATCAAAGTTAGCCTGAAGTTATCCCATACGTTCGTAAATAGACGGTTAACTTTGATGTTTGAAAGTTAGCCTGAAGTTATTCAGGAACTTTTTACGAAAATGCCTACTAAGTTACGATACTTTTGCAATTTACAAAACAATGGAAAAAACGAATATCGTGTGTTGATAAAATGTTGTTTTTTAACGGGAAAAAACACCGTTCAAGCTAATCAATGGTTTGAAAAGTATTATTCTGACGCGCCGAACATTTGTCGGATGCTGAAGGGTGAAGCGCCGGTCAATGAAGCAGTGACTCAAGAAAATATGAAAGAAGCTCTAAAAGTCGTGTTGAAAGATCGAAAGCTTTTGTACGTTGATATGGGACTATGAATGAAAGATGGTTTCACCTTTTTACTCCAGAATCAAGTCGGCAGTTAGCTCATGTAAGTCGTTCAAAGCAAGGTTGAAGCCACTGTATTTTGGTAAGAGCACACCATAATACCCATTGAATACCTAAAAAATGGTAAAACCTTCAGTAAAGAATATTACATTGCATTATTAGTGCGTTTATAGGGCCAAATAGCAGAAAAACGGCCACAATTAAAGAAGAATAAAGGGATCTTTCACCAAGACAATGCACCATGTCATAAGTCGTTAAAACAGCCAAACTACACAATTTAGGGAATTGCCTGCCCATCCACTATATTCTCCAGATCTGGCAACCAGTGATTACTGGCTGTTTGCATACCTCAACAAAATGCTCCAGGAAAAGACAGATGGGTTTAATGATGAAGTCATCGCCGCAACTTCATTTTGAAGTAAAAGATAAATCGGTTTACACAAATGGTATAGAAAAGTTAGAAAAGCGTTGTAATGCTTGTATTGCAATCGCAATGTTGATGAATAAAAAAAACTTTACCCAAACAGGATTGAGACTTGAACGATGTGTTACATGATAGTTGTCTATTTTTTCGGTTTTGCTGCTTGTGACGTCATCTATGCGCTTTGTTAATGGTACTGTGAACAAAATGTATGAAATGTGTAATGTTTTGGAGAATAAGACGGATACTTTTAATAATGCATAATTTAGGCCAAGCCACTGACATGAACCCTGTACAGGATTTGTTCTTCCTTTCACAATATTTTAATCAAAATTCAGTGAATTTTTTGCTAGAGTAAAAACGGATTTCTATAACTATAAACGGACAACTATAAATCATTTTTTGTTGTTTACCACGAATTCAATATTATTAAATGCATAGATTTAGGCGAGTTTACATAAAACTAGTGTTACGCATCTAAGTTGTTAAATCCAGAACAGGAGCCCTATCATGAAACCGATCGCATATCGCATTTTTTGAGATTTTGCTGATGCAAAGAGCCGCTTCAATTTGTATTATGAAACATCGTATTTCCCATTGGGAAATTTTTTTGCGCAATTTTTGTCAAATAACAAAATCTGTCAATACTTATAGCCTCAACTAGATTGGAAAATTACTAAATTTCAATAAATTTTAAAATATAAATATTAAAATTGATTGTGTTAATCTATCTTTCAGATTGGCCTACGACATAATTATTTTTGATTAGTAAAGGACTTCGAAAAATTCTTCATATATAATCAACACATCATTTCGACTGAAACGTGTAAAAATTTAAAGATATTTTATCCCGCCTCCCAAATTTGAATTACAATAAAATCACGGTACCTTTGGAAATGCTCACAGGAACCTGAACATTAAAGAACAAGTGCTTGAAATTCTAAAAAATGTGTTAAACAATCTTTCTGAGTGTTCGATCAAGTATGGCACCCAGATTTTACATTTAAATTGCACCGAGACCTCCCAGAAGGATACTTTCATGTTTTGAAATCTGATATTGCTAACCGATATTTAAGTGGTAAATGTATGCTAAATATGAAGAAGTTTCCCAGCAAAAACAAATATAAGCAGGTGTTCCCGAAAGTAGTGGTCTGGGCCAGTATTGTATTTATGTTATACAAGTGTAAGAGGCAACCAGAAATCTGTAAAGGACTTCAAATCTTGTAAGTAAAATTAAGTAAAAATTAACTCTGTTACTATTGGTTTCGACCAAAAAATCGGTTGTTTTTTTTAACAAAGGGAAATATTTTAATTATTTTTATGTTTGTGTTTTGAAATTCTATGTATTAGAATTATAAATTTAAATATTTGAATTTTAACGTTGATTTTTTTCATAAAAATTTATTGTTAATGGTTGCAAATCTAAAATGTTTAAAGTTTAATAAAAAATAAATGGCTATTAGTGTTTTAAAGAAATAAATAACTTTTATTTA
The DNA here is from genome assembly GCA_963556175.1 of Tipula confusa. Classification (NCBI taxonomy): domain Eukaryota; kingdom Metazoa; phylum Arthropoda; class Insecta; order Diptera; family Tipulidae; genus Tipula; species Tipula confusa. The sequence continues at coordinate 198,573,323 of OY744476.1, read as the reverse complement.
AATTTGAATCGCAACAAAAATACATGATAATGACATTTTTCAAATAAATGAAGGGTTGTCCATAAAATTTCCTAGAGGAAATTTTATATTTTAGTACCAATGTAAAAAAAACAACAGCAAAAGTTCTCTTCATTAGTACAAATCGATTGTTTTTTTTACAAATCGGTTGTTTTTTGTTTGCATGTGTAGGTAATAAATTTTGTGTTGAGACGCAATTTTTTTGAGAATGTATACTATCCGTGTGAAGTGCGATGTAAAAAAAACAACCAACTTTTTGGTGGAAACGTACACTTAACATATGCAAACACAATTAAAAATCTTGTCATAGATGGCATAGAAGTTATAAATGGAAGAAACAAATTTACTAGATCCTAGCGATATCGTTACAACAAAACATTAAATATTCCATCGGGCACTAAAGTATATTTTATACTCATAATCCATTTGAATTTCGTTCTTGGAACGTTAAAATAACTAAACATAAAAATAATTTTTAACGTCCTTAATCAAATCTAGGACCATTCCTGTTTTGCAATAATTATTTTAATAAATATTGTCTTTGTTTATAAATCTGAAATTTGTTATTTGATCATCTTAAGACTACACTACAAATTAATTAAATTTATTAATTTAAAAAAAAATTAATATTTCGTTCAGTTTTTGGTATAAAAAAATTATTTTTTCAATTTAATTTAATTTAATTAATTAATTTTTATATATGTATATTAAATATGTTTATAAATTCCAAATACAATTCTATTTATTTATTTTGATTTTATTAAATTTTAATATTTTGAGGCTTTCCGTTTTTTTTTTTTTTGATTTTTAAAAAATAAATTATTTAATTTAATTTTTGATTTTTTTTTGTTTTTGTGCAAAAATATTATTATTTGATTATAATTTTTTTGTAATTTATTATTTATTTATATGTTTTGTGCATTATGTTTTAATATTAAAAACAGTTTTAACATAATTTATTTGATGACATTGTAATTAATTAAATTATTGTTTATACAAATATATTTATTATGGACGTTAATAAATTTTTTTTTGTTTATTTTGTTTGTTTGTATAAAATTGGAATGATGGCAGTGGATTGGCCTATGTTGGTATCGACTAAGACATATTTTTAAATTTGTAAATACTCACTATGGTCTATTTATTAATTAAAAATTAAAGAAGGAGACCATACCTTTATTAAGAACATAGAAGTCTTTTGTGAAAAGAAATAGGAAGGCATATTTTTTTTTGGTGTTTATTGTACAATTTTATGCCGCATGACAACAATTTCTGACTTTTCTAAATTGTCAATTAATTCGTATTAGTCATTCATAGATGGCACTAGTGTCAATAAGACAAGCTGTGCGTGACTACTCCTTCAAAATAAAAGACTCGTAGGTATCAACTACCTTAATACTGTCGATGAATGGCCTTTAATTACTGTTTTGGCGATCCATGAGGCTTTCAAGATCACACAATATACTGAGTTTAACACTTTTTACTCTTGGTGACAACAATAGTGGTGAGTTAATTATTATATCTCTGGACTTATTTTTGGATATTTCCCAACTCGTTGAGCAAATCGATTAATTTTTTCCATCTATCTGTTGATTCACACCAGTGTTTGTGCGCCACCCTTTATTATTTTAATGTGGAAACTCACAAACAAATGTAGCATTTAGGGTAAATGCTTATTAAAGATCTAAATATTTTGCGTTTGGTGAGCATTCTAGTTCCTTCGAATACTTCCTAGTCAAATTGAGATCCAAATTCTTAAGTTGTTTAAGTGGTATTTCACTAAGTGCTTTAACTACGTTCTCAGAATTGAACAACCTTTAAAAGTATATATTTCACTTTGCTAAAATATTAATGGCGGTTTTGTTCATCTGGAAACTTACGAAGCATCGTCCACATAATGTTAACCAACAATGGCTTCTACTACAAGCTGATATTTTCGCTATCTTCGTAGATCTTGCAAATCTTATTTTTAATTAATTGCGCAGACGATCTGCTGAAACATGGAATTTGTTGCATGGAACTTCACAAATGGTTTGAAATTAACCCAATGGTTTTAAACATACGATAATTTTAAAATATAAAGTGTTAGCCATTTCAAATATCTAGGACTAATTATTGATACTGTGAAACAGGTAGTAATCCCTACATGAGTAACATGGTTTACATTAATTCTAGATTAACTTATTTGAATGCAATCTGGAGGGAATGTGTTAGATATAAATTATATGAACTAGAAACTTACAAAAAAAAATTCTCAACCCAACGAATTCTTTATTTAGAGAATTTCCTTTCTTCAATTGTCTTATCAACCGTGAATTGCTCAACTGCAAAAACACTACTAAATAAACGAATGATGTTATTCTGTTAGCTGGTGACTTAATGCATAGTATAAATACATATAGTACTACCATCATAAGAAAAAAACAGTTTACCCCATTGATGTTCCAGATGTCGGGTCGATAGTATATCGTCAACATTTAGTATAAATATACGACATTTAGGCGATTATACATATACAAATATTTTGATTATTTTAAAACGGTACCAGTAGCGACATCTAGCACGTCAATGGGCTAACATACCATGGTATTTATATGTGTATTTGTATTATGCTTAATGATAGAACCAAACTTTATTTACCAATGCGAAAATGTCTCAGCACATAAGGAAAAGTTGTTACAGCATTTTTAGATGACCACCAGAAAGACCTGTCTATTATAAAACTTCCATTATCGAAAAAATCCGCGAAAATTTTTAATAATTAAAAATTTTAATTATTTAAATTAAATAATAAAATATTGGTTTTATTATTTAATTTGAATATTATTTAAATTAAATAATAAAACCAATATTATTTTAAGAAAATATATATTTTTCTAAAAAAAAATTCAAATATAAAAAACCAGCTGTCAAATTATTACAAATTCGATAATCAAGTTTCATAATAGGGTAAATCGGTGTCGAATCGGATTTTCTATTCACGGAAAAATCCGTGTCGGATAAGTTTCATAATAGGCACTTTGAACTCAACATTATTAAAAATGTTTGGACATACGTAAAGAATAAACTTCCATTAACAAATCATGAATTGTGGAAATTGTGTAAATTTGTAGCAACTCCAGAGGTGCGATTATGAAAGCATTTCGAGTTATGACAAGATGGCTGATTTTTTTTCAAAATAGTGATTATTTGACATGTGTTTTACTCGAATACTTTTTAAGTTGCGACATATATGTCGAAATGATTTTTTTTTTACATAAAACTGCCCACATTATCGACATGTCAAATAAAGGAGATCAGACTTCTTATTCAATATTTATTAGGTACCAATTAGTGTATTTAAACCCCTTTCTTTTTAGTTGTATCACTTTACATGAAGTGACATCTGTCGCATTACTTCTAGTAATAATTTGTATTCCCTTTATCAAAGAGACTTGACAGGACAATAATGTCCTTTCAAATAAAATGTATTTTATAAAATATAAAATGTTCGGTTTGCATTCTTTTATTTTATTATATCAAGTGACGAAAAACGCGATTTAATGCGACGACCAACTTATCAAACGACAACAAGAATACCATTTCTGTCACTTTAAGTGACGATTATTGCTTAATCGACTAAGAGAATACAAAAATATGAATGTCGTCTGTATTGCGCCATTATTAACGGAATTGCTATGAATTCTTTTAAAATTAGATAAAAATTTAAATTTCTACAAGTTACAAAAATCTAAAAGACTGCTTAAATTCAGAATAATACGCGACTTTTTTTACTGAAGTTCGACTATCTAATTTCAAATATGTTTCTCAAATTTGAAATAGACTCACCAAAATACCGTTTTGAATGATCAGGACAGTTATAAAACTAATGATATGTTCCACATATATATTTCAGAAAATGAGCATAACACGAACAGCCAAAAAATACTGAACTCATGAAATAAATTAGAGCCGCACTTTATAAAAAACATAATAGCTATGGATGTGAATTTGTACAGTCATATCCAGAAAGAAATAAACAGTTTCATACTTAAATGACACAGCAATTGGGAAATTATTCAGACTCTGCTGAAGCAAATAAGTCAACTTCAAGCATAATATAAATACATATATGTTACATATTTGTTATATGTTTTATAAAATTATATTTGTTATATCATATTATCATATTATATTATGTTATATCATATAACACTTTATATGTAATAGTAATAAGTGATGACACAGAGATGTCATTGTTGTCAAGTTAAAGAATAAATTGTATAACAAGAATGGAAATAAAAGAACGATAATGATAGAGATTTGTTGGTGATAGTCATGAAGTAGACATGTTGTTTTAATCCATTAAAAATAAATAAAAACCAAAGGCATCCAAATAAATAACATGGTGTCAGAAGTGGGATGTGAATAATAAAAAGTAGTTTTGTCAATATTTATAAAAAATTCGTTTTTAAAAGTTAAAATAAAAAATAAAATAAAATCGTCGAGAAAAATGTCGCAAATTGGAAATTTGGCTCCATTAAAATGTTCATCGGACTGAACCATATAGTTACAGAAATTCAATTTATTTGTAAAAGCAAATGGATATCAAACTTTTGCAGATAAATTAAAAAATGCGTTAACGCTCCAATTTATAGGAGACAAAAGTTTAGAAACGTTTAACATAGAAGAAGAAAAAATTACACACGTGGAGTTGATAGAAGAATTTACAAAATTCTTCGTACCAAAGCAAAATACAACCATAAAACGGAAAAACTATTCGAGAGGAAACAACAACCAAATGAAAAAATAGAAGAATTCATTACATCGATAAAAAATTTAGCAAATGAATGTGATTTGGGCGAAAAAAAACGAACTTATTAAAGATCTATTCATCACGGGGTTAAATGGGAAACACAAAGACGTGAAGAAAGAAATACATAGTCGAGACAATATTACATTGGAGGACTTGTTCAAAGTGGCAAGAGTGGTAATGACAGCCAATAAGGAGATGGATTACAAACCAGCAGCTGAGAAGCAAAGAATTTTGAAGACAACAAGAGGTCATTTCAATCAGTCAGGTATAAGAAATAATTTTAAGTCTAATAATAATTATCAAGAACAGAATTGGAAAACTAACCAAACAAATATGTAACAATATAGTACTACCATCATAAAAAAAAAACAGTTTACCAGTGATGTTCCAGATGTCGGGTCGATAGTATATCGTCAACATTTATATTATACATATACAAATATTTTAGTTATTTAAGAACGATGCCAGTAGCGACATCTAGCACGTCAATGGGCTAACAAACCATGATAGTACTATGTGTATTTATATTATGCTTCAAGTTATGCTCAAAATATCGGCTAAAATTAGCTACGATTCGTTTTCCATTATTCAAAACACTCCACATTTAGATGACGAATTTATAAAGGTTCATTTTTTCGATTAGATCATGATAACAATCAGCTTACCAAAATAAATGAAAATGAACTATTTTACTATTCACGTTGGTATTGTTAAAAGTAGGTTTAGCTAAAATCTAAAAGAAATATATTGCTATTGTGTCTAAACTCTTCATAGACATTGCTTCAAAACTCAATAAGTTAAGTTTAGAGTTATAGGGGATAAGTAAACATGATAAATTCCATAAACGCGTGAAATTAACGATGAATTTGTGGAAGGAGCTTTTTTAACAATATGTTTATGGTCAATTTAGAATTCTAAAGTAGATTTATCGTATTTAAACAGTACTTGATTTGATAGATATGACAAAAATAGTAGTCAAGATTTCTAAAAAAAATAAGTTTTCTAGAAAAATGGAGTCCAAAACAACTTATACTTACACTGTTGTCGTACGTAACTGTTGTAGAAAACCGAACAATACAAATAAATATTTAACGTTCATCTCAGAGGCTACCACAAAGGCCAATCAATTAAAATAATAATTCAAAACTCAAAATATAGCCTAATCCCTAACCAAGAATTGTAAAACAATACTTGCTCAATTCATAAATAGATCATTTCGACCAATTTCGATGATTTTATATTATTATTTAATTATTAGATTTATTATAATTAATTTTAATTAAATTTCTAAAATATTTAAATTAAATTTAAACATAAAAAAATGGTTATACTGTTTAACAGCACAAACACATCCATATATACACCACACATACGCATATATATTTTAATTAATTTTTTTGTGATAATGAAACCGAATTTTTTTAATTAATATTTTATGCAATTCAGAATTAATATTTAAAAATCAAAAATTATATGAATTTATTTTATAATTAATAAAATACAAAATAATAAAATAATAAATGTTTTGTTTTTGTGTATTAATATTATCGTCATTGCACCGTCGTCGAAGTATTTTGTTTTATAATAAATTTAATTAAAATAATAAAGTCTTCTATTTACAATATATTTAAAGTTTTAAAAATAAAAAATAGATTTATTTTTTTTTTAAATTAATTAATATTAATAATAATTTTTTTTTTGTATATTATAATAATAAACTTATAAACTTTTATTATTTATAATTAATGTTTTTGTGTTTTTGCTTATTATATATTTAGTTATGTAGTTTTAATTATTATTTTAAATTACATAGTTTTAATATTTTTTAATTTTTTAATTTAAATATTAAAAAATTAAAAAATATTTCTTGCATCATCATCCACGCTCGTGTACCACTTCCATTTTATCACCATCGGAATCGGGTAGATTTGTAAAATGTGTTCGATCGCTACGCAGTGTATTACGTTCGTTAGAACCGGTGCGTGTTGATTGTTCGGATGGTGGCCCAGTGCCACCCGGTTGAATTCGTTTTTGTAATGCTGATACGTAATTCTGGAGGGTAAAAAAAGAAATGTTTTATTATTTTGAAAGTAATTTTAACATTTTATTTATTGCGTAGATACCAATTGAGATCACAACTTGGTAAATTGTAGGTCAACGACACAGTTATACGCACATTTTTTTAACGTTATGTAGATCAGAGCGATGTTCCCTAGATTAGAAAACACTAAGCTCCAAATTCAAGTTTTTAGGTTTTGGCAGTTTTTTTTTGTTAGAAGCTGTTTCCTTTAATTGGCAATTATTTTGAGAAAACCCCTGGAAAACTAACATGTGTTTTCCGATTTCTACCAAAAACCTAATTGCGTGATAAATATAATCTATAAACTCTATAAATTAAAGCTATTCTCAATATGGGGGTAAAAATAGAACCACTAAAAAAGAACACAAGGCTAATACCTCAACGAAACAAATGCTAAGGTATAATATTGCTGATGGAAACCTAGATACGTAAAATATATGGCGAAACACAATACAAGAGAATGTACACAAAATAGAAACTACCTTACAAAATGTATAAACTTTAATAAAGTGCACCAACGTATTAAGTAGCCAAAGAACTTCAAAAGTTAAGAAATAAAATTTGTTAGTTTTCTCAAAATAAAGAAACTATAAAAAAGAAACCAACTAAAATTCAAATGATCCCAAAACAATTAGTTTTAGGTACAGAGAGAACAAGTATTTTACAAATTCTTCAGCAATCATCTAACGTTGTTATCTTCTTGAAGGATTATGTCGCAGCACAGAACCCCTAAATGCATGGCTAACAAAGCATGAACGTGGTCTAGAAAACCATGGCATAGATGTCGCTACTGGTATCGTTTTAAAATAATGAAATTTTTTATATATGTATAACCGCCTAAATGTCATATATTTATTCTAAATGGTGACGATTTTCTATCGACCCGACACCTGGAACATCAAGGGGTAAACTGTTTTTTTCTTATGATGGTAGTACTATATGTATTTATTCTATGGTATGACTCACATCAGACTGATATTTAACAAAAAAATAATTTACTAAAATACGTGATTATGCTGCTCATGCAGGAGATAAAGATAGAAGAGAATAAACAGTACTAGTAAAAAGAATGTTAAACTCAATGAAGAGCTATTCGAAGCAGGACTCATTAACAACTGTGAATTCTATATTTGGGAAGCAAACCAATATATTTTTTTGACTTTTATGTAATAAAAAGGATTTTTAAGGACTAAATGTGCTTTGAAAAACGCTAGTGGTTATTTTCTAAGGTTAAGGAGGTGAAAGTACTAAACTAAATATAAACCTGCTGCAGAATTAGTCGTTCACTTTATCACAACACATAAAACAAGAGTTATACAATTAGATTGTGCTGTTACTTGTCCTTACGATTCAACATAATATAAATACACATGTTAGCAAGTTTTAGCAAATAATAGTTAGCAAATACGTTTGCAAATAATAGTTTATTCCAGTTATTATGTCTAAAGTTTCAATGAAAAAAAGTTTTTACAATTTGGAAAAATGATAGTGATAAGTATTAGTTTTGTTTTTGAATTTAACTTCCAAAAATGGCTATAAACTGATTTTTACCTTTTTTCTTAAACTAAAAAAGTCGCTGAATCGTATGGACAAGTGACAGCACAAACATTTGGAATTAATTACCCTAAGCGTAGATATGCATTACTGCTTGATCGAATAAAAAAATATTTGGAGCCTAATTTAATTTTAAAAAAGATGTTTGAGTTATATTGTAGTGAGTTTGATCCGGTTTAAATGCAAAAGGTGGGAAAGTTTCAGACAACGTAGCATTGGTTTTGCACTACCCAAACTATAAACGATATTTGCTTTTACTAAAAGAGCAAACTGATGAACTTTCAATTTGACCAGGTACTGTAAGGTCAACAGACTTGATGCTTTTATAGCATTTGGAACAAAACCACTGCGTTTAAATTAATTTTACAGGGCTGCTGAACAAAGTATCAACGTAAGTAAACCGCTGCAATATTTTCATTTCTGGTTGCAAAAATATTGCTGAAAAGTTAAAATGGTAAAAACATTACAATTTTAGGGGATACATTTACTTTTGTTCGATATAGCCTCTTTTGGCCTTACCTATGCTTTTGAGTCGGTCAGAAAAAGTACTGCACATTGCACGAATGTGAGCCTCTGGACTGCGCTGCCAATCTTGGCGAATAGTTTGCTTGAGTATTTCTTAGTGCCAAACTCTTTAAAATAAAGAAGTCAATCGGATTTTCATCCGGAAAATTTGCACTGCGTTGAAGAAATAAAGTCCGCGTTATGCACTATCCTTAAAAAATGAGATCGATCAAAATACAAAAACTATCGCGGCATACCTCTCCTTTACGCAGCACACAATTTACTGTCTTATATAATATTGGAGAGAATGAGTTACTCCACTGTCGGAGGAAAACCAAGAAGAATTTCGTATGAAGCATTCAGTCCATTGATCAAGCTTTTTCGCTAAGGATGATAGTCTCTAAGTATTAGGAGACATGTTGTAAGGTCACATCTTTCCAACAAGCTATGCCTCAATCCATCGGGATAACTTATGGTTTGCTTTGCAATGTCTGGGAATACCTAACAAATATGTGCGTTTGTGTAAAATGACAGTAATGCAGTTCCAATGTTATGTAAAAGTTGAGAACAAGCTATCAGGAATTAATTTTTACAATTAGCTCTGGGGTACGGAAAGGATATGCTATGTCCACTTGGACGATTCTCAACTTCCGTTAGTCTTAAAATCAATGAGTGCAAAACCAAATATATGATCACTGATTTTAAAAACCAAGACGCAATGGAGTTCAATAGTGATGACCCCACATTTGAAGGAGTGATACATTTCCGATACTTCGAGTCTCTTGTTACTCATGATAATTGTGTTGGTATATAAAAGCACGTCTTGTCGCTGACAACCTTGCTTGATCATACCCGTTGTCATGTATGGGGTTGGCCATGCCATCTTAATGAACTTAACAATTTAATGAAAATTCCTGATCTCGTTCATGAAATAAAAGGACAGCGAGTACGCTGACTCGGTCACGTTCTGCAAGCCAATCCTAAGCGAATGGAGCAGCAATCTCTGAGAGCTGCCATTCGGCAGGCGCAGAGGTTACTGTCGGCGACAATGGCTCTTTGGATTATACTTTCTAATTTTTGTTATTTTAGTTTGATTGCAGAATTATAATGGCATAAATGAGTTTTACTGCGTCTAGGCGACTAATTCAAATTAGCATTTGAGGAAATACACTCTAAAGATATTGGCCCGTAAAAAATGTCCTTATGACTAAATATTTAAATATACGGTCAAATTAGGTACTTACTTGTGATATAATATCGCCATGTGCCGTCCGCACTTGATATAAATAACGATATTTTCGTTGTCTAGCCTCTTCGCGTGTCTCCCGTGGCCGTGAATTTTGACGGCCCCGCTGTTGTTCACCTCTTCTCCTCCGCCTAGGCGGTTTTTGATGATCTATCCGCCATGCGGTAATAAACGATTGAACTAGAATTCCTATCATGGACGCAACTGGCCATGCACATAGTAGTATGCCACCCCAACAGGGTGGTGGAGACGGATTCGGTATCATATTTAAAAACTAAAAACCAAAAAGATTTTATTTAATCATGTTACTTGTAACAATGCTGTACACTTTAACATACCCAATTAACTGTATCTAAACTGTGCATAAAAAAATCTATCGAACAAATGATCATCACCGAGCCGACAATACTCGATGAAATTATCGTTATAATTTTGGCACAACATAGTGTCATGACGGCGCATATAATTGCTCCGCCACCCACAGCAACAATTACTTCACGTTCGCCAAACTCGTATAGGGGCATTGTTGCAATGCATATTGCCATTACTGCACCCGCAATTAGTGCACCCGAAAATGCCGATACTAATGCCGATGCGATGGGATGGGCTGATCCTAATATAGCACCAAATAATCCTGATATAACTGCTAATGCTGAACGTTGTTTAATACAAAAAATTAACATCACATCACAAGACAATATACAACATTAAATGAGTAAACGCTTACCTGAATCAGCTGGACTTCCAAGTAAAGTGATTTTTTGTTTTTGTAACCATAATATACAACTAACTCCAGCTGCTAAACCACTTAAAAATCCAATGGCCCTTAAACATCGGTAACCTAGTAATGAAAAAAAAAATAAAAAAAAAATACATGAGTTTCAATGTCACACTTTATGTTTATGCTCTCTAATCAGCAATGTAAATCAAAAAACCATCAACAACAATGCCATCATTTATTTTTTTAGTACACTTAATATTTGTATTACTTTTTGTGTACTTGATACAACCGTGAATAATTAGGTGGACTAAATATGCGATTTTATCTGGATTGTTGTGAAACTGGGGAGGGTTGCAAAAAGGTTTTTTCATCACCTGATTATGATCGGTGATGACGATGAACACAACTATGACCTCCCGTTGGAGTGCAGAATCCATGGGCCGAACGGCATGGACGAGCAGTATAGGCTGGCAATGCATTGCGCAGATGGATATTCAAAAATCGCGAACCGTAGTCGTGCGTATTCGATTTGGCCCTCGTTGGCGTAAAGTAGGACTTTAAAATAACTGCGACAGAGATGGGTGAGCTTCGGTCCAGAAAAGATTGTACGGATAAAAAAAAAAAAAAAAAAAAAAAATTTGATTTGCTATATTGCCCAAATTGCAATTTGTCTGTATTGTAAAAAAATTAAAGCGCCCTTACTATCACTGAGGATCAAACTGATAATACTTTACCTACTGCTGCATGACATGAAGAGAGCTTTAATGTTTAAATCACTTTCAACCAGATATTTTTTAAAGATTTGAAACAAAAAATAGCCTGATAGGCATAATATACAGAATATGGTAAATGTGGGAGAAATTTATAGCCGAATTCATGAATTGTGATGCAGATAATTGATTTTTGCGCTAAAATTCGTGTAAAAAAGTTTGAAGGTAAGAGTTAAGAATTATGCAGCGTGCATGTTAAAAAAAATGTGACCTTGACCTTCTTGGTTGATAAGGGCGCTGTGAGATTCACTGGCAGGCTTTATATAGCCTTCCCATAGCCTATAAATGAAAACCACACTCAAATATTTTAGGTAGGACATCATTTGTGATAAATGAAGGTCCAGCGGATTCCTTAAGCGTTATGTTCGGACTATGTTCGTTTATATTCGGACTCTTTTTGGGTTCAAGGGACCTTTAAAACTGAAAAAAATTCCTATGCTTCCCAATTGACAGATACATTTTCAAGTTATTTTCGGAAACAAAAAGACAATTAAAAACTCAATTATAAAGCTCTAGGTATTCTTTTTGTGCTTTAGTGTTTGTAGTTGGAGTTACAAAAAGTAGCCATATTGTTTGTTCCGTGTCATGCTCGCATTAGTTTGACTGATAAAAGCCCAGTGGCGAGATTGATATTAATATGTTTTTTTAGGCAACTAATAGGCTCATTATCCGTTTTGCATAGAACTTTTGGTGGCAGTATTTGATGCTTCGGTAGAAATGCTGACCCTTTGAATCGCAATGCCGACCCTTCGAAATAAGTTTTGTTTCAATTAATTTAACTTTGGTTGGCGAAATTCAAAAGGCCAGGAGAAACTCTTGGCTGTCTTGGGCTTTTTAAGACAAGTGGCCAACGTATTATAAGTTGATGCGCCTGTACCAATGAGGTTTAGTATTTATCGGTAGTAGTATTCTACCATGCCGACAAAGCGTATAGTAAGCTTTTAATTGTTGGTATAATTTGGATCGCATACATGGCATTAATTCGTTCTTTAGGTGGCGTAGTATACTATTAAGTGTGATTTTGTGAATGACGTAATCACAGGAGTTGCTCCACAATCGGTTAGTATTAAAAACAAAACAAAATAAAGGCTCTCTCACACTTAATAACTTAAGACCTCTACTAGAGCCTTATTTTCCAGTACTCAACTCTTTACAAGATGTACTCCCATTGAACAGAACCTATGTTTTTCTGCTGTCACCGGTTTGGTAAGGCTATCTGCTAACATATTGTTTGTGTTGACGTAAACAAATTTAACTACCTTGTCATTATGATGGTTGAACATTTATTTTCACCTAGCAACTCCTGACATATACCCCGCCACCAAATAGCCTCTTGGGTTGCCAAAGACATAGCCATGTATTCGGACTCTGTTGTAGACAAAGCAACTGTTGGTTGCTTCTTTGACGCCCATGAAATTGCTCCACCTTGCAGTTGGAATACATAGCCTGTTGTCGAACTTCGGTCTACTAAATCACTTGCCCAATCTGAATAACCTTGCACTACTTCATTTCCAATTTTTTAATAAGTTAGTTTCATCTCGATTGTACCTTTCAAATATCGCATGATCTGCTTTACTGCCAACCAATGAGCAACGCCTGGATTATTAAATCTGCTGACAGCTCTTACTGCGAACTGTATATCTGGTCGTGATACCAGGGCAGCAAACAACAAGCTCCCTACTGCTTCTTGATATGGCACATCCTTCATGGATTCACGATCTGACTCATTCTTCGGCGACATTTCTGAATTAAGTTTCTGATTTGGATCAGCTGGAACACTTACACTATTACAATCGGCCATTTGGAAACGTTCTAGTATATTTTGAATATACTGGCTTTGATTTATTGAAATCGTTACCGTCTTACGGTCTCGCGTAATCTGCATGCCCAACACACATTTGGCTTCGCCAACGTCCTTTATTTTAAATTGCTTTTGAAGACAAAACTTCTATTCAGCTTTCAAAACTTTGTCGTTGGAAAAAATAAGCAAGTCGTCAACATATACTGCCACAGTCAACATCTTACTACCATCCATTAAATAGTAAATACATGCATCGTAATTTGAGCATTTCAAACCAAACATATTCAAGGCAGTGTCCAAACGCTGATTCCTTACACGACTGGACTGCTTGAGTCTGTATAACGACTTCTTCAAACAACAAACACGTTGACTTCCATCACTTAACTTTTCAAGTTGAATCATATAGATTTTCTCGCTCAAATCGCCATGAAGAAACGCTCCATCTGATCGATCTCTAAATCGTATCTCACTGCTACCGCAATCAAAAAACGTATCGACGAGTAGCGAACTACGGGCGAGAATGTCTCTTCATAGTCAATGCCCTGAGCACAGCCCTTCATTACCAAATGAGCCTTGTACCGATCTACCACTCCTTTTCCTTTGTACTTGGTCTTGAAAACCCTTTTGCTTTGAATTGCTCTTTAAGGTGGCAAATCTGTAAGCGACCACATCTCGTTTTCGATTAACGAACGGTACTCTTCTTCTATAGCTTTTTTCCATTGAGACGTATTTGGGGTGCTCATAGCCTCCTTCACTGACAATGGATCATCCAATTGAACAAGAGATACAATATAAACGAAGTCATTACTTTTTGCAGACTTGTGCTCTCTCGATGAACGACGCGGTTCTAACGAAACATCGTTCTCTTCCTCATTTGACGGTTCATTACTACCCGAAACGTCAATTAAAACTTCAGCTGTTAGATCCTCACTTTTTTAGATCTAGATACGCTTTCTGAACTTGCTGTTGTAACAATTGCCTCATCCTCCACTTCATTGCTATCATCTTTGAATGGATAAAAATTCGTTACAATCAATTATCTTATTTTCACAGCGATGGTCCTCCAGAAAAATGACATCACGACTGACATCCACTCGAGATTTTTTTAAATCAAAAACTCGATAACCTTTACTATTCTCGCTGTAGCCGACCATGATGTATTCCTTTGATTTCGAATCAAATTTCTGGCGGTTTTGTTTCGGAATATGGACCATTGCCCTGCATCCAAAAAATTTCAAGTTGGATAAATCTGGTTTTTTATTGGACCAAATTTCTTCGGGCGTTTTATCGATAGCTCCACGATATGGTAAACGATTCACAAGATAAGCCGCTGTGTTGACACCCCAAAATCCGTTGTCAATCTTTGCATCAAAAAGCATACAACTTGCAGGCTCCACCAATGTACGATTCATCCTTTCCGCCTTGCCATTTTGTTCTGGCGTATAGGGTACAGTTGTTTGATGCGGTATCCTTGAATCTCGGAGGAATTTAGAAAACTCCTTGTTGCAGTATTCTGTTCCATTATCTGATTGCGACGTTCTGATTTTATGACCCGTTTGATTCTCCGCAAAAGCTTTGATCTTGAAAACATTCAAGATGTTTGATTTGTATTTATGAAATACACGGAAATCTTGCGGCTAAAATCATCCAAGAAAGTCACAAAATATCTCGAGCCCCCAAATGAATCCACTGGCATTGGACCCCACATTGGACCGCATTTTGTAATCTCATCAAGCTGTCGTGACCCACGATATCATGTCCTAGACGTCGATGCCATAATTCCCATGAATTCTCAACTTTGACCCTCAAACAAGTTTCACTCGTGTGTGTCACTTTGAACATCCCTGCATTTACTTTTTTTTTTTTTTATTAATTTTTTACACCAAAAAAAAAAATTACGCTAAGCTCGTTAACTTAGCAAATTGAACTTTTTTTTTATTATTATTTAAGTGGGTCTGGGCCCATAACCTGATGTGATTATGTACTTAAATAAAAAGAAATATAATCTGAATAAAAAAGATAAGCGTCCATACACGAGGTATTTATTCTAGAGAAGGAAGTACAAGAAGAAAATAGAACGCCACAAGCGGCTAGTATTAAAAACAAAACAAAATAAAGGCTCTCTCACACTTAATAACTCAACAAGCTTTAACACATTTGTGTGGCGTTGCGTAGGCAGAGCAAAAATCAAACTAAACAGCAATTCATTCTAGACAGTTAACCGGGGGTATTTTCACTTTGGGTGTTATTTTGGACAGATAAATTTGAAACGAAAAACTTGTTAAAATAATCTTTAAACTCAGTAACCGTTAAAATAACTCACTAAGTGGCTTAGCAAAGTCTATGTCAAATCTAGTTTAATTAATTGTAAATATCAGTGAATGTTAAGATATCTATTAGGATAGACTAATGAATATTGAAGACAACTCGTTCTGACAATCATTTGCGTTTACGTTTAGACGGAAGTTAAGTTACCTAAATATCAAGAATCTTTTGTGACTGGTAACTTAAATTCTACAGCTGTTAAAAATCAGAATGAACTGATAATGGCAAAATAACTTTGCAGTAGCACACGATCTTAATTTGACCAGCACAATTCTATCTTCATAGAAATATCCACTTTGAAACATGAAGACATGCGGCGTAAGACCAAGACGTTCCGAAGTCAACTTAATCATGTGACATTATATCGGCGGGTTACCATATTTGTAGCAAATTGCAATCTAGAGACCAATCCTTTGGTTGTCAGTGCCACCCAAAAGGACTCTTGGTTTGACAAAAATTAGTCTAAAAATGATTGGTTTGGTGTGAGATGGTGTCTGTTGAGCATCATAGAATAAATAAACTCTACAGAGAATAACAATGCGATCCTGTCTAATTGGACCAGGAGCCAAATTGATGATAAGATATGGGCCAGCAACGACCTGTAAAAATCGATTATTGTTTGCATTAACCTTTTGTCCCGCTAGCATTTTGAAAATAGATGAATAGAGCACTCCCTATAGTGTTAACTATCAAACTATAATAAACAATTAGAACACCCTTCCAACTACATGCTAAAAACACCCATAGACGATAAATTAATCGTACATTTGGACGCATTTATAATAAAACTATTCTGGTATCCATTAAATATATATCATGGCTTGTATCTATATCAAATGAATATAAATTGTAAATGAAATGAAAATGAAAATTAATTTTTTTCCACTCTAATAGCCTCAATATTAGAGTACAATCAAAACGAATTCTAATAATAATAATTTATAACAATTACCATTCATGTATATAGTTGGGTACATAATATGGTTGATACAAAATCAATAACCTTCAAAACAGTAAAAAACTATATTATATAAAAAAAAACCTAAGATACAAAATTCCAACTATATCCCAACAACAACAACAAAAAAGTGGACAAAAAACTTCTTAAATAATCAATTAATTTGTTTAAATAATTACGGCAGTATTTAAACAACATACTCGTACCAGAGAGTATAGTAGCACATGCTGTAATGTTTAAGACTAGTGAAAACTATATACATATCCACTCAGCATCATAAACGCGATCGAACGAATTAGATTACAAATAATCAGTACAGTAACACGCACTGTAAAACTATATGTATCTCACTATATAGTATATATACCACAACAATGTTGCATTAATTTTTGTAATCAATTATCAATAAAAAAAAATCTATAAAATGTAAAAAAAAAACTGTTAAACCGTACAATTAAAATAATAGTTTTTTATAGTTTTATCGGAATTTCTCTTTTTTTATGAACGCACATAATTGTTCTCGCACATTATGATTTCGGATTTTGATAAGGATCGCATAAAATTTATTAGGCTGCGATAGTTTTTTTTTGTATTGTTTATACATGTACGAGGGTCGTATGATAAATACCTAAAAAAATGTTGTATATGGAAGCAATCCCTAATTCAACAAATTTTGCCATGGTTACGACACACGTACGCACATGCATTTATGTATTTTATTTGAATCATAAGGCCAATTGATTGCCAAAAAATTCAGAAATTTCTTGATTTTTTAGGTTAGTCAAGTTAAAACTTAACTTAACTTACCTTTTTAGCTTAACGGTTTGGAAGCTAGGAGGAGGCAAAGTCCTAGATTCATACCTCCTTGCGGTGCTCCCTGGGTCACGCTAAATGAATCAGGTGGTGTAGTGGAGACGAGCAGGGAAATCCTGTTTATAGTCATGGACACTACATGTCAGGATGAGTCATTGGCGCCTCAAAACCAATATCAAATGAGCGACTGTTCTCCAGGTTAGGTGCGGCTGAAGCGGGCTTCTGTCTTGTATCAAGCGGCTAGCTATATAAATGTGTTCAAGGTAGGACTGGATGCCTTAAGATACTCTCCAGTACGTGGCCCACACTCGTAACAAGCGGGGTGAGCAGCAGGCCAACAACTTGCTCTCATAAAAACAATTAAAGTTATGAACCCTGATCAAAGGCCTCAGATTATCAAATCGGATTCACCACAAAATCGACCTCGGAAATTGAACATGGAACGTGTTTAGCCTCTTAAGACCTGGAGATCTCCAGATCCTTTCGAACCAAGCAAAGAGTTACACATTAGACGTGCTTGCACTACAAGAGCTTAGATGATCTGGGAATGGGATCCATGGCACCACCAATGGTTACACTCTTCATTACAGCGGCCATCAGAATGAAGGAGAATTTGGAGTTGGCTTACTTATCCATCAGCGCGTGAAGCACTATACCATCGACTTCCTCCCTATCAAAATGCGGATATGCACAGTCAGGCTCCTCACTAAGAAATTCCACATCACTATCGTTAATGTACATGCACCCATCGAAGATAAATCTGATGACATCAAAGATCTCTTCTTTGTCGAGCTGGAGGAAGTCATCAATAACATACCGCACCACGTCTTTAAAATCACCGTGGGCGACTTTAACGCAAAAATCGATAGAAGTGTAGAAAATACATCGTACATCGGTCCTAACAACCAGCACCTAACTAGTAACAACAACGGCCAACGCATCACCGACCTGGCAATAACGTACAACTTAGTTGTATCAAGTATGTTTTTCCCACACAAGAGAACTCACAAAGTAACGTGGAGATTGAATGATGAAAGAACGGAAAACCAAATCGTAAAGTTCCATCGGAAGAAGGCCTCCGAAGTCCCGCAATGATTGGTTCGATGATCAATGCCGAAAGGTCGTCGAAAATAAACGAAAGCTTCGTGAAAAATGGTTGGCTCGCAACACTAGAACCACTCTAGCAGAATATCTCCGCACTAGGAAAGCTACGAATAAATACCTTCGACAAAAGAAGCGCGATCATATAAGATCTTTCATCGAAAACATCAGCTTCCAAGCGGAAATAGGAAACTCAAGGGACTGTTTTGCTAACGCCAGAAATCTAACTAAAGACTTCCACCCAAGAAGTACAGCCATCAAAGACGGAAATGGAGAGCTGAGAACAAACATGGCTGATGTACTCTCAGTATGGCAAACCTACTTTCAAAATCTGCTAAATCAGAACGACGAAGTGACCCCTATTAGAGCAATAGTTCCTCCAGGCGAAGAGGTCCTTGTTGAATATCTCACAGTAGAGGAAGTAGATGCAGCTATTAGTAGATTAAACAATGGAAAGGCACCCGGTCTCGACGGAATCCCCGCAGAATTGATTAAGCTCGGAGGCGCTACTCTTGCAACAAATCTATACGATCCCACCGTCTCTATTTGGGACCAAGAAGAGTTGCCGGAGAATTGGAAGACCGCACTCATATGTCCGCTTCACAAAAAAGGAGACCGTCTTAAATGTGGACACATTTAAGTATCGTGGTATCGCTCTGTTGAGCACTGCTTACGAAGTGTTGGCTAATGTTGTACTTGCCAGATTCATCCCTCTCGCCGAAAACACCATTGGCGACTATCAATGTGGTTTTCGTCCCAACCGATCGACCACTGACCAATATTTTACCATGAGAATGATTTTGGAAAAATGTTGGAAGTACCATACACCAACTGTATATATAGACTTCAGACAGGCATATGACAGTATAAACCGCGAAAACTTATGGGCCGCGCTCATATGCCTAGGAATTCCAGATAAACTCGTTTCTCTGTGCAAATTACCAACCTCTGGGTCTGTATGTAGAATCGTAATTAAAGGAGCTGTGTCAGACCTCTTTGAAATAACATTTGGTGTTCGATAGGGAGATGCACTCGCGCCTATGCTGTTCAACATGGCGCTTGAGTACGTATAGTAAGAAAAAGCAACATTGAAACTTCGCGCTGTATATTTAATAAATCACGCCAAATTCTTGGATATGCAGATGATATCGTGCTTCTTGGCCGAAGACCTAGCGATATAAAGGACAATTACATACAGCTCGACCGCTGCGCAAGAAGACTTGGTTTGGAGTTGAACAGCAGCAAAGCAAAATTGTTATCAACACCCAGGAACATCTTCATGGTAAATCACGGGATTGGCGACCACAACTTTCATAGCGTCGAAAACTTTAAATACCTCGGGTCTGTTAAAAGATCGTCGAACGATACGCAGGCAGAAATAAAAGCCCGAATCGCTGCATGACAACGAGTTTTCTATGCCCAATCGAAATTATTGCGATCTAAACATATGTACGATTATAGATTGTTATCTACATTCGAAAGGAAGGTGATTCCCTCAATCTCTGGTCCAATCAAAGTCGCGGCCAACGAATATCGGATCCGTATGAACCACGAGATAAGGCAACTTCTTGGAGGCTACAATATTATCGGATTCATCAAATGCAATCGAGTTAGATGGCTCGGCCACCGAGAATAAAGATGTGTCTTGTTTCGGAAACACATTTTACTAAGCAATCCTATACATAACATTTAAAGGCTATTGGGTATATTCAACCAGATAACTCAGCCCGAGGAGGAAGTGCGTCACCATAAAAAATTCCATCATTTTAAAGAAGCAAAGTATGAAAAAGAAGAAATTCAGGCCATAGTGGTTTATATTTTCAAAGACTTTCCAATTGTTGTGGCAGGATTGTACTTGTCTACCAAGACATTCTATTAAAGGGAAACAACACTCAGGGTTCTTCAAGTGTCTGGGGAAAAGGTTCATAATAGGTGGTGACTTCAGTGCGAAGAATACTCACTGGAGTTCTAGATTAATGATTGCCAATAAAGAAAATGAATGTGAATCCATTTCAACAGGAAAACCAACATATTGGCCAACTGACCCAGGAAAAATACCTGACCTGATCGATTTTTTTATAACCAAAAATATTTCTAATAATTTTATGAAAGTCAAAGCAAGCCAAGATATGAGATCAGATCAGTCTTCTATAAATCTAACTCTAATCGAGTCTATCATCCAAAAAGGGAATAATCCAGTATTAATTAACAAATATACGGACTGGGAAAGTTTCAAAGTACACCTTAATGGAAATTGAGATGGTTTGGTCATACACTAAGAAAACCGACTAGTCATGTAAAAAAGATGACATTTGATCCGAACCCACAAAAGAAATGAAAAGTCGGAAGACCAGCAATGTCCTGGAAAAGAACTACTGTGTTAGCAGAAGCAAAAGAACTTGTAAAATCATGGGTGAAAATGAAAGCAGTAGTCTCCAATAGAGTAAGATAGTTCATCCTAGTAGACGCTCTGTTCCTAAATTGGGTATAAAGAAAAAAAAAACAGGAGTTGAGTTGGCTAACTTAACTATTATTAAACAAATTTCAATTTGTACAGCATATAAATTTTCTCTGGCTTTACAGATTAGCCAGGAAATTATTTTATATAGCAATGTTTAATACCGTCCATTATTTTGATCTAAACTGTTATTATGAAATTTTTAGGTTTTACTGTAAAGTATAATTTTTACCAACCCGCACATAAAAAATGTTAGACAGCCGTATCAATACGTGTATGGTAAAGCTGCCATATCCAGTAAATTTGCAAAAAAACACAGTAGAAAATATCATAAAACCGTAAATCATGAATAAAACCATCAGTATATGATTTCATATTTGCAAATTTTATTACACCGATTTAACCCCAAACTCAAACTAAACGCGCGTATGGTACACAGTACACACTCCAAAATGATTTAAAAGTTAGATATTTAATTTTAGTTTTTTCGATTAAAACTATATCTTTTGTAAATCTCTATAACAATTTAAACATAAAAAGTTAAATTCATTTTGATATAGCGTACACGTAAATTTAATTAAAGTTTATATAGCGTTCGCGTTTTTATTGCACTAAAAAAAATTATTTTTGAATTTTAACGTGCGCACCATAAAATATAAAATCTTCCATAGATTTTAATCTTTTTAAATGTTTATCTTACTTATAGATATATATGCTTGAGATGATGTTGAATGATTCATAACACGCGCGTATATATGTCCAAAACTATTTAGCACAAAATTATTATGTTAAATATTCACGAGCACACAATGTATTTTTATTTTTTTACAACTGATTAATGTGACACTCAACAATATTTAAAATGTATTTAACACGACAACATAAACATATAATAATGTTTAGAAATTAATGTTTTTAACACAGCTATAACATTAACATTAAGCTGTATACGATCGTTAAAATAATCATAATTTAGATAGGACATCGGGCCGCGCGGCCCAAAGTAATTATGAATTAAATTAAAAAAAATGTCGGTTATACATTGTCCTTGCATCCTTGATACATTAAGGACCTACCCTATATATACCTTTGTATTAAACGTATATATCCGCAAAATAGTTTTAGAGTTATTACCACACGACAATTACTAGCCCATATTAAATGGTTCGATGAATAAAACAAATTTAAGTTATCTACAACAGCAGCAGCAGTGAGAGGCAAAAAACAGTTTTTATATTATTTTGCTTCCGTTTTGATACAAAACATTAACTGTCTGTATGTATACGAAATCATAAACTATCAACTAAATTTGCTGGCAGGCATTATACATACTCGTATAATTGTCTCCCATGCTGTAATTAATAACGACTTAGCTATTCGTTTACATATGTTTTTGAATACATATAATACTTAGTTGTTTTGGATTATATACAAATCAGATAATTACTGGTTGTTGTTTTTTTATGGCTGGTTAACAGTTAAAATCTATGTTGATACGATCTGTTGATTTCTAATATTTAAGATGAAAGAATTTGTAATTCGTTTGATTATATGATTAAGATTTTAAGTATGTGGTTCTACACTTAATTTGATTAGCTTATTAAATCAATCAAATTCAGTGCTACTCTTCGGGTGGTTTTCATTAAAATGTGACTCTCTTGAGTAAACGTACGTGAAAGTTAGAGTGGTTCAAATAAAGTTCAGTTTTATCTTTGCTAAACGTTTTTCTGCGACAACTTCTTTCATTTGTATGCAATTTTTTAAACAACTCAGATATATCGATAATCTATTTGATGTGCTATCTATCTAACAATAATCTAAATATTCTTAATTCCGTGCCAACACGATGCCTTTGGCAACTGCATTGATAAATTACTTTGTAGATTTGATCAGAAGTTCTTTCATAATGATTCATGCAAAGTTTTAAACTAGGCCATATCTGACCCATGTTCGTAAATACGTGACTTCGTTGAATACAGGATGCTGACCGAGCACAATAACAAACTTCGAACTGCACAGAAGCACAAAGCAATTGAACATTGAGGCGGAAATAAAGAAACGGAAATGGAGATGGAATGGTCACCATTGTTTAATTAAAACTAACATTACTGGTTCAACTAACTCTAGGACGCTAGATCGATGGTTAGAAACTTTGAGGTGGCGCGTATTGACTATAGACAATTCTTATATGAATGTTGAAGAGATGTGTATGTCCAATATGATCAATCGCTAGCTTTTGTTTATTTTCTAAAAATGCTGAATGATCATCGCAAAGTGTTTACAAAAAACTATTTGCATTAATAGGCAGTCTTTTCTTATTCTTATTTTCTTCCATGGCTTTGGCTGTGGTAGAGTTCGGGTCTGTATCTCGTTTGGCTGCTTCAATGCAGGTGTTGTAAACGAAATCAACTTTTTCCGAGTAGTTCCCGTTATACCTTTTAAGATTTATTCTGGTGGATATTCTGCACTCCAACATGAGGTCAAAGTAGTATTTATCGTCATCACCGATCGCAATCAAGTAAGGTAAATGAATATTTATGTTTTGCTTATGAATGGCTTGTTGACTTATTTGGTTCCAGTTATTGGCTTGGGATGAAATGGTGAAGGCACAATATCCAAATCAGTTTTAAAAGGCATGAGAAATGTAGAGGTTGGCCCTTCTAGATTAGAAGTACATCAAAACTTTCAAATTTATGCCACAAATAAAAAATTTCCAAAACCCAGATAAGACATGATATAATTCTATTAAAAATGTCAAATATATATATATATATATATATATATATATATATATATATATATATATATATATATATATATATATATATATATATATATATATATCTGTGGCGTAGCGTCCTTGGAAGCAGGGGAAGCACTGCTTTTCTTTAATCTTATAAGGCAATACAAAATTATATTTTGTGTGATTAATCTTTAAAAAAAATGTTTACCACTTTTTCACAATTATTAAGAACGTTTACTAAAAGTAAAAGCATTTATGCCCCGCTCGAAACTTTAAAAAATAACACAACCAAAAATATACGTACATAATCATACGTAATATGAAGTAAGCATACCAATTCCCCATGGGAAGCAATATAATTTTTGATTATTTCTCAACTAAATATTACACTGCATGACATAATTTTTATTTATATAATGCTTGTATTTTTGGTTTTTGTCTTTCAATGTACGCCTTAAATATGGTAGTGCTGCATTTTATGTCTATAGATCATGTTTTCCGAAAGAGGCGCCACGATCAAAGTATTTAGTTTACCATATTTTTTGCAAGAGGCAGCACGATCAAAGTATGTAGTTACCTATGTTTACCGGTAGAGGCAGCACGATCAAAGTATATAGTACCAAACATTGCTGAAAGATTTTTTTGTTATATTGATCTTTAAATCATTTCGTGTCAAACGGAAAACATGAAATATTACAAATCAACAAAAAAGCTCAAAATAATTGAGGAAAAAAAACATTAAATCTAACATAAAAAAATATAATATTTTAAAGAGCCCGTTCGATTTCTGTTAACATTTTTTTCCTGTAATAATTTTGACAGCGTTCTGCATGCAACCAAATTATTACAGCAGCTAAATGAAATAATTTTGACATTTCTGAAATAATTTATAGTAAACTGTACGCCGCGTACATAAAATGTATTTATGATATTTATGAATATTAGAGAATTATTATTAACGGAGATAAGTGCAGTGATAATTACAAAAATATAAGGAGATGCCATTGCTTGGCCATGGTGTCCATTATGTCAATATCCGCTCTATACCGTAAAAACAAATAATTTGTGAATTATGTCACATAAATAGGTTCCTAAAATGTTTATTCACCGAGCAATTGGCGCAGTGGTTAAAGCTGCGATGTTTGGGACGGGAGGTACCGGGTTCGAATCCCAACGGGGGAGGGTTGCAAAAGGGATTTTTCATCACTTGATTACGATCGGTGATGACGATGAACACAACTATGACCCCCCGTTGGAGTGCAGAATTCATGGGCCGAACCATCGTCCATGCCAGTACAGGCTGGCTGGAGCAATGCAATGTGCAGATGGATATTTGAAACGCGAACCTGTATTCGCGCGTCCTCGATTTGGCTAGTAATGGCGTAAAGTAGGACGTTAATTAACCGTGAAAGAGTTGGGTGAGCTTCGGCCCCAAAACAGATTGCATAGAAATAAACAAACAAACAAACAAACAAAATGTTTATTCGTGCCTCTACTAATTCCTGTAATTTTTGTTACTGGTCAACCACAGCAAAACTAGTAATAGTTCCATCTTGGATAATAAACTAGGTTATTAATAATAAGATTGTTTAGGCAAGAACTACCAATTTCATGATAAGATAGAATTAATAATGTTGTTGGTGGAACGCATGTTATACATTATTGATCGCCTTAATGCAATCAATCTAAATCAATAACATTACAGATCCATGGTAAAGCACAATACATTTTACAGTACGAGGTGGAATACCTGTATTGTCACCAGATAAACGTTAGTACATTTCGCACATGTTTCTGATTTCCGCGTGTTATTCACGTTCAATTCATATATCCAGAAGTGATCATAAATAAAGCCATATTTGAATTAAATCATAGTGTTAATTAATTTAAAATTGTTAGCTATTTATCTCGAAACGTCATAATTACAATAGTCAAATTTATTACAGAATTTGAACAACAAACGAGCTCATTATAAAATATGGAAGAGACAACTATTTCACTCACGTCAAAATTATTACAAAGATCATAATTATTATGGTCTTTGTAATAATTCATTATGTTTGAATGAAAATGTTAGTCGGCCATGATTTTTTTCTTGTTTTAAATTTGTTGTTGTACAAGATAATTTCAACAGGAATTATGTTTGTTGTTTAGTGTATTTATATACAATTAAAATTATTCGCCATAAAATATATTATTCATATTTTTTGACACTTTAACTGACATCTAGTGGCATAATCAATGCACTAGTGCATACGTTTAAAACATACCACTTTCCAAAAAATGGCAGCATTTTCATTTGTAGTATAATCTTGACAGTCCGACATGATCTATTAATTGAATTGATTATGAAATTGTTCCCCTTTACCAAAAAATTTAATTTTTTATGATATGGAAAAGAAGTATGAAATGATATAAAACAAAAAAATCAGGGGAATTCTCGATTACTTAAATTGTGTATCATGAACAAAACCCTCTTTATTATATAAAGAAGGTTTTGATCATGAATATTATGATTATCTAAGGAAGCAATTTTAGATTTGCTTTTCGTATTTTGTTGTAGGTTATATAATTAGTTAATATCAAAATCTATAGTAAAAAGCGTTTAGATATAGCTATAGCACTAGAGCTATATTTTATTGGAAATGTTACAACAGAATTAACATGCATTTCATTCCGTTTGGTTTTGGATTAATTTAAATCTAACTATTTGTTGGTTTTATATTAAAAAAAGGGGAATTTTATATTTAAGTGCCCAATAAAATACGCTATATATTTAGAGTTAGATATTCAGATTGTCTTTAGTTAGACGTTAAGAGGTAAATTTATAGTTTTTACTATTTGTATTTGTTTTTGTAAATAATGTAATTCTAGCCTAGCTTTTTTATAATGATCCAAACGGAAAACCCAATATGTTCCTGTGAAATTAAAAGTTTATTTCATAAATCGATTAGTTCGACGTCAAAATTATATAAAACCATACCTTCAATATTTAACTATGGTTGCGTTGCAAATACCAAACATTTTTGCTGGCCTTATTTAGTATCTAACAAACAAAATTTTGAGTAGTCTATGATTTTCGGATTTAAAAGACGTCTCGTATAGATCAAAACTTTTGGATAAATATAGGATACGGATGCATAGTAAAATATAGGGTTCGGTCCATAAAGCTGAATGATTTAGATTCAAGAAACACTATATTATCTAAATTAGTGAGAAATACAAAAATTACAACTTTTTTAAGTTTTTCTCATACAATTTTAGACATTTTGTGTGCAGCTTTTTTCATTTGAAGCTTACAGAAGGTAAATTATAAACAAAAGTGTCAAATGATCATATTGAAAATTCTCTTCGTATTACTGCAACCTCCAGCAATGTATATATATATATATATATATATAGATGCAATTGTATCCAGAATCCAAGCTCAATGATTGCACTAAAATAATTATTTCTGTAGTCAAAAAGGTTATATAGAATATAGGGTTAGATATTTCATTGAATAAGGATAACTATTTTAAACTAGTTTACTTATGGATCGAGTTACAGATCTTTAAAAGCACATAATTACTTAGAAAATGTTATAACACTTAAAGCAAAGGACATCACCCGACATTAAAACTCGGCATTGCAAATGAAATTTATCACATTGCTTCCCTATTTCCAAAAACCAGGCTACGCCACAGATATATATATATATATATATATATATATATATATATATATATATATATATATATATATATATTTTTTATTACGACTGAGTAGAGGTAACCTATGTCTTTACAGAGGTAAAAAAGTGAAGATTACTTAGCAGATCCTAATGAAGTTTGAATGCAATACTTTGATGCCATTCGTTATTAAACGCTTGGACCACATCTAGGAATATTCTGGAGCATATTTGGATGAATAAGGTTTCTTATTTCTAATATTATTTGTTACTTTTTAGAAATAGCTTCTCGAATAATTTTAATAGTGATGGAAAAAGAGATATTGGCCTTTATGAAGATTTTTTATTGGTTGGTTTGTTTGGTTTTAGTAGCATTAATACTTCTGCAACGTTCCATTGCCTTGACGTATCTTAATCGGAGTGTTACATTTAAGTGACACTTTAGAGTTTTTTTATCGTTCAGGTTATTCTTGATTACCCAATTTTGCTCATGCAGAGTTATAGCCCTTATTCCTTACTTATCAACTCCAATCAGCTGGAGTAACATTTTCTTTTGGTGTTTAATTTTGAGTATGGTTAAAATGTCTTATCATGCTGATTCGCAAACAGAGCTGCTTTTGTTTGAGATTTCTAGCTTCGGCATCGATTTCCTCCCATACATATATTCAAAGCCTTTTAGTCCTATCAGATTGTTTGAAATGAATCGCACCAATAATACGCTTAGTAATCAACTTTTAAACTTTAAACAAAACCAAAAGAAATCTGTAATTACTTTGCTAATGATAATATTGGTAACAGAGTAAATCGTAAAGCTCGTAAATATCTCACTATATTAAACTTCAGTTGCCCTAAACTTTGATATTTTCCCCCTTACTGGAAATATTCAATGGTAATTCCAATACTAATTCAAACGGGATGGTCAAAATCCAGAAAGTTGTCTATCTATAAATTTATTAAACTCACTTTCTAACAATTTTAAGAAAATTATACTGGTTAGGTTATTGCGGAAAGCCCATAAAAAATGTAAAATTTTAGCCACAAATAAAAATTCCCAAAATTCAGAATATAGAAGAATCTTGATGAACAAACTTTGGTTAGCTTTCAATATCTTCCAAAATCCGAAAAAAAATATGATTTGTTAGCTGTTCTTGCTGTCAAAAGATCCTTGCCTAGTGTTGAGTTTAATGAGCTCGAACTAGTTTTGCATCTTTGCGAGACAAGGCTTCTGCATCATTCATTGGAACTGTAGAAATGCCTAAATTGGCAAATTAATAATAACCTTTGCCGAATTTAGCTGTTACATATATCTGTAATAGTTTGTCGTTGGCGATCTGTGAAACAGGTTTAAGGTTGTACCAATCTTTTATATTATTGGATGAAGCTTTAAATATTACCTTTATGTACTTGCGCTCTTGATTTTTTATATAAAACTTTTATTACAGCCAAATGAATACCATAAACATGCATAATTATTGGTCCGCCAACTATCTTAATTCAAACTAATTTTAAGTTCCTCATGTTCTTTTCAGAAAATATATAATACCGAAATCCCGATATGTACACTCTAACACATGTATCCCATCAAAACCACCAAATTTATGCCATAAATAAATATTTTAAAAAATTGAAAAATGCAATATGGTTAGCCCATTTTAACTGTCATATCTATGCCACGAATCGAATATTTCT
Organism: Tipula confusa; assembly: GCA_963556175.1. Classification (NCBI taxonomy): domain Eukaryota; kingdom Metazoa; phylum Arthropoda; class Insecta; order Diptera; family Tipulidae; genus Tipula; species Tipula confusa. Next base: position 198,544,077 of record OY744476.1, on the reverse strand, counting down.
AAAATTCGGAAAATACATGATGGTTAGCTTATCAAAACTGTAAAATTAATGTCATAAATAATGTCTACGGGATTTTGTGTTGTTGGTACGTGACAACCACATCAACTGTATATTTACCAGTATATTGTTCCTGTATTTGAGAAAACCGATTAGTCATGATGAAAATTTGTTTGTAACAAAAAAGAGAGGTAGAAATAAAAGTATCATTTTTGTTGTGCATTTAAAGATGTAGTTTGTAAGTGGTAGTTTTGTTTTTTTTTTGTTCCGTGCATCTGTAGCTTGGCTACGGTATAAGTATGACGATATAAATGTACAAAGTTTTAGTTTTTTAAAAACTTTGGACTACCTACAACTTATCGTAAAAAATAATTTTTATTTAATTGATTATTGATATAATATGAAGATACACTTTCTAGTACTCTGTGGCAGTGTATCTCTACAATAATGAAGTAAAAACAGCTTTCTATCTACTGTGTGATGAATAATAAAGACCCATCTACTTTGCTTTAAATAAATGAAAGTGTCTAAAATGTGACCTAATTATTACTTCCGTTACTGCTTAGAACATTGAACCAATGTTACGTCTATACTATTCGCATTCACAACAAAATTAATGTTTTGTTAAAAACAAAAAAATTTAATTATGACATTTTACAACACCAAACTATTTAATTTTGAATTTTTTGGGAGGAGGATAGTTTTTAATAGTTATAGGCACTATATAGCATGACCGTGCAATTATGAAATTGGTGATATAATATTATGTTTATGATCGAGTATATAAAATGTTGTATAATTTCCGGTATCATGTGATCACAAATCACTGTACTAATAAATCATATTATATGCTTATTAATTTTATCGACATAACACAATTAAAGTCAGTCTAAATAAGTTCGAAAGACCTTCAATACAAGTATTATTTTTTTTTATCTAATACGTATAATCTGCAAATAAAAGTCACTCATGCATGGACAATCTCCAATATATATTATTTATTATTATTTATAACAGTCTTTGGCACGTATTTCAGATTTGTTATATGTTTCCTCAATGGTGCGGTTTAAACAGTTCGTGGCCTTGGATTAGTTGCAAATGTTCTCTATTATTGTTTGTTTAATTAGGAATTTTTACCTATACAAATACGATTTAAATCTGTACCGTGGAGTCATACATTAATATGTGCAGTCATAGACATATGGTCACGCCGCTTAAAAATTACTTTACAGGTGTTATTGGCTTAACAAGGTACTAGAGTTTGTGGATATATAGCGGAAAGTTGTTTTAGTCAAAATAATGTGTAGTAACTTCAAGTGAAACCAATATATGGTTTTGAACTTGTTCAATAAAAGTATCGCGTCGGCGACAGAGCATACTATAATTACTGTCAATTTCCATTAAGGCACATATCAGTGAGGTATTTCCAGATATTCCAGAAATTTAAGGAATGCTTTATATTGCGCTTATATGTAGGCTTTACTTAACTGCTCAATATTAAGATAATATTTTTCAATGTCAAATTGACACCTTATCTATAAAGGCAAATGGTTCGTTTCCTTTCTATAAGCAAAAGTTCAGAGAGGCTAGGAACCGGAATCGGCAGACATGATATACACTCTGTGCCGTGTAGCTTATATTAAATTAAATAAGCACCCTAACTAAGCAAAAGTCCAGGAAGGATAGGACCCGGAATCAGGAAACTAGATGCCTGCTACCCCATTACGGCTTATTTAAATTATATAATAAGCTTTATTGATAATTAATAAAATTAGGAATTTTAAAATCCAAGACCATTTGCAAAACCATAGAATGATGAAAACCAGGATTTTGATAACTACGGTTTTCAAGAGCTAAAATTTTAAAACCAAGATTTTAATAAATCCAGATTTTTTAAAAATGACTAGACATTTTGACTATAACAGAATCTTTGCACCCAGGCGTTACTCTCTCGTAAGGATTTATGGATTGTTGATCAATCAAGTATCATATATTGACACTGATAATAATATTTTATTACTGGAACTGGAAGCTTAAGAAGAAGTTGCTTTTTTGACCGTTCACTCGGTGAACGGTGTCAGATAATCAATTCCATTAGACTTATAGTCGTGGCTCGATGCTTATTGACCGACGCTAATTGCATAGAAAATAACCTTGCGTTTTAATAATAGAAAGAAGAGCACAGGGTAGGCTTTCGTTAAGAACAATGCCAATGTCATCTATATTTCTTTCCAGTTTATTTCATTGACACTATTGAAAGAATCTGTCTATATCCTGTTGGACAAGCGAACACTCATATCATCAGAATAAAGCAAAATTCTAAAGCAAAATTAAATAAATCTAGATTAACATCATTGATAAATATTGCAAATAATAAGGGTCCTAGATGACTTCCTTGAGAAACCTCAGAAACTTCCTTCTCAAGAAACTTCCTTGAGAAATCGACAATCTGCACAGATTAAATGTTGTCTCACAACTAACATCTTAACCACCTCAACAGCAACATGCCATTTTAAGGTCAGTAAACACTACATTAACCGGCGCACCATCTTCAATTGAGCATTACACAAATTGGGTAAATTTAACGAGATTAGTTAAAGTTAAGCAACCTGGGACAAGCCATGTTGTTGCGGAATAATAAACTTACCAAATTCAATGAACATAATATCACAAACCGTGCATTCGAAGATTTTACGAATAGCCGACAGATTAGAAATAGGTCTGTAATTAACCACTAAAGATCTATCACCATCTTTAAAAACTGGAATAATATGCGAAGATTTCCAATGATCAGGAAAATAATTAACTTCCAGAGATCTGTTAAATAAAAGGCCTTACAGGAAATCTACAGGAAAGCGACAATTATCTGAAATTGTAGATGATATATAGTTGCGGATGCTAAGCCATCAACACCGCCAACTGAACGTTTTTTGGTTTATCAATAAATTAACAGATAATCACTCCCATTGCCAAAACATCAGGTCGCAGCTATCTAATGAATATATCAGGACTCACCCAATTTTGAATGAAACGAAATTGAAAGTACTATTGTATCTGTTGGCTGCAACTAGTAAACGACAATCTTATGCCCCATCAGAAATTTGCAGTTTATTACTGAAATAATTCCTTATAGCACCAGGAGTAGTCAGCAAAGCGTGATGCTTGTTTAAACATATTTTCCACCGGAAGTACTTTTAACCAAGTTGCATCATCAAAGTCAGTACAAGAAACAATTATTATGTTTTCTTGGGTATTAACTGCAATGGACCATCTTCTTCGGAAGTAGGGATGGCAGAATTTTTTTATTTCCAAGAAAAGTCATTCTTCGTTTAGAAGGCAAATCCGACACCTTCGGTTTGATGATACATTTAATATCATCAGCAATGGACTAGAGTGTATTCAGCATAACTAAAAAAGCATTATTATTAGTTTTGGCGCATCTCAAGTGCAACAATTTACCGCACAGGCCACTGCGCATTTAATACTTTTGTCTGCTAACGGAGTATTAAATGTAGCAAGCACACAGTTTTTACAGAAATTATTAAAACCGTGGTAAGAATAGAATAGTTTCAGTGTTGAAGTATAGATGTAGCTGATTAATGTGATGTGTAAACAACAATAATTGATACACAGATGTCACCGTACCATTTATGTATAAATATGTCTTTAATAAAAAAATGTTCGGACAAAATTTGACAGATTTTCTCCAAACGTAGTATACCTTCAATTTGATCTCTTTTAGCACTTAATTCTTTACCTCAAGACAAGATAACACTTAATCACACAGCACGTATATTCAAAACTCTAAATTTACCGATGATAGCTGTTATTCACGAAGATGAAATTTACCGACACGAGCCGATAGGCGAGTGTCGTAAATCATCTGAGTGAATAACAGCCATTATATGCGAGTAGAATACGATATTTTGACCACGACATTTTATTTCTGGTGGTGTTGAACAAATATCAATATCCATTTATATTTTTTTTAAGTATTTTGCTTCCTATTTATATGTATTTCAATTTAATTATAATGAAAATGACATGTTGCTATTGGCATTGACTGCTAGACTAATAGTTTAGAAAAGACTACTAGATAAAATTTCAAAAATTAAATTTAAATGAATAATTTACTACTGGTAGTACTGAATAATTAAAGAAAAGACTACTAGATAAAACTTCAATATTAAATAACAGTGATTAATGATTAATCACTGTTAGCAATGAATATTGGATATCATTATAATTGAAGAAACAAAAGTGTAATGAGTACTATTATACGATAGTCGTGGACAAAATCAATTTAATTAAATCGAAAAAATTAAAAAACTAAATATTCCATGGTAAACAATACAACTAAATAATTTTCGGAAGTGAAAAGCGCGACATTTAAATAGCATTTGAATAACTTCAAAGGTCAAGTAACTTTAAGCTTTAGAACATTATCGAATAGGTTAAATCTAACCAAAAATAAAATAAAATCAATCTATATAAATATTTATCAAAAATAAATATTTAGAATAGAAACGGCGCCAAGAATTATCTTCATCCGAAGAAGTCGAACACTTAAACACTTTCTTAATTTACGATCATTTTTAATTAGTCCCAAAAAAAAAATATTATTTTAATTAAACTTTTATGTAATAAAAACAAAAGGTTATCGGTTTTCTTATGCACTGCGTAACCCATTTAAATCAATTTAAAAAATACATGACCAGATATGACTTTCAATTTACATAAATTCGAACGAGCGCACATAACGATAAGAACATTAAATCGAATTTCTTATCGTTATGCTTTGTGTAAGTATTTGGCTATATTATATATAAAAGAGTAGCGCTGGTAAACGACACAGTATAATAACATAAAACTCACCTAGTAGCGTATAAACAATACCAAAAACCGCAATTGTTGTCCATAGCAACGCCGGTATTGTGTCTGGTGGCGTTGACGGACATGATGGATTTTCCATTGCGCTCTGCAAATAAAAATAAAAAATAATAAAATTACGGAAAATTAATAAAGAAAATTGTATTAAGACAAAAATATAATATATTTAATAAAATTAAATTTTCATTTTAAACTAAACAAGGAAAATCGTAAAAAAGTAAATAAAAAACATTTTCCTTCATTTCCCCTCGAGCTCTTCTCTAATATATGTACTTATTTTTATTATATGATTTTATTGTTTGGAAAAATAAATTTCACTTGTTTTATAATAACGTTTTTCCCAATGCTTTTCTTTGTATTGTATTTTGTTCAGTGTTGCACGATACTGAAAACGACACAGTTAAATACGTAACGATGATATGACGACATATACATGAATGTTGTCTTTGTTGTTGTTAAAGATACTTTAACAGTTACGTTTGATTTTTATTTTGGGAGGAAGAAAAGGTCTAACCTTGTTTTGAAAACTTGTGTTTAGCTAGCCTAATTAATCATTCATCTCTATATTTTTTCCATAAACGATACTTACTAATCCTAACGCAAATTGCATTCGAAATATCCTAAGGCAACAAAGTCCTAGATTTCAGTTTTAAAGTTATTAATTTAATCGTAAAACAGCTTTCAAAAACCAAACTTGCATAAAAGTTGAAACCTTCGATTTGACTAGTACAAAAAATAAGGCAAAAACTATCATCCCAAGGAATTGATTGGCCGAAAACCATCTAATCTAGAAAATCATCTCTAAAATTTAAACATATTGCACGAGGAGAATAGCAATTGACACAAAATATTAAAAAATCGTGATATGAGCCTATTCCGAGGGACAACTGATTGAAAAAAACAGAGTTTTTAGGAAATGGTCACAAGGACATAAAAAGCCCCGATAAAGGTTGGACTGAACGAACAAGGTAAGAAAAAGAAAACATTTTACAAATTTAAGAGACACAGTTAACAATATAAAGTAGTGACTGTCAAATACTTTCGTATTTGAAATCGTAAAGATAGTTGTAATATTTTAAAATTGTAATAATAAAACTATCAAAACTACGTCTAATTATTTTTTGCATCGCAACCAAAATATTAAAAATAATGATAAAGACGTGCGGAAAAACGCTCGTTTGTTTTAGAAACAAATTGCGGAATTGCGTTTAAATTAGAATACAATACATTATATGAAATACAAATGCTTAGTAGGCGTTTTTTCGCAATTTTTTTTTTATTTTTAAAACCACGCGCTTAAACACGCGTTTTTCCCCTTAAAACGCGCGTTTTACCGCACGTCTGCTTTAAACATAAGTGATTGCAATATCAAACATGCAATATCATGGCAACAAAATTTTATTATCAAATTTGAAACAAAACAAATAAAATAACTTAACGCACTAAGAAACATATGAATGAACGAACGCAACCTAAAAAGCGACTTAAATAATAACTTAATATATTCGTGACTGTCAATTTAGACATTTTCGAATTCTAAATTGTCATAGTAAGCCATTTCTAGCGAATATGAATATGATTGGGTTACAAAAAAAAATGAATGTCGTTTTTTCAACAAAAAAAAATTATCAGCATTACAGGCCAAAGTTTACCCTTGACTGATATATTTTACAAGATCTTTAAGACCACATTAATACAATTAGTGATCGTTGTAGGTGGTCAGTCCAACAACCGATTTTACACACAATTGGTCACGGCGTTGGAGTCAGCAGAGGGGATCGAACTGAGGACCGCAGTGTGTTTAAGCGAACATATTAACCATCATTATACCACCGGTGACTTAGTAAATGAATTATCGTTCCATTCAGCTAATTGTAAAATTAAAATATGGATTCACAACTGCTATTATAATTTTATTTTATGTGTCGGGCCCTAACAGTTAGGAGGGGGGTTGAAACTTTCACAAATCTTTTATTCAACAACACAACTTTGTGAATAATTCACTTTTAAAAGAGACGAAATCAATGCAGTGCAGTTTTCATTTAAGTAAAGATACAAACATAACAAAAGCAACAAAAGGTAGCTATAACCCAAATTCTTCATACACGTCTGTGCAGAATTCGGGAAATAGCTACCGCTGATTTGTGCAGGATTAGTTTTTTCGCAGAATGTTATCGTTCTTTGGAGATGATGGTTCAGATAGACTAAGTAACCTTTCTTAATTTAGAAATGACGGACTTTAAAAATTATTATATCCAGCACTGATATCAGGTAGCACATTTTTACTCCAATCTTATTCCTGACTATAGATTCGCTATTGCATCTCGTAAATCTTTTTCATTTCTTATTTGTATGGAAAAATAATTATAGTAATTGTATTGGTTGAATTATATTTGAGCAACTTTTTGAAGCCAATACAAAAAACACTTCTCAAGTATAAGTGTGAATAGAGCTTTAAAAGGGGAGCATAAATTGTCCCTTATAGATGACCGAATTTTAAGAAAATATCATAATTAGGGATTATTACCTAGCCCAAAATTAACGCACCAAAATTTTGTCAAAATTTCGCCACTCCATCACAATTCTTTAAACTTACTATGATTTGTAGGTTTTTTAATTTGACAGGCGAAATATTCAAACATTATTTTGCAATTTTCAAAATATTGATCAAACAAACAATTTGAATCGTGAAAGAAGACGTAGGTTGGTAAAAATAATTTGTAAAAATAAATAATTTGTTAAGGGTCTGTCCAAATCGTTTGTTCAAAAGTCGCTAACATTTTATTCGTGGTTACATATATAAAATTTGTCCGCAGACGAAAAACAAAAAATTTAAAATATATATGCGGCATGAAACTCGAATCTCCACAGTTCTGAAAGGTTAATTGCTTCTGTCAACTAAAACTATCCATTATTTAAAGTTTTAAAAACAATTTCATTGTCGACATAAATTTCTTGTCCTACTATGATAATAAGTTGGACATACACCACCTTTAGCTAAATAAGGCATGATGCAGTTTCAACCCTCAAATATTAAAGTATGTCAATTGGCTTAAAATAGTTGTAGCTTTATAATGATTATCTAATTAAATCAGACATCTAGGAATATTGAAATTAAAAATTGTATTTGGATTGCAATACTAGCAAATCATTTGAAATTGGGTGAATTTGAAATTGGAATTCAAATAAGTGGATATATGGCATTGTAAGTGTAATTTGGCAAATAAAATACCACTAATATTGAATTTACTCTGTAAACTGTTAAGAACTTAGAAAAATAAAAATTTAACCGGCTATTGTAACTATATTAATTTCAAATCAACCCAACGACATCATTTGCAAATGCGAATACCAATGTCACGTCCAAATGACGAATATAACTTTAGAACCCATCGTATTCGAATAATATCGTGTTAGATAACAAATAGGGCGCAACTCAAAATCAATTCCGGTCTAAATCACAAAATATAAAGTTTTTCGTGCTCAGAGCAGAAAACACCTCTACCACAAAAGGAACGGGAAAATACATTAACCTTATACCCATTGACCTAAAATGGTTGGAAATCTTACAAAACAAAAACCTAAAAAAAAAAATTAATGTCTAGCGATTAAATAAAATATTCGATGCTCTATAATTCAACATAAATTTGTGCCAATAAATTTTTATTATGTATTATAATGTTCTTTTCGTGACGTCATTCAGCAAAAATAAATTTATGCCATACATCTTACGAGATTTCCCGAGTCCAACAATTAGTGTATATGTATTATGTGAGTGTATAGTATAGCCCTCTTTAAGCAGAAGACGATTATATGGATTGGTTTTTTTATTTTTTTGTCGTCCTAAAAATATCATAAATTTTCCAACATTTTCCATTTCGTACTGGTCTATCCGTGGTTTCCTTTCTGCATACGTATATATATATACACCAATTCAACAAAACAATATTAAATATGTGTCAGGGACTACATTTAATATCATTCGTTTTACTACACATACTTATACGTTTATATGTATATACAAACATACTTTCATGCATACATACAGACATACGTATGAGACGACAAAAATTCTTTTTATTTTTCATATAAACAGGATAATAATTTTTAGTTGGAAAAGTCCTTTTTTTATATTTAATTTGTATATATGGATGTACTCGTACATAACACGACAAACATGCCGATGGGAAATTCTGGGAAAATGATGTCATGACGTAAGTATTATGAACTATGTGCATGTTGTTATTTTTTATTTTTGTAATGCTATATATATAAAATAGTTTTGTTGTGTACATGGAACATACATAAAAATATAACAGAAGATCATTGACTTGGTAAATAGCAAGCATAACAAAAAAAAAAATCAACAGCTCGCGCGATCTGGGCCAATTTAATTATTTCCATTGTTTGTTGACACAGATTAAAATCAAGCCAACATTTTTCTTCGATTTTTAACCATCTGGATAATGTTTTTAAATTTTTTTTTCTCGCTATATATTGAAATTAGCACACCGCAAGAGAAGCAAAAAAAATATATTAAGATAATGGATTAAAGGTGTTAGATTACGATTATGCATATACGATGTCATATCGTTAATGCTGTAAAACCAACCTCTCCACCTTCACAATGTGCTTATGTCGTTAAAACGATACACCTCGAATTGGTGTACATAAATAATAACAAATACTATAAATTATAAAATTCTTATTCCAGGGATTATTTTATTTTATATACTTTTGTCGTGTCTCTGTAATATTTCCAGGAAATCTAGAACGACAATACAGGTTTCTATAAATTAAAATTGTATGCAACGTTTAAAATTACATTATGAATAAAACATAATTTATGTTTGAATGATTATATAGATGGCATTAATTTAATTTGACAGTTCGTTAAAAAACAATCATGTGTAAATTAATTCGCTTTAATTGGTGCGGAGCCTGTTATGTAAATTTATGGAAAACTAAACATTTGTACGTTAGAAGTTTTTTAGATTTGGTTGCTGTTGAATTTATTAGTGAAAATAATTTTTTCTTTTGTTTTATTATCCAACAATAAATTAACGAAAGAAAATGGAACTTCGTTAAATTTGATTTGTCATTTTTGTGATCGATAAATTCGGTCGTGTTTTAACTTGTTTAAATACCGCATAAAAAGTTATAGCGTTAAAACAAATTTTCGTGGTGAAAATTTTTAACTTTTAAATTTTATCGGTTTAATCAGGTTTAAATTTTGACGTTTATATTTGATGGTTAAAGAGCCATAAATGTTATAACTTAGACTGTGTGCGAATCGGTTAAAAAGTTAAATATTTTAATTGTGGTAGAAATAAAAATAGAAAAAAAAGTAAATTAATGACTACTTAGTCAATTTTTTATCTATGGTTATATAATGCTCAAAACGTCAAAGGAAAATATGAATAAAATTTTTAACTGCAATATGGTCGACCAGTTAAAAATTTTGTGGTGAATAAAAAATTACAATTTTAATTTTTTACGCTTTATTATCTCCTTTTGCACACAGACTTAATGGACGTCCAAAATTAATATAATTGTATATTAATCAATATATTGTGCATAGGCACTATTTACCACTCATTTACATTTATTGGACACTTCTATCACTCATTGATTAAAAATATTTTAATTGATGTACATATATATACACATAAGTTAACTTTTTATCAGCTCTTGAAGAAGATAAAAATTTTGACATTTTTATTCACCACAATTTTTAACTTTTAACTTATTATGCGGTATTTAAACCAGTAGGAACACGCACGGGAATCAATAAAAATTTAAAAATGGTTTAGAATCGAAAAAAGTTAATAAGATTAGAAATGAAAATTCAAAAACAATTGGGGTTTCATCAAAATTGTTAAGTTTATAAGTTTTCCTTGAGTCAAATGTCATTTATTTTAATCATAATTTTTAGTTTTAGCTCTTGATTTGTCCCTTTTAGAAAAATATTTTTTCTCAGTCTATATTATGACGGCATCCATTCCGGTATTAAAGGGCAATAGAGGTTGAAAGGTGATATCTGAAAAGAAAATGTACGCAATCTTCTCTCTTTGGTAAGTGGTAGTAGCCTTTACTTTCCGCTAATACACCTGGAAAATTAAACATTTCACATTAATGATTCACCTGAGAGTAAATATATTAGGCTCTATTGTTTGCAAATATTTGTAAATAATTATTCCTGCGAAAAGGGATTTACTAAATGTTGTTAGATTGCATTTCAAATAAGTATAACTCTCCACGTGATCAGCAAGAAATTTATTCATCTATAGCAGAGATAAACTTGTAACTGTATGTAATATATAATAAATATGTAATTTATTTATCTCTGTCTATATACCATTTCGACATCAGGATTTGATGAAACAAAAGTCCGATAATTGCTTCCGGTAAGGTCTTCCTCTACACAATAAAAACAATACCGCCAAAGGTAACATCCAGTATTGTTGGACTTTAATGTAATGTAATGAAAAACATTTTAGAATTTTGTGTGAATTGAGGAGAGTGTTGATGGGTAATTTTACTGTTTTTTTATCTTTCAGGTGATAATTAGTTTTAGGTTATTATAGATTTTGGCTTAGAGAAATTAATGTCATACAATTTTAATTACAATGTTTGATTTATAAAATTTTTTTAGATATTGACTTCCTTTGGAGTTTCCGACTAGATTAAAATTGAATGAATCCGGGTAATTATGCATTTATGCGTAATAAATGAATGTTAAGCAGGCATTGTTCCGCATCCTTTGGGGGCAGTCTTAAGAGAATAAAATATTTTAATTTTATTTTTATTCCAGGATGCCATACGATAATCAAGGTGTCGGTAACCGGATCGTTCTATCCCTATACATATACATATATGTGCGGCTGGGTAAACCTGTACGTATGGAAATTCGTATATGTGTGCATATGTGCGTAGTCGATGACTTGTTAGTGTATTTAAATAATACCTTTCCCTTCCCTACCAGTTTTGTGTAAAACTGCTGTAGGAATATGCCAGCCGTAATCCGTGAAATGAGCCTAGAGCTTGGTCATACAGTCCAATTAATTAATCAATCAATCGATTTTTGCTTCTTCGTAATTCAGTTTTGACTTAATAAAGATTATGATGTGCATACTATGGAACTATGATGAGTTTTTGCTAAGCAACCTTAATATTAATTCGGATATGTATGGGGTCCAGTAAGGAATTCGAATGGAATTATTTTTAAGAAAAGAAAATATTTGGATTTCACACCTTTGGAATACTTATTCTGATCGCTACTAAGTTTATTTAGAAATGTAATAATTTTTATGAGACAGGGACCCAGAATGTAATTTGTAAGTTGTATGAATTTATCATTGTAATTTCAAAAGCTAACTTCCAGTTAAAACAAGTGCGAAGCAAATATAAATAAAGAACAGCAGGCAAACCTGTTCACCACAAAATGTTGGCATCTGCATTTGTAAGTCCTGTTTACGAATGCTCGGACATATTTCGAGGTAATTATTGAAATTAAGAACCACATAAATCAGTTTCCAGTATATTAAAGTCAAAACACACGGTGAGAACTGCAAACAAATATTTAAGTGCTGACTTAACTCTAACACTGATGTATAAACTTTACTTGGAATCCCACAAAAAACCGGTTAATATATAAAAATATTCATCGGTATTTAAAGAAATGAATTATAAATTTAAGCCCCCTAAAGACGACTTTATGATATCGAATATTATGCTAGCAATCGACCAATCATATCGACCAATCATATCAACTAAATTTAAAAAAAACACGCCCCTAAGAGTTAAAATTTTTTCAACTTTATGCAAAATATTCACAGACGGCCAACTTGATCATACAAAGAACCTAGTGTTTTGTTTGATTTCCAAATAAATGACAACTATGACGTCACAGTATGAATTTAAAATGCTAGAATAATATTCAATGTCATAAAGTCACCTTAAACCTTTTTTTTTTTAAAGAATTCCTAATTTTAATAATTCCAAATTTTATAATTTTATAAATTTTTTAAATAGCTCCTAATTTTGTGAAGGCTAACCATCACGTGTTTTTGACAATTTTAGGAACATTTAATTTTCTAAATTTCTAAATTTTAAAAGAGAAAAAAATTGAATTTAATTTTTTTTTTTTAATTTTCTAAAATATTTCCAAATTTTGATATTATTTTGATAATGTGTTTTGGACAATTTTGGGAACTTTTTAATTTTCTTAAATACATAGTTCCCATTTGTTAATAGGCTTAATATCCATCATATGTTCTTGAGATCTTTTTAATTTTCCTGAACTGCTCCTAATTTGGAAATTGTTCCTAAATCATTCTTCATTTTTTATATCTATATTAGTTTTATTGCATACTCTAGGTTTAGTATCCTAGTAACGTCCTGAGCTTTAAGAGTCCTTTGTACCTGCCCTTCTTTGACTTTAAGAAGAAATGTTATTAATAGTGTATGCTCAGTGTATGCTCAGGCTTCGATATACGCTCAATTTGATCTTCTAATTTGTTTTCGGCTAAACGAGTATTTATAGTTGAAGGCTTAGCGCTGAGCTTTGTGCCTGTTGTAACTTCCAAGCTGTTGTTCTCAAGTTCTTGAAGGCCATAAAGTATGATCCACCCTTGAAAAACAAGTCCTATACTATTTGTGCAACCTAGCTATTTGTACTTGTTATGCCTAACATGTAAAAATGATGGAAGTGCTCAGTTTTTCAATGTCGATTCCTGTGTTTCTTCTGGCATACGTTTATCTGTTGTCGTGTCGTGTAAGTTTTACATAGAAATTACGTAGAATGACATAGAAAACAATTACAAAGAAATCAAAGACGCAAAATCAACCAATTTAGTTTTTGTATCACAAATAGTGAGCTAAATGAGAAATGAGTATTTGTGTGTCTTTTCTTTATACAAAATTTGACCTAGACCAGAGCAGTTGTCAAAAAAATACAGCTTCATATTCCTGGATTATATTTTTTTGTGTTAGCCTACGACGTTTCTCCATCTTCTTGTGAATATTCGATACCGATTCTCAATTTTTTTATTTTACTGGTATTGTTTTTTCAGCTAAACGGACTTTTCTACAAAACATTCTCATATACCGATGTTTTGTTATTTTAAAGGAGTCCCAATATTCACGAAAGACCAATTTACATAAGTAGCCGTTTTACCTTACAATCCAGAGGTTATTAAAAATTGAGTGCTTCACGAACGAACATACCGTTTCTATAAAAATTTTCTTCTAACATTTGGATGCTGATTTTTCGAATAAAACTCATTTTCTGCGACAAGGCTCATTTTTATGTAGATGGCTTCGTTAATTTTAAAAATTTTTAAGGTTTAGAAAAATTTTGAATGATTGTTAATAAACAAATGCACCCACAACGTGTCACTGTTTGGTGTGCTCGCAATTGCAAGATAATGATTTAAGCATGAGGTTTCAATAACACGATGTCCAACGATCACTCCACGATCACCCACGCGTTGAATGAAGAAATTAAGCACTGTATAAACTATAATTAAGGCATATTGATACAAGACGGCCATTGAAAATTTCAACAGGAAATTGGATAAAGTGTAATATTTCCTTTAGATTAAAATAAACTCGAAAATATAAACTTTTCGTGGTAACAATATGCTAAGGAGGCGTACGAAACCTCTCGATATTATGCACAAAAAATTAGATTCTATAATTTCCATAATATAATTAAAAGTTCGTAGATCAACAATTGAATAAACCAAGTGCACTCCACTAAGGTGACATTTTCGTACCACATGTATGCATACATGTATTAACAAAAATTTAAATAACAGTACCGAACATTGATTATGTACATAATTTTAAGTATATGTATATATAAAATACAAAAATTTATCAACCACGACAACAAACAATAAGAATAAAAATGTACGGTTATTTTCGGAAATAACCATAAAAAATACTATATAGTACGAACTATAATAACTATTTATAGTTATACATAACATACCTATATATACAGAAATATATCTATACCTACCTTTATAACAATACGAGTCTTAATTATTTAAATTAAATTTCCCACTTTACAAAATGAAAATAAAACACAACACACCGAAAGCATTCAAAAAGCATAACGCAATTTCCTAGAACCTAAAATATAAATTTCACAAACAGAACGGATATCAGTGTGATAGTTTATTTTATCCACACTTTCATATAGACCGGCGGCGCGACGTGCCCAAGCACCCAACATTGTAATTACCATATGTATAGAAACCCAACACAACCGCACATAAAGTAAAAGTAGCTCGCGCGATTCTATTTAGGTATATGATACCTGAGTATAAACGTGTCTATTTTGGTATAAAAAAATTTGTATTTAAAGTTTTTGATTTAATTAAAAAAAAAAAACTAAAATTTTGAGCAATTACACCAAAATATGTAAAGTTACGGTTTGTCGAGGTAAAAATTTGGAAAAATAAAAAACTGAAATTAATTACCATTTTTGTACAGTTGCGTGTAACTTTCGTGTAAGAATTTTATTTTAATATTCTGTGAGTATTTCAAACTCTGATGCCTTCTTCCCGTCAATTTAGCACAACTATATTACATGTGAATTACAAGGTCAGCGGAAGTGATGGTTTGGTGCACTTTATTTGTATGTACATAAGGTAGATAATTGAATAATTAAATCTTGAAATCATGATAAGCATTGGATAAATCTATATGTAAATTTCATTCGGAAGTTAAATGTTAGTTACAAAACAAACTTCACATTAACATGTACATCGTGATGTACTACAGTATAAACTATAAACTTAAGATCGAATTCTGTCGTAAAAAAAATGAAAGTCAAATTTTCGTTTCGTTATTTTAGATCGTTAATTAAGTGGCGGTTTAACATCTGTGTGTGTGTTTATGTTCGATACAACTTTTAATTAGCTGACACCATTTATGGAATTGAAAAGTAATAAGTTTACATAATACTACATAATCTCTTCGACATAAATAATTTTGTTAAATATAACAAGGCAGCGACAGCTTATCGTTTATAGCATATTGGTTGAAAAACCACATCCATATAATATTAAATATTAATAAATGTTAAGTCTTCGAGATAAAGAATTTTTGAGAAATACAAGTCTTTAAATCTTATCACGTATAGCGTATATAAATACACCCCCTATTTATAGACATAATTGAATTGCGATATCGAAATTCTTGATATTCGTGGCATTTCCTTTGTATAAATTGAATTTTATATTTTGGTAATCAGTTGTGTATAGAGACTTATTCAATGAAAGACTGGTTATATAAAAATTCTTACAATTTCAAGATGTTTGAAAATTTCGGCACTAATGACCGATTTTAGTAAGTGTTTCAAGAAATAAGTTTTTCGAATGAACCTCAGTTTTTATCTTGGCGACTGTTTAAGATTCAGAAAATTTAACAGAAGTCGTAAGAAAATTAATTCTAAAACAACATTCCGTTTTTGGAATGGCGGGATAGCTTGCTACAATTCAACAAAATTGAAATTAGACCACAAATTTTAATTAGATTCTGATATTTCTGTTTTGTCGAAAATAATGGCTTGGAATTGTTTTCTAGTATAGTTGCTAAGGACATCTCAGAAGAACAAGGAATCTATATTGAGAATATTTTGAGTTCCAATATAGCAATTATGACCAGAATGACAATAAAATGATTATTTCGTTTGCAACAGAGACAGCACAATAATAAAAACTAGTTTTGCCTATGGTCGATATTCGACCAAACTTATTCTAAGAATAAAACAAACCCATCCAAAGTGACTAAAATATTTTTATTACATTTTTTATTAAACTGTACACAATATGATACATTACATCATTATATAAAATACATAAACTGGAATGCGATGATCCATCGATTTTTTTAAGTAAGTACGCCTAAAGTAAAAACATTTATTCTGTCCCACCACTCTATTGTGAACCATTTTGAAAATCCTCTCATGCAATGAAATTTTATAATACTGAGAGTCCAAAAAAAATGTATACCCACTTTACTTGATTATAAAAACAGTATTTATTTAGATATATTACAAATTAATAGTATAAAATGAAAAAGATAGATGTAGAATTTCATTAGTCAGCGCAAGTATTCAAATTGATGCCCATTTTTATCCAAACATTGCTGATAACGCGAAGCAATAAAATCGCAAACGTGGCGAATCATTTCAACAGGAATCTCACTACACTCTTTTAATTTCCGCCTTCAATTGGTTGACTGTTGCCGGTTTTGATAAATAAACCTTATCTTTGATGAGTTCCCAAAAAAAAAAATCTAATTGCTTGAGGTCTGAGGAGCGCGGGGCCATTCGAAGGCACCTCTTCGTCAAATCCATTTGCTTGGCAATTTTTCCTTTAGGTAAGCTCTCACATCACGATAGTAGTGAAGAGGTGCTCCATCTTGCTGAAAACAAAAGTCTGTTGCATCCCCAAACCGTTCAAGGATACCTGGCATGACATTTTTCCGTAGCAAATTCAAATAAACGGCACCAACCAAGATTTTCAAGATTTTCTTGAAGTTTCACGATATGTTTCAAGCAGTTCTTCTTCTCTTGCGGTGCTTGTGTATGTCCGTGGTCTCGCAGAACGCTGTTTGTGGACATCTTGAATGGTCCCGTCTCTTTCAAATTTATATCTGATGCGAGTAATGGTGAGTCTTGTGGGTGGATCTATATGAAATTTCCTTCTAAACTGTCTTTGCACTTCCACTATGTTTTCAAACTTAAAGTAGCATTTTATAATAAATTTACGTTTCACAAAGTCTAGTCAAATTTCCGACATGATTATAAATGTGTTTTACTCTAAAAAAACAAATTACATTAGTTAGAATGAGGTATTAAAGTGCGTATACATTTTTTTGGGACACTCTGTATTTTATGTTTCATTTGAAATGTTGTTGGTCAACGATTTCATTGAAAACGATATTTTTAGTAAATACTCTTTCATTATTATACAAATGACCCCTGTTCAGAAGAATTTGAAATATAAAATGTTAATCCTTCAAATGATCGAACTCGACTGGCTGCTACATACAACTGACCATGTGTAAATACTGGTTGTCGTAATAATATTCCGACCTTTTGAAATGTTTGCCCCTGCGATTTGTTAATGGTCATAGCAAAGTTAGGAATGACCGGAAATTGAGTGCGTTCAAAATCAAATGGCAAAAGTGTACCGGAGTATACGTTAAACGAATGCGAGGACAAAACATCGCAGTCCAATGAATTTTTATGCATTTGTTTGATTCTCGTTCTTGTACCATTTACCAATCCTTTTGTTGTATTCAAATTTCGTATTAGTATTACTATACAATTGATTTTTAATTCCAATTTGTGAGGTGGCAAACCAGTCACATTCAATGAATTTATGACCCGACTAATATCATCACAAATAACTCTATCATAGTTATAATAGGCTTTAACTTGACCTGCTATTTGATTCAAAACATCCGAATTAATTAACAAACAATCTTCATTTCTCGGAGCTAATATGACAGAATGTATAATATTATTATTTTAAATATTTGATGAAATATCACCAAAAACATCTCGAATAATGTTGCTCGGTTCACCAATTAAATTGTGTGGAATTTCAATCAAATCTCTACCCAAATCAATAAAATTTGGCAATGCTCCATTTCCAAGTAGTTTAAGAAATTCAATAAATTCCACTTCATGCGACAGAGCTCGTATGTTCTGCTGTAGAGTAAACCGTCGAAATTGTGGGAATAAGTTCCACAAAACGATACAATTTTCAATTAATTCAGTATGTGAACCGTGAGGAATGACAGGCAAAATTTGCCGAAAAGCAGCTTCATCTGTATCCAATTCATACATTGTTCTAAAATCTTGCACACGTAGTGGTGTTGGAAGACCAACTTGTTGTCATGATGTATTATGAGACATGAATATTTCTTCTAAATCAAGTAATGCAAAATTGTATGAATCATTTTCAGCTTGATTTCGGACAAAATCTTCACTCAAATTTTTTTTTTAATTCTCCCATAATGCTAATGCGTTCCCAGGAAAATTCGATGCACAAATGAATTCAAACAATTCTCTTAGCTGCTTCGGTGTTTTGAATTGAATTGATTCTAGTATAACTCACATTCAATGAAATGGCGTACATAATGTATACAAATGCCATACATAATGTAATGGTACTTCCTTCAGTGTACAATAAATTATTGGCACGATGATCAACTGAATTCAAATGAAAAAAAGCTAATAATTTGGTTTCCCTTACATTAGCTGCCGCTTCGTTTTCTTCTCCGTGTCTGTAGTACACATTTTGCCTTTTAGGTAAATGGCAATCAAGTCTAATTATTAAACGTCCACTAAAAAAATTCTAAATTTCATCTATTTCCAATTCTCCATTAATTTCATTAATTAGAAACGAATTCATGTAGCTTTGGATGTATTTATGTTTAGAATTTCTGCACTTACTATTTTGTCTATATCATTCGCTCCACGTAATTCATCATTTTGAGTTAACGTAACGAAAATATGTGCATGAGGTAGACCCCCTTTTGAAATTCAATGGTATAAATCAAAGCTTCAACTTTACCAAATATATGCTGATTCATAACGCAATTATGCATGGATTGCAAGTCATAGTTATGAATAATGAAGGTTTGCCGAAATGTTGAACAATTGACATAGCGTCTAAATAGTTCTGATACATATTTCTCGGTGCACCAACAAATAATGATGGTAAAACAACTCTTCGCCCCACCGGCATCAATATTATCACCACCATTTGGATATAAATTCAAAATGTCTCGCTCTACAATGAATGCAATGTAAATTCAATTGGCCGCAAGAAAATGAATTAAAATTTCGTGGCACTAATTTTAATGCGCACTTAAAAGAATCATCTAATAAATGATTTTCGATGGATGGGTTAACATTAATTTTCTCGTTTCTATTTGATCTAACTTCGTTTCTATGAGTTCGTCGTTCTATTCGACCAGTTAATGTAGGCCTTCGGGGCATAATGGAACACACTAAAATAAAAAAATTCTTTCGTCAAATGAAAAACACGACAGGCTTATGTAAGAAAAATTCAAAAGAGGACTATTTACCGCAAATATAATAAGCGTCAAACCAACAACACAAAAATAAAAATTGGAAAGCACACACAGCGTTGGGCAATTATAACGACAACTCTATACTAAAACGGCATTTGTTAAAATGAAATCTGCTTCCTTCAATGCGAAAATACATATCAACAATCCATTGCAAGAATAACTGTTAATTGAACATTGATTGCAAAGAGAATATGATACGAAACAAAATGTAATGCGCGTGTACAGTGTATTAGTGCGTATATGAATATAAAAACTTTTCTGTGTTGGTAAAATCTTACCTGCTTTTTAAATAGGTTAAAAAGGGAACACAATTTTCGGCTTTGTCTATTAATATATAGATACTTTTATGTTTAAGTTAAAAGCAGATTAGCTAATGGATTTTATGTCCTGCTAAAGCCAACCGGGTTCTCTTTATTAAATAACTATCTGATATTAGTCAAAGAGATCTACTATAAGGAACTTTGAATCACATTTGTATTTTAAAATTTTGTTAAATTTAAAAATAATATCGGCGCTCTTAATCAAAACAGGAATAGTTTATTAAAACTATATGGTCCCATAAATGATACTAATGTTTTGGCATGTTAAGTGATTTGATGATCTAGTTGCATATTAATGGTTTACATATTCATAATTCAGAATAGATAAACATAAGGATAGCTTAAAACATTTGTACATAAAGACAAACAAATGCAGTTCAAACAGTGCATTAATTGAAAATACTCTATATGGGCTACATTTCAATACATATTAGACGTTGAATATAAAGATGGAAGTCCGTAAATTGCTTACAGCACTCATTTTGCATGACTAGCGTTATAAAACCAAGATTGAATGAAGCAAAAACAAATCATTTGTAAGACATGAATTGGAACCGTATCCTTTTTTTGATAAAACCAAGAATGGACCTGCTTTTAAGGACACAGAATTAATATGGTCCACTAAGGATGTTTATCAAGTGTTACTTCGGCCAATATTCAAATATTGCAGAGGATTAAAAAAATTAATTGCGCATTGAGCTTTAAAATAACATTTTACCAATTCCTTCATAACTACAGTCCTTACTATTATTTAAACTGTATATAATTTTTGAAACTTCTGAAGCTGAAGATACAAAAAATGACAGCTCTTATTTTCGAAATTTGTTCACGTTGGTATCAGTGGTTCCCATTTTAGATGCAGATTCTGAAAAGCAGCTCTATCGAAATTGCATAAAAAACATATTGAGTAAATCAACAACATTCCTTGTTCAGGAAGTTCAGGAAATTGATTTAATAATTCATTATACTTATAAGTAATGAATTTTAAAGGGGAATCGGGATTCAGAACATTAAATGTCGAGCTTAATTGGTACTCTTTAAAAAGCTTGATTATTTGTCTGTAAGAACATTTTCTACTATTTTACATATGACTTAGATTTAAAAAGAAGGTTGGAAAATATCCAAATAGATGATTGAATTAATCTAATTAAATTACGTATTAAATTTCAAAAATTAAAAAAAGTATCCAAATAATTTATATTATATAGAATAGCGTTCAAGAACCTTCAAATACAGACTTATAAAGTGGTGATTAAATTAAAATCGGATATTACACAACAATTTTAAATGAAAGTTTAAAAACTCCTACAAGGATGTGGTCTATTTTAAACGGGATCTTATCATAACCGTAATAAGACAATCAGAGAAATCATAAATTTATTAGTTAATGATAAATTGATTACATCTCAAACCGAAATATCCAACCAATGCAATTGTTTTTTTCTTGTTTTAAACATTAACGAAGTTAATTCATTTTAATGAAATGAAATAATTTAAAAAAAAAATTAAATTTTCGTTTTATTTATTTATTAACATTTACTTCAATAATTTCAAATTCCTATTATAAAATTTAAATTTATTTTAGATTTTAAATTTTTGTTTTGTTAATAATTCGTTGAATATAAAAAACTGTAGATAAAAAAATTTAAACATTTCGTTCACCTACTACTAGTGCCATCTATGATTTCTTATGTTTGTTACTTTTTTCGTCATTTTGAATATTTTATTTAATAATAAAATAAAAAATTCAAAATAAGGACAAAAAATAACAAACATAAATTTAAATTTAAACAATAGTATAAATGTATCACTAAATAAGAATGATTAATTTTGAGGTTATGTAGAATCAATTTTTATTCATTTGTTTAAAAATGACAACATTTGTGACATTTGTAATTCATCTTGTTTCAAACTAAATTAAAATATTTTTACATATTTAAAATAAAATGTAAATATTTTATTTGAATATTTTAATTTAGTTTGAAACAAGACGAATTCCAAATGTCGCCTGTGTATATATAAAATTGCCTAGGATAGACGGGAATATTGGAAATTAACACAATTTTATTGACAAACTAAACACAGGACAAATTTATGTGAAAATGAATAGTCAAAATCAATCTAAATAAATATGACATTTTAGTGTTTTTAGTTATTCCCAAGTATAACAAAACTGAAAAAATCGATCTACTACAATTTTTTTTCCGCTTTTTGGTAAATAAATCGGACATATGCGGAAAATTATAAAAATTTCCAACCTTCTTCGCTATATTGTTATGGCGTTAGTGAATTTTGTGATACATGCTTGAGACGTCATATTGTTTATTCGTATTGTGACATTGTGTATTGTAATTTTTTTGGAGTTTTTATGTTTTAAGATAAAATATTCCTAAACTTCAGAAATAATCTTTTGTAGGTAAATATTGGTTTATTTATAATAGGAAGTTTTACGAGTACGTAAATGTTAATTATATCATGTTTCATTTCAGATTGTGCATTGACAAGTTCCAATAGGATTCTTCCTCCATTGAAAAAAAATTTAATTTATATGTGATTGTTTTTTCTTTTATTAACTATAAATTTAAATGTTATTAGTTACTTTTAATTATTTAATCTAATTGATTTAATCTGTTTGACAGATTATAAATTAATTTAATTTATTTATTCTGTTTTTAATTTATAAGAAAAATAATTTAAGTATCTTTGTTAATTTTAAGTTAATCACTTAAGAAATTTAATTTAACTTTAATTTTATTAAGAAAAATTAATAAATTTATAAATAAAAATATAAATTAATATAAATTAATATAAATAAAATATTTTTGTTTTTATTTAAATTCAAACGACATTTTAAACCGCCAAAATAATTGAAATCCCACAATTCCAATAAAAACATAACCTCACTTTTTTTCTGCATATGTCCGAATTTTTAACCACCTCCCCATAGTAAATCTGAGTGTAATTCGGACATGATTTCGGAAAAAAGTCAGAGATGAATTCATCAAAGTGTCCGAAATATCCAATTTTTTTCGAAAATAAAAATACTTGGGTTTCTAAGCTTTAATTTGAGTACGCATAAGTTTACTTATATTCATAATTCGTCTTTGGTGTGAATAGTCATATCTAAGAAAACGTCAAAAGATGACAACACAATCGCTTTTTTGTACTAGAGTAAATAAGTTAGCAAATATTGATGACAACACAATCGGTTTTTTTCATTTTTTGTGCTAGTGTAAGTAAGACAGCATATACATTGTTGACAACACAATCGGTTTTTTGCGGTAGTGTAAGTAAGACAGCAAATATAGTTGTCTTTTTCATTCACATCAATAAGCGACACGCAATAATTCATCCACAAAGCGCACGCATTAAGTAAAGACTTTTATTTTATCACAGTTTTTATCACGAAATGTGATATAACACCATAAAATGACCACCCTGGGGTACCACAAGGATCAATTTTAGATCCACTCTTATTCACTTTTATATAAACGACATATTTTTACTTAAATTGTCAGGCAAACTCCAACTATTTGCAGATAATGCTGCCATTATTTATGGTGCTAATGATAGGTATGAATTAAACCAACAAATGGAGGATGACCTAAAAAAACTAAATACATATTTTACAGCAAATAATTTCCGAATGAATAAATCTAAAACCAAATTTATAATTTTTTCTTTCAGTACCCCACGTTTTAAAGATTTTAACACAGTTGTTCTTAATTCGAAACTAATTCCTAGAGTAGAAACAATTAATTATTTAGGGTTAAGTATTAACTATAATTTAAATTGGTCAACACAGATAAACTCTATTAAACAAAAAGTTGCGCCTTATATAGCTGTTCTTCGACGTACAAGCAAATATATTCCCAAATCTGTTTCAATAAACAGTTATTATGCGTTTATTCAATCTAACTTATACAACTTGATACAAATCTGGGGATCTACAGACAAAACTAAAATAAAAGAGCTTCAGTTTTATCAAAATCGAGCTTTAAAAGCATCACTAGGTAAAGAATTGAAAACACCAACTGAATATTGCAGAGGAGGTATTATTAGTCATTTCCGACTTATTAAAATTTAAATGTTATTTTATTTAAATTAAAAAAATCAATTGCGCATTGCGTTTTAAAATAATATTTTACCAATTCTATCATAACCACAGTCCTTACTATTATTTACACTGTATATAATTTTTGAAACTGAAGCTGAAGATACAAAAAATGAGCTATGACAGCCGTTATTTCCGAAATTTGTTCACGTTAGTATCAGTGGTTCCCATTTTAGATGCAGATTCTGAAAAGCAGCTCTACTGAAATTCCTTGTTCAGTAAGTTCAGGAAATTGACTTAATAATTCATTATACTTATTAGTAATGAATTTTAAAGGAGAATCGGAATTCAGAATATCAAATGTCGAGCCCAATTGGTACTCTTCAAAAAGCTTATTAATTTTTTTGTAAATAACATTTTTTTTCTACTATTTTACATATGTATTTAGATTTAAGGTTGGAAAATACTAAATTATGAGCACTAATATCCGAATAGATGATTGAATTAATCTAATTAAATTACGTATTAAATTTCAAAAATTAAAAAAAAAGTATCCAAATAATTTATATTATAGAATAGCGTTCAAAAACCTTCAAATACAGACTTATGAAGTGGTCGTTAAATTAAAATCGGATATTACACAACAATTTTAAATGAACGTTTAAAAACTCTTACAAGGATGTGGTCTATTTTAAACGGGATCTTATCATAACCGTAATAAGACAATCAGAGAAATCATAAATTTATTAGTTAATGATAAATTGATTACATCTCAAACCGAAATAGCCAACCAATGCAATTGGTTTTTCTTGTTTTAAACATTAACGAAGTTAATTCATTTTAATGAAATGAAATAATTTAAAACAAAAAAAAAAAATTTTGTTTTATTTATTTATTAACATTTAATTCAATAATTTCCAATTCCGATTATAAAATTTAAATTTATTTTAGATTTTAAATTTTTGTTTTGTTAATAATTCGTTGAATATAAAAAACTGTAGATAAAAAATTTAAACATTTCGTTCACCTACTACTAGTGCCATCTATGATTTCTTATGTTTGTTACTTTTTTTCGTCATTTTGAATATTTTATTTAATAATAAAATAAAAAATTCAAAATAAGGACAAAAAATAACAAACATAAATTTAAATTTAAACAATAGTATAAATGTATCACTAGATAAGAATGATTAATTTTGAGGTTATGTAGAATCAATTTTTATTCATTTGTTTAAAAATGACAACATTTGTGACATTTGTAATTCATCTTGTTTCAAACTAAATTAAAATATATTTACATATTTAAAATAAAATGTAAATATTTTATTTGAATATTTTATTTTAGTTTGAAACAAGACGAATTCCAAATGCCGCCTGTGTATATATAAAATTGCCTAGGATAGACAGGAATATTGGAAATTAACACAATTTTATTGACAAACTAAACACAGGACAAATTTATGTGAAAATGAATAGTCAAAATCAATCTAAATAAATATGACATTTTAGTGTTTTTAGTTATTCCCAAGTATAACAAAACTGAAAAAATCGATCTACTACAATTTTTTTTCCGCTTTTTGGTAAAAAAATCGGACATATGCGGAAAATTATAAAAATTTCCAACCTTCTTCGCTATATTGTTATGGCGTTAGTGAATTTTGTGATACATGCTTGAGACGTCATATTGTTTATTCGTATTGTGACATTGTGTATTGTAATTTTTTTGGAGTTTTTATGTTTTAAGATAAAATATTCCTAAATTTCAGAAATAATCTTTTGTAGGTAAATATTGGTTTATTTATAATAGGAAGTTTTACGAGTACGTAAATGTTAATTATATCATGTTTCATTTCAGATTGTGCATTGACAAGTTCCAATAGGATTTTTCCCCCATTAAAAAAAAAATTAATTTATATGTGATTGTTTTTTCTTTTATTAACTATAAATTTAAATGTTATTAGCTACTTTTAATTATTTAATCTAATTGATTTAATCTGTTTGATAGATTATAAATTAATTTAATTTATTTATTCTGTTTTTAATTTATAAGAAAAATAATTTAAGTATCTTTGTTAATTTTAAGTTAATCACTTAAGAAATTTAATTTAACTTTAATCTTATTAAGAAAAATTAATAAATTTATAAATAAAAATATAAATTAATATAAATAAAATATTTTTGTTTTTATTTAAATTCAAACGACATTTTAAACCGCCAAAATAATTGAAATCCCACAATTCCAACAAAAACATAACCTCACTTTTTTTCCGCATATGTCCGAATTTTTAACCACCTCCCCATAGTAAATCTGAGTGTAATTCGGACATGATTTCGGAAAAAAGTCAGAGATGAATTCATCAAAGTGTCCGAAATATCCAATTTTTTTCGAAAATAAAAATACTTGGGTTTCTAAGCTTTAATTTGAGTACGCATAAGTTTACTTATATTCATAATTCGTCTTTGGTGTGAATAGTCATATCTAAGAAAACGTCAAAAGTTGACAACACAATCGGTTTTTTGTACTAGAGTAAATAAGATAGCAAATATTGATGACAACACAATCGGTTTTTTCATTTTTTGTGCTAAAGTAAGTAAGACAGCATATACATTGTTGACAACACAATCGGTTTTTTGCGGTAGTATAAGTAAGACAGCAAATATAGTTGTCTTTTTCATTCACATCAATAAGCGACACGCAATAATTTATCCACAAAGCGCACGCATTAAGTAAAGACTTTTATTTTATCACAGTTTTTATCTCACGAAATGTGATATAGCACCATAAAATGACCACTCTGGGGTACCACAAGGATCAATTTTAGATCCACTCTTATTCACTATTTATATAAACGACATATTTGTACTTAAATTGTCAGGCAAACTCCAACTATTTGCAGATAATGCTGCCATTATTAATGGTGCTAATGATAGGTATGAATTAAACCAAAAAATGGAGGATGACCTAAAAAAACTAAATACATATTCTACACAAATAATTCCGAATGAATAAATCTAAAATCAATTTTATAATTTTTTCTTTCAGTACCCCACGTTTTAAAGATTTTAACACAGTTGTTCTTAATTCGAAACCTATTCTTTGAGTAGAAACAATTAATTATTTAGGGTTAAGTATTAACTATAATTTAAATTGGTCAACACAGAACTTTTTAAAGAAAAGACTTTTTTAAACAAAAAGTTGCGCCTTATATAGCTGTTCTTCGACGTACAAGCAAATATATTCCCAAATCTGTTTCAATAAACAGTTATTATGCGTTTATTCAATCTAACTTATACAACTTGATACAAATCTGGGGATCTACAGACAAAACTAAAATAAAAGAGCTTCAGTTTTATCAAAATCGAGCTTTAAAAGCATCACTAGGTAAAGAATTGAAAACACCAACCATTTAACTATATTCTAACAGATTACTTCCATTATATAAAATGGTTGCATATGAACTAATTATTTTTGGCTTATAAAATCAAACATAAAATAATCAAATATAACAATGTATTAACTACAAGTTATGAAGTTACCGCGCGTCCAAATAGAACTACAACTCATTTTCGTTTACCAAATTACAAGCATTTTGTATCCTAAAACAGATTTTTTTACTACGGACTAAAATTATTTAACGAGACCGAATCAGAATGGAAAAATTTAGCACTAAGTGATTTCAAGGCACGCGTCAAACATAAATTGTATGTTAATTTCGTAAATGATTACGAATTAAATCTACTTCTAAAATTTTTTCGGAAAATAAATACATAAAAACACCAAAAAAAAAAAAAAAAAAGTTCTATCATTATTGAGAAAGCTACTTAGTGTATGGTTTAATATAGTATGGCTTATAAATCTAGTAGTATAAATATTAGTCGCTGTTATTCATACTATAAAGTAGATTTATATTCCTAAACCAAATCTCAATTTTATTAATAGGTTTTACCAACAAGCATAACAAAATCAATATTTATATTATTGTTACTAAGTATGTCATCCACGAATTCTAAAAAGTATTAAATATCAAAAGTCGGTGGTCTGTAAGAACCGCAAACCTTGGGTACCACAATTTCGAAAAGCTAAATACAGCAATATTCAAATGGCAGGGTACTACCAAAAATCTCCAAGATTGTATAGGAAATATCATTTCTAACGTACATAACTATTACTCCACCGACTTTATCATTTCTACATGAGAAAATAGCGCAGTAACCATCATCCAAAAGCAAATATATATTTGAACATATAGAAGGCTCTGCATAATTAGTATAATAAACTATCACATGTTTAAGCTAGTATTTAACCATACATTAAAAAGTTACTATTCGTGCACAAAAAAAATATTATTTGTGCACAAAAAATTATTATTCTTGCACAAAATAATTATTAAAAGGAAATGTTTTAAGTAATACAAAAATAATAATTTATGCATAAAAATAATCTTGCACAAAATTTTACAACCAAAAATTTTATTTCTGTTTTGCAATTTTGTTTAGAAAAAAATTACTTTGTACATAAAAATAATGAATCAGTCACAAAATTTTAAGCATTTAAAGAAATGGAGAACTGTTGAAGCTAAAGGCTTTGATAACCCTCACGGGCTCGTTAGATTTTTAATCTTAGAGTTTTTAGACCGTGATTATCCTAGGAGTTTTTATCGAATAGGACGAACTTCTTAAAATGAAAATGGTGCTTATTTGTCTCTTATTATCAGTTCTAAAGCTCATTCAGCAAATCAACGCTAAAAATAGTCTAAGGCTTGCAAGTTAAAAAATGAAATAAAGTAATTTTAAGACAGTTTTAAAATAATTTTAACAAATTTGTTTGAATTATATGTTGATTGTAAGCGAAACTCAATTCTAAACGATATTTAAACGTTTAAACGTCTCTGAACCGAATTACATTTTATATTCACATTGAATTTGTTTGAAATTTACTTAAATTATAGTACTTGCTCAACCAAATACTCATCAAATTATTTATATATGAAATTCAAAAATTATTCACCATAAAATGATGTCTCTATAAAAATGTCAAACACTACCATTTCAAACACTATTTATCCAATGTCTTAGTTGCATAGATATATCTTGATTTATATTAGTCGATTGAGTTGTATATATATAATTTTTTGATTGATGATGATACATCGAATAGTCCCATCATAAAACCAATTAATCAAAACGCAAGGAGTGAAAACAAGAAAATCCCACATCAATTAAAATTCAATAAAATATTGTGTTGTCGCGCACAATACACAAAGCCATATAATGGAGACAAAATATCATGACAAAAACATACATATCCCATATCACTCGACAATATCATCACAATCAATATCATATTAAATTTACATTTTGTTTTTAAATCGCCTATAATCACGCGAATATGTAAATAAAGCGTGAAAATTTATCGCGACAATTATCTCTTTCGTAAAAAGTGTATCGACTTTCAGTTTGGTGCGCGATGACACGTCGTCATGGTCAATTAATAATCATAAACGTTGGTAATAGCTGATTTATATGATTTATATATGACTTGAGGCTATTAGTCTAATAATTATATGTGGCAGGTAATAAATAATAAGTCTACCTACCAACTGTCAATAACGATTAATGTTTTTGGATTTTTTTTCTTTCCTCTCGACTTTCGTCAAACCATATACAAAAAATAAGTCAGCATACATAACCGAGTGCCCATAATATAGTCGGGACATGATTTATATAAATATACCATATTTACTTTAGAGTCCATGTCTTTAAAATAAATTGGATACAATTCTTAAGAATTACAACAAAACATTTGTAAATATTTGGATTAGCATAAATAAACACAAAAACAACTCCACAATACCGAAAAGTTTGTTTTTTTTTTTCGAGAAAAGTTTTAAGAAATTTGTGAATGTCAATAGCATGGTATCCATATATACCTAC
Source organism: Tipula confusa (assembly GCA_963556175.1). Lineage (NCBI taxonomy): Eukaryota > Metazoa > Arthropoda > Insecta > Diptera > Tipulidae > Tipula > Tipula confusa. The sequence goes on along the minus strand of OY744476.1, from coordinate 198,513,756 downwards.
TCTGTATCGGGATAATTTGTTACATATAAGTATAGAAGTAATTGTGTTTTTCAATTTTTATTTTTTCAACATAAGTACATAAATAAGAAATTGGTATCACACCTGGATCAAAATAAATGTTTTAAACGAGGTTAACGTATGTAGACGTATATAATGTCAGGTCAATAGACTTGTATGACACTGCATTGTTCGCAAACTATTTAGCGGTTAAGTGTAACACATCAAAACTATATATACATACAAGTAGACATGCGATTTATTCATTTATCTAGATTATTTTATCGAACGAACGAAGCTATGACAAAAAAATATACGTTAACATACGAATCAATGTTGATGATCATGATGTGAGATGAAGATAGAAAGTAAAACATCTTAGAAAATTGTAACATTTCTTTTTGGCACAATCAAGATATGGATGGTTAATTACAATTTTTTTTTTATAGAGTAAGTAATTTGTTAACGTATGCTGGTACATTTATTTGGATTTGCTTAGTATACCAAATGTTACCTGCTGGGTATGTTGAGGGACACATAGTGTGAGAAAACAATAACCTAAAATGATTGACAACGTTTGGTTTTAAGTGATTTATTGATATTTGATGTATGATTTTCGAAATTGATAATAAACTGGAAGATTGATTGGTTCAATATTCTATGTGTTTAGTCTAGAGATGCTATGTTATCTCATTTTGTTTGATTTTGTTTTGGGAACATATTAAAAAAATATCGTTCTTTAGTCTGATAAACTGATATACTGTTATTTTTAGACTTAATAAAAAACGTAGGCCTTTTTTTGATTTACAATTTTAGAATATTGTTAATTTTAGAAAAAAAAGCTTCCACAAAAGATCTTAGCTTCTCGATTGATTAGAGTGTACGACCAAACAATAAGTATTACTAATTAGCTTTAATATTCTAATTGACCTAATTATATCTCACTATATCAAGTTCTAATTATTACCGAAGCACCCTGCCTCATTTCGCAAATATAGTTTATAAAAAGGTAGACTTTTTTATTTCTATAGTAAAACACGACTGTATTTCGAACTAAATGAAGATAATCTTTATCAACCTGTCAATTTTAGTAAAGATATCGTATACTGCATTGCGAGATCATAATAACCACAAAAAAATGTTTTGGTAACCTTATTACACACGGAAACATTCTCTAAAATGTAAATGACATTCACATTAGCACGATAGTTGCTGAAATCTTTGAAGAGACAAAATGTATTTGATTTCATTTTACGTACGGGTTGATTTATATTCAATTTTACTTAATCCCAACCAAAATATGGTCTGAAATATCCCGTAAAAGATCTCAGTAAAGAATCAACTTTGACCTTTAATGCTATTGATTTTTTTTTATTATTTTATAGAACTACATAAAAATTCTCCAAATTTCTACAAGGGTCTTATATTATCCTTTTTTATTCTCATGGAGCACTAAATCTCTACCCATAATTCGGAATATGTATACACTGAGTATATGCTGCATTTCTGAACTCTTACCGAAATAATTCGTTCTTGGATGAATTCATCTCGACATCACAATTAATTTCAATCTTTACTTCCTGTTCTTCGTTTCGTCGAATGTAACCTCATATTTCTAGTACCAAAAATACTCTCAAATGGTCTCTGGACAAGGACCTATATAAAGATCGAATCTATCTTTACTTAATATCTTCGAAACTTCATACTGTCCTTTGAATTTCCTTTCCAACTTATTATTTTGACCTAGCTGTGTCTTTTTCCTTATCAGTACTAAGTCCCCTTCTTGTCCTCTGTTTTTTTTCTTCACTTCTTTCACACTGGCGTCTCTACTAGCAATCCCTTCAATACGTTAAAAGGATCCATTTGTTTTCTATTAAACCGAAACTGATGCATCCTTAACAACTCATAAAAACATGCTCCTACCTGGCTTTTATGATTCAACTTTTATGGTAACATCTTTCTTTATCACCGGTAATTCCGTTGCTTTGGATACTTGATACACTTTTTTATTTTCTTTGCCTACTTTACTTTACTTTAATGTTCTTTGTGCCAGATCTTCATCCATCTTCCCTCGCACAAACGGTTTCCGCAACTGTCCCACTTCTGCCGTACTATATGTGCTGTTGGGTTTCTTTCGTATTCTTATTTACTCCCATTATTTTCCAATCACTAATCCTGCTAATCTTTGGATACCATTCGATATATAGTCATTTAGCTGACCTACTCTAGAAATTCGTACATTTTTTAAGGTACCACTCAGAGTATACTGATTTATTCTTTGGATTACATAGTAAATCGTACTTTCCTCTTTTACATAGTTTTTGGTCAACACCTGTTCTGATTTCCTGATTTTCCCCGTAACATCTCCGTGTATTTCAACTGGAGTTTTTCCCGTATGAAATTTCTGCTGTAGTTCGTGCTTGAATTCGCCTACGATAGTGTATCCCCCTACAGTCTCGTACCACTTCCTAGTATAAGGTTTTATTTTTTCTTCAGCCGCCAAAACTATACCAATCGTTTAACGACCTGATGTTCATTGATTAATGCATCCAGTTGTTGTACCCAATGGTCTGCTGCCAATCCTTCTTCGTTCGTTGGATCAAAATTGGGTAAGATATCGATTACCTCCCTAATCATGATAGTCACCTTTCCATTTCCCGACTGATAAGCTTTCCGTGTTCCGTTGCATGATTTTCATTCTTGTTGTGATTCTCCTCTTGATACCATTAGGTCATTTAATAAACGTTCTATCAAATCTTTTTTGCTTCAATTCTTTCGTTAACGCTCGTATTTTAAATTCTATCGCCTTCTTAATTGGTTTTCTTTTTTTCAATTTCCTTTCTTGGTCCCTCTTCTGATTTGTAGACTTTGTATTAAATGTCTATTTATTAGTTTTTAATTTCTAATAAACAACTTCTTTTGTTTTATACAATTTTTTTATGTAGTTCCTTCTCCAATTTTCTATATATCTTCTAATGTTCTTATATTTTACTTTTTTATTTTCTTATTCTCATGGAAGACTAAATCTCTTCCTTAAATTCGAAATATTTAGACTGAGTTTAAATGTATACTCTTTCTAATTTTATTATAATTGGAATTCTATCATTGAATAATGTGAGCAATTTTCGAGAGAAACTTCAAAAATGTCCCAAACATAAAACTTCGCAATCGTAATGAATTTTTCAGCTACTAAAACTCTCTACTATTCAAAACTAAAGCGAAACAGAATGTAATCTTAAAATTGAATAGCAATACAAATCATTGACTTTTATCTGTTCTCACTATTTTTTACTCTTACCTAGCTGAAACTATTATGTCAGTTCCAGATTTTGCAATGACATTTTTCCCACTTTTTGGAAATTATTAATTTATTTCCCAGTTTCATTAAATGCTACTTTATACACTGCAAAATCATATCGTTCCTTGAATAAAATTCTGGACTAAACTTATCTATTGGTTAGTTGACAGAATTAATAACGGCCAATTACGAACTCTTAGATCAAACATAGTATTTAAATGACTACTAAATTGAAAAATTACTGCAGAATTTAACATTTTCGAGTTTTGTCATATTTTCTAAAATTGCGGTCGGTTCTCTCCCAAGAAATAAAATGGTAGTTCTTATTCTGAAGACCAATAAAAATGTTAACTAATTTTATTTTTTATGGTTTGGAAAAACTACTTAATTTTTTTTTAATGCAAGTAATACACTCTCGTCTGACAGATATCCCATTTAGCCTTAGATTTTTATGGTCGCTTGAAAGCTGCCTATCGGTTGGAAGCTGCCAAATAATTTCCATTTATTTATTTATTTAATTAGTGTATACATAATTTGGTAATTATATAGGAAAAGCACTTAAAAATAAAATAAAACAAATAATCTAAAAATTTGCTTCCATTAGGCATAAAAAACTCTTAAATTCTTTCAGAACAATTTCACCCAAGTTACACACTTCATCATGAGCATGTGCTCATTCATGATGGAATATGCAACAATGGGTGAAATAAAAATAATTAACAACAAAAAAGTAAAAAACTAATTAGACAGCCTGATGCCACTTTAAAAATTATACTTTAAAAGATTTGGCTGATTCTAACCTCGGTATGACTAGTGGAATTGAATTCCAAAGAGAAATGCCACTAACAAAGAACGATTTTTTTAGCCACCTTCAAATATTTTTGGGAGGCAGAATACGCAAGTTAGAAGAATGAAATCTACCAAACGACAATTTTCTAAGAAAATAGAAAGGTTGTTTAGTTTTAAGCAATTTGAAAATAAAGAGACTACACGAAGGTCCCTATATCCTAAAACAACACTAGAATAAGGAGAAATATGACCAAATTTCCTAATACTATTAGAATAATTTTCTTTTTACTCTGTATCTAGGGCGCTTAAAGGAGCTACAAAAATTATCGTCGATTATCTGTTGGATGAATTTATTAAGTTTCCTCAACATAATTTAACCCAAGTCAAAAATAAAAATAAATTTTGATTTAATCAAAAATTTCAAATGCATGGAATTATTAGGTCTATTGATGGTGCCATATATCAATAATTGCACCACCGGAAGATGATCATTATCATAGAGGTAACTTATTTCGAAATCGTAAAGACGGACTGGATCACTTCATGATTCGACTATACTTGTAATCGCATAAGTATTTGTAATCGCATTTTCGTTGTTTGCTCAAACACAGAACAGTTCATATCTAAATATGGTATGTCAAATAATCTTTGCAGTCACAACGTTAAAACTTGTTTTTAAATATATCTGTCAAATAAATGTTTACCACAAAATCGACTATATTATTTGCATCCTGATACAAACATTTATTTATATGGATCATGTTTTCTGAAAAAGCTGCCAAGATCAAAGTATGTATATAGTATATACCATGTTATTCGAGGTAGCACGAGTATGTTTTCTATTTTTTCAGAAATAGGAAGCACGATTCAAGTATGTAGTATTATCAATTGCCACAAGATGGTTTGAATGAAAATAGTAGTCGGCCATGATTTTCTTGTTTTGTCAGCAAAAGTAAAATATTTGTTTTTACACACCACAAACAATTTATAAAAAATTTCTAAAAGTGTCTATACATTTTGACAAGTGAATTTAAAAAATCTTAACCTCACTTTTGACAAAACCACAATGGTTAGTTATTAAATAATATTAAAATCATAGTTGGCGTAGTATTTAGTATCATAGAATCGTTAGTATTATGTATAGTTAGTATCATAGTATTGTTACCGATAGGATACATTTTGTGTTTATATTTATACGATTTATAGCTGTCAAAATTTTAACTATTTCATACAGGAAATTTAAATTTATTTTTAAAATATTTCTCCTCAATTGTTTATTTTTCTCTAATTTTTAACTAAATATTTTTAATACATTTACCAAGACTCTAACATATTTACATTTTTTAGCCATGATTTAATTTATTTTTTTTAATTTGCATTATTCGCACACGAAATTTACAAAATATTTTCTTCATATTTTTGACGCTTTTACAGACAACTAGTGGCATAATCAATGACAGGGACATCCCAAGTATTTTTACATCCGAAAAAAATTGGATATTTAGGACACATCATCATCAATAGAGAAAGATTTCAACCAATTCCAAAAAAGAATTCGATATATGGGATTGTTGTTGTAAAAAATCAAATAAAATACGACTTTTGACGAAATCATGTCCGAATTACACTCAGAATAATACTTGGGATTCGTGTAAAACATACCACTTCCCAAGTATAACAAACCTGAAAAAATCAATCTATTACAATTTTTTTTCCGCTTTTTGGTAAAAAAATTGGACATATGCGGAAAATAATTAAAATTTCCAACTTTCTTCGCTATATTGTTATGGCGTCAGTGAAATTTGTGATACTTGTTTGAGACGCCATATTGCGTATTCGTATTGTGACATTGTGTATTGTAATTTTTTGGAGTTTTTATGTTTTTAATTTTTAATTTTAATGCATTGTGTTGTTAGATAAAATATTCCTAAATTTCAGAAATAATCTTTTGTAGGTAAATATTGGTTTATTTATAATAGCAAATTTTGCGAGTACGTAAATGTTAATTTTATTATGTTTCATTTCAGATTGTGCATTGACAAGTTCCAATAGGATTTTTCCCCCATTAAAAAAAATTAATTTATATGTGATTAATTTTTCTTTTATTTACTATAAATTTAAATGTTATTAGCTACTTTTAATTAATTAATCTAATTGATTTAAATTGTTTAATCTGTTTGACCGATTATAAATTAATTTAATTTATTTCTTCTGTTTTTAATTTATAAGAAAAATAATTTAAGTATCTTTGTTAATTTTAAGTTAATCACTTAAAAAATTTAATTTAACTTTAATTTTATTAAGAAAAATTAATAAATTTATAAATAAAAATATAAAATATAAATTTTACTTTTTATAAAATTTTTATAAAAATAAAAATTTATAAAATGGGGTTCCATGGGGTTTTTTTCCCATAGAAAAAATGTTTAAATTATATATGATTTTTATATTTTGTTAACACTAGATTTAAATATTAATTAGAATCATAATTTTAAATAATTAATATTATTAATTTAATTTATTTAATCTGCTGACAATTTTAAATTTATTTAATTTTGTAATATGTTACAAACTTATAACGAGAATAATTAAAAAATCTTTGTTAGTTTTAAGTGTTTAAGAAATTTAATTTAACTTTAATTTTATTAAGAAACATGTATAAATTATAAATAAAAATATATATTATTTATATTGAAAATATTTTATTGATATTATTTAAATTTAAACAAATAATTTAGCCGCCAATTATTTGAAATAAGTCCCGCCCTCATTTCCAACAAAAACATAACCTCACTTTTTTTCCGCATATGTTCGAATTTTGGACTACCTCCCCATAGTAAATCTGAGTGTAATTCGGACATGATTTCGGAAAAAAGTCGGAGATGAATTCATCAAAGTGTCCGAAATATCCAATTTTTTTCGGATATAAAAAAACTTGGGAACCCGAATATAAAAAAACTGAAAAAATCGCTTTAGTACAATTTTTTTCCGCGTTTTGGTGAAAAAATCGGAAATATGCGGAAAATAATAATTTTAAACTTTCTACGTTAACCAAAAAATTTTATCGTAAAATTCGATTTTTTATTAAAAAAATCAAGTTAAAAAAATCTAAATTTAAAAATTTTAAATTGTCCGAATTTGTTCCTAATAACTTATAACTTTAAAAAAAAAATTCTATTTTAGCTATACTAAAGAATTTTTGGTATTACAAATTATTTGGAATTAAACTATTTATTAAAATATAAAAATTATTGAATTTCTGTGTTTTTAGAATTTAATTATTTTAAAATGGCAAGCTGCAATTATAGTCTTTAAAACATTAAATGTATATATTATTTAAAATCTCAAAGGGTTTTTCATTTAAAAATTTGAGAATTTTGGATTTATCGGGTTTGACGAAATTTTAGAAGGTTCACACCTATACTGAAAATTGGCAATTTTAAAGATAAATGTATTATACATGATTGTCTATCAAAACAATGCAGTAGACAGGACAATACAAATGGTGACTCAACGATTGGTGGTATAATTGAGTTCGTTTTTATAGTTAAGAATCAAAACAAGGCCTTTCTTATGCTTATTGTAGTTTCATATTATCTAACTCGATTAAACTAGAGCTCTGTCGATGATGCTGATAATATTATGAAAGAGAAAATTCCTGATCGTGAAAAGGAACCCGGGCTATATAATATTGTATTAAAACAAAGGATTCACGGTCCTTTTTCATTCATTTAAAAGCAATTTGCCTGCCATATGGTCATTGTGTTAAAAATTGTACGAAAATACTCTGCAATTTTACGGATGCCTGCGCGTTGATGGTTACCTCATTTACAAAAGGGACAATTTTAAAGATCATCATTTTGCATGAAACTGAATACCAGTTGAAAAATGTTTGAAAAAAATATGATGCTTAATATTAACGTAGAGCTTTATTACCGTGACAAAACCAAAGAATAAGTAGACAGGCTATATATTTTCAAGAAAATTGTGAGGAAAAAGCTTTGCGTCGAAGAATTGCCATACACCACTCAAAACGTGTTGTTAACTAAATCAAAAAGATCTCAATCCACATCCGTTCACTTTAACTAATATAAATCTATTTACAACGTGCCCTAAGCTCAAGATTTAAAGAATTCACAATAGGAAAATTCCAACTGTTTCACCATGAAATCTACAGTTTAAGACTTCTACTGTTAGTAATTCCCACGAATGGTATAATTGTATGGCAAAACAGCAACAGAAAATGTACGATGCGCCTTAAAATTGTTGTTTGTGACTATTGTTATTCACAATTATCCTGCTGTTAGACTAACCAGTGAGAACATAAGAAATCCGTAAGAAACAATGCGTAATTTGACAAATGTTATGTCTTATGGCAATGTTGCCATAATTTGAGGTTATATGTAAAATGATTTGGCATTTTCTACAGTTTGCTCCGTAATTTTCGCTCTGTTAAGAGCCAATCACCGAAACTAAAAGATATTTAGCGTACCAGTGCGGTTAATGGAGGTTTCGTTAAATTGAATTGTCAACTTAACATAGCGAAAATTGTCGTGCAAAATGAAAGGAATCGTCAAATTGTCATGGTGAAGTAGGTAATTGGTTTTATTAAACAATTTAAATTTAATTTTTGATTAACTTTTATATACATTTTGATAAATAATGGATTTCAGAATTTTAATAAATGCCATTGAAGGCCACTTATGTCTTTACGATAAAAGTAATAAAATAGAAAAAACTAATTAACACACCACACGATCTGTTCCTTTTAAGACTATCTTTTAGATCTTTCATAATTATTGCACCTTTTAATAATTTAAATAGTTGATGTATTTCCTCTAATTCTACTTTCATCATACTAGACGTTAGTTTAGGCCAATTTTACTTATAAAAGTTTGTGGTTATACTTACAATAGAGACCTGAAATTTCTAAAACATCTCATCGTTCTTGAAAGTCATATACTTTTACCAATATTAACCCAATAAGCGCTAAGGAAGATAACCAAATTCTAAATATTTATCGCCTATTCAAATTTGGTACATTATAATTTAAGTACCATTAAACCTTAATCTATTTTTAATCGAACCAGAGGCACATTACATTTTTAAAGCTACACCGCATAACTAGAATATGAAGGATTAATAAAATTATAATCTGACATTAAATTCGCATATTTAATATGACACGCTGGCACATGATATGTAATTTTATTGTATAAAGCGTTAAAACGTGCATGAAAACTCACATAAAAGTAGATAATATAATAATAAAATAAACCATAATCATCTTATATAATGTCACCGTTTATTGACCTTTCCTCCTTATATGCACGAACATGTAAGTAAACTAAATAAAAATAAAAATATGAAGACAAAATAACAACAACAACAACAACAACAACGAAGTAATGTTCCTGTTTTAATTTCAACGATTTGTCGTCTTTTCTATATACGACAATAATCTATCTTCAACTCAATTTTTTAGATTAAACCACACACAAATAGAAAACTTCATCGTAAAGTATTATGATTAAAAATGTATGATAACGTTACGAGAAAATGGTTTTTGTGCGCTCAATATTTACAACACATACCGATATACATAATTAGCTAAATGATTAGAAAATTAGAAATTGAATAATTAACATACTATAAAATTCTATGTAATAGATCTTAAGGGATACATTAATAAATGATGACTTTTAAAAGATATATCCAGCACGAAATAATTGTTAAACGTTAAAATCGAAAATTAGCTAATTTACACTCAGTTCAATTATGCAATTTTCATTGTTGAGGAAAAAGTTGTACAAAACACTCTATCCATCCTTAATTAATTCAACTTTGCGCTACATTATACGCTTTATATATTTTATATTGCCTGGCAAGCAACACAAAAAAAAAAACATATCTAAAAAGTCTTGGAATATTTCATTTCATGCACATGAATAAATTATAGCTCATCAATTTGATTATATTTTCTATACAGTGTTTTTGTGCTCCAGTTAATTGTTGTTGCTCCTTTTTATATGTATAGCATAGGTACATACTGTGTACTGGTAGATATAAGTAAAATAAAATAAGAAGGGAAACTTAGTGTTTTTAAGCACTCAACAATAGACTTGTAAAATATTTTAAATAAATATTTACCACACCAAACAATTTATTTATGTACCTAGGCTTAAATAAAAATAACAACAACAAAAGATTGAGATAAATCAAATTAGTCACTTTACAGTTCAATTGAATTACATTAGAGGTGCGGTGATGACATGGGTGAGTTTTTTTTTAAATTATTGGTGTCATTTCACGAGTACATACTTGAAAAAGGCTGGCAATTTAACTTTATTTTTACCAATGTTCGATTTTGACATTTTTAAATTTGACAAAAATTTGCATGTTCATTCATTTTAAAATTTCTAGTACTATCATAAACTATTTTCACTAACAAGTGTAGTCATATATGGACATATTTTAAGCGATTTCAATTACAGTTAATTTTTAAATCCTAAAAGATCATCTTGATGAAAATAGCTCAAAATTCTAAAAAGGACCGCTTAAAAAATGTAAAATAAATTAAACCCTTTGAAATATGATAGCTGACTTGAAAAATGACTTTATGATTTCGAAAATGTAATTAAATTTTTAATTTATTTCATTTATAATTTTAATGAAAAAATTTTATTAATTTTATTTTAGAGATTCGAGCAGCGCTAATCATGAGTGGAATAAGACATGTATAGAGAAGCTTGTCGATTATTATGAGCAACACTCAAAGTAATAAAACATAAAAACTTGAGAAACACAATAATAGGTACGAGATGGATCTCTAATCAAAATAACTGAATCTGTAGATCAGTATTACGTTGGAAGTCTTTTTACAAAAGATGATATAAAAAGAAAAATTTTAAGTTTAGACACCACTCTAAACGGAATAGGGGGAAAAACCTAGTTGAAAGCAGTCAGAATAGTAGCATGGATTGTGATGAATGATGATATTCACCAAATAAAAGTTTGGTGATTCAATCTATTGAAATTTATAGTACCATTTACAGACACGCAAAACCGAATCACCATTTAAAGTTAATACTAAAAATGCAAGCTTTGGAACGAATGCTGGTGAGTAGGCTATTCTACGAGAGAATGTGCGATGTGGAAAATTTATATATCGATACACTTGACGGCAACATCATCTACTTCGATAACTTAAAAACTTGGGAAGTAGCTAAAAAACTTTTAATAAAATAGGAAGCAAAACTCGAACGGAAAAATGTTCACCCGAGATTAGAGATTTTGGAAGATTTATGATGTCGGAAATGAGCCATTTAAGAAGTAAGAACTTTATATTAGAGCTCAAAAATGATTAAATACAAAGAATCATTGCGAATAGAGCCAAAGAATTAAATTTTATATACCAAATGAAAAAATTAAACGTTCAAATTTAATTTAATTTAATTACAATTTAGATACAATTAAAATAAATTTAAAAATTTAATCATTTTCCAATTACTTTCTCTTATCAAGCATCGGCACCGGGACTATTTAAATAACGATGAAATTCGTAACGAATATCTATGAAGCATCCATCTTTGGACTTGCATTTATGAACTAAATATTAATCATTCGAACTTTAAGTTAAAATTTTGAAGGCATTTTCAATAATTCTACAAGCTCGACACAATCTACAATTAAAAATCGCTTTTTCTTTAGAGAAACGTCAACCAATAAACTTTATACGCGTGAAATAATTCCTAAATCAATCCTAAATATAAAAATAATGTATAGGAATGGTTTAGCAAAAACTTCACACGCGGGAGGAGAGCTGTGAAAAATTTAAAAAATCGTTTCTCCATGAAATTTAGTTTCAATGTGTTTGTGAGCACATAACTTAAATGTAACGCATGTAAACATTTAGGCGAAATATATATTTAAAAATCATTCAATTAATTTATTGTTGCTTTTATTGAACAATTGACCAAAACGGGAGCCGAAACATGTAACCCGTTCATATCTTGATTTTGATTTATTCTACTGAATACAACTTCGGATTTTGCGAGGTGGACATCTATCCCACCATGTTTTTCTATTAGTCCTATCAATTGCCAGTACTCAAGAATTTTTTTTAGATTTTTGTCATTGATGGATGTCCACCTCGCAAAATCTGAAGTTTTATTCAGTAGAATAAATCAAAATCAAGATATGAACGGGTTACTTGTTTGGGGCCAATTTTGGCCAATCCAGAACTATGACAAAAATCTGAAATGGTGCAGGCATCATGTTTGTTGTGTGCTTAATATTGTGTTTACAAAATAAGAGTTTTCAATTAATTTTTATTCAATTTTCGCCAACAGTGAAATTGTATTCTATTTTCATATTTTTATGAGCTTTGTTGATAATTGCATCAATATGATGATTGGACGTTAAATCCAAACTAATAATAACCCTTAAATCATTTAATACGTTTACTCTTTTCAAGATGTGACCATTTAAAAAATACTCAAAAGCTACTGGAAGCATAGATTTTGAATATGTTATTAAATGACGTTTGTCCACATTCAAAAATAAAAGATTAATAGAACTCCAATTACAGAAATCGCTTACATCATGTTGAAAAACATCACGATCCAAACTACTAGAAATATTACCAAAAATTTTGATATCGTCCAGAAACAAAATACAATTAGCATTTTCGAGGCAATCACGACGTTGTTGATAAACAATATAAATATAAAGGGACCTAAATTGCTGCCCTCAGACATACCAGACGATGCAACAAAGCACTTTGAGTAAGTAACATCAATTTCAATCTAATAAAATTAAATTACAATTTAGTTCACTAAGCTTATGTAATAATAACCGGCGATTTACACCGCAATATTAACCGGTGATTTTGCCGAAAGCTTTAGCGAAATCGGTACACACCACATCAACCTGAAATTTTGAGGTGATAGACTCAATTAAATTATTCTGGAAAACTACCAAGTTCGTAACCATTGAACGACCCGGAAGGAATTAAACAGTATTTGATTCGAATATTTTGGAAATGCAACAAAAATTTGCAACTCCGCCATAATTACTTACGACATTCTGCGAGCCGCTACTGAAGATAGGTATAGTATTAAGTACTTTCTAAAAATCGAGAAATATGCCTTGGCCCAGACTCATGTCAAGGATGTTAAGTAAGGATACTGGTAAATGATTATGACCAGGACCTTTGGAAACACCCAAATGTAACAAGGCCTTCATTACGTCCTGCTCACAAAGAAAACATTCTGATTATTCGACAACGACGATCGATGAATTTTAGTACTATATATTCTTTACAAATACACTTCTATAAAATATTCCGAAAAGAAATTGCAGATTTTTACGGCCAGGAAACTTTTAATTTAATTTTAAGGAACAAATTTTTTAATTGCTATCTTTAACAAATCATTAAAGATATTTACTGAATAGTTGATATTTACACTGGATAGAGTCATTTGCTCATTTACTGAGATATGATCGGGTTGCGAATAATTATACTTGACAGTTATTTTTAAATTAAGGTTGCGCAGATCCTGAAAAGCAAAATCGAATGTTATTAGAGTAGGAAAAATACTTAAATATGCGTCAAAATACAACTCCTATAGGTCTCAATCCCTTTTATTGGGTCGTTATTTGCCTTAGTAAGCAGCAAGTGTTTTTGTGTTAATTTTGTTACTTTTTTAGATTTAAAAACATCTTTTATAGTGCCAGCATCTTTGTAAAGTAAAATCATGGTTAAGGTGTTTGTTTAACACGCAACGATCCAAAAATCCAATAAATTCTATAAATCGACAATAGACATTAACTTTCAACGGGTTATGAATAACATAAATTCTGCATTGCGAGATAATAACTTGCGAGAAGACGATCCATGCGATGTACGATTTTTTACAAGTACACAAATCAACAGTAATTTAAACACATAAAGACGGTTATTTGTATTATTTATTCGAATTATCTACCAACATAGCCATCTTATTTGAAATAAGAAGATGAAATTTCATGATTTTCAAAGAAATTAACGATACTGACTTTATTGTTAGCACTATGGTGTGCCAAAAGTTGTGCTTAACGAACTAAATATTACTTTTCGAAAATTTCAGAAAACCGGACAAGGCAACGACAGTGGCTCAAAACGTTTTTATTTTAAAGTTAATAGAATCTTGAGTAACAAACACATGTCAGCTAAAATAAAACCATCAATCTCCAAATTACTTTTCTCGGAATATAAAATAGATGTGTCATCGACAAAAGCTATCAACTCTTCAAGTAAATCGAGAAAGAATATATGGAATTGATGTAAATCAAAAACAAAAGTGGACGTGGAACAGAACTTTGCAGAACTCCTGTGTTAACAACGCCCTTACAGCTGTAATAATCATTTATCTTTACTTTTTGACGTATATTTTCAAGGTAACATTGAGACCAACATAATGCATTTTGTGATGATCTAATATTAATAAGTTTACGTAACAAAACATCATGATTGACGGTGTCAAAAGCTTTAGTTAGGTTTATAAATAGTAAAGCTACATTTTTGGTGGAATGAATTTATGTTACAGTGAATAACTGTCGTCTTCGATAGAATGACATTCAATAAAAACAAATCAATTGGTACTTAGAAATTTCACTTTCTCAAGAATCAACATCATTTTTGGTCGCTTATCAACCGTCTTTACTGTTTGATGTATAGAAATAATAAGATTCGAAGTAGGCTCTAGTCTAAAAAATATATAATCAATGGAAGAGTTGTGATTTTCAACGATTCTAGTGGGCGAATTAATAAGATATTCTAACCCAAAGATGCCAACAACATAAGATAATCTATTATTGTATTATCTAGTTACAGTATATTGATATTAAAATCGCCCAATATAAATAGATTTCAAGCTAAATACCAATATATTTACCTGCAGATAAATTATGACAGATAAATTCACTAGCGATAACTAATTTATGGACATACAGCAACACCTGTTGATCGCTTTACGACCTTGCAATTAGCTTCAAAAATATTTTTCTCTTTCGAATTAATCCATTAAAAATCTATGTGACTTAAAACAAACGCGGTTACTTTTGAGCTTAACGAAATATTTGTAATATTAACTATATCATCCTTTGTTTTTACAAAAACAAACTATATGCCATTACAAATTTAAATTTTTTTATTTTTTTTAAGTATCCTTGTCTCTTTTAGTAGTGTTCAGTACCGTACTCTATAAGATCTTCACTTATATAGACATTCCCATCATTCAATTGTTTCAAGGTGGTAAAATTTTTATGTTCAGCTTTTAAAATTTCATCAACAACGATTCTGTTGTTAAACCTAATCAGAACAGGTGATACATTAGATTATGAGTTTAACAGAATACACTTGTCAATTGTTTAAGATTAAATGTTGACATTTATAGGCCATCGTTAAGAAATTTTATTATTGAATGATCTATTGGCTGAACGGTGTTTTTAAATTCATGGGCAACAAGGTAACTATGTATAACTAACCGTTCTAGAGTTTTTTAGCGCTTCTTGAATATTTTTTTATAAAGTAAATTACAAAATTTGTTGTAATGAAAACGATTTAAAGTTTTTCAGCCGAAGATGGAATCTTATTATTGGCAGATCAACGGATAATACTCAAATTTGAATTTCGAATATAAAACATTGTCTCCTTATTAAAACTATAAGTGTACGTTTCCAGCAAAAAGTTGGTTGTTCTTTTTACATCGCACCTCACACGGACAGTATACATTTTCAAAATAATTACGTCTCAACACAAAATTTATTACCTACACATGCAAACAAAAAACAACCGATTTGTAGAAAAAACAACCGATTTGTACTAATGAAGAGAACTTTTGCTGTTGTTTTTTTTACATTGGTACTAAAATATAAAATTTCCTCTAGGAAATTTTAAGGACAACCCTTCATTTATTTGAAAAATGTCATTATCATGTATTTTTGTTGTTATTTAAATTTGAATAAAAGTTATTTATTTTTTTAAAACACTAAAAGCCATTTATTTCTTATTAAACTTTAAACATTTTGGATTTGCAACCATTTACAATAAATTTTTATGAAAAAATCAACGTTAAAATTCAAATATTTAAATTTATAATTTTAATACATAGAATTTCAATACACACACATAAAAATAATTAAAATATTTCCCTTTGTTAAAAAAAAACAACCGATTTTTTGGTCGAAACCAAGAGTAAAGACAAAACAGTAAAACAATCTGGCTCAATGTGAGATATTTAAAAATGTATTAGTGCTTTTCAGATGAGTCTCAAAAGAGTACAACAGCTATGCATATTTAAATGTACAATGGCCGGATTTGTAAGTATATCTGATTCGTTCCAAAGCAGTTAATCCGATCGAATTCGAGCGTTTAAATGTTTTATTTAAATTTTATTTAGATTAAATTCGGTAATATTATTTGTTTAAGTGAATATAAATAGAATTTTCAAAGTCATGCTTGTGTATTCGTTATAAAACAGTTAATTCGATCGAATTCGAACGTTTAATTGTTTTATTTAAATTAAACTCGGTAATATAAATAGAATTTTCAAAGTCGTGCTTGCATATTCGTTATAAAACAGTTGATTCGATCGATTTCGAACGTTTAATTGTTTTAATTAGATTAAACTCGGTAATATTATTTTTTTGAGTGAATATAAATAGGATTGTCAAAGTCGTGCTTGTCTATTTGTTATAAAACAGTTAATTCGATCGAATTCGAACGTTTAATTGTTTTATTAAAATTTTATTTAGATTGCATTCGGTAATATTACTTTTTTTAAGTGAATATAAATTAGATTTTTAAAGTCGTGCTTGTGTATTTGTTATAGAACAGTTAATTCGATCGAATTCAACCGTTTAATTGTTATATTAAAATTTTATTTAAATGAATTTCGGTAATATTATTTCTAGTTAAGTGAATATAAATAGGAGCTCACTTAATTAATTTTAGCAGCATGGAGTTGAAATATTCAATTTGTAAATTGCCGTCGAAAACTAATGCTTTATATTACAGGGTACGGTTAAGAGTAATTAGTTCATTAAATAGTGTTGATGGATTGTTGTATTTTATATTATTATATTTCTTATTATATTAGTTATATTATTATATTTTGAATTAACTAATTTATAATGGCAGATGAAAATTAGTTTAATTTATTACAGCCTACGACTAACGGCAATTAGTTCTTTAATAGATTTTGTTTTGAGGGAACCTTTGTAGATTACAGTTAAATGGTGACGTTCCTGATATAATTGTTGCTGATAAGACGACAGGAAACAGAGCAGTTCATTAAAATTGTGATTGTCTTGTGGTAATAGTAGTTTGAATATTGGCTACCAACCGGACCAATTCTGTCATTGCTAACAAACTTTTCCCTTCCATTCACCACAAAAATACTCACTATCGATCGCTTAGGTGTCAACAACCGGGTTGAGTCTGTCACAACTAACATTCCTTCCATTCCTTCGGTTTTGACATATGTAACACGGGTGTACGGTGGTGCCCGGCATTCCAGGAGTTCTTGGTTCGTCCTTGGCCGTACACTCTAATCAATCAATCAATCAATCAATGATTGGTAAGTATATCTGATAAAATTTGTTAAAGTCTTAACAAATTTTATCGAGTACTCATGATGAACTAATCAATAGATTACTGTACCTATATTCTTATCTGTATGATGTAATGATAACTACCATTCTGTTTATAGTACACTCATCATTTATAAATGGCGTAACACATAAAAAATTCATTTCGATTATTACAAAAAAATTCAGCGTATACTTTTATCATTCTTGTATGCACGTATAGACGTACACAAAATGCTTCATTATTTTCCTGATCTATCTATCCGTATACAGCGTAATTACAAAACGAACAAAATGAATCTATCATCACATGTAATATTATATCTCGTCGTTATACATCAACAATCCACATAATATGATAAGAGAAAATTCTGTTCCTGTTTTTGAAATGTAGACAACTAATATTTTTTGGCGTCTGTCACCGAATTAATTGATTGAAATTTTCTTCTTAAATACAAACACACACACACACATATTTAAAAAGGGGCGCGTGAGAATTTCTAAAATTTTATTTTGGCACATCTCGTTATTTTTGTTGCTACACACATCGATTACTCGTATATTAATCCATATCTCAATTTTGAAAAAAAAATCCGATTTTATTCTAATTTTCATAAAATTACCATAATATATAATAGAGCCTGAAAAACTTGATAAATAAATATGTATGTATTTATTGTTGTTGTTGTGACGAAACTTAACATACGAACGTAAATAAACTTTTTTTTTCGATATAAGACGTTATTGGGTTGAGGTGGCTTTTTTGGGCTGCTTAAACAACTTTATTAGCACGCAATTGCTATAAATATTCATGACATGATTATTTCGTAAAACTTTTATTGCTATTCAGCTTCTTTATCTGGATACATAAATTAAATGTGAGGGACTAAATTCCGTTTAATAAGAAAAATTTCTCCGTCATCTTGATATTTTATCTGTAAATACCGTTTTAGACTTGGCACTACACACATATGGTGAAAGGGAAATTATCGATTTATTTTTTAGAAATATTTTCGACCTTAGAATAATTTGGGTTAATTCGACAACGTTTCACTTTCTTATTCGTGTGTAATTATGTTTTTTTTTTATGCTTTCGATTGGTAATACAAGAATTTGTCACAGTGTTCTGCAGTATTCGCACAAATGTCATTCATGACATTCTATACAACACGTTAATTTGCAAAACTTCACATACACGTTATTTTGTGTAACTCGTTTGGTGAGTGACATCTAATTTATATATAAAATCAATTTTAAAGGTCGTTCAGAGTGGTGACACTAATTCTTATACTTACACCATCTTATTTTAGGCCAATTAACTTAAATATTTTAGAGATTTACATATTTTGCAAAATTGCTATAACTATAACATATGATCGGAAAATGTTGCCCAATAAATTTGTTTCGGTGCATGAAAGTTACTTAATTTTCTAGTGGCTAACACATAAAAAATTGTCTGATTAGTAAAATGTATACATAAGTTGCTTAATATAGTTTGAAAGCGTAATATATCAATTAGAACAGCTGTTTACCATTTTTAGAAGAAAATTAATCTGTGTATAATAAAACTGATAAAATAATGTATGGTGCTTTAAACATATTGTTGTCTCTCGGTTACAATTCACAAGAGATGTCTAACTGTCACTTACTTAACTAATTTAATAACATGGAAAATTAACAAACAATTTAATTTAACAAAACCACAGAAAAACCTACAGTAATTGATTAATTCATTTAAAGTGTACGACTAAGCACTAAGCAGGATCTCCTGGATGCTGCCAGGGCCACCGTATGCCCATTTTACATATATCAAAACTGAATGATAAAAATAAAAAAAATTTTAAAAAAATGATAGGAAGGGTTGGTTAGTTGTGGAGATTTGAACCACTTGTTACGAATTGGCGAACGTTGTAGGTGGTTAGCCCAACGAACGTTTGTTTATACACAAATTATTTAATTATTTAATTTATATTTTTAAATTTTCGGTCATATCGAACTCAGGACCGTAGCCTAGTATCCTAACCATCGCTTTATGCCAAGTGAATCACTTAGTGAACTATCAGATCAGATATAGATCATATACAGATCAGTTACAGATCAGATACAGATCAGATACAGAGCAGATACATATCAGATACAGATCAGATACAGATCAGATACAGATCAGATACATATCAGATACAGAGCAGATACAGATCAGATACAGATCAGATACAGATCAGATACAGGTCAGATATAGATCAGATACAGATCAGATACAGACCAGATACAGATCAGATACAGATCAGATACAGATCAGATACAGATCAGATACAGATCAGATACAGATCAGATACAGATCAGATACAGATCAGATACAGATCAGATACAGATCAGATACAGATCAGATACAGATCAGATACAGATCAGATACAGATCAGATACAGATCAGATACAGATCAGATACAGATCAGATACAGATCAGATACAGATCAGATACAGATCAGATACAGATCAGATACAGATCAAATACAGATCAAATACAGATCAGATACAGATTAGATACAGATTAGATACAGATCAGATACAGATCAGATACGGATCAGATACAGATCAGATACAGATCAGATACAGATCAGATACAGATCAGATACAGATCAGATACAGATCAGATACAGATCAGATACAGATCAGATACAGATCAGATACAGATCAGATACAGATCAGATACAGATCAGATACAGATCAGATACAGATCAGATACAGATCAGATACAGATCAGATACAGATCAGATACAGATCAGATACAGATCAGATACAGATCAGATACAGATCAGATACAGATCAGATACAGATCAGATACAGATCAGATACAGATCAGATACAGATCAGATACAGATCAGATACAGATCAGATACAGATCAGATACAGATCAGATACAGATCAGATACAGATCAGATACAGATCAGATACAGATCAGATACAGATCAGATACAGATCAGATACAGATCAGATACAGATCAGATACAGATCAGATACAGATCAGATACAGATCAGATACAGATCAGATACAGATCAGATACAGATCAGATACAGATCAGATACAGATCAGATACAGATCAGATACAGATCAGATACAGATCAGATACAGATCAGATACAGATCAGATACAGATCAGATACAGATCTGATCTGTAGATCAGATATAGATCAGATACAGATCAGATACAGATCAGATACAGATCAGATACAGATCAGATACAGATCAGATACAGATCAAATACAGATCAGATACAGAGCAGATACATATCAGATACAGATCAGATACAGATCAGATACAGATCAGATACAGATCAGATACAGATCAGATACAGATCAGATACAGATCAGATACAGATCAATCAGATACAGATCAGATACAGATCAGATACAGATCAGATACAGATCAGATACAGATCAGATACAGATCAGATACAGATCAGATACAGATCAGATACAGATCAGATACAGATCAGATACAGATCAGATACAGATCAGATACAGATCAGATACAGATCAGATACAGATCAGATACAGATCAGATACAGATCAGATACAGATCAGATACAGATCAGATACAGATCAGATACAGATCAGATACAGATCAGATACAGATCAGATACAGATCAGATACAGATCAGATACAGATCAGATACAGATCAGATACAGATCAGATACAGATCAGATACAGATCAGATACAGATCAGATACAGATCAGATACAGATCAGATACAGATCAGATACAGATCAGATACAGATCAGATACAGATCAGATACAGATCAGATACAGATCAGATACAGATCAGATACAGATCAGATACAGATCAGATACAGATCAGATACAGATCAGATACAGATCAGATACAGATCAGATACAGATCAGATACAGATCAGATACAGATCAGATACAGATCAGATACAGATCAGATACAGATCAGATACAGATCAGATACAGATCAGATACAGATCAGATACAGATCAGATACAGATCAGATACAGATCAGATACAGATCAGATACAGATCAGATACAGATCAGATACAGATCAGATACAGATCAGATACAGATCAGATACAGATCAGATACAGATCAGATACAGATCAGATACAGATCAGATACAGATCAGATACAGATCAGATACAGATCAGATACAGATCAGATACAGATCAGATACAGATCAGATACAGATCAGATACAGATCAGATACAGATCAGATACAGATCAGATACAGATCAGATACAGATCAGATACAGATCAGATACAGATCAGATACAGATCAGATACAGATCAGATACAGATCAGATACAGATCAGATACAGATCAGATACAGATCAGATACAGATCAGATACAGATCAGATACAGATCAGATACACAAAGGACAGATCGGATATTGATGGATAGACATCAAAGACACAGATCGCCATTACAAAAACGTTACTGATTTTAAAACTGATAAACTATAGTATTATATTGCTTTAGACGTAATGATGATCGGGAATTTATATCATTTAAAATTGGTACATATTTCTTAAAGCTAATTTAAACAAACGCATAGATCTAGTCCAGCAACGCTGTTATCAATAACAAGATCAACAAAAAAGCATCAATTTGTAACGTTTTAAATGGATAGTATTTAACCATATAATAAAAAATTACTATTCTTCCACAAAAAAAAATATTATTTTTGCACAAAAAAATGATTAACACTTTTATTTCTGAAAAAAAAAAAAATACTTTGTTCATAAAAATAATAAATAAAGCACAAAATGGTTAAGGCTAACGGCTTTAATAACCATCGCGGGCTCGCGAGAATTTGCTTCGTTCACCTCCGCTTAGCCACTCAAAGGGTTTTAGATTTACACTCCAGAGGACGAAGGAGCCGGGTCCAAGAAACATGTAGGAGCACATGATCTGTAAATAGAAGCGGCTTATTTAAATTAAATAACTAGTTTATATAATATGGGCCCCTCCGAAATAACGGGTGATTGCTTTTGGGACTTTTCGTGTATATGTTTTTGGCCCATCACACGTGATTAGCGACATTTGTCTAAGTCAATTGTACTCAGTTAGCGTTGTCATTACTTAAAATTGTGTTTAAAGACGAAGCTCATTTTTGGTTAAATGGATTCGTTAATAAGCAAAACTGCCGTATTTTCACATAGAAAAAAACACTGTTAAGTTCGGTTTATGGGCCGGTCGAAACATAAGTCTACATTTTTTCAAAGATAATGATAGCCAAACGTTACCGTCAATGGTGCTCGCTATAGCTCCATGAGTGTTCGATTTTTTTTTGTCCAAAATGCATGAACTTAATCTTGTTGATATAACGTTGCAGCAAGATGGCGCCACATGCCACACAGCACGTGAAACCATGGATTTGTTGATAAATGAGTTCGGTGAGCCATATATCTCACGTTTCGGCTCCGTGAAGTCTTTTAACTTTGCCAATAAACCAACAACAAGTTTAGAATTGGCAGACAGCATTAAACGTGTCATTAGCGAGATAACAGCCAAAATGCTCGTTTTTTTTTTTTTTTTTTTTTTGAAAATTATAAACCAAACACTTAAATCACCTATAAGCGGGAAAAATAGTTGATGAACAAAAAAATTTTATTATGTTAAAATTTTGTGCAAAATGTATTATTTTGTCCACGACTATCGTATAATAGTGTATAATAGTACTCATTATACTTTTGTTTCTTCAATTATAATGATATCCAATATTCATTGCTAGCAGTGATTAATCATTAATCACTGTTATTCAATATTGAAGTTTTATCTAGTAGTCTCTTCTTTAATTATTCAGTACTACCATTAGTAAATTATTCATTTACATTTAATTTTTGAAATTTTATCTAGTAGCCTTTTCTAAACTATTAGTCTAGTAGTCAATGACAATAGCAACATGTCATTTTCATTATAATTAAATTGAAATACATATAAACAGGAAGCAAAATACTTTAAAAAAATATAGATGGATATTGATATTTGTTCAACACCACCAGAAATAAAATATCGTGGACAAAATATCGTATTATACTCACATATAATGGCTGTTATTCACTCAGATGATTTATGACACTCGCCTATCGGCTCATGTCGGTAAACTTCATCTTCGTGAATAACAGTTATCATTATATGCTCGTTGAATAATATACTATTTTCTGCACAAATAATTTTTCCGCCGAACTTTTAATTATTTTGATGGTAAAATTTTGTGCTTAATTTATTTATTTTATGTACAAATATATTATTCCATTAAATTCTGATTTGTCTACTTCTGAAAATAACATCAATAGTTCTAATGTTAATGCCTATCGATAATTATGGAATTTATAACATGGCTGAAACATGGCTGTCAGCTAATTTCGATTCTTAGATATTTTTTTCAACCGATTTTTGCGTTTACGTTCCCGAGCGGTATAGTTAAGGCAATGATTCATGTACAAAATTTGTGATAGACGTAAATTATAATAGCTTTGATGGGATAATATTTTTTTGTCTTCTTATACCAAAGAGAATGTCATATTTCTCGATGGTTATATATTGAACTCTCCTGCAACTGCAACGTCGGTGGCAGTATGTCTACAGAACAAACATCACATTATATTCATTTGAGTAGAGCACCGTTACCGTTATTATATAGTTTTACTTTAATAAATTTTTGTAACCTAAGTGCTATTCCATTAGTATAGTAATCTGTGTTGAAACAACATATTTATGTACATATATTAAAACATAATTGCATAATAAATTCTTAAAAATAAATTCTCAAGTATACGTGTGGCGAAATAATCATAACCAACACAATTTTCAGTAAACCGGGGCATAACATAAATGACGTATACATGCCAAGCGATACAATAAAAAGTTGTAGGTGGCGGCTGTACATTAGGCTGATTAATCTAATTACATTGTGATTTATGAATTTATAGTACTAAACATTGATATGCTTATCATGATTTTCATTCATATACATATATAATGTGACATTAATTCAAAAAGGATGAACATTTTTCGAGTTCGGTTAATATTTTCATATTTTATCTAGCCACGCAAAGCAAACTGTTGAATATGTCTTCTGTGTGCAATGATTTATATAATAAGATAGGATCGTTTTGTTGTTGTTTTTTTTTCAGTACGATTTGGGTGATGATGAATGGGTGTAGAGGTAACATGATTTATGGAATGGATTTTTTCACTAAATCTAAATTTTATGTACACACAATAAAATCTATTTGTAATATTTAGTATAACGATTAAAGTGTAGCGGATATTATGTAATTTTATGTCGTCTTATCCGATTACATTCAATTTAGAATATGTATATAAAATTTGAGACAAACTATTAACTATATATACGAGTACATGTGTATAGTATGACAACATATAAATTTAATTTATTATAACTAGAATATAAATTATTAGTTAGATTGATTATTACACAACAATTGTCATTTGTAACAATATATATGTATATACGATATATTGACACGATATTTATGTACAAAATAGATGAGTTATGCGGCTGTGACATACATACCATAATATATCATTTATAGGCGACAATTTATTTTATTATATACATTCATATATATGTATAAGTATTTATGTTTATTGATGTATAATGATTAAATTCGCGGGTGGTTTTAAGTACAAAAATTACAAATCAACTGATGATTAGACGAGTGCTGTGGTTTTTATTGATTTTAATTAAAAAGTAATCATTAAATTCATTAACATTTTAAATGGTATTAATTTAGAAAAGTTAAGTGGTTTAGAAGAATAACAAAATATTTGAAATTCTTTTAGTTAAATTAATTGTGTGTGATGGAATTTGTTTAGTGGCTGATAGTAGAAGCTACAAATGAAAGATACTGTAATTTTTTATTGCGGAATAAAGACAATTTTTCAAAAAGTATTTCCATTTAAAATGGTTTTATCGTTGATATTATAACCAATTTTGACTTAATTTTCACTCAGCTACATGGTTTAATGATATGACTTAAATTAGAAGAATAATCTTTTAAGGTATTCAACTTCTTTCACCGATCATTCACAGAAAGACCACCGAGTCAAAAAAAAACATACTACTGTGGAATAATAATTCTATAACCATACATTCAAATACTGTCGGAGTAGCAGATAGTATGAAAATATATCTGACATTTTCAATAAAACATCGACTACCCCTTCTGGACATAGAAATAACTAATGAAATTTGCCAACAATCAAGCACATTCATTTGGCTTTAGCTTAAAAATGTACTTAAAAATTGATTCTGTTTCTAAATTAAATATGAGAGCTAATAAAACATAATTTAGGAGCTCCTCCTACATAATTTAGGAGCTCCTCCTCATACATTGAGAAAAGTTGACAGAATTTGCAGAAATTGGACGAGAAAAATGTCGGAAATAAATTGCAGATATCATTAGTATAAACCAGAGATGTGCGACGTTAACAAACGTCACGTCGACAATTATTGTCGAAGCATTTTTTTGGAGTCAACAATAACTTATATTTATAAGAAATATCGATTGGTGACATAATGTTTGCACAAGATATAAGATTAGGAACTGATGATTTCCTTAATTTAATTATTAATTTCGAGGTTTTCTTCCCCGGCAATATATTGCCGAAAAACTATTTAAATAAAAGTTTGTTTACTATCATTATTGCAGAAATTATACCGAACTCGCTACTAAATTTAAATTCATTTAATTGTACCACTTTAAAAGATCAGAGGAAGGTTGTCCTTTTTAAGTTTTTAACGATCATGGGAAGTAAAAAATATTTTTATTTTAAAATACAACTCCTTTTTAAAGTTCCATGAAGTGGAATTTAATATTGAATTTTATGAATATTTTTTCTGACAGCTCGACAAAAAACAAGATCTTACAATTTAACGTATATTGTGAATAAGTGAACCTATTTTATATTTAAACACTCGTATTATTGCTTAAATTGCTTAAATGACATAGTATAGCCATCTACGAATGAGAATTGAACTAATACAACATAAAATTATATAGCACGCCCCATTCAACTAGTTTGGTTTGAGGTTGCGTATAAAATGATTTGACATTTCCTGTAGTTTGTTCCGTAATTTTCTCTCTGTTAACTTTGTTAAACGACAATTTATTTAAACAAAAAAGTGTCGATCAATCCTTAAAGACTTCAAGCCGCTTTCATAGAAAAATTCTGCAGTATTTTTTGCAGTATTACTATATTTCTTCGGCAAAACATGACGGAATTAAATATTGTTTATCTTTTTTAGTAAATTCCGAAAGTGTATACCAACTTAAAATTGAATTTTATTATTTATTACTAAAAAATTACTAAAAAAGATAAACAATATTTAATTCCGTCATGTTTTGCCGAAGAAATATTACTGAAGAATTCTGCAGAATTTTTCTATGAAAGCGACTTCACTGCTGATAAACATGTGGACTCGATCTATCTATCGTATTCATACTTAAAGTTGTTGCTGAATGCTGAGTCGCTGGCCGTAATTGTAAAATTATGACATCTTAATCTTGGAATGTAAAAGAAAATAACGAATTAACAGAAAATTCGGATAGAATTAGAGAGCAAAAAGCAAAAAGAGGGAACAAAAAGCAAAAAAATTATTTTTTTTTAAAATGTTGTTGACATATTGACATATTGTTGACGTGACATATTGTTGACGCGTCAACATCGACAATAATTGTTGACGCATCGACGCACATCCCTGGACTATAAACCGACTTAATCGCAAAATTAAAAGTCCAAGGATATATTGAAGTTCTTTTTTTTTGAATAATTAAAAAACCAACAAATTTTATTGCGCCGTACGTTTCGAATAACGCAATCCAATCAATACCATTGCAAAATGAATTTTAAAGTCTATATTCTATTATGAAAAATTGTTGTACAACAAATTTTTGTTGGAGAACCAGAACGATACAAAAAATTATGTATAGTTTCGTTGGATGAGTGAATGAGTTCGCGAAATTTTACAACATAATATTGTTAGCAAAATCAAAAGGAGAAATGTAAATGTAGGGGAAATGTTGCTATACATTGCTATAAGTTGATATACAGAAGTATCGAGTAGAGTAGTTTTTATGGCAACATTTAATACATATACAGTAGATACGTAAAATTTGTGTCTCGATGAGTAATCTATTTCACACACACAATGATATTTTTTTTTTAAGAAATGTAATAAATTACATGTATCCTCGTATAGATTACAGCATAAATGTAATGATTGAGCTAAATTTTTCTGTAAAATAATAAATTTTCATAAAAAAATAATAATAATATTGACATGCTAACCAAAGCTAAGTTTATCTACCAAATGTAAATATAAAAATTTTCCAACAAAAATTTGTTGTACAACAATTAAAAATAAGATTTTAAAATAATGAAATTGCTGTATTGGCTGCAGTAGCTCATAATCCTCATATTAGTACGAGAAATAGGTAGCGCTTCCGAATTGTCCCATACCAGTGTTTGGAAAATTTTAAAACGTCATAAGTATCATCCATTGGTCTTTACTTTTTGTTAGTAGGCACGTGAACAAATACAGCAAAACCCCATTTTTCCGTTAAGTTTTGTTCTCCAATGAGTCGTTTTTTACAAGCCATGGAACGGTTAATCGACCAACATGCATAACTGGAGTGTTGAAAACGTGAACTGGTTTCGCCAAGTTGGAATGTCAGCGTGTAGTGTGGAATAATTGGCAACAAGCTCATCAGCCTCCACATTATTGAAGGCAACTTCAAATGTTCTACATTTGAATGATCAAATGTACCGAAACATTTTGGTAAATAACCTGCCACCATTATTTGAAGACTTGAAGCTCAGAACATGTGGTTTCAACATGATGGGTGTCTATTCGTTGGTAGCACGTGAAGTATCTTTTAATGGTCGCTGGATCGATAGAGCTGGTCTGATAATATAGCCTGCCAGATCATCAGATCTTACTTCGCCAGATTTCTTTTTTTGGGGTTATCTCAAAGACAAAGTTTACAATCAAACACCAACAACACATGAGAATACTCGTAAGATTGAGCGATTTAGAAATGCTTGTGCCGAAATTCAAGCAGACACACATCTCATTTGTGGACATTCATTTGAAATATGGATTAATAAGTGCATTGAAGTCGAAGGCCATAATTTTGAGCCCTTAATTTAATTAAAAGATGATAATAGTAGTTTTTTAACAAGTCATTTTTCAGTAATTGAAAATTTAAGAAATACAATTTGTTTAAGTATGTGTGCCTAACCAAAAAATACCGCAAAAAAGTTTAAAAGTTTAAAATTTTATATTTTATTCACCACAACTGGGACCACTTAAAATTTTTTGCTAATTATTTTTTATCGCAATACAAAAAAAATATACGGACATGTACATTACTATAACAATTTTTTTTTGTGTACTAGAAGTTTTACTGTAACTTTAAATGTGTCTTGCCTACAAGGTGAAGAGTTAATACTATTTAATTCTTAATTATTATTATTTTATTTAATATAATTATTATTAAATTAATAATTAATATAATTATAAATTTAATATTTTTATCCCAAATATTTTATTTTTAAATGTTTAATTTTTACTATTGTATTTTTTTTTACAATGATAAATGATGAAACGCCAAAAATTATAATTGGCTCCAATTCGCACAGCAAAGCCACAC
The DNA here is from genome assembly GCA_963556175.1 of Tipula confusa. Classification (NCBI taxonomy): domain Eukaryota; kingdom Metazoa; phylum Arthropoda; class Insecta; order Diptera; family Tipulidae; genus Tipula; species Tipula confusa. The sequence goes on along the minus strand of OY744476.1, from coordinate 198,484,339 downwards.
CCTAAGACTAATTTCGAGTTTTTACATTGAAAGCGTGTTATTTTTATTGCAAACGTGTTGCAGAGTCGTATGCATAGGATCTCAGTAGGAGAAATCGAAAAAATTGAATATCGTCTATTACGGCGCCATCTATGAATCAATGTTTCAGACAAACCCTACATACTTTTTTTAAGCCGTATAACCCGATTCTGCAATATAAAATAGAGGTTCCTATTTAAATTTCATAGTTACTCCCGCCCCACCTACAAGGAGGGGGATATGTACTAATTTTAGCACTAATATATTTCCCCCGCGGGATGATTAAATTTTGATCTTGGACATTTTTTTCGTAGAGTGTTTATTTTCCGAGATATTCGAAAGTTTAAGCTTAAAAAAACCACCCGGTATATAAACTTATCATTGTTTAAGCTTAAACGGCTGCAGCTGCTTACTGGCAATGATGTATTCGCATATTTACACCAAACTACGTTTCTTCACCTCGAACGTGACACAAATGAAAAATTTTTAGTTTTTTTTTAAGATATTAAAATAAAATTAAAATTAATTTACCGGAACTAATTAATATTTCGTAATTGTCTCAAAAAACCGACAATTTAATTAAATATCGTTCGCGTTAAAATTGACTATACAATCATATATCGCAAAATACGGAATGATGCTATCATCGTTCAAATACTATTTACTGTTAGTGTAATTAATATTCTTAAGACACGGTATAGAGATAAAAATCAGTCGATTAGAAAAGGAAATAAAATTTACCAAAGGTGTTTGCACCTTCGTTAATGGCTTTATTAATAGCTAAAAGGTAATTAACAGAAAAGTTTATGCTAATTTATGTTGTTTTTGTTTACCATAAACATGTACATCTTAATATCTATACATATAGTAATTGTAATGCAGTTTATCAAACTGTATCTTGAAGTAGCTATATAGTACACGGTATAATGATGTTGAGTTTATGTTGTTTTAAATATCGAGACAAATTGATTAAATTACAGGTGAAGTAAGACGTGAACGCTATTTAATCAATTGGTTTTGTCAATATACAAGTATAGTGTATTGAAGAGTCGTTCACTTTCATTTTTACTGTTTCGTGAGTGGCATTCTACCATAAATCAAATCGATAAGATATATCCAAATAATCCTTAATTTCAATTAACAATTAAGTAAGTTAAATCGTATTTGTTTTACGAGTTTATTGTTCTTTTGACTCCATGAACTTACTCTTCATCGTTGTCTTCATCGTCTTTACATTTTTGTTTTTATTTTGTTTGACTCGATGGTGTCGAGCCAATTTTATTTAGTTTTTATACGTTTGTACGTCTTTTGAGATCTGTTATGTATTATTTACTGACTTCGTTATAATATATATATAAAATATTCGTTATTCGAGATTCAGCTTCAGTTTTTAATAATAAAACAGTTTTGATAGGATAAAGATGAAGAAACTGATTCTTGTGATGTTAATCTATACACATTGAATGAACTTTTTCGGTTCGGGTTTGTTTATACACAAATATTTGTTTTTATAAAATGTTTTTTTGTAATTGTTGTTGTAGTTTTGTTTGTTGTACGTACCATATATATATTTACTCGACAATGTCTGGAGAGGATCGCACATATAAACGATCAATGCAGATGGTCCAAGTAATTTTTCATTGTTATAATATGAATTATTTTTAAAACGATAACACCACGTACGTCTCGACGTACTCGATTTTTATGTTTATCAATAATTTATTAACATATCGTGATGTTGATGTATATAAAGTATAAAAGAAAAAATTCTGTTAATCGTTCCATAAATATGGAAAATATCATGAAAATTTAATTTTTTGTTATTATTATTTATTTGGAAATGTATAGGAACGAGCAAACGATACGTTGAAAGAGTTTTGACGCGTCAAAATGTGTGGGATGTTAAAGGTATATGTATTTTGGGTGAAACATGACACGTGGTAGTTTTAGCGAATATGCAGAAAACAAATTTCTGCCATAAAGTAGAGAAAATAACAATTTTTAACCCGAACGTTATATACCGATCAAAATTAATTTTCTAGTTTGTGATTTTCAATTTTGTTTACTTCTAACACTTTTTGTTCGGTTTATCTTTGACTGGAGTTTCTTTATTGGTTCGGTTGTTTTATTCTTCGTTGGAAGACGACTTATTTTCCTGATGGGTCTCTATAACGTTTTTTCTAAAGAAATACACCAAATTTTAAATTACGACACACGTGTTAAGGCATTACTATATGCACACTTGCACGACAGACAGAGCAAAACTACAAATTTAATTTCAGACTAAATTATTCTATGTACATTAACAAAATTAATAAAAACTAGTTTAGATTTACAAAACCTATTTTATTAGTAAAAAATTTTATCAATACTGTTATAATTTCATTCAAAATTATGCATTTTAATGTTTCGTCGACCGAAAAAATAAAATTCGGTCGACAAAATCTAAAATGCTATATTAATTTTGGTCGTTTTACGAACTTGCAGATCACCCCCAATGCAAAAACTTTTACTTTACACTTACAGGATTGCATGGAAAATAATTTGAGAAAAAAAAATTTGTGTTCGTTATGTTGGTGGTTGACTCATTCGAAATGTTAACAATCTTTTTTTAACTTTTGGCTCATTCAAAAATAGAATGAAGTTAGCTATATTTCAAAATTAAATTATTTGTTTATAAATTGAATTGTCAAAGTATTATTTTCGTAAACAAACGATTTTGAATTTATTTTTTTATGTAATACATGTAATTTATATATGATAATAAATTTAGGCTGGTGTCAAACAAAAATATTAGTAATATTTTTAATAAATTAGAAATAAAATAGCATAATTATATGAATAAATAATATAATTCAAAATCAGTTAATTTGCGAAAAAATTAAAATTTTATAACAAAATTTATTAAAATGAAGTTGGCTGTAATTAAACTTTACCTCATTCAATGGGTTTGCTATTTTAAAACCAAAAGTTAAAGGCAAAAGGCTGTTATTTTTGTCGAAAAGTTTAAATGGTATAATTTTTTATCGGTTTCCGAACGCATCAAAATGAAACGATTTTTTTTGTCGGGTAAAACATAACCTCACTTCGATGTGTTTTTAGTTTGGATTTTGTTTTTTCTGTGTATGTATGGCTGATGTAAAATGAAAAAAACTATAATTTGTATGTAATTTTTAAATATTAATATTCATTAATTTAATTATATTTATTTACATAAATATGTATCTATATATGCATATAAAATAAATATTTGAGGAATAATTTGAGACCAAATTAATAATTTAGGTCGAAACGCAATCTTGACATAATAATTCTTTTTCCAAGCCAAATATCACTTTTTATAATTTTTATTTTACTGTGACATCATTTGTCGACCGACATTTTCTGTTTCCTTGTCCGACCGAATTGTTCGGTTTTGTATCTTCATGTGGCAATGCCTTTACGCTAGTGTTAAAAAAAACTTTACTAGTGTAGCGAGTTTTGTTTTCACTATAAATTGTACAAAACAGGTGACTGATTTATATTGATTTGATGAACTTGAGAAAAAAACAAAATGTTTAGCAGTTATTTAAAGATAGATATAACAAATCTAAACTAATGAAGGCTCCTAAAACACCTCCTTAAAGTTTTTATTTAATGGAGTAAGCAGAAAACTGAATTTTAGATTAACTGATCATTTTATTAAAAATAAGTTTCTACGATTTGTTTTTTGCAAACTAAGTTTGCTATTCGCAGTTCTATTGTAGATCTTCTTATTTCTAGCTTTAATTTTGTTCTAAGTAGTTCTAGTTTCTTTTTCCAGTTTTTTCCAATTTTGTAGATTTTTGAATTAAAGTTTTAGTTAAATTAAATACTTGTAGCGATCACCGCTCCCTCCACACACAATTAAAATTATTCAGATATATTATTAAATATATATAGTGCGTAAAGTAGCAATTACACATAGCACTTTGTCCCCATGGCCTGATGAGATGACAATTAATTTTTAACAATTCCTCATCAGATCGAAACTGAGCTTTGCTTCGCACACCACGGGCGACCAACGTCCATCCGAAGTTTTAAGGCGCTTTAAGGCACTGGCCAACGGCCGATTTAATGCGCCCGTTATAATACAGCTGTGGATCAGGAAACTACCTGAATTTATTCAGATAACACTGATACCACAGCAAGATAAGAAAGCAGACGCATTGTCCAGCATAGCCGACCGGCTACACGAGGCAATGCCATCCGCACACGTTGTGGGCCCTGTTCACCACGTGTCACGTTCACGCGGTACGGAGAAGGCAGACCATGTGCCAACTAGGTATCATGGGAATACTACGACAAATAGTACGAGCACCAACGAGCAACTTGCCCCTACGTTCGACAGACTCAACGCCAGAATAGATAGACTCGGAGTTCGAGCATTTAGTTCAAACAATAACTGCCGAATACGACCTCGTTCTTCTTTCACTAGAAGGAGATCAAATTCGAAAAGACGCCAAGTCCGCCAGCATCTAGCTTGGTGTTATTACCATACAAAATTCGGCCACAAGGCCTAAAATTGTATGTCACCGTGTGATTTCGCAAATCCACAGGTAAAAACAACCGGGAAACAACGTTTCCCTGATAAAAAGGTGATTTTGAGGAATAACAAATTCCCCAAACTAGTGGGTCTATCGGTTGACGCGGCTGACGATAGACCGAATTACACTAGCTGCCTATTTATAAGGGACTATCAGAACAAACTTAAGTTTCTGATAGACTCTAGAGCTTAGTTTTATCAGCCGCCAATGGTACCACCAGTAATACCTACGGAAGCAAATTGCTGCAAGTAGATATTGGTCTAAGACGGAACTACCCGCATGTCACTGACACAAGCGAACACACCTTCGCACAGGAACTTCCTGATTGACAACGGGTACGGCAAGCTATTAAAGAAGTTCCCTTTTTTAACAGTCACATAGTGACTACAGGACATCTACCGGTATCCATACTAAGAAGATTGGATACGATCCGACACAAAGCGGCCACAACGGAATTCCAACACATGATTCAACTGGGAATATGTCGGCCATCGGCATCACCAGTATCATGTCCACTTCACTTGGTCAAAAAGAAGAACCACGACTGGAGACCATGTGGGGACTACCGCAGGTTGAACATGGTAACGGTACCTAACCGTTACCCTATTCCCCAAAGCTTCTCCATGCACCTGGTTGCAAAATATTTTCGAAGATCGACTTGGTCCGAGCTTATCATCTTATCCCAGTCGCACCTGAGGATATTCACAAGACGGCAATCACTACTTCATTTGGATTATTTTAGTTTACTCGAAAGCCATTTGGACTACACAATGCCGCACAATCGTTTCAACAATTTATCAACGAGATCGTCAAGGATCTTGACTTTGTGTTTGTCTACATTGACGACATCCTTGTAGCCTCAACTTCGGAGGAGCAACACATGTTTCACCTGGAAACATTGTTTCAGAAACTTTCTGAATACGAGGTAAGCATCAACAGTATGAAATGCGTTTTCGGCACTAGCTCCCTCGACTTCCTCAGTCACAAGGTTACCCCGAATAGTATTCTGCCGTCCAATGAACGTAACGCCATTCGGGAATTTCCAGCTCCACAAACAATCAGTCATATACAGCAATTTATCGGCATGATAAATTAATACCACAGATTCATGTCTAGGATAGTGGAACCTTAGCCCCTTTCCACTGCTCACTTGAGCGATTCAATCCAAGGCTGAGCGCAACCCGCGACAAACTCGCCCCTTGGACTTTGTGTCTCAGTTTACTACTGACACATAACACATCCAAGGCAAGAATAACGTGATAATCGCAAAAGGCCGACACGGAACTTCACGATATTCTTTCTGGTTCCTTAAAACCATTAAATTCCACTAGGAAATTAGAAAGTTTTAATTAGCTAACTTAGCGATTTACTGCGAAATTTCAACGGACAACTACCGTCCGTATATCGCAGAACCACTGCGACGAACCATTTTTAATGCATACTGCATGACATTTCGCATCCGAGCCACTCGGAAGCTAATATCTACTAGATATTTCTGGCCCAGTATGAATAAGGATGTAGCTCACTGGGCGAAATCCTGTTTATTCTACCAAAAATGCAAGGTCACAAGACACACTAAGTCCCAACATGGGCATTTCAGAGTCCCACCGGGACGTTTTGAACATATCCATTTAGATAAAGTAGAACCACTTCCACCTTTTACATGCCTACTCACCTGTGTCGATCGTATAAGAGACATCTCTGCAGTTACGATAGCCCGAACATTTGTCGAGAACTACATCTCCAGATTCGGAGTTTCGGTTAACATCAGGACCGTTCAAGGTACGCAGTTTGAATCCAAACTGTTTGGTGAGCTAACTAAACTTCTCGGTTCCAACCGGATCCGAACCACCTCGTACCACCCTCAATCAAACGGTATGGTTGAGCGCTTTCACTGCCAGTTGAAAGCATCACTAAAAGCCCGAGTAACACTCTACATTGCAGCTACGAGGTACCCATAGTACTACTAGGTATTCGACTTGGTCCGAGCTACATACTCAAATCAATAATTTTTCAATAAATGAGGAAATTACAGTTACTCTTTTTGCATTCGACTGGATATTTAAATTCATTCGTCATTTTGCTTAATTCATTTTGAATTTATTGGTTACGACAGTGTCCTTTAAGGGTATATTTATATACTATCCGAATTGCAAAGTGAAATCTGAAAACACTATACAAAGTCGTTTCGATTGTCATGCGTACCGTCAAAGAGCTTTTACTGTCAATTTATAGTGTTAATAATAGAGATCTAGCCACTAATGCGATGTTTAAATTATCAATCAATAGCCAAATTATTTGTTAAAACTAACAAAATTTGATAAAATCAAATCAAATTATTTATCTTCAAATAAACGAAAATTGGAAAATCTACTTTTAAACTTTACTTCTCATTTTTAGATTGAAACATTAATCATAGTTTTGTTGTTACGCGTAAATTGTGCCTTAAACTTTATACAACGATGCGAGACACAAATAAATTACAGGGAGAAAACACATAACTTTATAATAACAATATTTATTGTTTAGCAAAAACGCTATAAATTTTTAAATGTCGTTAAAAAGTATTTTAAAAATTAAATTAATTATACACATCAATGATTTAGTACATTCATATAAAAATAGACAAAGGTGCGGGCGTAACGTCTTTTGAACTACAATATAAATGCTATAGGTATACGCAGATCGTATGATATTTATTATGTATCAATGCAAAATTTTGTAAGACCTTTCAAATATCTACTCTAACATCTAAATTCTTGTTTGTGAATAGGTTATCGAATGATAACAGCATCTTTGTTTTGTGAATATTTTAAACAAATCATTTTAAGTCTTACCTGTATTAAAAATGGCCATACAAATGTTTGACCAATTTTTGGATCAGGCGTCACATTCGTTTTTGATCGATTATCATCTTCTCGAAAATGCATTCGGACGTGTTTTTTTCTAAAATTCTATTTATAATACACTTTTTTTTTTTAAATTAAATTTAATTTTTTTAATTATTATATCACAAAATTAACGGAATTTCTTATCAAAAACTAAGTATATTAATTTAACTAAATAAATTAAATAAAATTTGGCTTTCAGTCATTTTTAATAAATTTAATTTTTTAAAACTATTTGTATTACTAATTAAATTATTATTAATTGTTGCGTTTATAAATTTGTATTTATTTGAGCTGTAAATAAAAAAAAAATTTGTCGATTAAAATTTTTTAGTGAAAAAAAAAGTTAACTAAAGAGTGCCTAACATCTTATTATCATGGTTTTCATTATCATACACACACGACCATACATACCGGCACACCTTTAAGAAAAACTAAATAAGAATGAGTTTCTTGTTGTCTGCAATGTTAAATGAACACTAACAAAAAAAATATTATAATCGACTAAACTCTAATTAAACCGAACAAGAAAAAAGCATTATCCTGGTTGTTGGGGAAGGACGAAAATTAGTTCTTCGTAAATTAAAAAAAATTTTTTTTTTAAAGTTAAACAAGAATGAAAAAAGTTGAAGTTTCCAATTAGTTTATTTTTTTGGTTTTTTGGTACGAGTATCACAGTATCTTTCTCTTAAATCTTAAGAAATGTTAATTATATTTTAATATGCAGTAGAAACCTAAAATATTTTTTGTGGTATATAATGAAGTTAGACTGGCTAAATTTGACTTTGGGATTATGGGAGATATTGAATTTTTGACTAAAACATTTGAAGGAAACATATTTTGGTATAATAATTTCACTTTGAATTTAACAAATACATATAGCCAAAAGATAGTTTTCTAAAAGATTTATGCAGATTCATTATGAACATTGCACATCAAAAAAATTGCAATTTAATCTAAAAAAATCAAAAATTGATTTATTTGCAAGCTAAACTAAATTCAATAAATTTGCAGCAAACTATAGGATATAAGATTAGCTCACCGAAAATTTAGTTCAAAATTCTCCTTTAAAATTTAATATTTGTTTACTTTATACAGTTTTCAGGAAAGAATATTTCTGAAAATGATTGGTTTTAAGGAAATACCACTTATTAAAGTATTAGGAAGTTTGAACAAAGTTTGTTGGAATTTGGTAACTTTAAAAGGTAAAACATATATGTACCAAAGAATTAATCAATAAATTTCCAAAACCGAATGACAGGTTAATTTTCTTTATATTGATCCAGTTAACTAAAGTAGCAGATATCTAAACAGTATTTGAATCAAATCCTCAATTACTTAATTAAAAAAACATGATATTACGAGTATGATTTAAAAATCAGACTATCTCATAAATTAGTTAACTATCTAATAAATTAATTTTGAAGTAATGCTGTGTGCCTCAGACTAAACTTTCGACGTACTGTTAGTTCAAGCAATATGTCAACAGATGCCACTAGTACAAAAGTCGTTGTATGTACCTTAAATTCTACTAAACTTTTGTAAAATAAAAATAAACTAAAATAAAAAATTTAATGTTAAATGCACCAAAAAAATGATATTGCCTAATTTCTTGTTCAAAAAAAAGTTTTCTGAATTACTACAAGTATATATTACTTAAAAGTCACCTCAAAAAATTAATAGAGACGATTAGTAAAGAGGAAAGAATAGTATTTTTGGAAAAATATAATTAGATTGCAGCATCTAGCCATTGCTAAGCCGATTAGTAGAAGAGGTACTTTCACTGCATTAAAGAACAAATTGGACCAAGTACGTCCGAGTAGAGCAAGTGCTGAAAGTGCTCTCCAGTTTCACGCAAGAACCTGCTGTAAGCCCTGTAGGGATTACTGCCATAGTTCAGCTACAAGATTATTTACTACAAGGATATTTACTAAGAGAATTTTAAATAATAAACCAACATGTGTGTAGTTAATAATTCAATAATCTATTTTATACGATAAATAAATAAATAAATGGTTTTTTCCAGCATAAAGGCTAGAATACATTTATCGGTTGGTTTTTCTGTCCCAACATAAATCAAAATGGGTAATGCTTCTATGTAATTATAAAAAATAGTAATTTATATGTTATATTAGTATATGTATATGCATTATGTACATGGAATTTAATTTATTTTCCATTTTTGATTATTTGATTTTTTTTTTATACAAAACGTCAAAATAAACTAACAATCACAACGAATGCACGTCACACAATTAAATTGAAAGTTTTTGAAAATTGATTTGTCAACTATCGCCTATGAAACAGTAGCGGAAGAGGCACACAGCATAAATCATTGTTAATATCGTTTTCAAATATTTTAAACATGCTTTGCAAACAAATATTACAAAATTTTTTTTTAGTAATTTGAAATATCAAAATTTTACAGTAATATTTCAATCCTAGCAAAAATTCTTAATTAAAGAAACATTTATGGTGTGTGCCTTAATCGACTTTTCAAACTAAACATTCAAATTGTTCAAGCCTTCGCTATTGCCTCATAGGTGGTAGCTGAAAAGTATATTTTCGATTTAACTTTTCGGTGACTTTTCACAAAAAATATAAAATAACTATAATATTTTTAAACTATAAATAAACTATAATACTGTTTGGTTTAGTTTAGTTTCAAGTGAGGAACAATAAGTAACTATTGTAATAGTGCCATCTATCTAGATATAGCATGAACTAACTCCTTATAATTTAGTTTAGATAGTTTAGTCGATTAAGGCACACGGCATAAGTATTAAAATTATTCAAGCTTTTTTTGATGTTTAATAGTTTTTATATAAGATGGTTTATCATTTGTGGACGTAATAAAAATGAAAGAGAAAACAACAATAATGCGCAAGAGCATATCTTTAAAATTTCTATATCGTGAAGTAACCCTACCCTGTACAGGGCATGAAACATGGGTCGGTCCATGAATTCTACGCACCGCAAAACATTTTTGCAAAGATAAATAAATTGATGTCAGTCAATGATAATATTCCAGCATTTAAAAAAAAATGGAATTATGGATCGCATAAAAAATGGAATTATGATTCGCATTCGCTTTCGTGAGCTATAGATAGCTTCACAATATTTTTCTTTCTTCGAAGAAATTAGAAAAGCAGAGAAGCTTAAAAATAATCTATGGATTAGAAAACCATTTATAGTACAGAAAACCACTACAGCTAATATTTGAAAAACTATCTTGCCAGAATTAGTACACTTTGAAAAAAAATGCAGATTAATCGATACAAATCTGTTAAAATACTTCTTTTCGCTACGGCTTATCTGAGCAAATCTGAATTTTCTTCGGATACTGCAAAAAAAAACTACCACAAAACACTCGATGTAAAAGCTGATGTGAGGATTCATCTGTCGTCTATAAAGCCATATATTATACAAGAATTATGTAACTGCTAGTCTGCGAATCATTTTTGGATTGCAAGAAAATTATTTGATTTGGCTTTCATAGTGGTCGGTGCGGATAGGAAGAAATTAGACTTGATATATGAAAATGTTAGATCGCTCCTCGGATTTGTCTTCATTTTTGTTTTAAAATATAGAAAAAATAGGTATATATATATATATATTATATATATATATATATATATATATATATATATATATATATATATATATATATATATATATATATAATTAAATATACGTATTTACAAGTATATCTATTGACACACAAAAACTAGACAGATTATATGTTTAAAGCCAATTCATCCGTTAACTTTTACTATATAATTTCTTTTTTATTCAACCTAATTGGCAACTACAAAAAAAAAAATAATCAATCCATTTTCATTCGGTTCATTCAGCGCAAAGAAAATCAACAGGAAAAACTTTTGTATTCAAAATATAAGTTTGCAACACAGCACAAAAAATGAAAATGACATGAAAAAGATTACTCTCGTATAAAATCTTATTCTCAACTAATTCCAATTTTTTATTTTATTTTTTATTTTTGTTGATCTGTACTACGGATAAGAAGTGAAAATAAGAAAAGTAAAGAAAATCTATTTGTTTGGTTGCTACTTTGTAAATTTCCTCTAAGTAAATTTTTAAATCTTAAAGAAATGTGTACGGTACACAAAATGTTGAAATTTGTTTGTTGAACGAAGTATTATAATACAGTAGGTAAATGAAGAATTGGAATCTATTTAAAACTTTTTTTTAACAAGAAAAAAAAAATTGGATATGCAAATAATAGGAGGATTAAACAAATGAGATGTGTAGCCATGTTAAATAGATATTAATAAAGCATTAAGCTTACTACGATTTGATTTGATTGTTCAATGGCTGTCGACTTAAAAATAAATCAATATAACCGATCTTAGGGCTATCGTTTACCGTCTCTCTACCATAATAAACTTTTAGTTCCATATGGTGTATCATGAAATTTGTGTTGTATCTGAAAAAATGCAAATTCTTTGTACACACCAAAATTTTACAATAATTATTCACGACCAATTAAAAATTTATAATCGTGCACAAATTAATTACATAATTTAATTTCGTCTTAATTAGTTAGTCTTATGATGAAACTGATTGTTATGCTGATTTTTCTATTTTCCATCATCTTTGCCCCGTCGTCATTTTTAATTTTATGTAATGTTCTTACTTCGTATAATTGAATGATATTGAGAAAATGGCACCAAAAAATATAACTTTTGTAAAGCTAAATTGTCATAAAAAATTATTATTATAAATTATATATGTGTGTATATACATAAGAAAACCTCGAAACATTGTATTAAGATGATGGGGAGTGAAAAGATGTTAAATAAGAAGAATATTATTATGAACAGATGCTGTAAACGACGAGTACTACAAAAGTTAAAATATTAATTGTGTGGTTTTGTTTGAAAATTAAATGTTTTTATTTTATTTTGGGGTTTCATTGACTTCTTCACAGTCGCTACTTATATGTGCCATGGTGGAAATGATTTTACTTTATGTTTACCGAGCAACAAAGAAGATGTTATAGTTTATGTTAACATTTCACCAATTTTCATACTGTTCAAATGATGGTAAGTATGGAAGAACATTAATATTTGTGAATTTCATAGTTAGGATTACTGGTAGAAATATTACAAGAGCTAAACGAAATTTTAAAAGTTAAAATGCTAGTAATAGGACAACCAAACAGTAAACCATGCAACTTTATAATACACTACTCACAAAGAATATATATGTAAATAGATATAGTATATCTACCTTCGAAACTGAACAATATGTACTTATAATATCAGCAAGACATAGTGCCACTATTGTGAAACCAATGAAAGTTGCACCTCCTAAATGTTGACAACCATTGAAATTGAACAGCATTTGAATTTTTACAAGCCCACAATAACAATTACATACAATGCCTCATCTAAAATAATAGATAGTTTGTAGCATAAAGCTTTTACAGAAAACTGTTTACATCTCTTCTTTCTTGCTTCGTTAATACAAGTACACATTTTAGAAGTGGTACTTTGAAAATTGTTACTATAGATATTTCAAAACTTAGTGAATATAGCTTGGTTAATTAACCATGAATTTACTTATCATTTTTATACTTAAAAATCTATGGAAACTTCCCTTTTTAATATCCCACCTAAAGGCATTAGAAACATTTTCGTTGCTATAACGAGAGACACCTTTAACATACGGCTAACTTTTCGAGACAGTAGATCGTCCAGGTTGCCATCTTTTAAAAATGCCTCACGAGAACACCACCGACAAAAATAGGATTAAAGTATATAAATTATAACACTAAATAGCCTTTCAATATAAGCGGAACCATTTTAAATAATTTTTTTTTTAAATAATACAAATTAAACAAATTTGGAAAAGAACTGAACAGAATAGACTATTTCCGAATGCAATTTAGCTTTTTAAAACCATTAGACAAATTTTTGGTACCAACCATTAGTATTTCTAAAGCAAATTCATCAAACAATAAGTCAATGAAGCAAAGACGGGAACCGTTCATTTAAAATAAAAATGTCTAACTTTCGTAGCAAATCTATTGAAATATTGAATTTTTTCTAATTTTTTTAATTTAATTTATGTCATGTGCCTCAGAAGACTTTTCAAACTAATCTATTCAATATATTATTTTTTTAAGCAATATGTCATACAGATGTCACTATAACAAAATTATCTTTATCTGTGCTTCCCATTCAACTAAACTATTAGCCCGATAGCCAACCATATGGTTTGATTAGATTTGATTAGATTAGATTAGATTAGATTAGATTAGATTTGATTAGATTTGATTAGATTTGATTAGATTTGATTAGATTTGATTAGATTTGATTAGATTTGATTAGATTTGATTAGATTTGATTAGATTTGATTAGATTTGATTAGATTTGATTAGATTTGATTAGATTTGATTAGATTTGATTAGATTTGATTAGATTTGATTAGATTTGATTAGATTTGATTAGATTTGATTAGATTTGATTAGATTTGATTAGGTTTGATTAGATTTGATTAGATTTGATTAGATTTGATTAGATTTGATTAGATTTGATTAGATTTGATTAGATTTGATTAGATTTGATTAGATTTGATTAGATTTGATTAGATTTGATTAGATTTGATTAGATTTGATTAGATTTGATTAGATTTGATTAGATTTGATTAGATTTGATTAGATTTGATTAGATTTGATTAGATTTGATTAGATTTGATTAGATTTGATTAGATTTGATTAGATTTGATTAGATTTGATTAGATTTGATTAGATTTGATTAGATTTGATTAGATTTGATTAGATTTGTTTAGATTTGATTAGATTTGATTAGATTTGATAAGATTTGATTAGATTAGATTAGATTTGATTAGATTTGATTAGATTTGATTAGATTTGATTAGATTTGATTAGATTTGATTAGATTTGATTAGATTTGATTAGATTTGATTAGATTTGATTAGATTTGATTAGATTTGATTAGATTTGATTAGATTTGATTAGATTTGATTAGATTTGATTAGATTTGATTAGATTTGATTAGATTTGATTAGATTTGATTAGATTTGATTAGATTTGATTAGATTTGATTAGATTTGATTAGATTTGATTAGATTTGATTAGATTTGATTAGATTTGATTAGATTTGATTAGATTTGATTAGATTTGATTAGATTTGATTAGATTTGATTAGATTTGATTAGATTTGATTAGATTTGATTAGATTTGATTAGATTTGATTAGATTTGATTAGATTTGATTAGATTTGATTAGATTTGATTAGATTTGATTAGATTTGATTAGATTTGATTAGATTTGATTAGATTTGATTAGATTTGATTAGATTTGATTAGATTTGATTAGATTTGATTAGATTTGATTAGATTTGATTAGATTTGATTAGATTTGATTAGATTTGATTAGATTTGATTAGATTTGATTAGATTTGATTAGATTTGATTAGATTTGATTAGATTTGATTAGATTTGATTAGATTTGATTAGATTTGATTAGATTTGATTAGATTTGATTAGATTTGATTAGATTTGATTAGATTTGATTAGATTTGATTAGATTTGTTTAGATTTGATTAGATTTGATTAGATTTGATAAGATTTGATTAGATTAGATTCGATTTGATTAGATTTGATTAGATTTGATTAGATTTGATTAGATTTGATTAGATTTGATTAGATTTGATTAGATTTGATTAGATTTGATTAGATTTGATTAGATTTGATTAGATTTGATTAGATTTGATTAGATTTGATTAGATTTGATTAGATTTGATTAGATTTGATTAGATTTGATTAGATTTGATTAGATTTGATTAGATTTGATTAGATTTGATTAGATTTGATTAGATTTGATTAGATTTGATTAGATTTGATTAGATTTGATTAGATTTGATTAGATTTGATTAGATTTGATTAGATTTGATTAGATTTGATTAGATTTGATTAGATTTGATTAGATTTGATTAGATTTGATTAGATTTGATTAGATTTGATTAGATTTGATTAGATTTGATTAGATTTGATTAGATTTGATTAGATTTGATTAGATTTGATTAGATTTGATTAGATTTGATTAGATTTGATTAGATTTGATTAGATTTGATTAGATTTGATTAGATTTGATTAGATTTGATTAGATTTGATTAGATTTGATTAGATTTGATTAGATTTGATTAGATTTGATTAGATTTGATTAGATTTGATTAGATTTGATTAGATTTGATTAGATTTGATTAGATTTGATTAGATTTGATTAGATTTGATTAGATTTGATTAGATTTGATTAGATTTGATTAGATTTGATTAGATTTGATTAGATTTGATTAGATTTGATTAGATTTGATTAGATTTGATTAGATTTGATTAGATTTGATTAGATTTGATTAGATTTGATTAGATTTGATTAGATTTGATTAGATTTGATTAGATTTGATTAGATTTGATTAGATTTGATTAGATTTGATTAGATTTGATTAGATTTGATTAGATTTGATTAGATTTGATTAGATTTGATTAGATTTGATTAGATTTGATTAGATTTGATTAGATTTGATTAGATTTGATTAGATTTGATTAGATTTGATTAGATTTGTTTAGATTTGATTAGATTTGATAAGATTTGATTAGATTAGATTAGATTTGATAAGATTTGATTAGATTAGATTAGATTTGATTAGATTTGATTAGATTTGATTAGATTTGATTAGATTTGATTAGATTTGATTAGATTTGATTAGATTTGATTAGATTTGATTAGATTTGATTAGATTTGATTAGATTTGATTAGATTTGATTAGATTTGATTAGATTTGATTAGATTTGATTAGATTTGATTAGATTTGATTAGATTTGATTAGATTTGATTAGATTTGATTAGATTTGATTAGATTTGATTAGATTTGATTAGATTTGATTAGATTTGATTAGATTTGATTAGATTTGATTAGATTTGATTAGATTTGATTAGATTTGATTAGATTTGATTAGATTTGATTAGATTTGATTAGATTTGATTAGATTTGATTAGATTTGATTAGATTTGATTAGATTTGATTAGATTTGATTAGATTTGATTAGGTTTGATTAGATTGATTAGATTTGATTAGATTTGATTAGATTCTAGATTTGCATAGATAGCAGAGAGAACACACAAATAGATTAAAATTGGTAATAGCCTTATTTTTTTATAAACTAAGTTACTAAATTTATACAACGAGCACACCCTTTACCCTTTTTTAAAGCCGTTAAACAAGTATAAAAACACATAATCATTATGTTATGAATATAATTGTCTAAAACTTTATCTAATCCTGTCGTTCTATCGCCGAAACGCATTATGTATGGGAAAATATTATCATAATATTGTCGACTAGGCTATTCATTTAAATAATTGATACAAAATAATATCCCACATTAAAACTTTTTTTTAAAAATTAACGAACGCTCATAATCATTTCGCCCATAACAATTAAAAATACAAAAAATGTGTATGTGTTTCAACACATAGGCGGAATACATTAAACCAAATGACACACGTAAATTAAACAAAATAATCATTGTATTGTAACGAGTGTATAACACAAACACACCTCTCTAATTGGCGTACAAAAAAAAACAAAGCACTAGAGAGACAGACAGACACACCATTAAGTACACCTTTCATTTATGTATAACAATTTATGTTCAACTTTAAAGAGGTGATATTATCATCCAAGTACCTTTTGTTATGCTCTCTAAAATAAACAATCGTTAAAGCATATATGAATTTAATTAAACCCCTTTTGCAGTAAGGTGTACGATGGTTGATCGTCTAATACAAAAAAAAATTTAAACCGCCTACTCAAAAGGTCATTTCTTATTTACATTTAAAATTACCCCATTGGGAAAATTGTTGGGCAAATAAGCTAACCAAATATTCTTAAACTTGTGGTTATATGGTTCGGTAGAACCACAACAATTACGTTTTGTTATTTACAAACGACAGGCAAAAAAAAATAATTTTTGCTGAAAACTTAATTAAAAACTCTTGAGTCGGCGATTACACAGTATAATATAATGTACAAAACATTATCACCTTCATCTTAAGCCAAGGACCTAGTTCTCGTGCAGATGTAGTTTTCAAGTTCAGACATTATGAACTTATTATAATACAACACCTACTCATCAAAAGCTACTGTGTGCAAAACTGGTAGAAAAGACTACACAACAAAAAAATCTTTTTGCATGTGCCAACAACAACAAAAACACATACACACTACATAATTATGTACATGCAATTATATTTAGGCAGCACAACAAAAAAATGTACATACACATACATTCAACATTTATGTTTTGCGTTTATGATTCATTTTTCAATGTGATGTTTTTAATCTGATGTCAGATGATTTCAAGGTCGTTATAGTAATTTCGTAAAATACAAGTGTTTATATAATTGTGATATAATTTTTTCATGCATCCGATAAGTATATGTAAGCACATTATAAATTATTTGTAATTACATTAGAATTATGTAATCCGGAAAATAATATTTAATCGCGCGGTTTATAAATAAACAAACACATTGTACATAGTATACATACCGCGGCCGGTCAAGTATGTAAATAACGTGTTCATCACAAGTGTAGTTTTTTTACGGAAACAGATGTTCAGGTGGTTTAAGAAAAGATAATATTTGGGATATATGTAGATATTCGTTTGAATAAAATATGATTTTAATGCTTTAAGTGCATTAAAAATACATGCATCAAAAATATACAATATCGAAAAATGTATTGCATTGGCATTTGAGGAACAAGTACTTAGCAAACCACTGTGGCATCGAAATACATCCCAAAACGTTTTCATTTTGAAAATTATGATTTCCAAGATATTTGTGGAATATCGCTGAATTTTGCTGGAATGTCCATAGTCAGGAGTGGAATAGCTTATGGTGCAGTGTATTACGCTAATTTTCACAGAAGTCTGGTTAACAGTCTTGTTTTGACGCTTTGTCACTTGTCTTGCTTTTTATGGAACTTGCGTTTAGCCCACTGTTGTTGCAACAACGATTTAGTACGATTTGAAAATATTATGTTCAAGTTTAAATGTTTAAACGCTTAAGAAGTGAAAAAGCCTGCTATTTAGTGCGGTTCAGGACACGTAAAATGAAGCTGAAAACAATGCTCCCTCCTACCTCCTAGAGTATGGAAGGCGGGGTTGTTGGGCATCCTCTTTCACGATTACAGTAGAAAAATAATAATACTTATTATGACTAATATAGCATATTATAAGGGTGGGTAGATTTGCCGGGTTATTAAAATTCCGCATAAAAATCCCGAAATCATAATTTCGATATTTAAAATCCCGTTTTCCATAATCCTAGTTTTTTAAATTCCATTTCTCAAAATTTAGAATTTGTCTATCTTAATTTTAATAGTTGCAGATTGTAAGACACGAGTACTTCCTTTAAATAATCCTATAAAGAACAGAAAGAATCATAAATGCTATACATAATGCATGTGACATTTGTTTAGCGATAAATTGCCAACCTGAACACTTTAAAACATTATGAACCATTTGGAAAGTTTTCGGCTTTAAAATTTGCACTGCCCGACAACCGTTGTGATCTGTGACATGGCCATATATAGAAATGTTTGAGATTTTAACAACAATAACTGTTAATAACATACAGATTTAGGATTTACAGTTTTAGTGTTTAACATTAGAGTAAAATAATAAGTTCCGGTAGTGTCTTGGGCTGGGCGTAAAAATAAATTATGCAAAAGGAGAGTTCAATTCATTTTTAAGGAAGGCAAGCATAAAGTAAAACAGGTCCTTCTAACCATATAGAACTTAAAAATCTCACAAGAGTTCCCGTTCTAAGTTCATCTAAAATAAAACGGAGAGTTTTTACCAAAAATCCAAGCTCAAAAACAATAAAATTATTCGTATTAGAGTCAATGATCTCAGAGGTCCGACTACCTTGAACGAAATATCGATAAAAGAAAGCGTCAAGTATATTAATGAAGAACTTTTTGTTCCATCAGTTAACGATTTTAGGACAGATAAAAATATTTAGTTAAAAATATTAGTATACTTATTCAAACCTAAATCGATTCTCCGAACCAAGATGCTGGCTGATGGGCAGAGCAAATTATCTTATCGGGATTATCTCAAAATCCCGAAAATTATGCAACTTTTTTGCATTGGGAAATAAATTGAAAAAACAATATATAAAGACAAACCAGGTACCAAAGAAACCTGTCAAAAGTTGCATAATACTTCAAAACTTTGGTATTTTTCCAGGATTTTTTGAACGTATCTATGGCGCACACTGAACCGAGAACCTAAAATACTGTCAAATATTGGTGCACTCGCTTAAAAATTGTGGTAGGTTTTTAATTAATTTTATTATTTAAAATAATAAAAATGTATATTATAAAGCGGAATGCTAAAAAAGGAAGATTTTGAAATTAAGAATTTTGACAAAACTGTATAGATTTTAAAAAACTGGATTTTTTAAGCGGGATTTTGATAAAGCAAGATTTTAAAATATTCATTTGAACACCATTTAACATATTTAACAAGCCTCAGGAATGTCAATATCACAAAACTGCTTTTCTACGCACACAAAATTGATTGACCATTGTAAAAATATTTGTTTCCGTTGACGTTTTAATCGACAGAACATACAGGCAAAATATTGAATCGGCTTTCGTTTGACACTATTATTTTCTGTGGCCGACAGTGTATTTCTTCGCATGGTCACGTAGACTCCGGAACCATAAATGGGGAAAAGTCAAAACACAACAATGGTTACTTTCATGCCATTCTAAGATTAAGACTGAAATCTGGAGATCAAAGTTTGAAAAATCACTTACAATTATCGGGCGGAAACAATTATCGACGAATATCCAAATTTTGACGATGTCTTTTATACCGACAGATTTTTGCCATAACCTTCCCAGCTGATGATTTAGTTTTACATTTCTATGGTATAGATCACTTTTTTTTAAATACATTTAAGGTATTCAGGTCCGCCAACATAGCTACCACTAAACCCGTTAAGTGGTTTTTATCGAAATGCAGGGAAATTTTTTTGACATTTTGATTGTATTCTTTTTTTAAATAGCGACATATTTGACACAAACAACTGATTGCAACAATGTAAGAAACAAAACTAAAAGCAAAAAACGTTATTGTTAATGAAAAATTTGGTCCGCCTACTTTGTTTAATTCTTTGGTACTATTTTTTGTGCATATGACAAAGGCACGAAAAACAAATTATGGAAAAGGCATGAATAGCATATAATGCACAGTAAGAATAATTGTTATTTTTCGGTGTGTGTAGATCACTGAATATTCTTTCTATAATTTTGTAATTGTAGTTAACCATTGACAGTTGCTTTGATGGGTGTATAGTAGTGAACCAAATATTGGCTGTTCAATCTTTTTCTATATGACAATCTCTAATATGTTATGTTGGACAGTTTCTAATTTGGTTATTTACCAGTTTATCAATTGTGACTATTGTTCATAACCTTCTATGTTAAAGTTAGAAACATGAACCAATATCCTTATGTGATCACAGTAATATAACTAAGATTCCTGAAATCCGATTTGAGCATAAAGAACTTGGTGCTAGCAACTAAGAAATAATTGGGCGATTGAAATGAGATTAAAACAGTTTATGAGGTCAACGAAACCTATTCTTAGAGGTATCATTGATCCCAATCAGACCACTATTACAGATTTTGCCTTTTTTGATTTTGAGACAGGTCGATTTTAAGTAATAAAAAACGACACAATTCGATCTTAGCATAGATAAGATTAAATTCAGTATAGATAATACTTAGCTTAATTTACACTCCACTTCAATTTAACATATTGTAAAAATAGTGCTTTGAAATAAGGAAAAATATAGATGAAGCATCTTTTATGGAATTGTAGACCATAGACTTTGGAAATATGATTGGACCATGCTATATAGTGTCAAATTTATATTTATATCATCTACCTTGAATCATTGGTACAATGATAACAAAACGAAAAACAATTTAAAATCCCACACATCAAAATGTTTACCGAAATATCGTCCCAATACATAATATTAATCCCCTTACAAGGCCTACACATAAAAAAAATATAAACCCAATTTTCTAATCGATCAAAGATAACCTACCATCATCATGAGGCGACAAATACAAAAAAATAATACATTCGGGAATCATATATTTACTTGGGATGAGTTGAACGTCGCGAATATACGATAAAAAACAAGTTATGAGACACTCAGAAAATGGGAAATAAGATAAGCGATAAATACCGATATTGGGGTTGTTTTTTATTCAACGAATCCAAATAACCAATTCACACAACAAACATAAACTGTGTCGACAAAGCAATCATCAAAATCAAATAAAACGACAAAAAACGTGTTGATCACTTTGTGGGATTTTAATAGACAATTTTATACGCAAAACGCACATTAAAGTAGAGAAAATGGGAACCCAATAAACAACAACAACAAAAAAGTTAGACATTCAATGTATATCCCAACCAAACAATTAATTAATTATATTAATACTCGTATATAATTATTTTCAAAACCCACAGTACTTTTGGTCTACAATTTTACACGCGCATAATATTTTACATCGCCCAGATTAACGTTAATTCCCATTTGCTTGCACAATGTGGGTGACTTGTATAAATTTAATTTTATAAATTGAATTTAATCCTAGCACTGATGTACAATTTTGATATAGTAAAAATATAGAACGACGTCTCAAGCCTAGATAAATATATTTAAAAAAAAAATACCATACGACACTGTATTATTTAGAAATTCGTGATTCTTTTTAATTTTATGTTTTAGCATAATTTCGAATTGCATGTTACATGAAATATAGGTATATTTATATTGTTGTGTTTTAGCATCGTGTATACAAAATTTAATTTTAAATGTTAACAACCTTACAGTTTATTCATTCGATATTTATTTTATTTTTGGATGAGCATCATAATAAAATATGTAACGATCACTTTACTTGAAACTCGTGCTTTTACTACATACTATACTTGCAGTAATAATAAAAATCGGTATTTGAAGGCCGATCTCTTTGGATGATTATTGACAGCCAAAATAAGCCAATTTGACTACGCTACTGGAGTGTTATTTAAAAACATATTGTGACGTCATTATCCATAAAAAAAAATAGAAAATAAAAGAATAAGGTCTGTTGAAACAAACGAGAAGCATCAATGAAATTTGAAAAAGTCACAGGACTAAGAAGAAACTGGTTCACATCGACATGCTGGCACGTTGTAACGTAAAAAAACTAAAATATTCGAGAAATGCGGTAAAATTTAAAGCATAGAAAAAAAAACAAATGGCTAACACCTCCGTTGACATAAACGAGAAACGGAATTAAATTAAATTAATTCTTAATATTTAGGCGCCACCTCCAACAGTAAATAATATTGAGGATGCTCCCCGACTACATATAACTATACTTGTTACACAAATCAGCCAAGTCATGAAAAATAAATTGAAAACCCCAACTTTTACGTTATTAAATTTCATAACTGATAGGATGCCTCATTAAAATAATTAATCGGAAATTAGTTTGCGATCGAAAAAAAAGATTACAAAAAAACAATTTTCAGTATATCAAAAAACCAAGAGGCAAAAACAACAATTCCTGAAACTTTTGAAAGGTCATCGTAATTTTCACGTGTTCACCTATATCTATATACTCAAAAGTAAACTATACACAAACCACACAAAAAACATACTTTTAAAAATAATTCGTCTTAAACTAAATTGATAAACAAAATGATCTCACCATGTTTCCGGTAAAGCAGTTGCCGTGCGATTCTTTATTTCGCGATTATTGGTTTCGTAGTTTCATCCAACTTGTATCATTATCTGCAACAAAAAAAAAGACAATTTATATAAAAAGGTGTATAGGTCAAGTTATAAACACGGCTGTTAAAATCACGAGATTAATTATCATGACCTCCCACCGTCTTAGTGTGCAACATTAGATCATATATATATATAATATTATATTGACGTCATATACATTCCATCGACTAAACATCTGCTCCGATATAACTTCTAATCTAATTCTAAGCAATTTACAAATCGTGTGGTCTAAATTACTTTCTTGTATATGTAATCCCCAACTGCATTCAATCCCAATTGAACGATACCACAATAATAATCAAACACAACAACAAAACAAATCGTAATTGATTTCTTCACAAAAACAAAAAATAAACCCAAGTCAATAAATAAACTGAGTAAATAAATAAACAAACAAACACAATAAGAAATAAATAATAATAGTTTTGATTATTAAATTATACTGTGCGGTTACTACTATCATACTCATATACAAAATTCTATTCTTATGTACACAGTTTGTCTTTATTTAATTTGATTTCTTCGTTTAGTTTTTGAGAAGTCTTCTTCTGCCTCCATATCAATTCTACGGCTGCACAGTAGTAATATAGTTTTCGGTTTCTTCGACGTTTCTCGTTTAGTTTAGTTCTTGTTTTCATTTTTCGAAAGGAAATTAACAATTTCTTTTCTTATTGTGGAGAATAGCTATAGTGAATTGAATAAAATTGAAAACAAATTGGTTGTTGAGTTTGAATCGTGCATATATAGATTTCACATATACATCTATCTTGTGGTTAAATTATTAATTTAATAATTTGCACTTCTCTAGAACTATAACAAAAACAACGTAAAATGTTCCGCGGTCTATATTTTATCGTGTGAATCAGTTATTTGTGTTAAAGTCATTGATGCTTTGCGCAAGATAAGACGATATTTGTGTATATATATAAAGTTGTAATGCTTCGTTACACGCTATATAATAGTTTGCAATAAGTTGTGGGACGGCCTTCTTAAAAAATAATTAATCAAAATTTCTTTTTCATGGGAGACGAACGAAAAATAAGCAGTAATTGGACAAACAACCTTTAGTTCAACGCGTCATCAAAACGATTAAATTTGAAACACTTTCAATTGTTTCCGTAGGCCTAATTAATTTCAACGTTATGTACTTTTATTTATTTACTGATTTCATTTTCTTTTAAATGTTTGGCCTAAATTAGTTTTTCATAAGAGAAATTTTTTTTTCATCGATGGTGGATAATTAGTTGATTATATTTATCGTTAGACTTGTTATTAAAGGCGCAACGCAATATATCGTGATAAAGGTTTCTGATTCCGTGTTTAACTATGAATGTTAGTACAATCAACAGTGGCATGATACATTTTTGACATTTGTATAATTCGTTAATAATTTCTTCGATTTGAAACCTCTTATTGAATTTACAGTTAGTTTTTTTTGTTTATATTACCTTTTTTTTCTATTTAAACAAAGTTACAATAACTATCACAAATAGAAAAGCTTATCAATTTATCAATTATTATATTATTATATTATTATATTATTATATTATTATATTATTATATTATTATATTATTATATTATTATATTATTATATTATTATATTATTATATTATTATATTATTATATTATTATATTATTATATTATTATATTATTATATTATTATATTATTATATTATTATATTATTATATTATTATATTATTATATTATTATATTATTATATTATTATATTATTATATTATTATATTATTATATTATTATATTATTATATTATTATATTATTATATTATTATATTATTATATTATTTATTATTATATTATTATATTATTATATTATTATATTATTATATTATTATATTATTATATTATTATATTATTATATTATTATATTATTATATTATTATATTATTATATTATTATATTATTATATTATTATATTATTATATTATTATATTATTATATTATTATATTATTATATTATTATATTATTATATTATTATATTATTATATTATTATATTATTATATTATTATATTATTATATTATTATATTATTATATTATTATATTATTATATTATTATATTATTATATTATTATATTATTATATTATTATATTATTATATTATTATATTATTATATTATTATATTATTATATTATTATATTATTATATTATTATATTATTATATTATTATATTATTATATTATTATATTATTATATTATTATATTATTATATTATTATATTATTATATTATTATATTATTATATTATTATATTATTATATTATTATATTATTATATTATTATATTATTATATTATTATATTATTATATTATTATATTATTATATTATTATATTATTATATTATTATATTATTATATTATTATATTATTATATTATTATATTATTATATTATTATATTATTATATTATTATATTATTATATTATTATATTATTATATTATTATATTATTATATTATTATATTATTATATTATTATATTATTATATTATTATATTATTATATTATTATATTATTATATTATTATATTATTATATTATTATATTATTATATTATTATATTATTATATTATTATATTATTATATTATTATATTATTATATTATTATATTATTATATTATTATATTATTATATTATTATATTATTATATTATTATATTATTATATTATTATATTATTATATTATTATATTATTATATTATTATATTATTATATTATTATATTATTATATTATTATATTATTATATTATTATATTATTATATTATTATATTATTATATTATTATATTATTATATTATTATATTATTATATTATTATATTATTATATTATTATATTATTATATTATTATATTATTATATTATTATATTATTATATTATTATATTATTATATTATTATATTATTATATTATTATATTATTATATTATTATATTATTATATTATTATATTATTATATTATTATATTATTATATTATTATATTATTATATTATTATATTATTATATTATTATATTATTATATTATTATATTATTATATTATTATATTATTATATTATTATATTATTATATTATTATATTATTATATTATTATATTATTATATTATTATATTATTATATTATTATATTATTATATTATTATATTATTATATTATTATATTATTATATTATTATATTATTATATTATTATATTATTATATTATTATATTATTATATTATTATATTATTATATTATTATATTATTATATTATTATATTATTATATTATTATATTATTATATTATTATATTATTATATTATTATATTATTATATTATTATATTATTATATTATTATATTATTATATTATTATATTATTATATTATTATATTATTATATTATTATATTATTATATTATTATATTATTATATTATTATATTATTATATTATTATATTATTATATTATTATATTATTATATTATTATATTATTATATTATTATATTATTATATTATTATATTATTATATTATTATATTATTATATTATTATATTATTATATTATTATATTATTATATTATTATATTATTATATTATTATATTATTATATTATTATATTATTATATTATTATATTATTATATTATTATATTATTATATTATTATATTATTATATTATTATATTATTATATTATTATATTATTATATTATTATATTATTATATTATTATATTATTATATTATTATATTATTATATTATTATATTATTATATTATTATATTATTATATTATTATATTATTATATTATTATATTATTATATTATTATATTATTATATTATTATATTATTATATTATTATATTATTATATTATTATATTATTATATTATTATATTATTATATTATTATATTATTATATTATTATATTATTATATTATTATATTATTATATTATTATATTATTATATTATTATATTATTATATTATTATATTATTATATTATTATATTATTATATTATTATATTATTATATTATTATATTATTATATTATTATATTATTATATTATTATATTATTATATTATTATATTATTATATTATTATATTATTATATTATTATATTATTATATTATTATATTATTATATTATTATATTATTATATTATTATATTATTATATTATTATATTATTATATTATTATATTATTATATTATTATATTATTATATTATTATATTATTATATTATTATATTATTATATTATTATATTATTATATTATTATATTATTATATTATTATATTATTATATTATTATATTATTATATTATTATATTATTATATTATTATATTATTATATTATTATATTATTATATTATTATATTATTATATTATTATATTATTATATTATTATATTATTATATTATTATATTATTATATTATTATATTATTATATTATTATATTATTATATTATTATATTATTATATTATTATATTATTATATTATTATATTATTATATTATTATATTATTATATTATTATATTATTATATTATTATATTATTATATTATTATATTATTATATTATTATATTATTATATTATTATATTATTATATTATTATATTATTATATTATTATATTATTATATTATTATATTATTATATTATTATATTATTATATTATTATATTATTATATTATTATATTATTATATTATTATATTATTATATTATTATATTATTATATTATTATATTATTATATTATTATATTATTATATTATTATATTATTATATTATTATATTATTATATTATTATATTATTATATTATTATATTATTATATTATTATATTATTATATTATTATATTATTATATTATTATATTATTATATTATTATATTATTATATTATTATATTATTATATTATTATATTATTATATTATTATATTATTATATTATTATATTATTATATTATTATATTATTATATTATTATATTATTATATTATTATATTATTATATTATTATATTATTATATTATTATATTATTATATTATTATATTATTATATTATTATATTATTATATTATTATATTATTATATTATTATATTATTATATTATTATATTATTATATTATTATATTATTATATTATTATATTATTATATTATTATATTATTATATTATTATATTATTATATTATTATATTATTATATTATTATATTATTATATTATTATATTATTATATTATTATATTATTATATTATTATATTATTATATTATTATATTATTATATTATTATATTATTATATTATTATATTATTATATTATTATATTATTATATTATTATATTATTATATTATTATATTATTATATTATTATATTATTATATTATTATATTATTATATTATTATATTATTATATTATTATATTATTATATTATTATATTATTATATTATTATATTATTATATTATTATATTATTATATTATTATATTATTATATTATTATATTATTATATTATTATATTATTATATTATTATATTATTATATTATTATATTATTATATTATTATATTATTATATTATTATATTATTATATTATTATATTATTATATTATTATATTATTATATTATTATATTATTATATTATTATATTATTATATTATTATATTATTATATTATTATATTATTATATTATTATATTATTATATTATTATATTATTATATTATTATATTATTATATTATTATATTATTATATTATTATATTATTATATTATTATATTATTATATTATTATATTATTATATTATTATATTATTATATTATTATATTATTATATTATTATATTATTATATTATTATATTATTATATTATTATATTATTATATTATTATATTATTATATTATTATATTATTATATTATTATATTATTATATTATTATATTATTATATTATTATATTATTATATTATTATATTATTATATTATTATATTATTATATTATTATATTATTATATTATTATATTATTATATTATTATATTATTATATTATTATATTATTATATTATTATATTATTATATTATTATATTATTATATTATTATATTATTATATTATTATATTATTATATTATTATATTATTATATTATTATATTATTATATTATTATATTATTATATTATTATATTATTATATTATTATATTATTATATTATTATATTATTATATTATTATATTATTATATTATTATATTATTATATTATTATATTATTATATTATTATATTATTATATTATTATATTATTATATTATTATATTATTATATTATTATATTATTATATTATTATATTATTATATTATTATATTATTATATTATTATATTATTATATTATTATATTATTATATTATTATATTATTATATTATTATATTATTATATTATTATATTATTATATTATTATATTATTATATTATTATATTATTATATTATTATATTATTATATTATTATATTATTATATTATTATATTATTATATTATTATATTATTATATTATTATATTATTATATTATTATATTATTATATTATTATATTATTATATTATTATATTATTATATTATTATATTATTATATTATTATATTATTATATTATTATATTATTATATTATTATATTATTATATTATTATATTATTATATTATTATATTATTATATTATTATATTATTATATTATTATATTATTATATTATTATATTATTATATTATTATATTATTATATTATTATATTATTATATTATTATATTATTATATTATTATATTATTATATTATTATATTATTATATTATTATATTATTATATTATTATATTATTATATTATTATATTATTATATTATTATATTATTATATTATTATATTATTATATTATTATATTATTATATTATTATATTATTATATTATTATATTATTATATTATTATATTATTATATTATTATATTATTATATTATTATATTATTATATTATTATATTATTATATTATTATATTATTATATTATTATATTATTATATTATTATATTATTATATTATTATATTATTATATTATTATATTATTATATTATTATATTATTATATTATTATATTATTATATTATTATATTATTATATTATTATATTATTATATTATTATATTATTATATTATTATATTATTATATTATTATATTATTATATTATTATATTATTATATTATTATATTATTATATTATTATATTATTATATTATTATATTATTATATTATTATATTATTATATTATTATATTATTATATTATTATATTATTATATTATTATATTATTATATTATTATATTATTATATTATTATATTATTATATTATTATATTATTATATTATTATATTATTATATTATTATATTATTATATTATTATATTATTATATTATTATATTATTATATTATTATATTATTATATTATTATATTATTATATTATTATATTATTATATTATTATATTATTATATTATTATATTATTATATTATTATATTATTATATTATTATATTATTATATTATTATATTATTATATTATTATATTATTATATTATTATATTATTATATTATTATATTATTATATTATTATATTATTATATTATTATATTATTATATTATTATATTATTATATTATTATATTATTATATTATTATATTATTATATTATTATATTATTATATTATTATATTATTATATTATTATATTATTATATTATTATATTATTATATTATTATATTATTATATTATTATATTATTATATTATTATATTATTATATTATTATATTATTATATTATTATATTATTATATTATTATATTATTATATTATTATATTATTATATTATTATATTATTATATTATTATATTATTATATTATTATATTATTATATTATTATATTATTATATTATTATATTATTATATTATTATATTATTATATTATTATATTATTATATTATTATATTATTATATTATTATATTATTATATTATTATATTATTATATTATTATATTATTATATTATTATATTATTATATTATTATATTATTATATTATTATATTATTATATTATTATATTATTATATTATTATATTATTATATTATTATATTATTATATTATTATATTATTATATTATTATATTATTATATTATTATATTATTATATTATTATATTATTATATTATTATATTATTATATTATTATATTATTATATTATTATATTATTATATTATTATATTATTATATTATTATATTATTATATTATTATATTATTATATTATTATATTATTATATTATTATATTATTATATTATTATATTATTATATTATTATATTATTATATTATTATATTATTATATTATTATATTATTATATTATTATATTATTATATTATTATATTATTATATTATTATATTATTATATTATTATATTATTATATTATTATATTATTATATTATTATATTATTATATTATTATATTATTATATTATTATATTATTATATTATTATATTATTATATTATTATATTATTATATTATTATATTATTATATTATTATATTATTATATTATTATATTATTATATTATTATATTATTATATTATTATATTATTATATTATTATATTATTATATTATTATATTATTATATTATTATTATATTAATATAATAAAATATCTCTGCGTTTGGATGCGAGTTCCAAGCTTCGACTCTAGTTCCTCTTTTGAGTTCGAAGATGACAAAATCAACTTTACTGATTGTCTTTAACTCATTTACCAATATATTATATGTTTCTTCACGCAAATAAATTGGGGACGGTTTTTTGTTCTTGAGGTCGTCCGTATTTTTATTAGTAGAGTCCCGTTTAGGGCCAGGCTCAACTAGTGCATCAAATCGGTTGCTTGTTTGAACTGAAATCGATGAACGCAGACTTTCTTCCTCTTTTATTATCAACCAGAATGGATCGATCAATGCTTTTTTAAACTGTTTTATCAGGTGTCCCGAGCATGCTTGGTGGTTGATGCATTGCTTAAATTATATAATTCTTTTTTTTTGTGCTTCATTAGGTTTTTGTTGTTTGAAGGAAATCTCCATCCATTACAATATTTTTTTTAGTGATGTGTACGAATCCATCACTTGAAGGCTAAGTTTGAAACTGGATGTCACCCGGTATGTAAATTTCACATATATTAACAACTAGACAATCAAGTAATAAAAAATCTCTCCTCCTTTGCCATTCGAACCCGGTACGTCCCGACCTAAACGCCGCCGCTTTAACCACGGCGCAAAACGTTCGAAAAGTAACTTGATTTCAACTTAAATACCAAATAAAAACTAAATATTTTATATTCTAAAATAATGTAATTTTGGAAAAAAATACTTTTCAAATTTATCTCAAATCAAAATCAAATTACAAACAGTATAATGTCACACGTGCATGTGCCCCAATTTAAAATAATATCTACATATACCACCACCAGCACAACACAAAGATTCCCATCTACCATACAGAATACAATGAAAAATGAAATCTTTACATAAATTTACCATCTTATCGATTTTTTTCCATTTTCCATTTTCCATCTAATTCCTTGGTTCTTAATTTTCTTGTAAATTTTTTGGCGAAAACAAAAATAATTTCTTATCCCTCAACTTTTACGATATTATCTAAGGCTTGTGTTTTTTTTTTTTTTTTTGTGAAAAACAAAACAAAAGAAAATTTGTTTAGTAGCTAGATAAAAAAAATGTTCTAATGAAATCATTGTGTATATATTTGGGGCGAGGTTCCTACGACCTACACACACATGCATAAAAATGTTACAAAAGTTTTTTTTAAAGATACGAAAAATTACAATACAATTAAACTTTTGCCCCTAGATATCTTTACAAAAACTATTTGTCCTAAAATAACTAAGTTGGTCCAACACACTATGAACAATGGTTCAAATTTATTCGACTCGAGTTTTTCATTGCGTAATTCATCAATTCCGTTTTTATCGTTTCTGATGCGTATACGTGACATACATCCTAAATTAATTTAACTAAGACTGAAAACTTTTGTAAACAAAGGAAAGACTTGAGCTGGGTCAATAATTTGTAAAGCATTTTTTTTGTGTCTTATTTTTGTTTTGCACTCACTCCCCATAGACAGATTTATGAATGTATATGCTGTAATGAATTGTTTCAATGTGAATTTTATACTCTAGGGAAATCTTAAGGATATTTATTACAGGTGAATTAATTTATGCGCCCTTAATGCTTAGGTATATTGCATTAAATATACTAAGCCCACATCAGCCAATTCTATAATTAAAAATAAATTAATTTGGTACTGCGATGTAGTTCAACTTAAGTTAAGTTTAACATTGACCCAATCCCACAAATGAAATCACCAAATCATCAGCGATTTATTCTGTTCCACATTTCAAAAACATGAGATAAGACGTGATAAATGATTTAATTTTAGAGTAGGGTTTCATAACTTATATAAACCGGCTATTTTGGTTTGCTTAATTTTTTTATGTTGGTAATGCAGTTTTTTTTTGCAGCTGTATTTGTGAACATTGACATTTAGTCTAGGAGGTAATTCACTACCTCCTAGAAATGGTGAGATTTATGCGGAAACGGTTCAAAATTTGGGTGCATTTTTCGGTCATCACAACTTGAGATATCATAATGCACTTTCTCGCCTTACAGTGGTTCGTTTAATTGAGAAATTTAAGGCAATTGGATCAGTTCAAATCCTAAATATACCTGTTTGTGTTCATGGAGCTCGGTTTAATGACAACGTTGTAGCAGATAGTGTGTGTTGACCAGAATCCTGTCACTCCGATTCGCCATCGTTTATGGCAATGATGAGACTCAGAAATTTAATTTAGACTAAAGATCTGCATTTGCCTGCTTACAAGATTTAGTTGACAATCTTGACTACTTTGTGGACTTTGTGTAATAATAAACTCAAACTAGGTTTCATAATGAAATTTTACCTAATATATAAAGTTTTGTAAGCTACTTCTCATAAATTCTCTGAATAAAAATAGACGAACAATAATCAAACTTAAAAATTTGTATATGAATATGTTTTTACTGGAATAAAGATGGTAGACAAGGAGGTTATGTATGGAACACAGTATTCGAAAAATGGCTGCCTCGTGAACCTTGGTTCTCGTGAACCTTGGTTCGTCTTGTGAATAACAATTCGACGACAATTTCTTCTATGGCCATTGTAATCTCGTTTTACTAATCAGGTATTGTTTCTTGGGTTATTGGCACACATTTTTGTTTGAATACAACCTTTGTTTGATTTCATACACCTTGGTTTGGAAAAAAACCCAAAGAAAGAAGGCCAACAGCGTCAAAGCTCATGAGCTTGATGGTTAATTCACATAGCCATGACACGACATAATTTTCTATTCAAATTTCGTCTTAAACAATTCCATTGCTTCGATCGCTGAGTGGCTTGTTGCGCCATCCTGTTGAAACTACCATAGAGTTGGTTTTTACAAGTTCCATGAGTTGTGCGGTCGTGTGACTAAACCTTAATTTTCACAAATGACAGCCTAAAAAACACTTTATTTTATAAACAAATAGGCCTTAATGGAAACCCTTTAATTTAAAAAAAATTAAAAGTCCAACTTTTCGTTTTTGTTTGTTTATTTGATGAGAAAAGGGTTTCTCATCAAATGAACAAACAAAAAAACTTATGAACCTTTTAAATTTTATAAGTTTTTGGCATCAAATTTTCACGCAGTTTGTGGAAAATTGGAGGACTAAGAGGATGTGAAGCGATGTTATCTTGTAGTTCTAATTATAGGTCTTAGTCTTTCCAACCTAATTCCTAGTTGCTACGTTCACGCTGTGTCGGTGGTAACTCGACCAACCTAGCAGAATCTTGTGGCGAGAGTTCTTCGGGGAAGCTAGTTCGGGACTGAAGCTAAAGGGGTTCCGTAGGTCACTTGCAGTGAGTTCATTTAAAACCTATACCATGAATCAAATTCATGTTAACTGGTTAGCGTCTCTCCTCAGGAGGGTCGACTGCCTAACCACTTGGCAATAAGTATAAAATGCATGTGCTGCCTTGATCATCGCTGAATCAATTTTACCAAAGGCTAGGAGAAAAAATCACAAAATAAAGTAATATGGATCCAACGAATAACACAAATACTACTCCAGATGGTATACTGGCAACAGTTAATCCAATCTTTACTACTGAAAAGGTTGGCTCCATGGATTCTGGAAGGAGCCACATATTATGTCAACAGACATTCCTTAGAAGTGGCTTAACACCTCGGCCACCAGTAAGGAGTATGCAATTCAGTTTCAAATCACCATTCTGCTAAACCCTGCCTGGAAAGCCCAATTACATTAATAGAAGTGAAAGAATACAAAAATCTAGCAACTATTGAAATCATTCGTAAGAAAAGACTACAATATGATATCACTAAATAATAACATCTGGAAAATCAACACGACAGAATCTGAAAATTATAAAGCTGTCGTTTCTTAATTAAACACCGATGGAATTGAATGGTATACGTATGAGGATAAAAATGATCGCCCGGTCAAAGTGAAATGCTAAGCCTGTAGCCAATGCTTGTCAAATTAATAAAATCTTACCTTTCTAGTTGTAGAGGACGTCGACAAGACAAGGCCTCTACCAATCCCACCGGTGTTCAAATACCTAAAAATCAAGACCATCAACAGCGACATCTGGCGAGATCATCGCATAAACCATTATTGTTAATTCCCGAAAGTAAATCGGACAACCTTGTCGCGATCTTCGGCCCACACCGCATCGAGGCAGAATTAGTAAAACCGGTCACAGAACTGATGTAGGCCCCCCAGAAACTCTAAAAACAGACAAGTTCATTCCCAGGAAACCCCCCTACCAAATCTTCAAGCAATAAGCAAAGAAACTCCAGCAGATCGCAAACGTCAAGGACACAACGCAACAAACGGTCACGAACATCACTACGCTCCAAACGCCACCACCACGACTTCATGATGATTGACAGCAAAAAAGTGTCAAATGGCTCTGATGGAACACCCGCTCCATAATTTCCAAAAAAGTGGATACCCACCAGCCAAGAGTAACCATGTTCATGAAAACATCACCTGGACAACATAAAAACCTTACACCATTCAGCTACAACAACTACATGCACAACAGAATACCAACAAACCAAAACACCAATAATACAACTCACCAAAACAAACCAGTAACACCAACACTACCAAGCAACCCCAGAAGTACCGCAGCAAATCCAGAACCATGCAACCAAAACACAACCTCTGTAGCCATCCTCAAGTAAAAATTGTACAGAAATCACGCCGCAATCACATCAACAACAAACTGACACGGGACTCAAATCCACCCTTTAAGAATCTACAGTCACTAACATAAACCTACAAACCGCATCCAACCAGCAATAAATTCACCCTCACCACCAATCCACAAAACAACTCCAACAGCAGACATCCCTAGCGGATGTCTCCCGTGCACTCAAAGATCCAGTTAAAGATCGTAGTGCAGTTAAAGATCGACCCTCATAATGAACCAACACCAACAGATCGGCGGCGGGACTTCACGAAACTTTACAGTTCCACAAACCATCAGCACCATACAAAATCTATAGCAAGCAAAGCCACTTAAACCAATAAGCCACTCGGGAAATATTATGTAGCAGCAACAGAGTTAGAGTTTAGCTCCCACCATTGCTTTATAATTTTAATAAATTTTGACTATTCATCCAAATGTATTCCGCCTATCAGCACAATCATGTTAATCTGATAACAAATAATTTTTCCTCCACCGAAAAGAAAATTACTAAAATATTGAAAAGTCATTTTCTCGTTAGAAGTTTATCTAAATATTTTATATATTTATACTGAACATAAATCTATAAGATTAGACCGATTTTTGTTTTTAACCTTTTGACATTTATCCGATTTACATCTCAACTGCTTTGGATTTGATGTGTATTTAAGAGTTAAGTTAATTAAAAAAGATTCTTCGATTTGCTATATTCTTTAATTAGCTGAGATGATTTGGCACAAAATTATTTTTGAATGCGGTTTATAATTGGGGTGACGGTCAGGCGGGCGCATTATAAACACTATATATTGTCGTATACAATTCTAAGCAATGTGTAATCGGATTTATACATATATACATAACAAAGGATTTTGAATTACATATTTAAAATAGAATCTGTATCATTTTTTAAACATGATTTCATTTTCAATATGTTCACAAAATTCTAGCAATAAAAATTCTTTTTCCAATAATATCAAACGAGTAGAGGCAAAATAGCAATTAGTTTTTCTATGGAATTAAGAGAATTTCTTTTCCAACATTCATCTCTAACGCAATTCAAGAACAATTTAATATAAATTCTTTTGCAGTGACCAACGTTGTGGATGATGACAACGGGTTAACAAACAATTTTTTAACTTCAGTAATTTTCGGTACCTTAATCCCAAATCAAATGATACTTTAGTTTTTAGTCTTGGTTTCGACCGAGAAATCGGTTGTTTTTTTTACAAAGGGAAATATTTTAATTTTTTGTATGTATGTGTATTGAAATTCTATGTATTAGAATCATAAATTTAAATATTTGAATTTTAACGTTGATTTTTTTTCAAAAAAATTTATTTTAAATGGTTGCAAATCTAAAATGTTTAAAATTTAATAAAAAATAAATGGCTTTTAGTGTTTTAAGAAATAAATAACTTTTATTTAAATTTGAATTACAACCAAAATACATGATAATGACATTTTTCAAATAAATGAAGGGTTGTTCTCTAGGAAATTTTATATTTTAGTACCAATGTAAAAAAACAACAGCAAAAGTTATCTTTATTAGTACAAATCGGTTGTTTTTTCTACAAATCGGTTGTTTTTTGTTTGCATGTGTAAGTAATAAATTTTGTGTTGAGACGCAATTTTTTTGAGAATGTATACCATCCGTGTGAAGTGCGATGTAAACAAAAAACAACCAACTTTTTGGTGGAAACGTACACTTAGAACTTAAATAATTATAATTCGATTTGACTATATAATCTTGAATTCTCTGATAACATTGTTTAACAAAAAAAAAGTTCTAGTCTAAAACCATTAAAAATAATTAAATTAATAATTTTAATAAACCGAAACATTGAACTGTGTTGTCGGTGTCGCGCAACCCCCCATCTTTGCAGACATAACCTCAACTTAAAATGACAACAGTATCTCACACTCCATTATAATATGTACTAACATCTAACATCCATTATTCTATACAACGCGTATATAGTAACAAAAAATCTTTTAAATTCCATTTTTAAATTAAGAAGAAAAACATAATCTTTTTTCTAAGGAATTAAAGGTTATTATCCTGTGTATCAACTTCTAGTTGTATGTAAAGATACACCCAAGATTTATAAGAACATAACACAATTTTGATGGAGAGATGATGATGATGAAAATCAAATACAATAACGAATCGACCGCAATATTTTCTAAAGCAATGAAACAAACAAACAATATTAATAAACACTACCCACTAAATACACCACCCATCGCAATATTTACGGTCTCGACGTCGATAAAAAATATTTTAAATTTTTAAAACATAAAATCAATAAAATGCTGATATTATCAACTATATAGATGTGTATGTGTGTAAAATTCGATTTTCGTAAAATAATATGAGGGATTGATTTATAGTGGTGGGATGAGTGGTGATTTGGGCTCACAAAAAATAAAGGCCCTATTTTTAGCGAGCTACCCTAAAATATTATAACGTATATACATTATGTATCTCCTTTAAAGATAGCGTATACGTATAGAAAAACAGCATCACAAATATATGTGGTAAATATTTACAATATAAATTATGTAAATAGAAGTTGCCAACAATAGTGGTACATATATCTTGATACAATCATGTACCAAAACAAGTGAACAAAACATAGCACTAAACCACTCGTACTTACATATTTATGCTGTCAATGTATATCACCATCATCATCATCATCTACACCATTGTCGTTATCCTTTTGTATTGCGCGCCATACGAAAAACCGCAACGCACACCACACAAAAATTTATTATATATGTGCGAAAGTGAGTACCTTCGAAGTAACAACGATAAACAGCATAAACCGTGGGGTTTTATATATTTTGTTTTTGTATGAATATTTAACAAAATCACTCTCGAAATTCTAATCAACCTTGAAATATCAACATTTCCTTTCATTTGAATGGTAATTCTTCTTCTATATACGCACACACACACACACACAAATAGATATAAAGTGAATTTACATTCACGTAAGATTTATTGAGAATAATACATGTTGATGTCTTTGCTACATTCGTTTACTGTGTCGTGAAATTGATAATTGATGAGCTAAGGAAATTTGACATTTAAAAATGTATAACTTATGACAAAATGATGCTAAATAATGTATATGTAGTGACAAAATCATTTACCAAAATAATTACGGTCCAGACATCTACCAATCGTAAGGCACGAGATAGGGACGAGATTGACAGCCTCCGCGTGTATGCGGATATATTAGTCAAAAATTTTGCGCTTTGTATTAGTCAAAACTATGCAATGAGACCAACAACAGGAATTAATACAAAAAAACTGCTAATCTGTGTCAAATAAAACCTA
The DNA here is from genome assembly GCA_963556175.1 of Tipula confusa. Taxonomy (NCBI): domain Eukaryota; kingdom Metazoa; phylum Arthropoda; class Insecta; order Diptera; family Tipulidae; genus Tipula; species Tipula confusa. The sequence goes on along the minus strand of OY744476.1, from coordinate 198,444,275 downwards.
ACGTATTGAGATCACGCGTTATAAATGGCGTATAAAGTCGCGATATAAATTGACAACATATCTTCGAAATAGAAAATCAATTACGAGAAATGTAGAAACAAATGAAAATGATACTTCAGATACAGATTCGAACACCGTACTGATGAGGAATATTTAGAAAGGGGAACCTACTAAAAAGCAGAATTCCGTTCAGAGCAGGAAGAGCCAAAACACATCACGAAAAAGAACAGCAATAGCAGGTAAAAATCCACTGATGGATTATGTAACTGATCAGGAGAATAAAATCCTTGCCTTGAGCAATAACGTATGGAAAAAACACAACCAAATCGATCGCTTACAAAAATTTAACAATGTAAGTGGATTGTAGGAAATATCAGTGGCATACATACGAGAATAAAAATGTTCTTCCTATCAAAGTTTATCAAAGGAGAGAAAAGCTTTGAACTATGGCAAAAAGAGGACTTCCCCTCTTTATATACTGACACCCTAAGAAGTGAAGCACCCTATAAATGGTATCCATGAAAGAAAAATCACTAATTTACCATATAGAAGTAAAGGATCTTGTGCACGAAAAACGGCAAAGTAGTCGTAACAGATTGTGTAAAACAAATTTAAGACATTCATTAAGGAATTAAAAAACGAAATAATAGGGAAATGTCTTAGTACTCTAATTGCAACTAAGGAAACAAACGATAAGAAAACACCTAGAAAAAACTTTCCAGCCTTTTTGCAGACGAACAGCTCATAAAAATGTGTACAATATGACTGGAAGAAATAATTTTCTATAAAAGAGACTTACCGCACATTGCAACTTTTGCTGACGTTACTGCGATTCTGGCTGTTCGCAACAACATCGAGAACTCTCCAGTTAAATTACAAAAAGCATGTGATAAAATAAGTAAATGTATTAAGTACTTGAGGTTGACATTATACATACCAGGCTTAAATGAAAATATCACATTATGAAGAAGAAAGAACTTAATATTAAATTAAGAAAAACGTGCTGGCTGCTGTGGAAAAACTCCGGATTATCAGTAAAAAATAAATTGTTACTGTACTAACAGATGCTAAAGCCCAAATGGACTTACGAAAGACAGTTGAGGGGTTATACGTAAAAAACTAACAAAAAATTATAGAAATCTTTCAATCAAAATAATACCAAAGTAATAATAAATTTTAAGTACCCTGTATCTCAAAGGATTTCAAATATTAAGCTACTGATTTATCGGAATAGTTGATGAGACCAACAACAATGATAATTCAGATAATTTTTTTTTTTGTTGTTTTTTGACATTCTCTGTATTGTTTTTTTTCGCATTAATTTTATAATTAAAAAAATAATAATACAAATAATTATGAAAAACACGCAATTGTCGAAATAGACTGGGTTATTTATCATGAAGCTACGCACAACCACAGTTACCAAAGTACAGAATGCTGTACTAGTCAAACTGTATAGCGAAAATTATTATTATTATTCACTTTTTGCTTTAATTAAAATCTCTTGTTTAATTGATTCTTGAAAAACTGGCTACCCTGAGATCTGTGCCATCATAATTTTAATTTTCCTAAATAATTTAGAATTTTTGATTCACTGACACTGACACAACACTAGATAATTTCTTAAAACTAATGAAAATATTTATTTTTGCAACATTTAAACAAAAGAGTTCATAATCATCGCCTACTGTTTTACTAATCAACAAAAAATGTTTTCAATATAACCACTACAATATCTCTTAATTAGATTAAGAATAAACGTTATACGTAAAAAAAACTATGGCACGTGGGTACAAATAATATATTAGGGGATTCTTAGAACATCAAGGCGAATTAAAATTAAGTAAACAAAAAAAAATTATAAAAAAAATTAATGGATCCATATGCAAAAACACCAACCACTAGCTGCGTTTATAACATAAGAAGTTTGTGTCATACTATTTGATATCATACTCTTTACCAACCAATTTCCTTAACAAGATGATTGCGGTACAGATATATCCAAAGATAAGCATTACCTAGTAAATTTACATTAAAGTCGCCCACAAAAATAAATTTTTTTGTAGAGAGCCCTGTTAACTTTCAATCAAAAAAGTGTAAGAATTGATTAAATTTACTTTTTGTGCTTTTAGGAGCATTGCAGTATACAGAATTATCTTGACTCCAACATAGCTGAAACGGTCATCACTGAATTTTCCCATATTTATTTTGCCACACTTATTTATTGAAGTGTGGATAACAAATCCTACCCCACCTCCTGTATTAGTTTGTCGTTTACATAATGTTGTTTTATATCCAGTTACCTAAGACAGTTTAAATTATTATTATTATTAATTATTAGATCATTCAACTTGTTGGATACATTTTGATCTTTGACCCGCCACTGTAAAATACGCAAGGAACAACAAAAAGAAACAAGGTTGAGAAATGCTGACTCCAGAATTGTCTTCAGACCCTACGACTTAACGAGTTAAATACATAAATAAATAAATAAGACAGCTACTAGTGTACTCGGATGCCAAAACAACACAAGTAAACCGTAGGAAAGAGATAACTGACGAAGATACAAAGATACAGCCCGACGGGTAACGAAAATGACATGGAGCGATTGCAGGAAAAACACTGAGGACATTCTCGAATCAGCTGAAGAAGCAGCTGCAAACAGAAGCATGTGCACACTACATCACTGCATCAAAAGGGTCACCGGAAAGTTTACCAACATATACCACAAATTAGGTATGCTGCAGCATACTATATGGAATCTATAACGAAACAATCAACACTCGCCCACTAACGGAGAGGAAAGTTACAAGTGCCATAAAGAAGTTAAAGAACAACAAAGTTACTGGATCGGACAATATCCCAGCTGATCAACTAAATGGTGATATATCTATAGCAGCAGCGGTTCTAACACCACTATTAGCGGAAGTTTAAAAGCCGAAGAAAAAATAACTATAACAATCCCTAAGAAAGGCAACTTAAGAGAATTCAAAATTGGAGAGGAATCTCGTTCCTCAACAGCATAATGAAAGTATTAGCCATGATCATCCTGGAGCGTATCTAACGTGTAACCAACAATTACATACGAAACGAGCAGACTGGATTCAGTCCTGGAAGGAGCAGCATGGATCACATCAATACAATTCGGTTCATTTTTTGAACAATTTAATGAATTGAACTCACCGCTGTACCTGCTCTTCATTGACTTTGAGCGGGCTCGATTAATAGGAGAGCAATTTGGAAGGCACTTAGCGAAATTGGCACTCACGAACGAGGAGCTCATCCTGCAAACAAGGCAAATAGATATAGAGAAAGAATTTAAGAAACGAAAATTGATATGGATAGGACTCACACTTCGAAAGCCATAAAGTGATGGATAGGACTCACACTTCAAAAGCCATAAAGGAAAATCGGAAGATCAACGATGACATGGAAAATAACAATGCTAACTGAATCGAAATATCTAGGTAAGACATGGACCTAGGTAAGACATGCTCCTAAATTGGATATAAAGAGAAAAAAAAAGGTCACTGCTAATAGTTTTATATTTATATAAAAATAATTTTATATTTATAAATCTGTCTCAGCTCTTAAGTATAAATCTGTCACAAATGCCACATTAAATATTGCTAACCGCATAAAATATAGTATCTCAATTGAATTTTCTTAACGTGACGCAAAAAAAAAGAAATTTTATTTATCCTTTGTCTAGCATCTTTACTATGAGTAATAAAATTATAAAATAATGCAGCACTCAGGCAACACTAAAATTTATATGCATAGATATATACATTAGATTTGTATATAGCATTAAAATCCAGCTCTTGGCTATATAATATTGCTATTGGCAATCAATTTAATCATTATCATATCTCGTTTCGTTTATATACAGGAGGGCATATCAGTTAAGAAAAAAGAATTCGATTTATTTAATATCGACAGAGGGGACAAGTGATGTTGATGGTACAGTGCAAATTTTTAAAGGACGCAATAAAGGAATATTTTGACATCGAAAATTTATGATTTTATATAAATTTCACATTAAGACTCATCGCACGGAACGAAATAGCTCAAGTGATGATTACTTGAGACATAAGTAAATATCAAACAGTAATTCAATCTGGATAAAATACTAGACAGTAATAATATATTTTGTTGTTGTTTTTTAAAGTACATATATTACTCTTTATATATATTTTCTTTGTTAATCCATCCATCATGGAAAAACAACACAAACAAAAAAACACCAAATAGGGAAAACCAAACCATATGGTTTTTGGTTCGAGACGAATGACGAGTACATAAACAAAAAATGATTAAATGTACTAAGTGAAGTGACTAATTTGTAATAATCGTATGTGGAAATGACTAAATACATATAAGTATGTATATGTATAGAAGAAAACCATAGTGCGCACACATCCATCGCCATTGTTATTCGTCTCTAATCCTGTTTTCCTGTTTCACATTTTCCAAGACGTGTAGTATTTAAATTAATTGAATTGCAAAAGTACATTTTATTTTGAGGGGGCCGCGTTCGCATATTATATATAAACATATAACTATTACTCGTCGTACACATGTGTATATAACGATGTATGTACAAATGTATATGATGAAAATTAATGCGACATGGAAAATTATCCGACAAAATTAATTTTTTTATTTTAATTTTTCCTTCGTTTTAATTCTCAATTTTCATTTTTTTTTTAATGTTATTTATTTATGTACGCATATATGTATATATACGAATGAACCGAAGGTGGTAAAGGGGGTTAATGGTGGTATATGTATGTTAAATCATTAGAGATTTAAATTTTTGTATGCAACATATATATATACATATATTATACTATATGTATAATATTGATTGCAGACGAGACAAAGGGTTGATATTACTTATATAAAATATTATTATATTTTTCTAAAATATATTCTGTTTGGGGAGCACACAGAAATGTGAATGACTTGATAAATTTTATTAAGTTAAGTTTGGTTTATCCCATTTGTTGCGTTTTATTTAGTGTTTATTGATTTTTAAATCTAGAATCATTGAGTTCATTGATACCAAGGTTGATGAACGTGGTCTAGTATATTTTTGCGAAGTATTGGAAGAGCTTTATGTGTTAAAGAATCGTCTTGGTAAACAATTAATCTCATAAAAGGATTGTCTTTAATTTAAGTAATCCAATGGTTAATCCGTTTGAATTTACATAGTATATTTCTTTGTAATAATTAAGTGTACTAAAGGTCTCTATCTTTGGAGTCTCCTTACGTTGTTTGTTTGCATGATTTTGTATTTCATAAGTCCCTATGAATTGTTTTAAAATCATTGTACCATTAATTGTAGATTTTTGTCTTCTTGGTACAACTCCTAATTTATATACCAATCATACGAATCGGGCTCTAATTAAGTGATTAATTGAACATTATAAGGCACATTCATAAAATTGTGATGGTAATAGTCTATCCAAATTTGCAGAGTTTCTACCAAAAGCTTATACATTTTTCTATATTTGAAGTTCACTTTTTTATTTTCTGTATTTAGATTTAAGTACTGGAATTCATTTAACTTTCTTTGCGAAGTTTACGTTTCTGCAACGAATGACAACGTTTATGGGTTTTGTAGTTGCTTCTCATATACTTTGTCCAGATATAGTAACCGCCATTATATTTTATACGGAAAAATCGGTCTGTGATATAAGATTTAAGAATTTCGTTGAACTGTTTAGATTTAATCTGTCTGCAATTGATAATCAAACTGTTGACGCTAAAACTTTGCAAAAGCTGGAGCAATACTTATTTCCAAGTGCGTTTCGATTATGTCTATGATCTAGTTCTATCGCTGAGTGGTTTTCTCTAAACCTAAAATAATACATAGTGGAATCAAATTTCGATTTTCTAGTATCGGCTTAAGCCTCTTGAGCAGTAATTTAAAAAATAATTTTGAAATGACTGAGAGTAGAGAAATCGGATTTTACGATTTTTTTATTGTTTGATGGTTTGCCTGGTTTGGGGATCATAATAATACTTCTGCAACTTTTATTTGACGTGAGATATGTTTTAATGTGAAGGTTGCGCTGATTTTTTGAACCATTGTTTGGAGTCCCTTTCGGGAATGTTTTTTACAATTGTGCCAGTAATTAAATCATATCCTGGACGTTTTTTGCATTTAAATTACACTTGATCTCAACTTTTAATTCCTGCAGTGTTGCTTGATTGATGAAACTCGACAAAAAATATTCTAAACGCGTAAAATGCAAAGGAAGCGTAGACAACGCTAAAAGAATTTCATGAGAGTGATTTTCCGGGCACCAGAATGCTAATTTTGCGTGAAATTATGAGACAATATGCAGCAAAGGGATTAAATATGCTTGTTTATGTCAACCACATGAACAAATTATTTCGGAAGCTGCTTTCGCTCGGTGAAAACCTCAAACTAGAATTTTTCATAAGTTCAACGTTACTTGGTTCATTGCCGCAGAGGTATAATGGATTGATTACGATACTCGAGACACGTGATGAAGCAAAGGATTCTAGTGGTAAAATTATAATGGTTCACAGATAACAAAAAGTTTCGTCAGTTGTTTCTTCTATGCAAAAATGCAATTTTCGGAGTATAAGCGCGATGAATACGAAAAATGGAAAGCAAAGCAAAATGAAAGCATAAAATCAAAAGCTAATACTATCGAGCAATTGTTGGTTATTGTTCGAGCGATTGGATAGTCGATTCTGGGGCGACATAACATATTTCCAGGTGTCGTGATGCATTCATCGAATTCAACGAATCACATACCGAAAATGTAAAATCATCTGGCAAGGCCAGCATGATTATGCAGCTTTTGAAAAAAAATGTTTTGTATATCCCATAAATTGGCAGAATTTAAATTTCTATAAAGCGAATGACCGGAAAAGGGCAAAAAGAGCATCACTGCAGGGCAAAATATTTTGAAAGAATGTCTCGTAGATGTGACGAAGTTGGCAACTACGATTTAAAATGAAAATCATGCGGCGGAATGTGATGTTTGTATCCCAGGTAAATTAACTCTCATGACACTTCCGAAAGAGTCTGAAAGTCGGTCGTCCAGGATACTGGTTTTGATTCACAATGATATATGCAGTCCAAAGCAAACAACTAGATTTGATTTAACGCTTATTGATGACTTTTCACGACATAAACAAATATATTTGTTGCAAGAAAAGTCTGAAGCACTTCAGTAATATGAGGAAAAACAAAATGAAGATATATGAAGAAATACCAGTATGCCCAAAATAAATTTATAACAAAAATAAAATGTTTACAACAGATCGCGGTGAAAAGTATATAGACAAGGAGTGTGCGCAGTGTTTTAATACGAACCGAACTAAAATTCATAGTACGGCACCTTATTCTCGTCAACAAAACGACATCGTTCGACGAAAAAATCGTACTTTGATTGAAATGGTACGTTGGATCCTGTATTGGAACACCGGTTATGGGATGATGCGGTTATAATGGTGACAATAAAACAATAATCTATTTTATGCTAATTTGCGGTTTGGAACCGTAATGATGGACCTTAAGTGGTAGCGATTACACAGAAGCTTTTCCCACAATGCCAGTTAATTCTACCGAAAATACTAGCCGAAGTTATTTCTTGCACCAAAAAAGATTGTTAGATTGACACCATGGGAGAAGGGTATAAATCTCTGATTAAAAATAATACATGGAAGCTGGTGGATTTGCCTGAAGAAAATTATATTTTTAGCAAGATTTAATTTAGATCAATCCAAACTATACGACATTCCACCTGGTCCATCATATCACAAGCAAACCAATGAGGATAAAGTGCTATGCAAAGGCAGTTACCATGCAGCAATTGGATGTTTGTTATACATATAAACGAATACTTGCCCAGATACTGCTGCTGCCGTTGCAGTTTTGTCGCAGAAAGCGGAATCTCTGACACAATCTGAAAAATGAAGTTACGGGAGTGATTTGGCACCTCAAATGTACATCAAAATAACGTCTAATATTGGAAAGTGTGGCATAAGTAATAAGCTGATTGGATATAACGGTGAAATTGACCAGAAGACCGCCGAAGAAAGAAGAAAGAAACGAGTTAGATTCAGGGCATGTTATATGATCTTGACTGGAAAGGAAGTCAAATAACTAGAATTTTCGAAGCCAAAAAGCGTGATCATTTTATCATTTTATAGTTGATGAAAAACTGAGCAACCAAAAATTGAGAGAGACTGTTTGGTGATTTGAAGAGTGCAGAGTTACTATCCCAATTTATATCCAATTTATAAAGTTTTTTTTCAGACGCTATATGACCTTTATAAGTCCTGTATGCCCATACCATGGTGATTTTACAGTTTTCGCCTGCAGTTTAAATTGAGATAAGTTAATCAAAAAAATGTTAGTTCTGAGTGTTGGGTATCATCTATATATGGTCATTAGGTGACCATACATTTTTAAAAGTATGGATGTTTTCTACCTATGGAAGATATGTTGCAAAATTAGTTTATATTTTTGGAGTTGGCTGACTTCCGTTATCTAAATCACAATTTTGCTCTAAGGTAATTGTCACTAGTTTCTTGTTAAAATACTAAGTAACATACACTTAACAAAAAAAAAAACACACGTATAACACGAACTTTCGTTAAAGCTAACTCGCCCTTCGTTCATATTTTTTCCTAATAAACATCGCAGCCATCATAATTTGCTGTTCTATAAAATCCTTGCATTAAGTATTAAAAACAAACACATAGTTTACACAACTAACTAACTATAGCTATTAAGAATTTAGAGAAGGTAACAATAATAACACAAAGATAGTAAAATTATAAACGCCCTCGACTGTCAATGATACCAACAAAATATTTGAATTTCATTTATTTTCTTATTCTGTTCGCCATCCATTCACCTCAAATTACATAACATTAATGCAAAATATCAATACTTCATTCGTCTAGGGAGTTTAAATTTTATGGTTTTAGGATTTTGCCGTCTGGATATTGAAAAGTGAATTAGAGCTTAGTTGCGCTATTCGAATACATTTGAATTCTCGATAAATATGGAAATGTGATGTCGTTTCATATTCGAGGTCAATTGAAGGATTGACATTTTCAACATATGTGACTACTAATTTGTTTGTTTCGTATCGCTTAATTCAGCCATGCAAACTAAATTTCCATTTATCGCCCATTTCTATGCCATAAAGTATATGTAAATTTCTTCGAATATACCCTATATTATGTACATACATAATATGTACGATAAGTGTGACTAGGAATTGATTTTACGTGTTTATGGTTTTTGCCATGAATGTACATTTTTTTTTTTGTTAATATTTTACTCTGGTGGCTTGTGGTTTTCAAAGATTTTAAAATTTCTTATAATAAATAATTTTCTGCCAGCGTTTGTGTTTTTTTGCTTGCGCAAATGAAAGGGAATTAATCTTTAAATATTGTACGATTATATAAGTATATGCATAAGTAAAATTATGAGTAAGGTTTAACATTGCGGATTTAACATTTTATATAAGTACATATGGTAAATCTTCATTTTAATTTATTTGGGTGGTTAACAATTTTGTTGTTGTTGTCATGAAATTTGCGATATTTTTACTTTTAGTAAACTGGTTTCGTTCGGTAGAAATTTAAATACAAAACGATAACGAAAGGTTAATTGCTTTAAAATGTATGTGTATGGTTATATTATGTATGACCTAATTGAACAGTATATTGTTGGCGGAACGGAAATAAATGATCGCTTAATATGACTTCCTGAATTATTTAACTTGTTCTTCTTTTTACTAAAACGACTTGGAATTCGTTTTCAAATGTCAAAATGTTTAAGCAATTGATCGAGTCTGATTTTAAAATATCATCACTTAAGTGTTGATACATAATACACATTTAAAATTTAAGTCTAGTAAAAATTGAAGAAACATTATTGCTTCAGGTTTAACTATTCCAAAACATAAATTATTACTTAAAAATAATAATAATCGGTGTTTGCACGCCATTCCGTTGATCCATTGCGGATCAACAATCTAGCTGCATCGGTTCCGATCCCGAGTTTGCTTTTTGTTCTCTGGTTCTAGACGACTAGAGAAAGCCTAATCGTTCTCGGCCGTGAGGAGCTATATTCGTTTAGGATCGGCATTGGGAAGATTAGATTTTCTCAAATAAACCAGGGTATAAACTGTCAAAATTTGAATATTTTATTTTCGAAAAATCAAGATCGTTTTAACGTAATTTCGGCTATCTAGAACTTACTACACCATCCTAAAAATCCAAAAATCAACTCTAGCCACATTATCAATGGAATTTCACTCATTTTACACCAAAATAAGATCGAAAATACTAACTCAGCTTTTCCTAAATATACAAGGATAAGGACTGGCAAAATTTTTTTTTAACTTAATTTCGGTTATCTAGACCATCCCAAAAATTCAAAAATCAACTCTAAACGCATGTATTTAAGTATATACAGCTTATTGGCTTTAGAAGGGACTTTCTTTAATTTTTCCAATGTTCAATATGTGACCAATTTAACATTTATGTGAGAACCCTCGTAGGGACTTATTTTTATTTTTGTGTCTAAACCCTTCAATCTTTTCTGGGGCCGAAGCTCTCCCAACTCTTTCGCTGTTAATTTTTCACATCCTGCCTTACGCCGTCACCAGCCAAATCAAGGACGCGCGAATACAGGTTCGATTTTAAATCCATCTGCACATTGCACAGTTTAACCAATTCTGGTATATTCTGGAATCTTATTAGATCGTAGACTCGTTCTAGAGATTTTTTTTAAACAAAAGAAGAGTCAAGTGATTTTTGGCAGGCTTCTAGTAAAAGCACGTGTACTTCATTAGGCCATATCGGCGAAAACACAAAATAAAACATGTTAAAGATTCATAAAATCAGAAATTCATGAGACAACATATTTGAATATATGTAAAATCAAATTTTGCCACAAACCATTACCTCGAATCAAATCTAAGACAGTTTGTATATGCGTGTACAAATCAAATCAAGCCTATAAAAGGTCCTAACTCTTCGCACCAATCTGGAATATTAAACATCTGGTTCGTCGGCCATAAGTATATAAAATTTACTACTACATACATACATGTATATAAACGGTATGTCTCATAATATTTTTCGTCCTTTTTTATACGATTAATTTACATAAAAACATAAATATGCTTACCAATCCTCTACAGATGAAAATATTTATATTTGTATTTTTCATTCTAATTTTCATCATAAAATATATAAAACAAAAATTCAACAAAACAAATCCTAAAAAGGATATAATTTTATTTCTCTCGTTCGTATATAGAGCCTCGTACTGAGAGCACTGTATCAGAATAAAATTGCGACACAACCAACACAATACATAATATTATAACAACGACAACGAAATAAAGGAGGAAAAACTAAAGGAAAACCAAATGTTTTGTATTTTTATTTTTATTGATTTTTCCGAATTAATTTTTCTCCTCCACCTCGCATAAGGCGATTTTTCGTTAGTTAGTCGACTGGTTGTGTCGGTACCATACAATTTCAAATCATTGGTGAAAATTAATTAAATTTTAATAGAAAAATAATTACTATGTACCTTGAAAAATTGTGAAAATTAAAAATGTATCCTTTTGTCTTTGTATCCTTGTGCTTTTTGCAGTTCTTTTTCCCGTTGTTAACACTCGATACACTATAATAACGGTGGTGTATACTCGTTCGCACAGTCACAGAGAAGATAAAAAACGTGACTCTTTTATTATGCATATACACAATTTACAGTAATTGAGGTGTGCCAATCCTTTGATTCACTTTCATCTTCTGAAGCTTAAATATTTAAGCATTTTTCTTTTCAAATTAAACAATAATTTTTCTCCCTGACGACGAACACAATAAAACACTTTTCACTGTATTTTCCTTTTGCGCTTTGCGATTTTTTTTTATTTATTTTAACTACACAGCACCAACCTAAATAATTTCACAAAACACAAAGGACGAAAAAGCACAAACACACGGTACTTTTATAACCGTATTTTTTTTTTACTGTGCTTTTGTTATTTTGGTATTCACACAACCGAATCGAATTTCGTTTCTCAAATAATGATAAAAAACAAGCAAATTTTTAATTCATCATCGTACTGAATTGGTAGAACTTTTTTTTAGACACACATTAAAACACTTTCAATACAAAAATTTACTAAATCTAACGTTTTTTCTTTTAATTTGATTTTGTTTTCCGTAATGATAACTAAACGATTAACTGCGCGATACTGGCGAATGAGAGATTTGAAAATGTGAAATAAAATTATTTTGTTTGTTTTTAAATTGAGAAAGAGAAGGAATTTTTTTGTATGAAAAAGAAATTTTTATTCAGCGCTTAATAAGTCGTACGGTAGACAAGGACAGATGTTAAATATAAGGGCTGTAAACCGGATTTAGTTCTTATATATCATACGGTAGGTATTTAAAAGTTAATAAATTTGCGGTTTTGGTATATATGTGAAAATAATATCTTTTGGAACTAGTTGCTAACCAAGTAACTCGATTGCTAAAAATTTTAGAACATGTGGCCCAAGACTATACGTTATTACAGGAAATCGATATTATATGAAAATACAGGTCAGGACGTCCAACACGAACTAGCGACCGATTGTAAAGAAAATGTATTATAATTACTGATTTTCCACGACCAAATTATGGCTAGCTTGTACTAATTGTTTCAACTGTGTAGTTCTGATGTACGGAGATGAGGAAACTCACTACAAAAACGTTATTAGCAGTAGCCATGTGGCACCCACCAATCACCCAAAAACTTGGGTTATCACTGCAGCCCAGGTGCAAAACTAAATTGTAATCCCGAGTAGTATTTCTCAGGATTGTTGACCCAGAAAAGTATAATGAATAGTATTCTAATGTGTCAAAATTTTTTGAAAAAATAAAATAATTATATTTGGGTTTTACATCCCTTTGTTGGCCTGTACCAAATTAACAATCTAGCTCCAATGGTTCGGTACCGAACTTGCTCATTGTATTTTTCTAGACATCCCGAAGAAGACAAGTCGTTCTCTAGCGGTTAACCTCGGGGTTGAATAGGACTCAGTAAGTATCGTCTTCGACGCGTTGGGTCCTTATATCTTGCGCATGTCTCTTCTCTCAAATGTCATCAGCCTTCTTTCATACCCATCCATCAAGGTTTAACTCTGATACCCATACATGACAACAGATCTGATCAACAAAACTTGTACAACCTCAATTTGTCGGCATTTGCAAGTTATTTTGACTTTACCAAAGGATGAAGGGTATACAAAGCAAAGTTCCCAGCGGCATGTCTTCTTAATATCCAATCTCGTTTAATTATCATGATTTACAAAGGATCCGAGGTATCGAAAGCTCGTTACCTCTTCAAATACGTGGTCACCAATACTAAAATCAATTGCGCCTTTGTCCCTAAGACCTGTGATAATATATTTTGTTTTGGACTCATTTTAGACCGTTGCCATTCATTTCAATTCCACAGATATCATCTGCATGCCCTAGAACTTGGTTGAACTAACGGTATAAAATGTTGTCCTGAGATATTTCACTTTTTCGAAAGTTAAATTCTAACATGAGATTAAAGAGTATCGGGGACAGAGCATCTACTTGCACCCCAGAGCTAATTGCAAAAATTCCTGATAGCTTGTTCTCTACTTTGACACAATATTGTGACTGCATTATTACCATTTTACATAGACTCACATATTTGTCACGTATTCCCAAACATCGCAAAGCAAAACATAAGCTATTCCGATGGATTGAGTTATAGGCTTGTTGGAAATCCAAGAACACCTGATGTACGTCACGAGATGTTTCGTAATATTTAGAAAGAATCATCCTCAGTGAAAAAACTTGGTCAGTGATTATCAGATTCGGATGAAATCTTCCTTGGAAGTAACCTACAATTTCCTCAGCCAGGGGAATGATTTTCTTTAATATTATGTAAGACTTAACAATCTTACTATGTACTATCTTATTATGTAGAAAGGAGAGCTACGCTGTGGTAATTTTCACATTTTAAGTAATCTACTTGCTTAAAGATAGAGCTGAACGCTGCCGCTTTCCAATTATCAGGTATCGCTTTTGCAGTCTGTATTTGATAACTTTCAAACACAGCATTTGCCACTTGTTAAACATTGAGTAGATCAGAGAAATCTTCCTTCCAAGTATTACGCACCACTTTGATGTTAAGACGGAGATTTTGATCCTGGTTCCGAATGACAATAGAGCTAGGTATGAAGATATGGTTCAGTCCGATGACTATTTTAAAGAAGTTACATGAACGGTGCTCATAGCTGAGTTGTTGTACTTTTAAGACTTGCACCATTCATGCTTTTTCCGTCTTCAAGTTCGCGTGGCAGTTCTCCTAACAAGGACCGTTTTGTTTTGCTGTATGATTGTTAAACGTATTCATGTTCTTTATAGGGTATAATCTGTTGCCCGACAGCAAGACAACACTCCTCTCTAAACCAATAATTTTTGTGTTTAATTGTTTCCATACCTAGAGTTGCTTGGGTGGCACGGACAACCGAAGTTCTCAATACTTAGAGCGTTCACTTCATCAGAACGGTGGTTAGTTTCCTTAATCCTACTTCAAACAAGATATTGTTCTTTCTCATCATTATTTATCAGACCTTTACAGTTGAAAGGTAAGGACCAACTTTCTGTGATCCCTGACTTGTACGAAAACTCCCATCTTAGGTTTGTAGTGACCAATTGATGATCACTGCCAACAAATTTGGTACCCGACCGATAAGATCTCAACAACTTGGATGACCTTCCCTTAAAAATTAATAAGCCACAATGAGATCATGCGCAATCGCAGAGTACCTCATTCTTTCCCCACTATCTTTCGCTAGATCGTGTTGGGAGAATAAACCTATGTTTTTACATAAGTCAGTCCGATTTTAGGTAAATCTATCATTTAAGACCCCAAACACCATTCTGAAGTCGATCATCCAAATTTGTTGTCAGATCATCCAAATTGTTGTAATATGATTTTTTATCTTTGGATTAGCTTACATCAGTAGGCGCATGCATACAAATGGTTGACAGGTAGGCTAGTCGCATGCGTAAATGTAGCTAACCAAAACAGGCTTTTTCACCTGTGACCCACCAAGATTGCTAAAGTTATCTTCACTGTAAAGCAACGTATAGCTTTATACTATTACAACGACGTCCCCCAGCCGTTTATTATTATTTATACTGCAACGCACCATAATCAATTGAAATCAGAAATGAGACACCGAACCATATAACGATTAAATACAGTTGCAAAATTAAACATTTTAAAATACAATCCGGTACGCATCCCTCATACATTTCGACAGTTTTTTCTTCATCCGCAAGTCAGCGAAACCTAAATGTCAAAATATCGCAAGTGTACATTATTTCTAAAGAAAAACAAAATAAAGTTCCGTAAATCCCATCAAATTGTGTCGAACGAGTCGAATTAAAAATAAAAATATTAGTGCAATACATAAACTACCAAAAACGAAATAGAAATGAGTGAACTCGAAATGGATCGAATCTCGAAAAAACTCGATAGCCAAGATCTATCTGGACCTGACAATGACATTGTGGCAAATACTATAAGTATCAAAACGATCGAAAGAAATATGCGGATCATTGCTGGGCTTACGATCGAACAGCTCGAATTATTCGAAAAGGATATGATGTTGTATGAAAAAGTATCACTGTGTTTTTTACTGTATGGCTATAAGTATAGCGAAGTTGCTCTACAAAAATTACAAATCGCAATTCAAATTGTAAATCCATCGCAAAACGTATTCATGCTGGCGGAATGGGTGCGAACGATCTCCCGTAACGACTACATGGCCGAGAAATGGCGAGAAATATTAATCGAAGCAATGTGTATTGCTCAAATCAATCATGTTCTATTGAAATTAGGCTTAGATCTGGAAGAATTAAACACCCGGTTTTTTCCGCGAAATCCCGATTTCAATCTTTTTGTACATCCGTTACTCAAATGCCTATATCTTCTAAGCGAACATCTAAAAATCAAAGACAGTGAAGCAATGATCGCTTGGGTTGATCGCACATATATACATACATCGGAATTTTTTTGTCCAGGCCTTTTGGAACTACACCTTCTGAGTTGGATTAACTATGCTATTATTATAATCGGTGAATGGAATTACGGACAACCTAACAAAAATATGACACAATTCTCAAACGTTAAACCGATGATTCGATATTTAGACGAAAATAAACTTTTAACGAATTTTAAAATCTCGCTCGAAGATGTTGTAAAAAGGGTTAACTACACGAAGAATAATTATATTACGATCGACAAGGAGTGCCAAAAGGTGGAGAAATTGAAACAGGACAGTGATTATTCGTCGATCGATACGAAGTCGACTATTTCTTCAGCGGTACCAACGCCTACGGATAAAATAAACTTACCTAAAAGTAGCAGCGCCACAAAGCTGCAACGATACGAGGTGCATAAAGAGACCGCCGGCTATGTCTTAATAATAAATCAACGAGACTTTCGACCAAATACCGAAAAACCTAAGGAATCACTTAATACTCGTCGTGGGACCGATTTTGATCGTGACCGTCTAATTAAAACGTTTTCGCGTCATGGATATCGTAAACGAATTTGTGAAAATTTAACGGACACCGAAATTTTGAATGAAGTGCATCGAGTAGCTCGAGATTCGTGCAAAATGGACTCACTCATTGTATGTATCTTATCGCACGGTAAATTGGGCACCGTCTTCTCGTCAAATAACGTACAGGTCTCGATTGAAAAAATTAAATCAGCCATGGCGATCAATGAACTAAAAGATAAGCCAAAAATGCTTATAGTTCAAGCGTGCCAAGAGGCGTCAAATCCAAAGGAAGCGTTCGACAATTTTGATATTCAACCGAGTACAAAAGCCAATCCTGAATGTTTCAAAAACATGTTGACGACTCATTCGACAATCGATGGATTTGTTTCGTATCGTACTCGTACCGAAGGAACATGGTTTATTCAAACGTTGTGCGAAATGATCGAGAAGTATGGCGAAGAATTGCATATAAGTGACATCTTTACTTGCATCTTTCAAGAGTTTGAAACAAAGCAAGGACCTACTGGCGAAAGGATGGTACCAATTGTGACTAAGACATTTTCGAAAAATTTTTATTTACCTTTGTGATATTTTGTACCGATTAAATTTTTATTGAAATATATAGTGGGTCCACTCTAATCTTTTTTATTTTAATATCATCGATGCAATCAGATTAAATTCGGTCCGCCGCCCTATTTAATTATCATCTTCTAGTACATTTTTATACCATTAATTATTTCGCGTTCGACGACCGGACCAACTTCATTGCTTTTCGATTCGTTTGTATAAAAATGTTTAGTTGCCAAACTTTTTTTCGTGAGGTTAGTCGTTCTTGTGAGGCAAATTTTATATGCGGTAAAACAGCATTTTAGTGTTTGTATGAGTGAAAAAAAAGCAAAAAAGTTTAACCAAGAAATTTTGATTCAATAAACATAATTTATTTTTGTGAAAAATGGTTGCGACCAAAGTGGATAACATAAACAGTTCAAATAATAATAATCGGAAGAAAAGTGTTAACAAATCAGGTAACATGAAAAATAAAACTAAAAATCGTAATAAGCGTGTTGTGTGTAATATGAGAGCTGGGATAGGCGCCATGTTTAATTCAAGTCAATTGCTCGATAATCCGGGATACATGGATTTTAATGAGCCGGATATTATACGTGCACCACCGATTGCACGCCCTCCGATTCCGCAATCGTCGTCCATTCCCCCGAATGTGATAAATAAACCGCCACAACACAATGGGCATCATCAGCACAACAACAACAATAATAATAGAAATCAGCGAGTTAATCGTCGGCAACAAACGCAGCTGCGTCGTCGGCAAGGTGGTTGGGGTGTGCTACCACCGAATATGCCACCCGTACCTCCTCTATTAAATCAACGACCATTACCACCGGGACCATTTCGAGGTCCAATGCCACCACCTCGTATGCATCCGATGGGTCCACCGATGCGACCACCAATGCCGCTCATGCCACCACCACCAACGATGAATGGACGATTTGGTCCTCGACCACCATTACCCCCATTAATGGGTCGCCCACCTATTCCATTACCGCGTCCTCCACCACTTGGCCTTGGTCCATTACCACCACCGCGTCCTCTAATTCCGCGTACAAATGGTTCCCACCAAAATGGTATTGGTCCGGTTGGTGGTGGCCTCGGGCCAATGCGTCGAAATAAAAATCGTCGTAATAATCGTAATAAAAAAAATAAAAATCAGAACAAGCCAAAACCACTACAACTACTTCAGATAAATAAATCGACCATTGCTGGTCCTAGTACAACATACCCATTAGACAAGCCCTGGGTTAATGACGAGATACGCGGCGAATACAAGAAAAAAGAAGATCTCGAAAATAAACTAAAAGGAAATCGAAACGATGAACTTTTCGCCGAGTTTAAAGTGCAACGAGATAAATTTGTAAAAATGTACGAGGCGCTTCGCATTGAATTTATAGGAAAACATCCCGAACAGGTAAAACTAATTCAAACCTCACTTTTTAATATATGTTTTGATTTTTTGTGTTTTTATTTTGCAATTATTCGAATTCGAAACAAATCGGTGAAAATAAACAAAACATGTCTGGCCCTATTATTAAACCACACACTTCGCGTGATATCGAACGTAAATTATTTACTTTGACGTCATCAATTTGATAAGTTTACGCGTTGTTGTGATATTATATTTAGTGAAGTATGCCGTTTATTATTATTATTATGATTGGAGTTAAGCCAATAAAGTCGCGATTGCGGAGGATTATACAGAATATAAGGAAATTGGTGGTCGTCTTGTTGATTTAATCGATAAAATTTGATATTTGCGTGGACATTATGTGTTTGTTTATAGGTTTTCATGTCGATTATGTTGTATGACGCTAATCGCTTATTTTCCAGAATTTTATCGTCATACTGGTAGCCTTAAGACGATTATATCGAGATTATTTTAAATTCATTGCGATCGGCTTTTCTTTGAGTTCAGAGAGTTAATTATTTGATTTTAAGTGCATGTACTATTTAGAAATAGTCTTTAAATCCTGTTTTGGACCAGAGGCCTTGTTTTTGTAAAATGCTTAAATCACAAACATGCCTATGTTAAGGTTCACCATTAAAATCCAATTCACTCATTGGTAATGGAGTATTAAGTATAAAAAAAGAAAGAGATGCAAATAGGTTTTCAGACATTGCCATTACTATCTAGATCGAAAAATTATACCACAAGTTATATATTGCTGGAACAGAAAATAAAATGGGGGGACCTAATGATTTGAAATTGTGTTGAAAGCAATCAGTGGAATACTATCTAAACTAGTTGCTTTGTTGAGTGGTGTAGCGATTCGAACATATCGTTTGTCAAATGAACTGGATTCTCATATTTTAAATATGTATCTAGTTTGCGTTTTGCGACGTTTTGTGGCCCCTACTTCAGGCTTAGTATGGCATGTAATCTTCTATACTTTTTTTGATTCAATTGTTTCGATCAATTCAATAAGCTAGAGGAGTGTATTTAAAATCCTAAATTTTTAAAATATAGAAAGTGAAAAGCCTTGTTTTCTAAATCCTGGAATATAAAATAAGAGGTTCCCAAAATCGTTGCATACATTTTCAAATTTTGTCGGATTAGCAGAACCTTTTTTAATTATATGCGGCTTATCATTGTCAAATATTTGTTTTCAAAATTTTGCTTTAAAACAATTAATTCAGACATCCCTAAATATGTGAAGATTGTTGCAACCAGGGTTTAAAAAAATAGTCATTTTAAAACAGGTATTTCGTACCCAATCCTCTAGCTATGTTGGCTCGTTGGTCTTAACTTTATGTAGAGTAATTGTGGCTAAATTATTACTAAATTATTTTAGACAATTAACACAACTACATCGTCCATATTAGGACAATATATCCATTGGCTTGCTTCGTGAGTGTTGCAAATGAGAACGTTTTTTGGTCTCAAAAGCCTAAGCAGTAAAAATCACTTTAATGGCAGTAATTTCCTTTTATCTTTCGTCTCCAAGCCTAGCTAAGTTAAATCAGATTAATATTTACAAGCCCTTTCTTGTGGAATATCTTTATTATAAACTTAAGTGTTCCTTTTTCCTCAATTTGTGCTTGCCAACGAAATTTGTTTTGAACAGCATTCAGTAAATAATTCGACAAGACATTTTAGCTCATTCGCCGCCATTGTTGAATTGGCGCATAAAGTGATGGTTAGCCGATTCCCGCCGCTGACCACAACGCCAATTGTGTGTTAAGTCGTGTGTAACTATGGCCTGTAATGCTGTTGAGTTTTTTTACGCCATGCTGCACTGCGGCATCATGTAATTTGCTATTCGGTACATTAGTGGAGTATGAAATGGTTTTAATTAAATTATAATTAAACTCAATTATGAACGCGGGAAATCGGCATCGACATTTTTAGATCTCATGTTAAGAATTTTCGAAATCCTGCATTATTGACGTTATAAGACATTTTGATTATTTTCAGCGATATCCTAATAATTTAGTTCTAGCTACACATCTTCCACGTTGTGCTTTTTTTATTATTATTTTTAAATAACTAGAAGTGCGTGCATACACACGGCCATCCTATTTCCAATACACTCAATTTTAAAATGTTATGTTATTATTTAAAAAAAAAAATATATATCCTTTTTCTTTAATTAAAAAATTAATTTAATATTTTGTTTTTTCGTTAAATTTTTTTTTGCTTGATTCTCTACTCTTGAATAAATATTTTTGCAGGATGTTGAAAAAATCATGACTGAGTCGGACAAACCAGAAACACAAACAAATAATAATCTTAATAAAACAAATACTAGTAGTAGTACTATTGCCACAACTACTACACCAAATAATAGTAATACCAGTAATAATACAAATACAGCAGAATCTTAAATTAAAAATTAAAATTTTTTTTTTAAATTTAAGACGATTAATTAATTTATTCAATTTTTTCAGTCATAAAACCCAATTTGTACTTTTTTTTTAAATTAAATTAATTAATGTAATTTTTATATAATTAAAAATTTCTTTTCTATTATATTCATAAAAAATATCGATATTTAAATTAATTATTATACAATTATTATAAAAACTATTAAAATAAAACACAAAGATTAATGCTTTTTTAATTAAAATCATTTATTAATTAAATTAATAGTAAATCTTATATTTTGTGTATATCAATTTAAATGAATTAATAATTTTATGAAATCTTTTTTTTATAATTAATTAAATTTGTTTGGGTGGACTTTGGAAAATATATATTATATATTTATCTATTTAAATTAAATTTGAATTTATTAAAAAAAAAAAACATTTCTAAAATTAATTATTAATTAATTAATTAAAAATGTTTTTTCGATGTATTTTTCTCTTGACGTTTTTTTTTGTTGAAATAAATAAAAAAAAATTTAATTAAAAATTTTATATGTTTGTCCTCAGTTTTTATTTTTTTTACAATTTAAAAATAAATATTTCTTAACTAAATATTTTAAAATAATCAATTTGCAATATAAATAATACACAAAAGATATATATATATATATATATATATATATATATATATATATATATATATATATATATATATATATATATATATATATATATATATATATATATATATATATATATATATATATATATATATATATATATATATATATATATATATATATATATATATATATATATATATATATATATATATATATATATATATATATATATATATATATATATATATATATATATATATATATATATATATATATATATATATATATATATATATATATATATATATATATATATATATATATATATATATATATATATATATATATATATATATATATATATATATATATATATATATATATATATATATATATATATATATATATATATATATATATATATATATATATATATATATATATATATATATATATATATATATATATATATATATATATATATATATATATATATATATATATATATATATATATATATATATATATATATATATATATATATATATATATATATATATATATATATATATATATATATATATATATAAATATATATATATATATATATATCTGCATATATAAAATATACATATATATTTATTATATATATATACAATATATAATTATAATATTTATAGAATCTAAGAAAATCTCATTAATTTCCTTAATTTAATTTTTAATAAATAAATTATATTTTTTATTCATTATACGAAATAAATTTATTTGATAACGAAAACTTCCTGCAAAATGTTTACACAAAAAACGAAATTTTTATTTTATTTTATTTATAAATTAAAATAAATAATTAAAAATTACGTAGGTACTTGCTAATAATATTTATACATTTTTTTTTATGTTAAAACATTTATTTGACAAAAACGGTATCCGTTGGCTTTTTAATTTAATTTTGGATACAGACAATATACGCTCTTACACACACACTCATACATACAGTAATGTTTTAATTTTTCGGCCGGAAATTTTTTTTTTTTATAATATTTTCTTTCAGAAGTTTTCGCGCATAAAATAAAATAAAAAACAATGTTTACAAATCTGTTTTCGATAAAATTTATGTCTTCGATTTTACTGGAATTAATATTATTCGATAAGACGAACGCAGATTTAAACTGAGTAAGTAGAAACAAAATAATTTTTAGGCCAAATCCCAAACGATGGAAAAATCGAAATACAGGTAAGTCTAAAATTATTCAAACTATTATTTTACAATCATTCCATTTTTTTTTTTGCCAAAAACGTAATTTAATTCTTACAATAAGTTACAAATTAATTTTAATAATTTATATATGTAAATTAGAAAATGTTGGTTTAAAAATTTAAAAAAAAAAAATAAAAATATTTGTGTAATTGTTAGTTGACCAACATTTAATATTAAATTAAATTAAAAACTATTTTTGATAATGGTTTTTCATATATAAACTATGTAAATGTAATACATATTTAGTAATTTTTTTTAGTTTTGTTTTAAAATTAAAAATTAGTTGTCCAGTTTTTGGTTTTTTTGATGTTAATTTTTATTGTACAGTTGATTAAAGAAAATAAAAATGAACATCTGAAAAGAGTTTAAAATAAAATTAACTTTTTTTATTTTTTATTCTGGAACATAAAAAAGTATGTTTAATGCAAAAATGGTGTTTAATTCTAGTAAAATTAAACCGGTGAAAATATCGATGCAGTTTAATTCGAAATTCCCATCTACCAACGATCGAATATTTAGACCATACAATAAGTGTAGAATAGAGATAAAGTATCTACACTTTGATCAACTCGTGATATAAAATATCACCATTTGTGATTTTAAACTAAATCCATGCAAATTGTATTTAAATAAAATCTCCTCTTTGTCAACGTTAATTTGGAGCAATGGAGATAAGCAATCTTTGGAGTAGTTGAAGTTAACAGATGAGGTGAGTAAATACGATGGTATAGTGCGGAGTAAGTTATAATAAATTTGTTTGTTTGGATGGTAAGTTTTACTTCTAAATGATTTGGTTGTCAAATCAGTACAAATTTACATCCTGTCATAATTTATAAATTTATTAATTTTAAGGCAACCGATTTTCTAGTAACATCAAATAACGCCATCAAATTATTCAGATCGCATTTAAATTACATATTTAGGTTAAAGGGAAACTGAAAGTTGAGTGTACTTCAGCCCCAGAACAATCATAGGATTAATCATTTCAATACCCTTATTGCTACTTAATTTTAATCAATTCTTTATAAACATTTTTTTGCGGTAGACTCATTGGTGAAAAAAAAAACAATAAAAATATCTATACCATTATTTCAGATTTACCGAACTTATTAATCCCCTTTATAATTTCATACGGTATCAAGATTCCGGCTCCATCGGATTCGATCTTAAGAATATTATATTGTGAAAATTACAAAAAAAATTTATTTTTTCTAAATCAATTAGTTTCGATATTCTAAAGATCATCTTTATGTGGTTTTTGCAACTAACATATTAAAATTATGAAATTAATTCTCATTTGCTGAAAACAAATAACTACTGAAACTATAAGCAATTTTCACCCCTTAAATGAAATCACATCTGGCAATTTCCTAAGTACCAAAATATCAAATCATATTAAAATTATAGACTTATTTATATACAAACATCAGGTAAAAATAATAATTTTAAAATCAGTAATTTTGGACAATTCTAATTATGATGAAAGAGTATTAACAGCTATTTCCAAAGGGCCATATAAAGAACATACTTGGAGAAATTACCACCCAGGTTTAAGTTAAAGTTTTTTTTAAGTAACAAAATAAATGGCAGTTCTATTAAACTACTAAATTAGAGTATACATTTCAAGTTACCAATTCGAAAGTCTTCAAACTCAAAAATTCATAAATCAGGGAATAAGATGTGACACCACAAGGATGCAGTATAATCAATTAAAAAGATCTAGTTGAAAAACTAAAAGACATAAGATTGGGATCGGATTCAATATTGGTATCATTTGATACCAATCAAATGATGTTACGGCGTTATTTTCGATTATTCCAATAAAATCTGCAATAGAGTATCTGGAAGAACATCTTTTAAAAACTCATCTACCAATTAAAATACAAGCATACATCAAAATAGTTAATACATGCATGGACCAGAATTTTTTCCAATTTCGTGAAAAATTTTATCAACAAACATCTGGTTCATGGGAAGTAAGCTGGCACCATACCTTAACAACGTTTTTATGAGTCATTTAGAAAAAAACGTTAAACAAAATTTCAACTTATTCTCGAGAATTTGGTTCAGATATGTGGAATATTCATACAGTCAAGCTTACCGGTTATATTTGACCATATTAACACTACACCCAGCAATTGAAATAACTTCAATTTCGCCCTCCGGAATCCAGCTAATTGAATGACCGAATTTACTGCAATCAGAAAACTACTTCCACCACCCTCTAATGCTGAAGTCAAAAAATGTTTGAACCACACAAAATGTATCCGTTAATCGTCCGGCGTAAAACCTGGAAAAACGTATGGTCCTTTGACTATCGATTTAAATAATTTAGGAATGGCCGATAAGATAACAATATCGCGGTAATTTTCGATAACCGTTCTCCATCCACTCTTGAAAATTGGCTTAACGAAAATAGACTTTCAGACTACAGGAAATACTTCCCTCGCCAAACTCAAAGAGGTACGTAAGCAAATGAAAGAACACACAAGCTTACTCTTTTAACACAAGATGATGACTTCTGTCCGGGTCATACTTCATATTTACATTTAACAAAGAATGCAGATCGTCCCCGGTTGTAAACTGAAATTAAATATTAGGGTCAGTTCTAAAATTAAAATAGTTACTGTCTCTCGAATAAGGGCCATATACATCTTCCAAAAATAATGTAAACATTTCAGTGATTCCTTGCGGATCACTAACAGTCACATAATTTAGAGACATTTGCGAGGGAGCTCTATACCCTTTTTGAAGTTGAAAAAAATAAAATTTACGTTAAAATTAACACAATTTACAAAGTGGAGTATGACAAATACTCGAAGAGCCGCGAAGATCAACACAAGCATTAATTGTGCTATGATATTCCACTGGTATGATCGCCAAATCGAAGATATTGCTGTTGCGGTTCTCGATGTCGTAACGTAAATCTGCCTTAGTCCGAGTGAACAAATTGAGTCCATCACGAGGACTAAGATTAATAATCACCATTGAATGGCAAAGGCTGTTTTATTTTTGACAATTTAAAATCTCCCAATATCATCAATGAATGTAAATCGTCAGTTAAGAATCGTACAAGTGGATGCAGTAATTGAGTTATATACGTGCTGGAAATTCATAAGCTCCTGATCGAAAAGGTAGTTCATCATGGCTGAGTTAACACCATTAAACGTGCCTGATTTTCAGCGACTGCACGTTCTACGTAGTAATCTTAAACTAAGTGTTCTTAACTCTTAGCATATATGGTTTATATATGTCCTTCAAGAGATATGAAAGCGCCCCCAATCCAGAGGGGACTTCTCATTGATATGCTGAATATAAAGAAATTTGATTGGCGCAAGTTATGTTGATGTACAATTTTGTTGGAGCGATCGCTATAAGTATGAGACCGTGTAATTTGTAAAATAACTTAAAAGTTTCAGTGTCATGAAAATCTTTAGTATTCCAATCAGAAATGGGATATCTCCAAGGTTCTGACTTATCGAAAATAAAAGTAAATAAACTGGTAAAACCAGGGCCCCGCCACCTAAAATTGTCATTAGACTAATCATCACTATGAATTCGATAAATGATAAGTGGTCATTATTTTGATCTTTAGGATTTTTTTTGTACGGTATGCTATACACGGACTCAAGGCGCTTTATATTATTTAGATTTTCTGATATTTATTTGCCTTATCATAAACTTCCTTGATTAAAAGAAAAGATTTATAACATCGAAACTAAAATATTATGTAGTTAAACAGCCAGTTCAATCCAGGTCATCATCATTATTTCTGTAAAAACTAGATAAAATCGCTTCTAGGCACTAAAAGTGCTAAGCAAAATCCAAGGACATCCCATTCAAAATTTTATGCAAAGTAATTGTATGTGGCACAGAAGACATAAAAATATTGACTTTCATAATTTTTTTTTACTAACATACTCGTACATCGCAAAGATTTGTTAGTGTAAGCTACTTTTGTTTAGTGATCCTGCGTACATACATTTTTATGTTAAACAATGAGTCCACATTTATGGATAT
The DNA here is from genome assembly GCA_963556175.1 of Tipula confusa. Lineage (NCBI taxonomy): Eukaryota > Metazoa > Arthropoda > Insecta > Diptera > Tipulidae > Tipula > Tipula confusa. Next base: position 198,417,369 of record OY744476.1, on the reverse strand, counting down.
ATGGTGCTCCACCCCATACTGATTAAATATCATGTAATAATTCAAAAAAAAATTAAACTTCTCAGGGCAATATTTATACTGACATCTCTGTGAAGTTAGCTACCTTCGACTGATCAAATTCGGCAACAATGGCTTCTCGACATAAAAAACCACGTTGTTTGTATTCTGCGTGGTCATTATTTAACATGCTTTCACTATTTTATGTTTAAGTGTACAAAGTAAATTTCAAAATAGCCATTTGGTGGTTTTAAAGTAATAAAATATCGTTAAATTATGTTGGTTGGGGGGAAAAAGTTTTTCATGTCGAACACGATAAATTTAGTTTTAATTATGGTTCGTAATAAACGTATGTACATTAGAAATTAGTTGAAATAGTTTTTATTAATCTATAACATACAAATCATGTAGGTTGGTTTCACAAATTCATTGAATGGCCAATTCATTGGTTTATTTCGATATTAGTAATTTTTTTGTCTACAAAAAAATATTAACTTAGAAATATTTGTTAAAAGTATACTGAATAAAAGGTTTTATTTTATTTAGACATTAGTCAGGCTTAAAGACGCTTGTAAGTTAGGAGCTGTGAAACGAACTTATGATTACTGAATAATTTATCATAGCATAAAAATGGTGTACATGTAACTAAATTCATGGTGAATAAATATTAGTATTATTTTATAGTCTGATCTGATAAACAGATTCGACTTAAGTTATACAGTTCTTAAAATATTCAAAATAAAGTCACCTGATTTAGATTAAAAAATAAGGACCATTCAGACAAAAGCTATTCTAGTAAGCTTAATCCCGAGTTATTTTTTCTTTTCCAGTATATTGTTGGTCTTCTAAATTTTATTTACCCTTGCTAATTTTTAGTTATGGTCAATCCATATTCACTCCATTGATGTAATGTGATAATTCTAATGCATTTTGTTAGCAAAGTGTGCTTTTATGGTTTAGCACGTATAAATCGTTGGCGTAATTCCAGATCATTGAGTTATCAACCCCGCTGACCCCATCATTTTTGTGTTTGTCTTTGGAATGAAATCGTTTCACAGAACTTTAATATGTGCGTTCGAACTTAACATAGAACATGCAAATATTGTGTTAATGTGGTCAGCGCGACATCGTTCTAAAGTTTAGATCCTAAAATAATCATTGCCAATAACTTTATTGTTATATTGATGACACGAATAACCCATCAATTTTGACTTCTCTTTAGGTCGCTTGTCTTAGAAATCGTAATGGCCAGGCTGTGATGGTATCATATATACACAGTCCTCATCTTCTTTATTCCACATAAAGTCTAGTGATTTATTTCACTGGTGTTGATTTCCCAACAGACTATTATTCCATAATATTATAAGTGTTGTCTTATATCATTACATCCCCCTTATTTTATAAAGGCAGCTTACATTAAATTAAACATACATAATTATTTAAGCTTAACAGTTCATTACTAAGCTTAGTAACTTTAAACTTTGGACAATTCGTTCCGCTAGGTCATTTGATCTCGCAAACGGCTTAATGTACGACGCGTACTATGGGCCATTGTCCGATTCAAATATCTGTGGTACCCCATAAGTTGCAAACCGACTTCAAAATTAAAAAATCCTGAACAACTGTCCATACTATCAACAAATAATGATCACCGTTGAAATAAATCACTGGCGACTATCTGAAACGAATTTAGGTATATTTTTTGCAAATAGGATCTTTTATTTAACTTCTTTGATTTCTCTCACAAAACAGATACTTTTTGATAAATTTCTTAATGTCATATGAAAAACCTGGACAACACATGTATTCTCTTCCTTGCCTCTTTGATATATCTTTATTTCAAAGTGACCATGATGTATGCATTTAACAATTCTGTCTCGCTGCGATTCTGAAACTACCAACTTTTTTTCTGTAAAAACTGAACCCTCGTAATGTAACAATTATTCTCTCGGTAGTTTCAATACTTTTAAAGGTATTTTGGTAATTCCTTTTTCTTTTCTAGGCTGGTCCAACCTTGCTCTTCTATACAATTAGGCCTTGAACCACTTTGGATCCTAGCGTTGCTTCGTTCATATCTTTGTGGGAATCATCAGTAATTGCTAGGATCACTTGCACTTCAAGGCTGTGTTTATTATGTTCAACTGGATCGAATTTACAATCGTTACTTAAAGAATCTGTCAAATATAATTTTTTACTTTATTTTATAAGCTACCATTGAGACTCTTCGAGTAGTATACGAAAAAGTCTTATTGGCGCCTGATGTATCTACAACTAAGTTTTTCCCATATATGTATATATATATATATATATATATATATATATATATATATATATATATATATATATATATATATATATATATTGATGAAATTTTCCAGCAACCTATTTTTATCGTGAGTGCTTCTCTTTCTATTAATGGGTAATTCTGCTGAGCGTTAGTCAGTGAACGCATATGCAATTGGGCGCCCGTATTGTATAAAGGCTGCTCCCACTGCTTTTCCATCTGCATCGACTAATAACATGACATCTTTGTTAACGTCATAAAACGCTAATACTAGAGGTACGGTAAGCACTTGCTGATCTTCCCAAATATATCGAGTATCTTTATTCAATAACACCCTCAATGGTTCCATCAGCTCTTCGTCGGGAGATTGTTCCCCAAAACAATAATTTTCTTTGTTGAATACCAAACCTGCTTCTTTGATACGTTTCATTGCTATATTTATGATTTGATCTAATTTCTCCATTGTTGCCACTTATATTAAAATGTCATTTATTGAAAACTCAACATTTAGAATTCCTTGCAGTATCTTCGACGCAACCTGCTGATCTTAGAGTAGAACATTATTGATATAATTTTTCCCACTTAAGTCAGACAAAACCGATTTAACTTAAAAGAGGCTACTGCAATTAGACTAAAGCTACATTCTAAAGCTGCTACGTAAGAGAAAATTCTTATTTTTGGAATATATTTTAGGGAAGTGAAAATGTAGTTTAATATGACAAGACATAGCGGTGAAGAGGTCTCGGTTAATTTAATCGGCCTAAAAGGCAAGCCCAAAGGAGACGTAATGCAATGTTAAGCGATTCATACAGCTTCTTAATGGTTGGAAAATATGAAAATGGTATAATACGTTATAATTCTAGAAAATCATCGTAAACTTAAGAATGCATTGTGTCCAGTTATCATGGATTCAGTTATTTTTGATAATGATATTTCAATGTTTTGACCACAGTCTACAGTGCATTTTGTTCCAGTTTTTTTAATTTGGTACAGATCATTCTTCTGTGGCAGCGCAAAACTCATGTTTTCTGAATGTTTCTTCCTTATCTCTGCGAAAGTTAGACCTGTAGAATGGTTTTATGCTTTGTACAATGTCTTGTTATTACCCAAATGATCTCCAGTTTTACGGTTATGTATCTTTTGTAGGTGATTTTTTCTGTGCTAAGGTCACAGTTGGATGCCTAATTCATTCTCTATTTTGAATGACTGCCACTATGATGCTAAACGGTTCTTCATTGTAGTATTCTCAGGTGAGATTTAATGCCGTTTTCCATCCGAGGCACTAAAAAGTTAGTGCACTAGAATTATTCTGTTTTTGATCTCCGATCATCTCCATTCGGATAAAACGTCCATTATGATATGAGTAGTCCATATACAGGGTTGTTTTTCTGTTTCACACAGTGCTATCTTGTACAGTACTCTCTGCCTGTGCTTTCGTTATCGGTTTCAGCAATGTTTTGTTCTGTTCTGTTTGCTTGAATCAACCTTAATGCGCATGAGGCGAGCTACTTCAAAATCTCCATTACTTTTTTGCTATGTACCTGTCTGTTAAAATCTTCCTTATGATTTCTCATGATCTTCATTCAATTCAAGATCTCCACTGAAGTATTACACTAAAGCTTTAAGTAGTTGATACTATACTTAGTCAGTATGGGCATGGGAGTATCCTTACCTTAAGTCCAGCCTCTTAAAGGTTTTTTGATGGATCATTTCTTCAGCGGGCATAGTGATGGTTATACGTTCGCATTAATACATATATGCATCTTGTAGACTTAACACTTTTCTCTAAGTTTTTTTTTTTTCATCTTGTGATGGGCATTCGCCGTGAGGAATTGATTCAACTCTTACATCCGTCCTGTCAAAGGAGGCTTTATGCCAGTTGTTGCATAAATTCTTAAATTTATCATAGCGTGCAAGAGCGCTTCTGAACTTGTTATTTCCTTTGATAGTACATTTTTCCTCTTGAATTTTAAGCTGTATATCGGAATAGCTTAGAGTTTTGTCAGAGGAAAATGAATATATTTGAACCTAATAACGAACAATGCGTTTTAGATCTATGTATCATTAATAATATAATCCGTAGTGCTGTTTGGGTTATGGCCATAATCTGGTATATATCGATTCATGCACAACTAGTCTCAGTTGTCATCGAACATATCAACCCATAATTAACTGTCCCAAAAAAAATAAACTCATAAATTACACACATTTGTGTACATTTTAAATCAGTTTGTGTTTGATAAAATTTCTTTACGAAAAAATCTCGCATCTGTGAAAAAATTAACTTACGTCTGAAATTGAATCCAAAAATTAAAAAACACAAATATATCGTATGTTGTGTGTTTAGTGTTTATAAAGATTTCAGATTGTTTATATTTCATCATGCACAGCACACCACATTAAAAAGAAAACGGCAACGACAACAACCAAAGTACACGACGACGATAGCGGTGGGAGGCTTATATCAAATTGCGCGAATTAAAAACAAAATTTCAATGCATATTCCCACTATAAAGTACACATTACTCCGCGTACGTATATTTTATGAACGTTAATTTTACATTTTTAATTCAATAATCGCACATTTGATTATGATAATGTATAATAGCAAATTTTATTATCAAAAATAAATTTGATTGAGTAGATAGATACACATATGTGTACAAACAAATCGGTTCAACTGGTACGAAAATGTTTTGTTAAATAATTTGCGATATGTGCGTTGTAAAAACGAGGTTTCATTTACGCAAATTTTTATAAATAGAAAACGCGCACGAATGACGTATGGAGACATTATTATTATTCTGGAATTGTTAAAATGTCAAAAAATAAAAAAAAAATAAAATATGTTTCCGCCCGGGATCGAACCGGGGGCCTTCCGCGTGTTAGGCGGATGTGATAACCACTACACCACGGAAACTATACGAGATGTTGAATTCAAATAAATTAAGAATACAAAATTATGATTGGCAACGGTTGGGCTCTATTATTCGAACCAGCCGCAAGCAAATCAGATAATCACAAAAAAATTAATTATTTCTGTCATTAGCAAAATGAAATTTATTTTATTTCAAAAATACAATACATATTAGTCCATATAAGATAACTGATTTCGAAGTTTCAGATGGTTAACGAACCAAACATTAGCCATTAGCAACTGCACTGTTGCGGTTCTTTTCAAGTTGAATAATTGTAATATTGACCTTGAGCCTGATGCATCTACCAATTTTCTTCAGCTTAAGCGCCACGAAGCTGGTGCGCATTTGTTTTTATGAGACAAGTTAAACGATCTGTTTTGTAGGCCTTTACAATATTTGGCATAATGTCGAAGTTTTGGGCATCAGAATAATCTCAACTTGGAATGGAACCTTTGTAGAACTAGAACTGCTTGTAGAACAACCACTATACCTTATCTTTTAGAGCCGACATTAAAACGTTAAGCTGTTCTTCTGGAAGCTGAACTGGATTTTTAATTTCTCGATTGCATTTTATCAAATTATGTTGGTTTTAGGATTCTTCTTTGGCCACTGTAAATTAGTACCCGTAAAACGTCACTGCGTTGTCGAATCCTTTCGGTTTGTGAAACACAATTTTCTACTGTCATGCTTCGAGCTCAGTTGTGAGTTTTATCGGAAATGCCATGGCCGATGTCTTCACATATGTCAGCATGATTTGGATCAAGTATAGAAATAAAGTCACTAATCATTAAATTGTTGTAATATGAGACTTTACCTTAGGATTGTTTAACTTACTTAGGCGTGTGATCACAAACATCTTTGGTAACTCGATCTTTACAATCTCTGGCATAATGTTGAGGTTTTGAGCAACAAAAGCATCTCGACTGGAAACGGGAAATTCTGTAACTGGAAACTGGAATTATTATCCGTTGCTTTGTCTCTTGGCGCCAAAACTAAATTGTTAAGCTGTTCTCCTGCATTTTACCCATTATGCTTACCTCGCCGCAAGTGCATTACATCAAGTGATGGTATTTAATTCCCTCAGATAGAGGTTTGGGTCGTGGATTAACCCCCTGTCCAGCATTTATTTGACTCATTTGCGGGTCCGACTATAAATGTGTACAAAAGCTTTACTTGTATCCTATAAAGACCCATATGTAAAAGTGGTAGTATAACTACTAACCCTCATAAAATCTTTATTTTTTGATTTCCAAACAAAGGCCTCGGATTCATCACAACAACGGCCTCGAAAAATAAAAGAATTTCTAAAGTAACGTAAAAATCTATTGATTGCCAAACTACAAATCGAACAGTCCTTCTTTTAGAGGGCAGTGCCAGAAATTACGATCAGCCCTTACAATCACAGCACAAACGTCCATCGAAAGACGATAAATTAGAGCTCACAAAGAATTTTACGATAACTAGGGCCATTTTAGCGTTGCAAATAAATAGAAACTTCGTTAAAAGTGGCTAAAGCGGAACACATAACAGCCAAATGGACTACCTAAATGCTAGAAAGCAATCAACAAATTTTTTCTACAAAAGGAACGCAAATTTATGAGGAAATTGCTAAAACGGTAGATTCGATCGAATTCAATTGTTTAATTATTTTATTAAAATTCGATTTGTAGTGTTTTTGGTTTTAAAGTAAATATAAATAGGATTTTAATGCAAGTACTTTGTGTAATTGCTATTATGTATTTATATATTTATATATTTATGTATTTATGTATTTAGGTATTTATATATTTATATTACATTAATATATTATTAGTATGAGACAAATTAATATATTTGTATTTTCAGGGAAAACTAATACAGTTTATTACAGTCTACGGCTTGCAGAAATTATATTATGATATTATTAGTTTATTATATTACAAATTAATTAATTTATCATTTTAGATGAAAACTAATTCAATTTATTACAGCCTACGGCTAAGAGTGGTTATTTCATAACAATAGATAATAGATAATAGATTTTGCTTTTAGGAAACATTTGCTGATACACCCGATTGGGGGCACACTGCATTTGATGATAGAAAATGAAATAATGCAGAGCAGCTCGTCAAAATTGTGATTGTCTTGTGCTAACATTAGTTGAATATTGGCTACCGGAAAACCGGGTCAAATCTGTCATTACTAACATGCCCTTCCTTTCCTTACACCACAAAAAAAAACACTAACTATCGATCGCTTAGGTGTCTGCAACCGGGTCGAGTCTGTCACAACTAACATTCCTTCCATTCCTTCGGTTTTGTTATATGTAACACGGGTGTACGGTGGTGCCCGGCATTCCGGGAGTTCCTGGTTCGTCCTTGGCCGTACACTCTAATCAATCAATCAATCAATCAATCAATCAATCAATCAATCAATCAAAAAAGGAACGCAAATTTATGAGGAGCTGGACTGGAAACATAAACGGACATGCCCTAATCGAAAACTCCGGAGATTGCTTTACGAACGTCCGATATCTTACTAAAGATTTTCATCCTAAATCTATACTGCCATCAGAGACAGAAATGGTGATCTGAAAATAAATGAAACTGACGTTGTCTCTATATGGAAGTCGTAATTTGAAAACCTACGAAGTATGGACCAATAGCTGTGATCTCAGTGTTAATCCACTGAAGACTGAAGTGGTTTTTTCCACGAGGTATAAACTTCCTCTTTTCGACCCTCCAACTCTTAATGAAGTTGTTTTGAACATCGCAAACAAAGTGAAATTCTTAGGTTTTATCTTGGACAGCAAACTAATCTGGAAGCCAAATATTATGGAAAGAGTAAAAAAATCTACTATAGCACTCTACTCTTGTAAAAATGCCATTGGGAAAGGATGGAGGCTTAATCTCCATATTATACACTGGCCTTACACCTCTGTAGTTAGACCAATTCTAATGTATGGAGTCACGGTTTGGTGTCCCGCTTTAAGAACAGTGGCGAACCAAAAAATGTTGATGAAAGTGCAAAGAACTGCTGCCTTATGTCTTAGTAGTGCACTTAGAAGTACCTCTACTCAAGCACTGGAAATTCTCTTTCATCTCATTCCTCTGGATATCCTGGCCAAACAAGTAGCTGCAAGTACAGTTATAAGTCTTAAATCTATTTCTTTGTGGTCCTGTAACATTTTGGGCCACTCGTCTATTCTTACGAACAAAGAAATTCCCAAATCTATTGACTATACCATCTCGACATCATACCTTGAAGTTAAACTTTTAGCTGATGTTCCTTCCAGAGAGATAATCGCATTTTTACGGACAGTCAGGCTGCAATTAAAGTTCTACAATCAGGCTATATCACGTTGAAAGAAGCCCGGAATTGTCTTTCATCTCTTATCGAGATGACTGAACAGTTCAACATCCATCTTATTTGGATGCCAGGGCATTTCAATATTATGGGGAATATAAAAGTCGATGAACTTGCGCGACAAGGTACTACTTGCCTCTTATTACCATGCAAGATGGACATTGGAGTTCCACTTGCTACGTGCAAACTGCACCTTAAAGAGGAAAGCTTATAACATTACAAAAAACAGATGGGCAAATTGTACCTCTTGTGTAATTACCAGGCAGATTTGGCCTTATCTGAACTTTAAAAAGTCGAACCAGTTAATGTCTATGCAAAGGTGTAACATTAGCACAATCGTGGGCGTCATTACTGGTCACTGTCTTATAGGTAAACATACTAGTAGACTTGGTGTTTTCTCTCATGATTACTGTCGAAGTTGCAAGGACGAAGAAGAAGAGGAAACAATACTTCATTTGTTATGCACCTGTCCTTGTTTGTCTCAAAATAGACTCAAGTTTTTTAGAGCTCGTTTCCTAAAGGATCTAACGGATCTCATCAACTTAAGCGTTAAAGATATACATCGCTTCGTGAGAAGCTCAAACTGGTTTCAGTAAGGTAGTGCGGAGAAGAAAATTTTGTGGTAAGGCTATGGACCACATGTGTCTATGCCTCGTCCTTGTTGGACGGACACCTAAACCTTACCTAACCTAAGGTCCAGATCAATAAGGTGCGAACATATTTCTGCTATCCTACTTCGAGTTCTTTAATTCGGTACCCCATTTTTGCACTCTATGTCATCATATTTCGTCACGTCAGCTGTGATGTTTTTTTCTAACACTGAAATTCATTCTGTCATGGCAGCCTCAATTTGATCTTCGTTCATCGTTTAACTTCAGCTACCTGTTGCTATATTTTCGAGCTTTAAATTTCATTTTTAACCTTTGTTGTTAAATTTTCGACATCATGGCATTAAATAGCCTTTCTATACATTTTGTTCATTATAGTACATTCAATGGTTAGCTCGTGACAAGAACTCACCTCTCCTTAATGTAGTTTCGTAGACTAGTTCAGCAACTATTGATTCTTTATCTTTTTTGTAAACAGATCGCCGCCATAAACGCTACGTTTCCATATCTTTTAATCATTCCGTTGAATCGAATTGCCTTTAAAAATCAGATAATATGCAAAGTGTAGTTTTAAGGCGATTCCTGGAAGGATCTGTCACGCTCCTCACACTATGTGCCATCTAATACATCGGATGATATCGTATGAGCACCATATACAAAAACATTCGTATATTTAGGCAACGTACTAACTTTTATGGTGACATCTCCTCTGACATATCTTTTTGGAAGGTATATGTACCTAGCCCCTGTGATCTCAACTCTAATTGGGAAGGTTCATTAAGCACCTGGCGTGCCTCTTTTGCGAGTATCCCAAAACTAAAATTTTGAGACAATTTTATTTTAGGCGTAACACCCATTAGGTGTATGGGATAAGGTGTTCACCAATTCGAAGTAAATTGCGATTTATGCAAGGCTAGTAAAGCGATCTTGACTGATTTGTATAAGAGATGGTTAATGACATTCGAGAGAAGAGTCATGCGCATGATTGAACGACTTTTCGACACGATTCTCAACCCCGGGTTGTCTTGAACAATACGAGGGGAAGCTCAGGATCGAATCCAATGGATTGTTGATACGGTTTTTTGCCGTATGTTTTTTGCACTATGTTCCATCTGGATGCGTAATTTACGAAGACGTCAACTGGCCTTTTTTTTGAAAACCAATAAAAATTAATTTTTGGGTTTTTTCAAATTCGATGTTGAAACTCTGATTTCATCGCCGTTCGGTTAAAATTAAATTAAATTTAAATTAAACTTAAAGTCACACAAAAATATTATATGTATATTTATAGCATTTTAATAGCAATGACACTCTCATGACAAATTTACGACCTGAGCATAAATTAATATTTTACGCGTCGCGTAAATGTTGTCTCGCGAATAAAAAAAATTTATCTGCGATCAATATACCGAATAATGAGTATATGAATCCTCATCGTCTTGCGATCCGATTAGAATTTAAACGAAATAATTTTAAAAATAACATCCGACATTTTGTGTTATGATCGTTAAAATGCCCACCACGCATGTTTATGCGATTTTTTAATTTTAATTTTTATTTATTGGAAAATTTATAATTCATATATCAACGTAACGTAAACGGATTGATTGCCAAAACTATAAAATTTCGTCCGTGTCATTTTAGACACGTAAAAGTCTAATTTAAAATTCATTTATTTAAAGCCGTGGCACCATGTTGCACAGAATTTGATCGATAAATTAATTAAAGGAATGCGCCCGCGATGTACTCGTTTGTGTATCGTTTTGGTTGGATTGATTTCAAAATCAAGTGCATTTGGGAAACTGGGTCAAATAATTTTTTTTTTATCGAATACATAACAATTTTATTTATATGTTTTCCGTATTTTCACATTTAGAGTGAAATGAAAATTTCTTAAGATAAATAAATAATAAATTATGTATTCGTCATCGTATATATAAGATATTCGTATGTATGAATTTGTTACGTACTGTTCAGCGCATATATGTATATATGCGAAGTTGTTGGTAAACAGACAGACAGTGTAAAATTGAAAGCAGAATGATTTGGTTTTATCTTGTCTTGAGGAAAATAAATTTTTTATCGATTGGCTGAACAGGGTGCTTATGGTTAGAAAGTGTTTTTTTACTGTGGTAATAATAATAATAAATGGTTTTGACAAGCCATTGCTGGCTCATACCGAATAACCAACCTGGCTAGAACATTTTCTTGCCTTGTTAATTAAGCGTACGCCCAAAGAAAATATACTATATCAGAAGTGAAGACACAAACAAAATATTACGAAAAATAGTACCGAAGTCAAGCAAGCGATTCTAGGTATGGTACAAATTAAACCCAACAAAAATTGGTCGAGAAATGTCGTCTTGATGTCGAGCAACAGAATACGGCCTATAAAGAAGCCAGAATACGTTTCATAATCACATAGAAGCACAAAGCGGTGGTTGCTAAGAGACTGTCAAACAAATTTGTTGACGAAAATGGTGGAAGGCTAAAGTCTTCAGAGTACAACAACTCAGGTATCAGTACAGTTCTCATAACTTCTTTAAAGAACTGCACCATACCATCATACCTAGGACTATCACCATTTGGGACTAGGAGAGAAATCTCCGTGTTATCATCAATGCAGTACTCGACACTGAAAGGGGCATTTCTCTGATTTACTCAATGTTCAACAAGTGTCAAATGCTGTATTTTAAAGTTGTCAAATACAGACTGCGGAGATGTGCATAGAGGACTGATCCTGCAAGGAGTTTACATAGGCCATTTAAAAAAAATAAACAGTTCCGCTGGGATTCATTGCATTAATTCCCAGCTCTTGATATTCGGAGGCGATACTTTATGGAACTATCTTTCGACCTTTTTCGATTAATAAGGCAAGGCGAAGTTATATTTCTGACGAATGAAAAGTGACCGCTTTGTGCAGTTACCTTAAAAAAGGAGACCGCTCAAAATGCGAAAACTATCACGACGTACCTCTTTGTATGCTTTATACAGCATACAAACAACTGTCTTACATATAGTATTGGAAATAATCACTCCTCTGGCGAAAGCAATTATAGATGACTACCAAGGAGGATTTCGTCCGAACCGATCAGTCACTAATCAATTTTTTTCACGAAGGATGAGTCTTTCTAAATATTACAAAACATCTCGTGACGTACATCTGATATTCTTAGATTTCAACCAGGTCTATGACTCAATCCCTCGGGATAGCTTATGTGTTGCTTTGCAATATCTGGAAATACCTGACAAATATGTGCGTTTATGTAAATGATAGCAATGCAGTTACAATGTTGTGTCAAAGTTAAAAGCAACCTATCAGGAATTTTTACAATTAGCTCTGGGGTACGGCAAGGAAATGTTGTCCCCAATACTTTTTATTCTAATGTTAGAATTTATCTTTCGTAAAAGTGGAACACCTCAGGACAACACCTTGTAATGTCGGTCCAACCACTGTCAGTGTAATTGGGCTGAATGGCAACGGTGTCAAAGAATTACTGGACTCACTTGTACGATTCTTAGCTTCTGTTGGTCTCAAAATCATTGAGTTCAAAACAAAATACATGATCACTGGTTTTAGAAACCAAGACACAATGAAGGTTTGTACTTTACATCGTGTAGTGAAAAAGTAAAATTTAATGCAATTTGCTGTAAAATAAAATTATGTGTATGAATCAGAAAGTTGTCCTCTACATTAAAATATATTTATCATCAAATAGCTATGGGCCAAAATTTCCAAATTGGAAAAGCGCATCATCTATTTTGAACGAACAAATAATATTTTGTTCTTGTTAAATTATGTAACTACATATGTACATGTATTCGTAGAACAACAGAAAAAAAAACAAAATTAAAAAAAAAATATAGCATGCGATCACCGATCGCACAAGAAATAACGAAAACCAACCGAAAAAACAATTGTGTTATTGTTTTTATACAAATAAAGTATATTTTATATGCATGTGACTGTGAAGAAAAACGAATGACAATAAAACAAATTTCCATAAAAAAAATCTATCACATTCAAGCTTTATTGTAACTTTATATAAATTAAAGTTTCTCACTAGATGGATTTAAAAAAATATGGATTTTACAGAAAAAATATTGTTGTCCGTACTATTTTGTTTGTGCATTCACTTCTGATAAGTATGTTTTCTTTGGTACGACTCTTTTGTCAAACACCAGACGGTGTAAGGTGTTGTCCTGAGATGTTTCACTTTTACGAAAGATGAATTCTAACATATCTCGATGAGTGCAGTCGTAGAGTACAGGGATTAGACATGGTCACTTAGCTTTATGGTAGTTAAAAATGGTGCACCATTTTTGAGATTGTTTGACATTTCGTTGTCTAATATTAACGAACTGGGTGAAGATACGTTTTTAAATGCGGTATTGAGTAGATATGAGCATTTGTTCTCTCCTGGCATTGGTAAATACACTATGAGTAAAATAAATTAAAAAGTTGAAGAAGAGGTTAAACCAATTTTTTGTAAGCCTAGACAAATTCCCGTAGTATTTAAAGACAAAGTTGAGGAGCTGAACAAACTGGTTAGTGACCAAGAATTATTGAGCCTACAGAGACATCGGAATGGGGAACACCATTGGTACCTATTGTAAAAGCGGATGGTAGAATAAGAATATGTGAGGACTATAAGGTGACCATGTTTTTCATTTTGGAAAAAAAAATATTCTAAGTTAGATCTAGCCGCGGCGTATAATTAGCTCGAGTTAGATGAGGAGAGCAAAAAGTTAGTGACGTATAGTAAGCATAAAGGAGTGTTTAGAATGAATAGTATGCCATATGGCATTAAGCCGGCTGGTGGTATTTTTCAGCGTGAGATTGAAAGGTTGCTTCAGGGCATCCCCGGAGTAGTGGTATTCTATGATGACAAAGGAGTAACGGGTAAAAATGATGAAGATCACTTAGGTAATCTAGTGAAGATCTTCGACAGATTGAGCAACAAGAGCCAAGACAACAATGTCGAATTGCTTTCGTGGTTACCGCTTATGAAAGTTGATGATGAAGACCTAAAAGATGAGGTTAGAGCTCGGGTTAGTTATCTAAACTATGTGGACAAATCCGATGATTTAATAGTTGATTTTAAAGCCGTAAGATCGGAAACAATAAAAGACCCCGTGCTGTCCAAAGTAATGGAGGCTATCAAATATTCCAAAATAGAAACGTTATCCAGGAGTGAGTATACACCGGTCATTTTGAAGGAGTTGCATGGATCTTACTTTAGAATGGTGAAGATGAAGGCATTTTTGTATGATGGCCGAATATTGACGATATCGTTGGTATGATTAAGAACTGTCGTGTGTGTGTAGGTGCACAACCTAACCCTCAAAAGGCTCATTTGATACAGTGGCATATTGCTGATGGACCATGGAGCAGAATCCATATGGATTATACAGGCCCATTCTTGGGGCAAAGTTTTCTTGTAGAGGCGGATGCATTCACTAAATGGGTGGACAATTTTAAGATGACTTCCACGACAAGTGAAATGACGAAGGCTAAACTAAGAGAGTTATTTGGTAGGTTTGGTATACCTGACAAGGTGATAATGGAACCCAATTTTGTGCCAAGGAAATGAATTTATATTTTAGGTAACACGGCATAAAGCATGTTAAGACAGCTCCTGGACACCCGGCAACCAATGGCGAAGCTGAGAACATGGTAAAGAGTTTTAAATCTTTACTAAAAACGATCTTAGATAGTTGCAAACGTAGTGATAAGAAATTTGATGTTGATTTGGCTCTGCAAAGGGTCTGTACTTAATAGCAACAACTTTTGCAAAGACGAAGGTATTGAAAAAGTTGCAATAACGTTAGGCATGCTAAACGGCAAATAAATCTGTTCGCTCAAAACTATCGATGATGCCCCAGATCCCTAGTTTAGGTTTGTATAAAATGGTCAACAGTCTCAATAAAACTTTGTAATTAGTTTAAAATGGTGCGCTCTACTACACGAGGCAGAAAAATTTCCATGATTTTATCGTACGGAGAAGCTAAAAAAAAGTGCAAGTGATTTGTACGACGATCCAACATATTGTTAATTTATTCAAAACATGTGACAACTGAAAGTCTCTTAATTTTATTTTTGTTTCTTTTATGGCGGGTTCATGTATGTAATCAAAAATTGATTTGCGAATCAACCCAATAAAATTGTTGATAAATATACAAATTTCCCCTCCTAAGTTGAAATAATTTTAACTTTGAGCATATAAAATGTGGCCAAAGTTATAATTATTTCAACTTAGGACAATTTGGTCTTTCGACACCACCCTGTATCTGAGATAGAACCGCACAAAGTACAAAATCACGTGAGTAGGTAGTTAGTATGAAGTTTTGTGAAAAATCCGGGTATGTTCAAATCTGATCTCTTGACATGATCTTTTTAAGGCTTTCAAAAGATTGTAATATTGGTCTGCAATATTCATAGCAATATCTTTTTTTAAATATTTCGTCATATGTTTGTTTGTCTTCGAATCATCTCTGATGAATCTTTGATAATTTCTTTTGGTGTTTTAGGTTACTCGTAACGGTCAATCCAAATTTTTTGCACTCGCCGAGTTGAATTTTTGGGTTGAATTAAGATAGCCGATTAAATACGGTCTCCAGGTTTTTAATTTGGTTCTCTAAATTTGAGATTTGAGATTTATAAAAAAGAGCTAATGGCGGTTACCTAGAAGTTCTAAAAAGATTTCTTTATTCCTTAAAAATAATTGAGGGTTCCCTGCTAGACAATGATGTCCTTTGCCTTACCCTCGATTTTATTTATAACCGTTTGAATATTTAATCCAAATTGTTATTCAGATAAAAGCGGTTCGAATACTTTCAGCGTATCTGCTGCTGTTCTTAGCCAAACTGGTAATGGTCTACGCGGTTTCCATCAATTGATGGTAGGTATTTACTTTATTGTTAAATCTAGATTAACATTCTGGGATATTTTTGCTTGTTTAGATTTATTTTTGAGGTACGTCAATGCTCGCTCGGGCTCCTCTTGTTTTATTTTAAATTTTTGAAGTTGTTCAACTCTTCCTTCCATTTTGTTCAGGATGTATGTATGTATGTTCAGGATTGTTTTCAGTATCGAAGTTTTTATTTGTATCGGCAATTTCTGACACTTTTCTTCTCATTTTCTACACTCTTGATTTGGTTTTATTACTGGTTAACTATTGCAACTGTATCCGAAACCCATTATAAATATTTGTGAATAAAAATTTTGACATTTATTTGAAACACCCAAGTTTTCACAGTCAATTGCTAAGATAATTTTGCTTTTGTAATAAACGCCAAACTAATCGCGTAGCACACTCGGATATTTACAATAAAACATTTAAAATTCACTACTTGGTTTTGTAATAATAAAAACCACATAAGAAAAATTTGAAGTTTTTCGTTGCTATGACAACTTCAATAAACAATGCACACAATTGTAATTTTTTTTCATAGTTTTTATACCTCACAAAAAGTGAATTTCAAAACATAAAAAACGGGGAAATACTTCAAACAATTATTATGCATCATCGACATCGTTGTAAAAATTGGGAATATTTTTCTAATAAATGTCAATTTGTATTCACATATATTCATCATGGGTTTCGGACACAGTCTTAATATAATATAGTTCAAAGTTTTATTTTTATAAACAAAATTTATAATAATTAAAATTATTTGTTTTAAATTTCCTGACAAGAAAATTTGCTACGAACTTTTACTTTCAAAACGCTATTGGCCAACTAAATGAGTTGGATGGAACAAAAGCGTTGTACACGTCATATATAGGGTTCCATGGTGTAATGGTTAGCATTCTGGACTCTGACTCCAGCGATCCGAGTTCAAATCTCGGTGGAACCTATCAATTATTTTTTGTATACCGTTTTAAAATGGCAATCACATTGCCCACACGAACACTTAATATTTTTGGCGTGACTGTATCAAAACAACTCAAAATATAAATTTTTTATCGTTTAACGTTTTTTTTTTTATTTTTTATTTATTATGAAAATGTAATTAATTTGCTAAACAATTTTTCTTTATATTTTATTTGTGCTAAGTGAACATGCACAGGTCAATAACCCGCATCACATATGTGAAATGTTTATATGAGTGAGTCGTCATAAATATTGGATATTTTTTCGAATTTCGATACATTAATCGCTCCCATACACGAAATTAATTGGTTATGCCGCGCGCATCGATGCTAATCACGTAAATCTAATTATATTTCCTTATGTTTGGCATTTATGTAATATGACTTCTTAAATTCTTACCGGCTTCTTTCATAAACAAAAATACTTAAAACAAAAAAAAAACTTGTGTTCAATTACCTGGCTGTCAACACACGGTCATCACCAAATAATATTCTATATTGAATTGTTGTCGGAAAATGTATTTTTCTGAAAATTATGACATAAGATGCGCGGTGATTAACGTTTAAATAATGTGTCACATGGTTTGCACAAAAAATATTGGCGGTACATCAAATTCACACTAAACATATATAGAGGTTGTTCATACTCAAAATGACCCATGTTTTGATTCGATCGAATAAATATACGAATGGAGAAAGACAGTGAGTGTCATGTTTTTTAACCATTACTTCGGGAATTAATAATTCATTGGATGGCTTTGGAATATATGTGGATATAATGACTTGTCCCCTTGCTCCCATATATATGTGGGTTAGATAATCGATTTGTAAGTTTTTGGTGTGTGTCTATATTTGTGATAATGACCTTAAACTTTACTTTGTACACATTATAATACGTAGGTGAAATGTTTACGTAGGTGTTTGAATTTTTCGAAAATATCACTATATGTTATAAATGAAACTATATCATTCATATAAGTCAATTGCCATAATAATACGAATTTATAACCTAAAATACGGACAGATGATGTTTAAAAGTTGAATAAATCATAACAATACTTTAAATATTTATAGTGATTGTAGCTTATTCGAGGTCACTGTTATATTATTTAAACTTAACGAGTATAATTGAGAGGAGGAAACGAAGTCACGTCTTAAAGATGATAAAACAAGCTTTGCACGGACAGGGTCGAAGAAAAGATGGAACTGGCGCTATACGATTGAGGTTGAAAGATCATCTCCACCTAAGATCGGGTGAATCGGCTATGAAAAAAAAACTATGATCCTTCGAGCCAAGGCATTAACAATTGTTGGAAAAGCATTAATCACTGAAGTTGACCGCTTAACAAATTCATTTTGAGTAAAATTGCTTTGCAAGGTGGGTGGACATAGTGGTAACACTTTAGAAACCATAAATATTTGAAAGATGGCAACAAATCTTCCTTCGCTTATAACAAGGAAGTAAATTAATGGTAGTAAAAACTTGTCAGAACTTGTTAATCGTTCAATTTGAACTAACGGTATATAATCGGGTGAATTGTTCGACAATATTGACTCAAACAGTGAATACGTAATCGGTTAGTGCAGTGTAAGTGAACATTTTAGTGATCATAACAGCTAGTTGCGGAAACTCTCGATAAATGGCACAATGAAACTCCATGTGATAAATGAGTTTTTTGTATTTTTGAATGGAAGTTGTGTAAAAAAATGGAAAATACTAACCGCACAGTAGTCGAGAGAATAGTGATTTATAGTCAGAGACCTTCGATTAAGCAATATCGAATTAGCTCAGCGATGGTCTCAACGCCCAAATACAAATGTTTTGTTTGCAGTAAATTTGGTCACTCCATATTTCGACGCACACGATTTTTATCCCTTTCACCAGGTGATCGACATTGAGAAGTAAGTCGACTAGGACTTCAGCATGATAATTTGATTTCGAGGGCATTACTTTATGTATTTAATGCATATGGAACGAATCCAGTGCCATATTTGGCTACTAGATTCTTAAAACCACTAACTATAGAGGAGTCACAAAAACTCCCATTTACTAGCAAGACTGTGACATCATATATACACGTCGGCGATCTATACTAACTGGTTCTAATCGTAAAGAAGAACATCTTCAGTTACAATCCAAGGTTATAAATATGCCAAAAAGTCACCTGAAACTTATTATCAACGGAATTCCACTCATTTTGCATCATAATAAAATCGAAAATTTTAACTCAGATTTTCCCAAGTATACAAGACTGTCAAAATTTGTTTTTTTTCGAAAAATCATTATTTTTTTAAACGTAAAATTTCGGTTATCTAAAACTTTCTAAACCATCCTAAAAATCCAAAAATCCACTCGAAACTCATTATTAATGGAATTCCACTCATTTTACATCAAAATGAAATCGAAAATTTTAACTCAGATTTTCCGAAGTATGCAAGGCTTTAGACTGTCAAAATTTGATTTTTTTTTCAAAAAATTAAGATTTTTTAAACGTAATGTCGGTTATCTAGAACTTTCTAAACCATCCTAAAATCCAAAAATCCACTCGAAACTCATTATGAACGGAATTCCACTCATTTTACATCAAAATAAAATCGAAAGTTTTAACTCAGATTTCCCCAAGTATACAAGGCTATAGACTGTCAAAATTTGACATCAAATGGACTAACATTTGACATCAAATGGACTAAGTCTTAATGACATCCAATTAATCAGGCCAATACAGTAATAGGATCTATTTTCAAATATGACAAGGGGTACTACAACATAGCGAGATTCCTTAAAATCAAGTGATGAAGAAGCTGTTCTCACATTAAATTCTGTAAGCGCACATGGTGGTGAAAGATCTTTGGACAATGTTTCCCAATACTTAAATGCGTCAATTGGGAGAAACTTGACCATCTTGTGGAAACAAATTGCAAGGATGGTCAGGTAACTGTGACAAGTATATCAGAAATGTGCTCTCAGAGATGATGGACACATAAACTGCCCAATTAATCGATTATTTTATGAAAGTTTGGCTATCTAGAACCGTCTAAACTATCCTTGAAACTCACAAAAATGAACCGTTAACTCATTATTTACGAAGTTACAGTCATTTGAAATCAGAAGAAAACTACAAATTTTATACACGATTTGTCAAGTGTCGGCTACCTTGGCAATCAGTTTCAGGCCCGTATTTCTTAAATTCGATCAAAAAATTCGCAAATTTCAGGGAATTTTTTTAAATATTCGGCGACCCTTTTGAAGTCTGTGTGCCCTATTTTCAAAGCTCTGCAGTTTGTATTTGAATATTTGGTCCCTCTGGTCGGAGACATAATGAGAAATTTACCCGCATGCATGGCTATATAATTTAGACTGGTACCAACAGTTCATAGATGAGTAGAACGTGATGTCATTAAGATAACTAGGCACTTTTAATAGTATTGTATCAGCCGTGAAAGAATTTCACTACTGGCCAAAGGTATATAGACTATGTGTTCCAATGCTATTCGTTCCTTTACAGTGGAGATAACCTTGCTGTTATATATTACTTCTTTAGATCCAGGTGAAAAAGTCTGTTTTGGTTTTCAAATCCAAATATTTTGGTATTCATGATAACCAAACTAAAGATAAAGACTCATTTTACATCAATTTGGATGATCTGATGGGATACCGGAGCACGATGTCAGAATAGTGATTGATGACTTTAATGCTATAGCTGGGAAAAATCAGACTGACTTATGTGAAAACATAAGTCTAACGACCGATAATGGAGGAAAATGATGTACATTGCGATCGAGCACGATCTCATTGAGGCTAGCACATTGTTTCCTCATAAAGATATTTACTTGGATGGACACACTCTCGTAAGACGTCCCGAAGTCAACATTACCAGGTGTAAATTTCTAAAGCAGAGCCGGCTGTCAAATTTGTAAGAAGTTCCAATACGCTTAAGTTGTACTAGGTTGCCTTCATTGTCATGTATGGGTGTGGGATTCCCCTAGCAAGAACTACTTTGTCGATTTTGTTAATACTAGTACTAATTAGTTTTCAAAAAATGTCTTAACTATTCTATAAATTAACCTTGAAACGGGAAGTTATGTATTACATCCATTATCGTGTTAGACGGTGAAAAACATTTGGAAAAATTTAATTTATTAATTTCCGTTTTGCTTTAAACATTTTAGCCACGGTTTAGATTATAATAAAGAAAACGAAATTCTAGCCCATGACTATTTAGTTTGATGGATGGTAAACGATCAATACAAGTTTCCTTACACTAATGAGAATATACTCGTAACATACACAGTTATATGTATATATTATTAATATACGAACACATACGTAGATCCATATAGACATTTTGAACGTGTGCCAAAATAAATTAAAGTCTCTGACCTCATTAACGCTAAGTAAAATAATTCTTGTCTTAATTGATTTCTTGGATTTGCAATAAATGTTAATCACCGCGCGTATGTGCTTCCTCGTATCGAGCGCATTTCGAATTTCGTTTCGCATCATCACACGACTCTCATTATCAGCTCTATTGATTTTTTTTTTTAGTGAGTTCTGTTTATTTACGTACGAGCATGTTTGTATCGTGGGCTAAGTTTATCAACGCTTCGTATACATATATACTCGTTAGAACAAGAGTTTTCTTTTCTTGCGGTTCATAAAATATTTTAGGCGCCAAAACTATATTTGTCTTAGATGTTTGTGTGTATGCATCTAATTCTATCTAGATATAAATTAATAAATAAATAAACAAAAATAATGAGTTTGAATATTTATTGGGAAAATTGATTTATTTTCGTATGGACGTTATGAACTTGAGAATATTATAGTGGCGTTAACATTTATATTGAGTTAATATCGAAATTATTTTGAAAATAGCTTATAGTTGTCACAACCCATTAATATTATTATAATAACATTCCGTATTTATAGACCATTACTAATTCAATTGCTTTACATCCCATTTTCGTAGCTTCCTCTTCGACGTACACCAGCTGGTTGTTGTTTCAGTTATGCGTAGAAAACTTTGCTATCGGCAGCAACAACCGAGCTGAACTATAACATCGACATAGTGAAGGATTTGACTAGATTTATTTAAACCTCAGTTCTGTGTCTCAATACCGTTTTCCTTCGAGCGAAATGGAATTGTGCAAATAAGCATATTAATTGGGCGCAAGTTAAACCGATGCCAAACTCTATTACATTATTATTATAGCGGATTAGTAGAAAATCTCACCATTGGTGGTGTCATGGATGCCACTTTTTGACCACCTGTGCTCTTGCAAAGCCAACACGTTGAGTGAGTAATTATTCACTTGAGGGGAGGCTTAATACGTTCCATTTTTCCATTTTTATAGCGTGGTCCGTATACAGTTTACGTTGTCGTTGTTGTGATGATTCAGAGGTTGTAATCCGACCCCTCTGTGTAGGGTTTATAACATAAAAAGTTGTATGAGGGTGAGTAGTTAGCCTGCCGCTCAACTCGCTTTTACGTGTACTATATAGGAATGAGGTCATCTTTAGGACACATTATATAGCGAGTATCTTGAACCAAATCCAACACTATGGCTTCAGCCGCCTCTAACATGGGCAACAGACCTTGGAGAATTATAGCCTCTTTTAGCCTGGAAATCAGATGCTACGAGTTTAGAAATGGTTATTTTACGGCATCATTTACTCGCCACACTACTTGAAAATTATTGACAATCAGAATTTACGTGATAAGCGGTAAGCCAACATTTCATCATAACATATCGAATTTCATCATAATCGGTTAAGAACTCATCCAGTTCCTTCCTAAATGGCCATATTCCAGAACTTTTCCAAAAAATCATTTTAAAATCTCATTCCCATCTTACATATAGCATTTCATCATAATCGGTTAAGAACTCGCCGAATTCCTTCTTAACTGGCCATATTCCAGAACTTTTCCAAAAAATCATTTTAAAATCCCATTTTCATCTTACATATCGAATTTCATCAAAATCGGTTAAGAACTCACCGAGCTCCTTCCTTACTGGCCATATTCCAGAACTTTCCCAAAAAATCATTTTAAAATCCCATTTTCTTCCTACGTATCGAGTTTCACCAAAATCGGTTAAGAACTCGCCGAGTTCGTCCCTAATTGGCCCTATTCCAGAAGTTTCCTAAAAAATCATTTTAAGTTTAAATCACATGTCGAAATATCCTATTTTGAAATATCCAGTTTTGTGCCATATCTCGTTGTGTACCTTATCTAATATTGAAATATCCAATTTTGAAATATCCAGTTTTGTACCATATCTCGTTTTAAAATATCCAGTTTTAAAATGTTCAGTTCTGTCCCGAAAAACGCTTAACAATAAAAACAATTAAAAAATGTTTCCGCCCGGGATCGAACCGGGGGCCTTCCGCGTGTTAGGCGGATGTGATAACCACTACACCACGGAAACTGCTGAAAGTTACAACTATAGCGATGATAAAAAATCTGTTCCGGA
The DNA here is from genome assembly GCA_963556175.1 of Tipula confusa. NCBI lineage: Eukaryota > Metazoa > Arthropoda > Insecta > Diptera > Tipulidae > Tipula > Tipula confusa. Next base: position 198,393,867 of record OY744476.1, on the reverse strand, counting down.
GTTTGAAAACAGTAAATCTGATGAAATATTAAAAATCACTTTCGGAAGCAGGGAATTTTTTGTATGTGAATATGAGGTTCGTGAAAAAGTGTTTAAATGAATGACACAAAATGGGTCAGATATAATATGACCAACTTGAGAGTGAAGTAGAAAAATTTAATGAAATGTGCTTAAAAAAGTAAGCGTGACTGTTCATAAAGTTCATGAATGGTATGATCGAAAGCGAATAGATTTGATTGAGTTTAACAAGTGAATATGTCGAAATTGTAGGTGTAACTATGAGAGAGCCAATGGTTGATTGAAAAAGCTAAGTTGCCGGAACTATAAATATCTCAAATCCCAGAAACAACACAAATAAGCTTAAACTTGAATGAAAATGATGTTGGATGGTTTATTAAAAATATTAAAAGCTCAGCTCTTCATTACTTTTGAACCGCGTGGTCATTTTCATTAATAATCCCCTGACAATTTCCTTGAAAAACTTGTAGTGGTAACCCATTTTTACTGTAAACATTGGCAGATACACTCCAATTTTGTCGAAGGTCTATCCTTGAGCTTTCGTGTTTGTCATGGAGTAGGCTAACCGCAGAGCAAATTTCTTTCTTCACATTTATATGTCTACTCTGTGTAACCAGAATCATTCTTGGGATGAAGACGTTCGAACCATTATGGTCACCAGTTAATATTATACAAACGATTATGTTGCTTCGTAGTTCATCCACAATAATTATAGTGCCGTTGCAAAGTTCACGTTTTGGATTCATATTTCTCAACATCATGACTCATAACCAGAAATATAAATAGAAGCAAATAGAAATTGTTGTAAATTGTATCGTCATTCTCCATAAAGTTGCAAATTGTATCGTCATTCTTAGGACAAATAATAGCTTGGGATGCAAGGTCTTCATTAAAGATGCATTTAATATTATTACTAAACACTGAAACAACGATAAATTTTGTTATAATATATACCATCAGGGTCATTCGAGAAATTCTGACCATCGTTGTCAAGCCCAGACCCAACTTTTAAGACTCACCACTCTACGAATTCAGCTTCTTGTATAACAAAATCTGTGTATCTTTTCCCAAATTGCATGAGATTATGTTCTGGAGTCATATTTACATAACTTTAACGATGTTCTGCATGTGTATTCATGCATGTACAACTTAATCATTTGCTCTGATTGGGTGTCTTAAGGCTTCCAAATGCACTAATTAGTAACGTAGTTGAGGAATCAAAATAAAGGATTGAATAAAAATGAGTTGTAATAATTAAATAATTAAAGTAAAACACTAATTTACACATTTTTCGCACAATTCTAAACAATTACGCGTCATATTATCAATGACAGTTTATGTTCAACTGTTTCAATTTATAAAATTGGTTGCAAGCAGCAATTCAATTTAAAAATTTAATTTTGAATCGTGAAGTTGAAACAAACGAATAAAATGTCTTTCAACGAATAAAATGTTAACACAATCGTGGTTGCGTAGCATTTGAGAGTGAGATGAAGTGAATTAATGGAAGGAAGATCGATTGACAGAGGTGAAAATGCAAAGACTATATATATTTATATAGACTAGGAATCTGGAAATGGACCAAACATTAAATTTCAAAGCGCACATGGAAAAATTAGTCTATAATGGTAAAAGTTTAGATTGAATGTGACCAAAAGGTTGAGTAAACCAAAATAGGATGGTCTAATGTGACTGACATGATGCGAAAGGTGCTAGTGTCTGTCAATAAAATTGCTTATGGAATGAGTGTGCATATGAAAAATGAAAATAGAGGATGCATGTGCTGAAGTGGTAACAAACGTACCCCCAACAGTCGTATAATGAAACTGAAATTTGGTGGCACAACAAAGGCGAATATGAATGAAGAATCAGTTAAGTAAGAATTTAACAAAATGGTTGTAGAATACTTTGCACATGTCGAAGTGTATACAGATGCTAGTATAAATGGTGTCAGATTTATCGTAAATCTTTTCAATCCTGCAATGAAAAAAGAGAAAATGATTCGAATAATAAATGACAGCATCTGCAAAATAAATAGAGAGTTAGTTGGGATAACTCTTTCTTTTAAAAGACCCGTTTCATTAAATATGCTCGCCAATAAAAAATAAATAAAAATATGTTTCCGCCCGGGATCGAACCGGGGGCCTTCCGCGTGTTAGGCGGATGTGATAACCACTACACCACGGAAACTTATGTTATAACATTTAGCCCGATGATACAAAATCTGTTCAGCAATTTGTAAACATAGTAAAACTGATGTTTACAAATTACCTTCGGAAGCAGACAATTTTTTTTATGAAATATTGAACAGCTCGGCACATAATAAATAATTTTTTACTCTTTTATCAGCTCAGTTTAAATATACCGAACACCATATGCTCAACAATCCATCATGAAATTATATTATTACAGAATACACATATAGAGCTGTACTCTGAAAAGTAAATTTTAATTAATTGAATTTTCGGAAAATCCCATCTGTTAATACATTTCATGTTATAAAATATAAATAGACATACATGTTGTCTTTTCAATAAAAAAAATAAAATAAATCCTATGATACATCTCGATGTCGCACAGACGACGCATATCCATAGTAAACGAACATTCGCAACATTTCAAATCGAACAAAATTTTCGAAAATAAAACAAAAAGTTTTGTCTACTTAGCCTCTCTCTCGAGTGACTCGACAAATTTTTGATTACAAAATTCTATTAATCTGTGCCAATAAAAATATTTTACTCTCGCTAAGTGAATTATTTAATAATTTCGCCTGATGATAATAAAAATTTATTATTATTTATAAGATATTGAACTTTTTTTTTTGTTATTCTATGACGCGTTCGACCCGCGTTTATATTTCATTCATGAGCGACACATGTGTTGTGTCTTTTAACGAATTAAATTTAAATTTTTTGATTTTATTTTACCAAACTATATATATATGTGTCAAGGCGAAAAATGGTATGGTTGTGTATGGCAGGTTTTAGTTAATATTTGGAGCCCCCTGTCAAAATTAGACCCATTTTTTTTGGAGCAATGTGGTTATTTCATTAGTATCTCAGCTTTTCTGGACCTTAAAAGACATCTAAAACAATGATTACCGAGGACATATCCACTGTAAATTAACATATAGCCTTATATTGGCCATCGAATTTCTTGCTGCTTCAAACATCTTCTACGAGCTTTAAACGATTTTGTAAGAGACTGCACTTTGTATTTGCAATCCTAAACCGCGTGTCCATTTGAGCGGTTTTCTCGTCGGATCATAGTCATAAAGAGTAAAACTAAATTCAGATATCCTGGCTATGCAGTTCCTTTAACCATCCAATTCTAAGTGACAAGGCAGTTTGTGCTTTAAAGCATGTTTCGTGTTATGCTTTTGTCACAGACACCGATGAACAGGCTTCATTGGAATATCTAAGCTTTTCCTAATTTGCACGTTTAACCGAAATCACTCCGAATCGGTTACTTTCCCCAACAACTCACAAGTAAACTAAGTTAGTTCCATTGGCACTCCATGCCGAACACCATCTTATAAGGAAATTTTTGAAAATGAATCTCCAACGATCCACACGCGAGACTAAAACTGTCCTGCAAAATCAATATGGATTTTCTTAAGAAAATAGCAGCTGGCCAAGCTGAAAATTTACGTTTCGGGACCACAGCTGCGTTATGATAAATGGAGCAAGATGACAACTTACTATCTATTGCCCGCTTGACCTCGTAGTTTTAAAGGTATCACAATGCGACTCGATTCTGTAACGACAGAGCAGATAGAATAGACATTACCTTAGTTTTTCAAAAGTGACCCCGGCCATTCGTTTGCTATATAATATTAACCCTTTTGTATTAGAGCATCATTCTTTAAATGCACATTCAGCAATGGTACTGACGTTGATCGGAAGTTTATTGACTACTACTTGGTAGGCATTCTTTACAGTTATCATTTAGTCGAAAAATAGCGTGTACATTTGTATTTTGACTATAGGTTTGCAGGTTCGCTTTAAATATCCATCTGCACACTGCATTGCTCCAGCCATCTTGTACTGGCATGGACGATGTTTCGCTCTACACATTCTAACTCCAACAGGTGGTCAGATTTAACAATGGTGCTAAGCACATTTATTACCCATCGGTAAAGTCCGTGCAATGTCAGCACGGGCAAATTTTTCCTAGTCTGTTGTAACAGTTAGATCGTCTTGATAATGTACAAGACACTTTTGAAGACACTTATGCATTCCGAAGATTACAAATATAAGCTAATCAAAAATCTAAATGGTGCAACAATCCAAAGCGGTAACAGACCAAAGCGACGGAAGCTATTTCTTCTAGATGAAATACAAAACAATCGATTGACCAAAATCGCAGATTCTTGCACAACATCCGAAATGTAAAAGATGATGGAGTATCAGGACCTCTAACTAGAAAAGGGTTATCAATAATCAATTTGTTCAATTTGAGTGTTTCCCGGAGCTGAAAGTTGGATTGCAAAACAAAGACTTTGCCGTTCAATCTAACAAATTGAAAAAGTTTATCGCTATTCTTTGATACAGAGGGACTTATCCGGGGCAGTGGAAGACGGCAGTTTTCATCACTTCCATATTCCATTAAATATCCTATGCTATTTCTTCCCTCCCATTCATTTTCGAATACTCTGCTTATTTATACCCAAACAATTGACGGCATTTAGTTCAACAATTGTTTCAACATTTCTGGACTAGGATTATTTAACAGAACTCCAACATCGACGCAAATGGACAGCTATGCACCCAGATATCAACATTGGCCAAATTGTTGTGCGGTTAAAATGGCAAATAGGTATTGTGGTTGTGACAATACTGACAGCAGATAAACCGATTCATATAAAACGGAGACCAAAACTTACCAATATGTCCACTTCCAGTGTCAAGAAAATTATGAAAGACAAAAGAAAATTATGACAGAAATGGCAACGATACAGTCTAACGAAAGATAAACGCATGTTAAACAAGGCGGTCAAACAGTTAAAAGAACTGCTGCTCAATGGGTCTTGGTCGATTTCTTACCTACTTATTCAACACAGCACTTAGAACTGGATATTTCCCGATAAAATTGAAGGTTTCAAATAATATTGGTATCAAAACCAAGCAAGTCCCCCAAAGAAGTTACGTCGGACAGACCTATTAGCTAGCTACCAATTATGTCTAAATTATTTGAAAAACTACTACTTAAGCGCCTAAATTCTATATTACTGGATAAGAAGCTAATTCCGGACCTTCAGTTTGGGATTAGGCCAGAGCACTCAACAATAGAACAAGTATACAGAATATGAGTACACAAAATATGTATAAATGGATATGTCTAACATAGTTACATGACGTAAAGTGTAAACATATATGGACAAAAAGAATCCAATTGGGAATAAAACTGTCAAAAATGTATTTGCTCATATGAAGAAAATCTTTCATTTGCCAAATAGGTCAAAACAATTTGAAACCTCGTTAGTAAGAAATTACAGAAAATAAAACACTGTTTACCATGGTGTTAACATAATATCTTTGACAAATAAAAAAACGCTTAAACACCACATAGCATAAGTATTAACAACTAATTGCATCGAACAATATACAGTGACATCTACCAAAAATCTATACGAAACAATTTAAATGTATGTATGCACTGTAGTAATTTTTCAAAGCTAAAAAATCGGAAAATTTTTCAACACATTTTATATTGTCAGTCACACTGTCACAGTGATCATTCGATTTTTGAACAATCAACAAGTGTTTTTTTGTGCGTGCAATTTGTGATACAATAAAATAGTAAAACTATTAATTAATTTATTTCACCTTATACCTATACACTATAGTAATTTATTTAGATAAAGTGTCTATTCGATAAAAGAAAAACATAATTACCATTCTATAAATAATTAAAACTGGATATTGTAAAAAAATTAGTTTTGTGCAAAATGTCACCACCGTAAGTTCATTCAGTGGCTACTTGCTAATCTTTTATTTTGCCTAAATCTAATTATGTGCATTTTTTTTTGTGCAATTTACAGAAAAGCAGATATTGCATTAATTGGACTGGCCGTAATGGGTCAAAATTTAATTTTGAACATGGATTCGAAAGGTTTCGTAGTTTGTGCATACAATCGGACCGTAGACAAGGTAATTTAGATCATATTTTAACACTTTCAAATTTTGCCTAATCATCGTTTCTAATCAAAATCGGTAAATTTATGTGCACTTTTAATAGATCCGGTGGGTCAATTCTAATTAGAAATGTATGTTTCGAATGACGAATATTTTATTATAAGTGTGGCGAATATTAAATTATCTATTTAACGTTACATCATTTGATAAGAAGTTGTAAATTATATTTGCTTTTCTACGACCTTTGGTAAAGGTCATCGGTGTAATTTTAAAATCTACGTTAGCACAGTTTTTGTGCATAGACTGATTTTCCAATAAGATTTATGAGATCGTGTATCACGTGTTATTTTTTATTTTGCAATCATGTTGAAGGTTGGTGGTCGATTGCGTTGTTATGTTCGTATGATGCAGTGTGCGATGGTAGCCAATGTATTTGGTGAGCTTTTGTGTTTACTTTCATTTTTTTTTGTGAATTCTGCAAATTCAGCATTGGGGTGTCCAATTTCGAGTTTTGAGACTAATTAAGTTCAGTAGCGCAGTCTATCTAAAGCTAATCAATTTTTTGTTAATTAATTTTGAATGCGATACGATTTTTTATCAAGTGAAATGTCATGATGATACTAGAAACGTTATCTGAAGCGGACATGATATCGATTTAATGACGAAATAATGTTTTCATTGATATTTTCCAGGTAACACATTTCTTGAATAATGAGGCAAAAGGAACAAAAATTATTGGAGCCACATCACTTCCAGACATGGTCGATAAATTAAAATCACCACGTAAAGTTATGATGCTCGTTAAAGGTAAGCGTAAGATTATAGTTAAGATCGATTATTACACGATCGTACACCGGACTCATGTATAGCAGTCATTGATCTTGACCAATAAGACACCGGCTAATTTGAATATCGATCATGATGAATCACCATGTAAATCGTCGTGTTGTGTCTATGACAAATAGAAGTCAAATGTAGATATATTTCATTCATTCATTAGCGATCCAATGTCATTTGAAAAACAATTGATCGAATTCTATCGATCGAACGAACGTACTAACAATTTTATTTTATCTGGGACAAAGCGAAAGTATAGAGTATGGCCATCAAATGGTTTGTGATGGTCGTCATCACGGTAAGATAGTAGTTTTCACGGTTAAGTCATGTCCGAAGAGAACGGACATGATAATTTAAAAAAAAAACGTGATCCGATTACTTTGAAATAATCGGACGAAATTTTTTTTGCTATAATTTTAGCGGGCAGTGCCGTTGATGATTTCATCAATCAGCTTACTCCACTTTTATCGCGCGGTGACGTTATCATCGATGGTGGTAATTCTGAATATCAGGATACAGCTCGGCGTTGCGATGAATTAAAACAAAAAGGTATTTTATTTGTTGGCTCTGGGGTCAGTGGCGGTGAAGAGGGTGCACGATACGGACCATCGATAATGCCGGGTGGACATTCCGAGGCATGGCCACTTATTAAAGATATTTTCCAATCCATTTCGGCCAAGTCTGGTTCTGATCCGTGTTGCGAATGGGTGGGCGAAGGTGGGGCTGGCCACTTCGTTAAAATGGTGCACAACGGTATCGAGTACGGGGATATGCAACTTATTTGTGAAGCTTACGATTTAATGAAATCGTTGGGTTTGAGCCAAAAAGAAATGGCCGACGCGTTTAGTGAATGGAACAAAGAGGAACTTGATTCGTTCCTTATCGAAATTACACGCGACATTTTAAATTATAAAGACGAGCAAGGTTACTTATTGGAACGGATTCGGGATACTGCGGGACAAAAAGGAACGGGTAAATGGACAGCTATTTCTGCTTTACACTATGGTACACCGGTTACACTAATCGGAGAGGCTGTCTTTTCACGATGCCTTTCAGCCCTTAAGGATGAACGTACAAAAGCAAGTAAACAACTAAAAGGCCCGGCACGTAAAGCGACAGTTGCGAATAAGGCGGAATTCTTAAATCATATCAAATATGCGCTGTACTGTTCAAAAATCGTGTCGTACGCCCAAGGATTTATGTTGTTGCGCGAGGCGGCCAAAGAAAATAAATGGAATCTTAATTATGGTGGGATTGCACTTATGTGGCGTGGCGGTTGTATCATTCGAAGTGTATTCTTGGGCAATATTAAAGATGCGTTTACACAGAATCCACAACTGTCAAATTTGCTGCTCGACGATTTCTTTAAAGCAGCCATAGAAAAGGGACAAGAATCGTGGCGACAAGTTGTTAGCAGTGCCGTACTATGGGGAGTTCCAGTACCCGCACTTTCATCAGCTCTTTCATTTTACGATGGTTATCGTTCGGAGCGTTTGCCAGCAAACTTGTTGCAAGCGCAACGCGATTATTTTGGCGCCCATACATACGAAATACTGGGAAAAGAAGGAAAATTCGTGCACACCAACTGGACTGGTACCGGAGGTAATGTCTCTGCCAGTACATATCAAGCATAGACACTGTGCACTTCTACGTCATTCTAAATACATTCCGCAAACACACACATCCATAATTTTGTATGCTATTTATAAATAAAACGATTGGTACTTTGGTATAAAATTATCTATTCTTTTATAACTCATCGCGGTATTCGAGAACCGCGTTCATATTCAGCTCATTATGCTTAAAGTGCGTCTTCAGATGGCTGACTACGTGATGCTTCCGTTTAAACTTTTTATCACATTGACTGCAATAGAAACGAAAATTATTCGAGTGCACCGTATTTTTGTGCTGTTTAAGCGTTCGTGGCGAATTGTATCGTTGAAGGCATAGATCACATTCGAACAGTTTCTCTTCCGCATGCGTATATTGATGGGCCGTTAGATGGCTGCTCACCCGAAAACGTTTCCCACAAACTTTGCACTCATATTTACGTATATCGTTGTGAACTCGTGTGTGAATGATTAAATCCCATTTCGAGCGGAAACCTTTGTCACATATACTACACGGATATGGACGTTCGTTTGTATGCAGCAACTTATGCGTTTGATAATTCGAACGGAAATTAAAAGTTTTGTCACACATTTCACATTTGAATGCAGGCAATCCGTTATGAACATTCATATGACTTTGATACATGATACGAGTTTTAAATCGTTTACCGCACACTTCACAGTCCAGTTTACATTCGGGATGGCTTGTGTAGTGTGCCCGAAACTCGTCAACCGACGAAAATATAGAATTACATTGTTTGCATCCGTAATCTTTGTTCGTGGAATCACGCTGTGTTTTCCAAGTTATTTTATGTGTATCCTCCTCATCTACGATTTCGCCGTCCAGCATCTCAAGTTGATAGAACGCCGGTATAGTTGGTGATTTAGGGTGTGACGCGGTGTCTAGAACCTCATCATCACCTGGTTCTTCGCTATTATATGATATTTCGTCATCTAAAAATATTTCGTCTTCATCATGATGGTCAGCATTGTCCAGCTGCTCGTCTTTCACCTCGATAATTTCATTTTTGATATTCGACGCGAGTACATCGTCATCGTCTAGATACTCTACAATACAATCGTCAATATTGTCCTCGTTTTCGGTGAGCTCGCTCAACATTGTATCGTCCATTGCCGAAACACTGAAATCTGGATCTTCATCTATATCAGTATCTAAATACTCAGCTTCACTATTTCGACGACTATTCAGTACAGATTTGTTTTGATCAAACGGTTCATTAACTACTTCGGGGGTTTTAATGGTGCACACCTTTTCGGATTTGATTTCCAGTTCACTTTTCGTAAATTTATCATACGATCGTTTGGCCATCATCATAAAATTATGAAATACACTCAATTGTAATTTACAATAATTGCATATATGTTTGGGATAGTTTTTATTATCCACTAACTGTAATAAAATTATATATAAGGTTTAGAAGTAATTACGATCGAATAAATTCAAGAATATCGAACCTCGAGGCGTAAACAATCGATATACATTTGGCCTGTTTCACTCGGTGTTTTAACATCTTGAAATAAAACTGTTACATTATCGCTTTGATCTGATAGACATATTCGACAAAATGTTGAAAACATTTTTGTTTTTATTTATCCCGCTAGAAACACACAAATTGTTTCGTCTCCTCGCTTCTGAAGTTTTAAGATGAATATTTTGATATTTAAAACGTCAAAGTCGCATTGTTTTGTTTCGAAATTTTCGATTATACTTATTAGTTTAAATTCCGATGCTTAGATGGCATTGTACGCGTTATTCGTTATTATGAATATTTGAGATACATTTTTGACTTTTCCCAAGTGTGTACAGCGCTTTCTATACTCGAATAGCTGAACTATTTATCGATATATCTCGAAATATGTCAACATCAAATATGTCAAAAATATAATTTCATAACAAGAATCAGTCGCGGGTGCACCAAACATCAAAGAGGAATTGCGTAAATTAAATTTTCGTAAAATTTTATCACCAATTAAATATTAAAACACAATTTGTGAATAAAAATGACATCGCGCACCAAAGTATTAAATTTGTATAAAACAATGATGAGATCATCACAAGATTTTGATTCGTATAATTATCGGTAAGTTCGAAATTTAGTTTTTACATTGGCAAAATTACAGGCTACCAAAAGTACCGATTTCTCTTGTACATTTTTTTAGATGCTACGCTTTACGACGAATTCGCGATGCGTTCAAAGAAAATAAGAACTTGACGGATAAAGGTCAAATAACAGAAGCCCTAGTTTATGGATACAAGAATTTAGATATAATTAAGCGACAGGTAAATATAAAAAAAAATGTTAGGTTATGTTCAAGTGATTTTCCTATATGCGATCAATTTTCCGATGATGGTTCATGGCTTTTTCAACTAAACTGTATCGTTTATATTGTTTGTAGTATGTACATAAATATGGTAAACGTAATAGGGGTAATTCACCAAATTGTTATGATTATGGTTTGATCAGTCTGGCGTCCGATTGGTGATCACATTTTAATGTTTTAATTTAATTATCGTAATTAAATTATACGATCATGTTAAAACACTCATCGTTTGTTAGTTTAGTATTCAAAACAAACGATCGATGTATAATTATAGATAATTTCGTGTCTTATCTGCATGCAAGACGATATGGTTTACCCCATGTAAACGTGATAATTAACGATTTTTACAGGCTATTGCTGGCCTGTGCAGTATCAAGAAACCGGTTCCATTGTATTCGATTCCTAGTTACCTTATTGTATAATTCTAGGCAACTAGAGGAAGCCAAGTCGTTTACTACCACGAGGAGCCATCGTCGACCTCTCTAAATGGTGATCTTTCTTTAGGTTCGGCTCGCAAAATATGACAAGTCCATGTCGCGTTTATTTTGACTCCGCTAGAAGAGTGACTAATGTTATTTATTTATTTGTTTCCTTTATATCCAATTTAGAAGCATAGGGCGTCTACTGTTAGACTCTATTGGCTGGCTAACACTTTTGCGGGTTTCATTCTAATTACATCCTGGCAATGCCACTTGAATTATTTCACAGTTTGTGTCCTATTCATCTCCATTTTCGTATTCTGATTTATTTCTTTATATCGGTTTGCCTTGTTTGCAAGAGAAGCTCTTCGGTAGTTATTTTGTTTGGCCAGTAGCATCTTATTAATTGCTTGAGGCATTTATTTGCTAATACCTGTAGTATTTGTTCGAGTGATTTTTTGCGTGATTTTCCATGTTTCATAACCATAAGTGTACTGATTTTACATAGGCATTGAACATTCTTTGCTTTGTATTTCTTGACAGTGCGGATGTGTTCCAGATGTTTCGGAGCAAGATCAGTCTTATGGCCTTGGTCTTTCTTATGTTGATTTTGAGACCAACTTAAAGTGCCAATTCTGCTAACATCTCAGCTTTCTCCTGTTTATCGGCGTATTTGTGTGTTAGCAGGCGTAGATGGTGTGTTATCATCTGCGTAGTCAATATCATTTAGCCTGATTAAAGACTGATGGGATCCCATTGTATTAGATTTGAGCTTGCAAAGTCTAATCGGAGCATTACAATGTACTATTGAGAACAACAGTTGGGATTGTAGGAACACATCCCTGCCTAACTCTTCGTGTGTTGTAGAATTTTTCACTCCGCTTTATAATGAACTCTATTTCTAGCACCCCAGTACGTTTCCTTGATGCAAACCTTGATTTTCTATTATTTTCTTTGGAATGCCGATTTCGCTAAGTGCCTTACAAATTGCGTTTTTTTGATCGAGTCGAACGCTCACTTAAAGTCCACGAAGAGTGGGTACAGCGGTGAGTTCAAGGTAAATCAATCTTTTTGACGGACCAAATTTCTACGGGCATTTTGTCGATAGCCCCACGACACGGTGATCGATTCACAAGGCAATTCGCTTTGTTGACACAAGCAGTATGTTTTTTCTGAAAAACTTCAAGGTGTTCGATTTGTTCTTGTCCGAAAAAGTTACAAAATATCGCAAACCGCCAAAATCAACCGGGATTAGTCCACAAAAGTTCGTGTGCATCAGTTCTAGAGCCCTGGAAGCCTGAGATTTGCTGTTCTTGAACGTAAATTAGATTGTTTCTTTTTGATTCAAACTTCACACTCGTCTTGTTGACAACAGACAAAAGTTATTCCATCAACAAAATCATTCCGCAATCTCATAAAATTGTCGTGTTGTACATATGCTAGACGACGATGTCATAATTTTTGTGAATCTGCAACTCTGACAATTAAAACAGCTTCTCACTCGATTGTGCCACTCTGAACATTCCAGTATTCACTTTTTCCTCAACCAGTAACTTAATGTTTTTGTCGAAAACTGCATTCGCTTGCGTTAAACTTCACAGTTAATCCTTTGCCAGGCAAAGGTTTTTATCAAGTCATCTGGGATTTTTGTGCTAAAACTTGCTATCGCTATAATCATGGGCTTGTATACTATTTCCATACCGGCACCTTTCAACTTGTAATAGTTTTGCTAGCGAAAAATTCCATCGAACCACAATTTACTAGTTGAAACAAGTTGACTTAAAAATGCACCAGTTTATTACCTAAGTTTTTTTTAACTTTATAACCTTCTTCGATTATTTAGGAGGTCCCATAACCTGATGTTAAATTGGTTTAAAAGTAAATTATGGGACTTGAAAGAAACAAGGATTTGAGAAATTTTTATAAATTACAATAAAATGACAAAAAAACAAAAACATAATAATCAGCGCCTACTAAGCGACTGTCAAAATTTGGATGAATTCAAAAGTTCACAATTTTGCCGCGCGTACAGTAGACCTCCATTAATCTCGTACCATTGCACGTTGCCTTTAGTTTTACTCCTATGTCGCGCAGATCTTGCTCGATGAAGTCCAGCTAGCGCAGTCTGAGTCTTGCCTTTACTATTTTAATTTTTCGATGCGATGGGACTCTTTTGAGTTCCTTCTAATTTAGTTAGGTTTGACAATCCGACGCTGGGCCTCAGAGACTTTTATGGAACGATATACCAATCGTACGACCTGCTCTCGATTGTAGAGACAATTCTGCAGTCGTTGTAGGTCAGGATCCAGCTTTCTTTTCCTTAGGTTAGCACCGGTTGTATAAGTTAAAAAGTAAGTACATGTTTCCATGACTACGATAGATGTTTTGATCGCAGAAGCTTTAGCTCTATTTAGAACACTTTGTAACCGGCAGTAATGTTGGTTTTATATCTGCCTGTAAATAGTTCTTCGATGTTATGTGCAGCTGTAGTCATATTCATCAGTTTCGATATTTGCACAGGAGATGCTCCTAGATGTCGTCAAGAACTTTAGTCTTGTGTGTTTTGATTTTTAAACCAAATCGTCTGTCATTTCAGCCCTGCATAGGGCTTGGTGCATAGCCAATGATTTGACCAAGTAGATTTATTTCTCTCAAATCTCATGTGACTCAAAGATTTAATGTCACAAAAGTGCTTGATTGTATAAGGAAGGTGCGCATGCATCCTGCCCCACACCTGGTCTTATCCCAACAGAATCAGATACTGTTCCTTCGATTGCTACTCTAAGCCATATGAACGCGGACTAGAGGATTCATCATCAGAATGGAAATCAATGTAAAGGCATTGCATTTCTTTAACTTATTGATGGCTGCTCCTACCTCATATTCTGTAGGGTGTGGAACGAAACTTAAAGGCCTGACGGAGTGATGGCTCTAAACGAGCTTACGTTGTCATTCCTATTAAGAATAGGTTTTGAATGTAGGATTGCCATACCGAGTTCCATAGAGTTTCATTTTAGCTATCCCTTGGTCTTACTAGGCTTAGTACTTTCCATTTTTACATTTTTATAGCGTGGTTCATGTACAGTTTTCGTGGTCGTTGTTGTGATGACTTCGCTTTTACATGTGTTTGTCATTTACTAGGAATATAGTCACCTTTTTAGGATTCTAGTGAAACCTTAGTACACATTATATAGCGAACCGCTTGATCCAAGATCAGCGACCGTTTCAGCTGTCCTATTAGTAGTCGGAAAATACGACACCATCGTAAAATCCAATCCGTGACGGACAGTCCTATTTTATAAAACTATGTATTTCGACTGTCAAATTTAAATGAATAAATATTTTGTTAAAAATAATTTAGTAAAGATATTAACTAATTTTTTAAATAATTAAATTTTTAAATTATAAAAAACAACAACAAATATGACCCGATTTATTTTTCGTGCGTATATTACGATATCCATCACCTATCTAATTGTCGAAAAATGCACGTGATTGATTTTTATTTCAAAATAGCAATATCCCGAAACATAGTTTACGATGTCGGATGTTTCATAATAGGCACCCGGGAATGCATCCCATCAAATTAATTTTAATACTGGTGGGTGCATGAAAACAACTGACGCAAATGAAAACAGTCTTTTTACCTGGAAAATATTAAACCCAATTCCAAGATGACCGTGAAGTAATATCCACTGTAAAACAACGTATGACCCAAGGTCACCATTTCCACTATTTCGTCTTAGTAGCCTCGGATTTCTTGGTAGGCAACTAGTTCCAAACGATTAACGGTTCCATTAGAAAGTGCTTCGTGTACACAAACCGTAATCTGTGTGGCCATGGTCCAACATTAATATTTAAAATTTTTTCTCATTTCAGGCAATTATAGGTAAATTATACAGTACCGAAAAATTAGTTATCGAAGAACAACCAAAACTAATGCATCAGCACCAAAAATAGTTGATTAGAATTTAAAAGTTGAAACAAAGACAGAATTTACACATAAATTTTCATCATTTATTAATTAAATTAATTTAATCGACACACATAATTATTATTAGTAATGTAGGCGAAATCACATAGAAGTCGCTGCTACTTTTAGGCAAAATTCTCATTACGGCTGTTAAGTTTACACACGACTCGGGGTTGGGGTTTTGGAGCTTCAGCACGATATTTTTAGTTTAAGTTGTGAGCGATAATTAAAATAAAACATTAAGCAAAACAGAATTTGTCAGTTGCATTTCATTTTAGTGGACCCAAGAATTTAAGAGGATAGTTATTTTTTTTTTTAGTTAGATGTAGTCGCAATGGTTCTATTTACATGATTTGATTGTTAATTAAAATATATTTTTTATTGTAATAAAATGTTTTATTGATAAAAATTAATTGCTTTTGTTTACATCTACTATCTAAATGGTGTGCTATCTAAATTGATAACGAATTTACACTATATTTCCACACTACTCATAAAATGGTGTTCTGCAACTATTTCTCTAGTAAGGGTGGACCCTGTAAGTTATATGTCTCAACGTCAATCGCAACTTTGTGATTGTATGATTGAACCTGTGATGATGATGCGGAATCAATCAAAGCTTAAAATAGTATTCAGAAAAAGCTTAAAATAGGATTCTCTAGCATCAAAGAATTTCTGTTAAACGTACTAAACAACAATTTCGATATTATAGGCTGGATGTATGCCACGAATTTTTCAAATACATCGCGATACTGACGTACTGATGTGCTAGTATTAAGCGACAATAAACAATTAATGATATATCAACGGACACAACCCTGGTTGGATATCCAGGGCGTTTTTACCGTGTTTTCTGCGGTTGATAATGCTTTAGTTATGGATTATTTCACTCCCCCCCCCCCATTTCTACAATACGTCAAAACGAAAAATAATTATGTTAGTGTTGTTAGTGTTTACTGCCCTCCGAAACACGCGCTAAAAGAAAAAGATAATCTCGAATTCTTCAGTAAACTAGGAAAAAGATACATAACTGGAGGAGATTTTAATGCAAAAAATGTCCATTGGGGTTCTAGGCTAACAACGACTAAAGGTAAAGAACTGCTTAAAGCTGTCAGAAAATGCGGTAGTGAAACCTTGTCAACTGGAAAACCAACCTACTGGCCTACAGATCAAAACAAAATACCAGACTTAATTTTTTTTTTTAGAATCAAAAATATATCAATGAACTATATACAAGTAGACGAAAGTCGAGACCTAAACTCGGACCATTCTCCTATACTTTTGACATTAAGCGAAAAAATAATTCAAAAAGAAAGAAATCCAAGCCTAATAAATAAACGCACTTGTTGGGAATACTTTAGGCAGTCCTTAGAAGAAAAAATTAACCTAAAGTTTCCATTAAAAAGCGAGGAGCAAGTAGAAAACGACGTTCAAAAATTTGTAAATGATATACAACAATCAGCCTGGGAAAGTACCCCAAAAATTAAATATAAAATAAAAGGAAACAACTACCCTAAAGAAATTAGACTATTGGCAGAAAAAAGAAGAGCGAGAAGAATATGGCAGCAAACACGAGCTCCTCAATATAAAACTAAATTAAACAATTTAACCCATAACAGTTAAGAAGAGAAATCCAAAAAGTAAAAGATAAATCAATCAGTAACTGTCTAAAAAAACTAGGCTCGAAATAACGAAGATAAAGTTCAATGTTTTGCAGAGTGCCCAGTTTGTGGAAAGTTGCAGAAGTAATAATGATAGCAAAACCTGGAAAACCACCATATGAAACATCATCTTATAAACCAATTTCGTTGTTGCCAGTTATGTCTAAACTCTTTGAGAAACTACTGATTAAAAGGTTAAATCCGATAATCGAAAGGAATAACTTAATCCCAAATCATCAGTTATTTCGTCGTTATTTCGTTTAATACTCAACAATACAAGTACACAGAGTAATCAATGTAATTTGCGTGGCGCAAGCTTTTGACAAGGTTTGGCATGAAGGACTTAATCATAAGTTAAGAAACCTCTTACCAATGCAATTCGCTAAAATACTGGAACCATACTTTAAAGATAGATTCTTTAGAATTAAATTGGATGAAATTTATTCTGAATTGAAAGAAATAAAAGCAGCTGTACCACAGGGCAGTGTATTAGGACCGATTTTATATTTACTATACACGTATGATCTGCCTGAATTTGAAAACAACACAGTGGCGACTTTTGCTGATGACACTGCGATCCTAGCTGTTGGAAAAAGCAACGAAGAATCAACACAAAAATTACAATCAGCTATCTTCGAACTATATAAATGGACTAAAAGATGGCAAATTAAGCTAAATGAAACTAAATCAGTTTACATAAATTTTACCAACAAACGAGTTGAACATAAACCTTTTTCAAAAATGGTCATTTTCGTTTATTCTTAGACTGTGTGCCCCCGGTCGATTTTTTTGTCTAACTTGTCGACTTTTCATTTCAACTTTACATTTAGCTATTACTTACTTGGCAGCGAACGAAAAGACTCATCGTGAGTTTGCTTTTCAATTTATAATTTATTATATTAATTATATTTTATTTGTTTTTTTTTTTATAGTTTACAACAACAATAAATTTAAAAGAATGTTTATTTAAATTTAAAATATAAAATTAAATGTTTTATTTCGTTAATTATTTTCGAAAAACTGAAATACCACAAATTTAGAAATTTGAAAAGCAGCCACAGTAATACATATTTTACACTAGTACCATCTAAGAATAACTAGCAGAACTATACATTAATTTAGAAAAGAACACAATTTAGTCAAAAAAATCGGTCGGAGGTTAATATTGTAACTTATTATTTTATGTGTAAAGCGGATTTAAATGTTGAAAAAAACAAAAATTAAATATTTGCATTAGTTTTGAGAAATTCTCTACTTAATGTTGTGTCAGTGTTGTGAATCAAAAAATTCTAAATAATTTAAGAAAATTAATATTATGATGGCAGATCGTCAGAGTACATCAGAATGTTCGAACGGCGTATAACCGTTTTGATCTTGTTAATGAAAATTAAGTATATCCACTGGCCTTTATGAGAACCGCGTCGAACCCCGTAGGCGCAGAATAAATAAACTTGAGCTTTTAATTCCAATTAAAAAAAACAAATGCGGTTGCTCAAGTATTACTTAAATCATGACTCAGCATGAGAGTATTTGGTTTGTAAATCCAAATGTGTTTAACAGAATAACAGAGCTTGACATAGTTAGAGTCGAAAGATTTCGCAAAGTATCTGTACATCACCAATGTGTAAGCTATCTCTCTTCTTACCTAAGTTCTAATTAATTCGGTTAATTCGATTAATTTGTAAAAACAAAACCCGCATGAACGGGGTAGGCCATTTTTAGATAAGAATCATACATTTTATCAATAAATATATAATACATTCGGTTTCAGAACAAATATCCAGAGGCAAAATTCATCTCGTAAACTATTTTTATACGCGAGCATACTATATCCTTTGGATACCAGCACAATGCTTTTGTTCTTTAGCCATTCCTCAATTTTGCACAGATGATTTTGCAATTATCTTGAGGCAGTGTGATAGTTTTTGTGTGACATTAAAATGGCCGTATCACCAGCAAATATTGAAATTATTACTTTTTTAGTAATAGGTAGTTCGACTGTGTATAACAAGCACAATATTGGTCCAAAGACGCTAGTTTATAGAACACCTGCTCTAATAACATTTAGGCGAGTAGTTGATTAATTTCGTAATTTTATTAGAGCACCTATTAGTCATCGTTTCAAGCAATGAAAAAGCAGCCTCTTGACTTGTCATAAATATCGCAATATTGTGTTCCGTATATATAGACATAAAAGTTGCCTCAAAACGACATTGGGAGTTTTAATGAGTTAAAAATTATGTAATTGTGGCGTGATTAGTTTTTAGTTTGATGTTGCCAGAAGCCTTTGAGGAGGATATTAAGATTAAAGTATCAACCAGTTCAATTGCTGCTTCGTAATCTGCACCTATTGCATTATCTAACCATTTAGTAACATATGCTCTTGTGGTCTACCTCTATGCTGAAATTTGATCCGCTTGCAAAAGTTAATAACGCAGTATTTGCTGAATGGAATTCGGTTGGCCGCGGCTATATACTCCCGCTAGCTCAGCAGGATTGCGTGGGAACAAGAAAAAGTGAACAAGATAAAACAAGATAAGATGTGACCCCTTTTAATGGCTCATGGTAAGAAAACAAATACCCAATTACTAAAAATAAATTATAAAACAAAAAAAATAAAAAAATAAAATTAAAACATATACAAAAAATCTCAACTTACATATAAATACCAGCGTCCTCAGCGGTCGTTCGCCGATCTTTCTTTCGGTCTCCACCTAATAAATGACGTAACCGAGACTCCTTTCTGAAAGTTTCGAAACCGCCTCAAATAAATAGCCAGAAACGACATTTCTTCTTCCAACAGTTTAACCCAGACTGGATAAATAGTTATTATTTTTGTTTTTGATTAGATCAAAGCCTCCTATGCTTGTTTTTGAAAAGTGTCAGAGAGTAAAGTTTAACAAAATCGATGAACTGATAAATTTAAATCGATAAATTTACGCCAGATCTAAATTATCTAAATTATTTTAGAATTTTCGACCAGAAGAACGTTGACGTCCAGTAAATTATAGTCCTATATTATCAAAGGTTTGTTGGCAGGCTGTATCTTCGTTTCTGGGCTTTACTTCTACCAAATATGTATGGTACATCATTACGAATCCAAGTTTTGATTTCATTTCCTTTTTTCCTTTGTGGCATTACTAATCTGAAGATTTCGCTGGGGCGTTTCACTTGACATGTTTCTCATAAGATCGGGTGTTGTCTATACTCGGCTTAATTTTGCTCGTATAACTTGTCTTTCGTTATACTCTCTGCGTCTTTTGTTGGGGTGTAGCCTTGGATATGCCCGAGTTCGATAGCTCTTTTAAGTTTTATACGTTTCTGTAGTTATATTTGTTTTCAGATTAATGTATAATTTGTCCATTGCATTATAGCGCTGCTATAAATAAAATATACCCGTACAACCTTATATAATTCCCTATAAAGTCTAAATTATATTTAAGTTTAAGGTCCCATTTGGACCTCCTCCAAGCCCACCCTTAGATTTTGATAGTCCTTACAGTACCTTAGAGTACCTTGGAGGGTGCTTAGTTGTCTAAAAATACCGTACCATTTTCCCCATATACACCTATATTATATACACAAATAACTGACTCATGCTTATACCTCTAAATTACTGTCATAAAAAAAAATTGGCGTACGTTTACGTAAGTGCCTATATTTCCATAAACCAACCACAATAAATTTTTATAACCAAAGTACAAAAATTAAAAAAGTCAAAAAATCGTTAAGTTTAAAAAAATCCAAGACAGAGACTTATGACATGCGTGTGACGACGCCCATTTACATATTTAAAAAAAAAATTACATTTTGTTATGTACAGTGAAATACACCGTTCCACTTCCACTCATCGCATATACCGCATCATAAGTCAAAAATGTTATACCAAACGAAATGGAACTTAAATAGTTCGAGTTCATGGGGTGAAAAATTAGAATATGCGTCGCGAGTGAGGGTTATTTCTGTTGTGTCGATTACATCTGCTCTACACACACAGACATACACACATAAACATCTTGTTAATATGTTCATGAACGAAGAAAAGGGAACGAATTTAAATTTTATTCGAAAACGATATTAAATTTTGTAACAATTGGATTATAGGAGTAATGGCTCTATTATATTGGGGTGTATACAAATATATGTTGCCATTGAATATTACTTCCATTTCGAAAGACGTTACAAAAAAGTGGTAACGTCACCGATATGGGAACCTCTAATGGAATGGTGTCGATAGCCTATCAAATTACGGGTGGTGTCCTATAAAGAAACCAAGGTCATTGCTACAATCCGGATTTGTAACGAAACAATCCTAATGACCCGCCATTGGATGCAATTATACTTGGCCTGCTTTTCATGTTTGAATTGAAGAAAATATGGATTGGCAAAAGAATAACAATTTGAGCCATTTGAGACTCAAAAAAAAAGAGTAGGGTTAACTGTATTCTTGCTATTACTATCGAGGAGTACGAATGCAGCTTTTGCAATTCTTAAAGACAGCAAAACGAAATATTTTAGCCACATAATCAAATAATTTTTCAGTTTAATTTTCTTCGTAACTAGAGTTACCTGAGTTAAGTGCGTGAAAAAGGTTCACTTCTTTGCCTAAAGCTTTCGAGAGCGCGTATTAAAAAGATTAAACGTGCAAGTGTACTGAAATTGGAGATACCAGAGCCAGATGTATCATAAACCATCTGTTTTAACCCAAACTCTTCCGATTAAACGGATTGTATCTTTTTGGTGCTTTGTAAATTCTAAAAAATAGAGGTCTTACAATATTAAGAGACTCCTATTGCTATTACGTTATATTTTCTTGTGTATATATACCAGTTTACAGGTTTAAGATATCTACACTTTATATTTCCTTTATTTAACTCTTTTTTATTAAATAATATAATTACTATATAAATTCAATACAGTTTTCAATTAATTTAAATTAATAATAAAATAAAACTCCATTCGCTTTACGAAAAATAATAAAATATTGTATAACAGATTAAAAAAATTAATAACTGTTATACGTCACTGCATGTGAAATATAAAGTTACGAGAATCCCTCAACTTTACTAATTTTTATTTTTTTTTATGACATGGCGTCATTTCGTTTTTCGTGTTGCTTTGTTGTAACTTGAAAGTGAATTATTTTTTCTAGTTTATAATTTGTAGTGAAGTGGTTTAATTCATTAATTTATTTGATCGTGCGATTTATTTATTATTTATGACATTTGCGTAAAAATATTTAGCAATTTGAACCTGTTTACAAGCAAATATTTTATATATAGAACAATTATTATATAAGCGTGACGTAAGTAAACAAAATACTTTTTTTTGATACGCAATTTTTTGATATGGAATAAGCGGGGATCGTACGTCTTCATATTTGAAAAAAATATTTGGTAGGTTTCACCTCAAAACAGTAACATTGGACGAGTCAGAGTATATACGACCGCTGAACTGGCGCCAGTTAATTTTACGCGATAACACATAGGCCAACTATATAGTATTATCGTGCCGCTATAGTTGACAAACAACACCGTTTATCAGAAATGTTTTTATAATTTAAAAGCAGGTTCTCTTGCAGCTGCTTCTTTTAAGTTTTCAGGAGGTTAATATATATTCATTATTTCTTCTGGTAAGCCAAATGTTTTATTTTTAACCAAACCGACCCAAAGCTGTATTTTGACAAATAATTTATTCGCGAGGTACCGGCAATTGCAAACATTTTCTTTAACCTAGAACGAACAAAATACTTTAAATCGACGCCGAACTAATGCTATCAGTACATACATCTACTTTTACCAGCTGAATGATATCATATGTTCTGTGCCAAGATGAGTTCTTACCTCCGGCGTCGTATAACAGCCACCCAAAATGTTCAACAGAATAATTGATTAAGAAACAATCGACGCGTCATATAAAGTACAATAATTTTGACAGGTGTATTTAAAATAGAACAGGAATGAATAAGACGAAAAAACCCCTAAAACATTTTCATGACTGAATTCGAAATACGCAACCCTAAATTCTGAAATTGACTAAAAGAATTAGAAATTTATTAATTCTGCGGAATTAGCGTTTTTTGATTCCGGAATAACTGAAATTAATAAAGAAACCAGAATCCGGAATTCCATATTCCGGAATTGGATGCCCTAACTAAAATATTTGTTAATTTAAAAATATTATAACTTGAATTCAAAATTGTTATTGACTTTATTTGAAAATAATTTAATTTTTATTGAAAATTCGTTAATTTCCTTTTAAAAATTTTATTTTGGGTTGCAAATTGTAATTGTATAACAGCTTAAGATGCAATAAAAATTTCTAATTAACAATCTATTGCATAAACTAAATTTCAAATGTATTATATGATGCCGAAAGATTTACCACTCTTGTTGGGGTATCCAGAATTGTCTTAAGACCGTATGATATTTTAGCAATTTGTGTAAAACAGGATCCGAATAATATCAATGTTACAGTCTGCTATATGTAAATTTTCTATTTTTAGCAAGTCACTCATTTCATGTAATATACAAAATCATTAATATTATAAAGATGCAATTACCAGACATCCAACACTTTAACACATCTTCATACAACTACACCTTCAGCGGGATAATTATTGTTGCATCCATCAAATATACGTTATATCCATTATGTATATGCAATAAAAGTTCCTCACTCATTATCTAAACCTCTGTTAGCACTATATGTGGTTTAATATTTGCAGCAGACATATATGTCAACTATCAAAATATCTCGGTGGCCAATTGTGATCACCTTTTCGAAAAATAACACGGTCAGGAAATTTTTCTTTTCCCTAATGGGTCAAAAAACCGACTGCTTTCAATTTAAAGTGAACACAAACGAACAACCAATTTTAAGCAAAAGAGGAATTCTCTCAGAAGCAAGTCGGCTATTTGACCCATTAGGATGGCTTACTCCAGTGACATTTGCAATTAAAATATATTTTCAAGCTCTATGGTCACATACTCTTGCTTGGGATGACCCTTTAGCAAAGGACTTGGTAACAATTTGTTTAAATATACGCAATAATCTACCACAAATAGAAACTATAACTGTTGAAAGGTATATAACTTTGGGAGCTGGCAGCAAAATTAATCTATATGGCTTCTCCGATGCTTCGAAACACGCATATTCAGGTGTATGGTCAAATAATTCAGCCAAACGGAGATCTAGTAATTGAATTGTTATCATCAAAAACCAAAGTGGCTCCCATCAAGCAAATTTCCATACCCAGACTTGAGCTATGTGGAACAGTCCTGTTGACTAGACTATACTTAAAATGGTTAAAAATGCATTAGAATTTGAAGTAAATGAGATCGCTGGTTGGACGGATTCCATAATCGTTTTAGACTGGCTGTCAGTGCATCCACCTAAATGAAGTACATTTGTTGGTATTTGTAAGGCCGATGAAATTCTCACCAGCATGAATCGGTCACAGTCGAGACATGTCAACTCGAATGACAATCCAGCTGATTATGCCTCAAGAGTTGTAGATCCTGAACTACTGAAAAGCCTTTGTTAATGGTGGAATAGGCCACCTTGGCTGATGACTCCAGAAACTTGGTCAGCAAACCCGCGAGAAATATGCCTCATACAGTTGAAGCTGCGGAGTCAATCGTTTATCACCGAAGTATTCCAACCAAATATTTTGGATCAATTAATCAAAAAATTATCAAGATTTAGCAAAATAATTCGAGTAACCAAGCTTGCACCATATTTGCTCTGATCCGAAGTGCAAAAATCTCAACAGCTAATCTTCAATCATATTCAATCGAAACACTTCTCACTAGACATGAAGCTAATCGCAGCCAATAAAGAATTATTACCGTCCAGTCGATTAAAATATCTCAACCCGTTCATCGACCAAGCAGGCCTCCTACGAGTTGAAGGTAGAATATCAAATACAGCAATTACCTATGAAATCAAACATCCATTGATATGGCCAGCAAAGGAAACTTCGACAAAATTATTAGTAGTGCAAAATTGCGATTGTTTCGTTGCTTGTGTGGCACGTACCGTGCCGTCTTGCTGAAAATAAACGTCGTCCACATCAATATCTTCCAATTCCGGCCATAAAAAATCATTAATCATAAGCTCGGTAGCGCAATCCATTCACCGTAACAGTTGCAATAGCCTCATCAGCTATACCATTTTTGTAGTGAATTTTAACAATTTCAATGCGTTGTTGAAGCGTCTATCGTACCATTTTTAGTAATGGCGTAGTTTTTATTTGAGTTATATCATTAATTTTCGAACAGTTGCTAGTGGAGACACAAAAAGTTAATGTAATATCATATTGTATACAAACATTTTCTACCAATCTTGCCAAAGTTGATATGGTATGCAAGCATTTTGACATTTTACGGTTTTTAAAATGGCTACCTTTTGATTTTTATTCTATATATCTCTGAAAATCAAAATTTATGCATCGTTCCTTAACATTTTTAGTTATTAGAAAAATTAACCCAAGAAAAATTAAACTTAAATTAATTCAATTACCTATACAGAAATAGTGAATGTTTTTGGAACATAAATTCAAAATTATTTAGAAGGACCGACATTAAAAATAATGCATATAGAAAAATTGTACAGAACCATTTAAACTTTTTTGGAGAACATTTTTTAATAATTTTTAAATATGACAAATAATGCTTTAAATACAAAATGATTTCTTAACGTCAAATTTATTGTAAATTGACCTCACATGACGCCATCTTTGAAATTTGTATTAAAAGATATTGCAATTGTAACAGGTCCCAATTTGTGTGTAACAAAAATGTGGCTTCCGGATAAATTTGTTCGAAGTGAATCTGAAAAAATACAATTATGTTAACATATATACGTATTAAAATACAACTTATTAAATTTTTAATTACATTTAAATATAAATTATATTATATAGTAGTATTTATTAATATATAGTATAATTACATAATTATTTAAATTAAATCATTAAATTAAATATTAAATTTGGAATATTTAATCGGTATTGAACTTAATATTGCATTTGTATTCATTTTTCAATAATGAAGTTCTTTAGCCGTGATTTTCAATTTTCTGTCTACGGTTTCCTGGGAGACTGCATGAAAGATACTCTTGTTGTCAGGTCCATCTAGCTTACGTATATTATACGAAATGATAAAAAATATAATAAAAGTTAATAATTTTGCATGGTTTTATTAATATTATATTTTATACCTGATTGATTTGTAGTACACTCCGGTGCATATATGTTTTTTCGCAGTATTCTTTTTAGTTACTGTAATCTTTATTATAGCTAGGATCCCTATCATTTTTTGATGTTTTGCCCATATGACAGAAATAAACAAAATATATGGTAAAAATAAACAAAATTATTTTTGTTCCCATTATTTAATTTTATCATTATTCTTTTTTAAGTTTATAAAAACGAAATAAAAAATTAAGAACCTTGTTTTAATAAAAACAAAGAATTCAATATTTCTTGTTTTATTTATAAAAATAAAAACTATTTCAAAAAAGAAGTAAAACTTTATCACATTAAAGATATTATAAATTTTTTATCCAAATTTTTTTTAAAAAGAAAATTTTTTTACATTTGTATATATATATATATATATATATATATATATATATATATATATATATATATATATATATATATATATAATATATATATATATATATATATATATATATATATATATATATATATATATATATACCACAGTAAAAAATCGAGGCTAATTTTAAAACTTTTTTGACTGCATATATAGGTCCTAAACTATTTTGGTTTAATATTTAAACTTTAAAAAATCTAGATGAACAAACTCAGAAATTTAAACAATCTCAATGTAATGTTTAAAACTAATGCTCAAAAAGTTTTACTCTGAGTCAATACCACTAAGGCCAAATTTTTACCATAGGATTATTTTATTTCAGTGCCAAATTCATTAATTGTTGGGTCGCACTCATACATACATGAAATATGATGATACGGCCTGTACATATACAGGCATTGTCTGAGTTATAAACGTTTAAATTTTAAACCAAAAACGTCTCTCTCATCAAGCTGCAGCGACCAAATTACAATGTCTTTTTTGTTGTATAGACTTATTTAAAATGACTTATAGCTATTTTTTATAATATTGCAAAACTTAACTAAATACAATGATTTTATTATTAAAATTTACATTACAAATTTTAAAATTATTTAAATACACACAACAATGTCATTTTTTTTTAATTAAAATTTTTTTATTTTGTTAATATTAACTTAAATTTTCTTAACTAAGATCCTTAGCCTAAACTTTATCATCAATCAAGGTTCATACTGGGTTTTTATACTTCGTATGATCACGTTGTTCTAGTGAATTATAAGAAACAATGCAAATTTCGTTTATTACACCTTCTATGCGTTAAATTTTTTAATATGAAAAAGTTAACTTAACTCTTATATTTTTTTTGAGCGGAACACATTTGAAATTTGACAACCATTATGGACAATTTTAAATCTTTTATGTTTTAAATTTTAATATTTAAGAGAACATTTTGGATTTTTTAAATCTTTTATGTTTAAACTTAGTATGACCAAATATATATTTATTTTTGTACTTAAAATCAAACGGTTAGAGTTTTCTTTATTAGTTGCCAAAACAAAAAGGATTTATTTCAAGTGTTTTTTGGTTTTATTTAAGATTAGAACTTTTTATGCTAAAAATTAATGCTTTATAGTTTTATATAAGTTTTAAACTTTTTAAAGTTTAAGAATTAGCTTTGAATCGTTTTATTATTCTATAAAACTATTGTGGTTTAAACAAATGTTTTAAAATTAGTCTCGATTTTTTACCGTGCATATATATATATATATATATATATATATATATATATATATATATATATATATATATATATATATATATATATATATATATATATATATATATATATATATATATATATATATATATATATATATATATATATATATATATATATATATATATATATATATATATATATATATATATATATATATATATATATATATATATATATATATATATATATATATATATATATATATATATATATATATATATATATATATATATATATATATATATATATATATATATATATATATATATATATATATATATATATATATATATATATATATATATATATATATATATATATATATATAGATAATAAACAAACATTTTCATTAAAAGCAAGATTTGCTTATAATAACGAAAGTTATTAAAATCTTACCTTGCTTAAAATCAATTTTTTGTCCATTCTCATATTTTTTCTTCGGACTATGTTTCACGGGTTTTTTATTTCGATTGAAGTCATGGTGCTTAATAACAAATCACTCGTTAAACATTGGTCCCTGCGGATTTGGCCATTCCTTTTTAAGAGCATTTAAATATTATTATGAGCCATATTTTCACATCACAATAATTTTGCTGAAAACGTTTTTTTTTATAAATTTAATTTTTTTGTCCGATGACATCAACTTTGCAACTTTACAGCTTTGCTTTAAATGTAATGATTTTTTTTTGTAGGGAAGAATAAAAAAGGAAACTATATGTACAGACCTTTTGAATTTATTCAACTAGTAATTTGTAAAGTTCTCAAAAAAGCAGTCAAAACGAATAAAACGAAGACGAACAGTTGAATAAAATAATTTAATATTCTTTGAGGTAAAAGTTATAATTTTATTAATATTTTTTCACAATTCAAAAAATAAATGTTCAGACTTTTTAATTCGTCTTAATTATTTTACAATGCCATATATAACATCACTCAATAAAGTACTTTATACGGATTTAAAATTCCATTAGGATCCATCATCTCCTTTAATTCTTTCATCATGCTGATCGCTTCGGGACTTTTTGAATATTTCAAGTATTTTGGTTTGAAAAATCCCACCCCATGTTCAGCACTAACACTTCCTTTCAACTTTGACGTATATTCATAAACAAACGGTTCCAATTTTTCGTGTATCTCCTTATTGTATTCGGGACAACAAATATTTAAGTGTAAATTTGAATCACCCACGTGTCCATAGCCACATACCACAGTTGCCAAATCACCAACTTGCTTAGCGGTGGCCGGAACTATTTCATAAAAATGTGATAGCGGTAGTGATAAATCGTATTTGAAGCAATACGAATTTGTAACCAATGCCGTTGATATTTGTTCACGAATTTGCCAAATATGTTTCATTTTTGTTGGTTCATTGGTTACAGTACCATCGACCACTTCACCACGTGCCATTGACGACTCGAGGAATGCATTTAATTTTTCCTCATCGTGATCACTGCGGCTGCCTGACGTTTCGATTAGCATATAGAATGGGTACTTGGATGAAAGTGGTGGTGTCAGTTTATTAACCGATATACTTCTTTCGTACGATGCGGCATCGATCATTTCACATGAACTTAATATTTCGCCTAAATCACGTTTGGCCGCCAAAAATGTGTTCATAATCGAATCATAACTTTCCAAACCTTTAATACAAAATTATTATGTCTGAACTATAATTTAGATATATATATATATATATATATATATATATATATATATATATATATATATATATATATATATATATATATATATATATATATATATATATATATATATATATATATAAATCTTTAATACTTACCTAAAAATGCTAATGAAATTGCTTTTGAGGCTGATGGCAAAAACATTGCTAATCGTGTAATAATGCCTAAAGTTCCTTCAGACCCTATAAACAAATGTTTTAAATGATAACCCGTGTTATCTTTTTTAAAATTTGACATTAAATCTAGTATTTTTCCAGACGCAGTAACAGCTTCCACGCCCAAAACCGAACCATGCAAATTTCCGTACCGTATCAATCTTAGTCCGCCAGCATTTGTCGAAACATTACCACCTATTAAACACGAACCTTTTGCACCCAAATCTAGTGGTATAACTAATCCTTTCTCGTTTGCTTGCGTTTCCAAATTTTCGAGTATACAACCAGATTGGCACACCAAAATTCCCATATACTCATCCATTTTTTCCACTTTATTCATTAGTTTTAGTGATAATACAATTTCATCGAATACTGGTACAGATCCCCCAACTAAACCGGTATTACCACTTTGTGGACATACAGCCAATTTACGTTCATTACAATATTTAAGTATTTCCGAAACTTCCTGCGTATTTTTTGGTTTTAACACTAGACTACTGTATCCACGAACGGAACGAATAAAATCCATATTATGCGAGAGACATTCCGTTTCATCTGTCACAACGCGTGATGGTTCGATTATTGTTTGAAATTTGGCGATATCTTTTTCGGTAATTTCACTGAAATTACCACGTTTTACCGGATATCGATCTTTAGTTAGGTTTGGTATTTTAGTAGATGTTTCGTACGATCGAAATTGCGTAAATTGATAGGTCAAAGCTACATTGTGGTTTTTTATTAGTTGCCGGTATGTTGAACAAATCGATTTCGTAAACATGATGGGGTTTCCTTGCGTATATGGGGTGATGCTGAAATAAACATAATATTGTATTAATTTTATTTGAATTTAATTTAGAGTCATATATGGATGGAAGAATATAGTGTTGAAATAAACGCCCAAGCAATGGCAACCACATGATATTCTATGACAGTAAAATTACTGCTAAAGCGACAAAAAAGTATATTGATGAAAATATAAAATAGAATCTAATATAAGCGGAGTAGGCTTCAAAATAATTTACAAGGAGATTTCAATGCAACAATTGGAATAGACAATAATGACCTAGCAACCATCATGAATTAACAATTGAGAAATACTCGTCGACTTCTGTTTCTCTAATTAGCTGTTCATGGGGGCAGTTTTCTTCACTAAAATATACACAAATATACATAATAATTACCGGATGGCAATACTAAAAATCAAATAGGCCATGTAATGACATGCGAGCACTATACACCAGTGTGTAAGCAAGGGCACTAGCAAAATTACCAAAAGAACACGTCATCAATAGCAGCGGAAATCTTTGGTCATCAATTGGCACCAATATCGAAACTATAGGAACGTTCATCCACCAACGGAATGGGAAGTTAAAAATTTCGATTTCTTTAGCGCAGAATACCTCAAAAATAGAAAGAAGGCTTTACAATTACGATCCCTAAGAATATAAAGTGTCCTATATAAAGAAAAATGCTTGTAATGGTCATCGTTGACAGAATCTCATATGGGCAATGGATGTAAAATTAAGAAGAACTTGCACTATACTGACATCAACTCAATATACGAATCATCACTGAACAATCTTAATGGATGGAATTCTCCAATATACCTCATATCAGACACTTTGTGATATATAGACATGTCAAAGTAATAAATCGACCTGTACAAGGAATTTATTTAAATGCTAGAAACCGAGTTCAATACAAGGGAAAATATACTATAACAACACTAGCTCGAGGAGTAAAGCAAGATCTATAGCTAACGAAGTTGGTCTTAAGATATACATCAGGAAAAACAAAACGATGAGACTCAACACAAATATTAACCCGCGATGGCTGTTTACAAGTAAACACGCATTGTATACAATTTGATCGTGAACAATTGGAAACAATGTAAACATTTGGAAACAAGGTTAACAATTCATTAAACAAATAGGATAATCAGTGGATAAGAAAGAGTAAACGATATTTCCTAGTGCTACACTTACGACGAGCCATGGTTCCAGTAGTTCTATCGTAAGTTTAAAATGTTTAAAATTTACTACACTATATACACACAACAAATGGAGAGCGAGCGTTTTTAAATGCTTGGGATATGACCGGAACGCCCGAAACAGGTGAATCATTGGCCAATATAGTTGCCGAGTCAGAAACAATGGCTTTGGACCGTTTAAATACGACGCTCGTAGCAGTTGTATCTAACAATGCTTCTGCGATGGTAATTATGGGTCGGCGAACGGCACTATGCGGCATTCAACCTGCAATAGCCATACAGGCAACCCTCTAAAATTTGTAAGCATCCAGACCTAGAATTCCTTATTCGACAAAAAGTGGGCCGAAAATTACGCACAGTCTGCGACGTACGATGGTGTCCCTACAGGGACAATCTAGTTTCTTTGCTTAAAAATTTGCAGCATATGAAAGGGATTGCGGTGGATCAGCAACATGGGAAAAAAGTCAAACAGGATGTAAAATTATTACTTTTTAACGACAAATTTAAAGATCACAAAATGCCATCGATATGTGTGCTGATCGACAAATGCCAAAATCGGAAATTTTATTCAGCTGAAGCAGTTATTCTGTGGATCTGTTTACAGCGCAATATAAAGTATGCAGACTTTAGCTATGAATCAAGAAAATGGAAAAAGTGGGACTATATATGCATTTTCTACTTATTTTCTTCATCCTGCGTTCGATTATAAACTTCTAGAAGCGGAAGAAAAACTGCGCAGTTGTCGAATTCATCATTGCAAGTTTACCTTTACAAGGAATTTCCGAGTTTGACCAATTTACTACCAAAAATGGATTTTTTAGTATATTATTTGGCAAACAAATTGACGATGCGATGATCTTCTGGAATATGGCAGCATTCAGATATCCAAATTTGTTACAGATGGCAAAGAAATTGTTACTAATACCTGCATCATTCTATTTCTCCAAATAGAAATCGGCTAGGATTTGAAAAATCAAAGAAACTTTTGGAAGTTTATTATGGTCTTTAAATTTCCGACGTACTTGATTTTAAAAAAATCATAATGTTTACATGAAATTGTTTACTTAGTAAACAATAAAGGAAACAATTATTTGTGAACAATCGCCACAACGCTGATATGAACACACCGATGCTAAGCACATCAATCAACAACTAAATTGAAGATATAAACGAATTAGTATATGGTTGCACAATACCAAAAACAGGTCTGGCAAGACCAAAATACAAATGTTCATCCCGTGTGTAAAATCAGTACTATATATATATATATATATATATATATATATATATATATATATATATATATATATATATATATATATATATATATATATATATATAATATGGTTCCTTAAATTTATATTCGTTAATTGATTTGTCTGATGATCAGGGCCAAATTTACTATACTATGGAAAAAAGAGGATCTGCCATCAATAACAAAAATTGTGAACATTATAAAATGCTAATGACCAAGGGCATTGTTTAAGGGCATTGCACATTAAAATGTCTGAGTTTGCTAAAAATTCAAAAACTCAACGAAATCCGCCAGGTAGTTCGTTTCATGCGACACAAATTGATTGTGATTTAAAATCAATAAAAATGTCGTCTCAAATGTCAAAAAATAATTCACCTTCGTCGCAAAAAAAAAAGAATTCCACTAACATTGCAACTTCTGTCAGAATCGGAACCATCTAACGATTCTATAGTATTCCAAATATCCTTCCGCCTACCTTATCTATGCTTGGATATGAAGAAAGATGGATCACCTATCAATAGACGCAAGCAAATAAAAATCAACGACTATTGGTTAGCTCAACCTACAGTGCCTTTGTCAATTCGGTTTAATTGTTTGCCCAAGGAGAAAGAAGACACACCACCACTAAAAATAATATTTGCGCCTCTAATATTTGTGTCCCGCGTATAGAAGAAATCAATCCTTTGATAGTCTTGTTAAAGGAATATATACAAAAGACAAATTTGACCTAAAAGTAATTGGAACTAGCCAGGTTAAAATTCTGGTAAAAGATGCTGAAGCATACCCAGCCGTCATTAAAGCCCTAGCGGAACGAAACCAAGTGGTTATACGAAACTTATATCCGTCTATTAACACTGACGAATTAAAAAGAGAGTTAATTGGCTTGGGCCACGACGTTGTTAATATCTGCTACATGAGGCAAAGTGGTACGAAAAAACCACTCCCACTCTTTAAAGTCGAACTATACGAATGAATGAAACTAATAAAGACATACATTCGATCAGTAGATTGATCCGAATCCATCTAATATAAATCCAAATCCATCTTATCAGCTTGTTATTTGAACAACGTATGCGCAGAAACTCAAAGATTCAATTAAAAATCAAGCTTCGGATGGAAATCATACCAAAGAAAATCAGTCAACGGAATGTACAAAAACTCATAACCAACAGCCTAAACAGTCTTCCACACAACGGTTGGAAAATATGACGGAAAATTGAATGGTCAAAATGGATACCATCCTGAACCTTCTAGCGACCATTGTCTCTAAATTATTCAATATCCAGAACCCTTAAATTAGCAATCTGGAGCGCCAATTGTCACAACATGGACAAGAAGTAAAAAGTTTTTTGATATATAAAGAAATTGATGGCATGCTAATATCCGAAACGCATAACACCAACAGAAGTTGTCTCAAAATACCAAAATAATTAAACACCAAGAAATAAAAAAGTATGAGAAGGAGCATCTACAAGCAACTACTGTGGTAATAGAAGATTGGCTACAATTTCGGCCATCTATTGCCCACCAAAACATGAAATAAAATTGGAATAATTTAATCATTTTTATACATCTTTGGGTCATCGCTTTAAAGCAGGGGGTGATTATAACGCAAAACACCAAGAGTGGGGATCAAGATTGGCTACAACAAGAGGTCGAGCGTTGCTTAAATCAATTCAAAAAAATAACCTTAATCATGTGTCAACCTGTGAACTTACCTACTGGGTATAGTAATAGAAGAAAGATTCCAGACGTCATAGATTTCTGCGCCACCAAAGGAATCGCAAGTATAATTACATTAAAGCGACGCCATGTTTAAACTTATCATTGGACCACTCCCCTGTTTTAATCACTCTGGCTACAAAGATAAGGAACATGCAAAAACAACCGAAGTTAAGCAACAAAATATAAGAGACTGAAACCAATTCAGATGTAAGGTAACAAAGAATCTAAACACAATGGAACATCTCAATGAATGTATTCAGTCGGCACCTTGGAAGTCCACACCAGTAAATCAGAGAAAGAAAAGAATGGAGAATATTCAAATCTTGTCAAGAAAATGATTAAGGACAAAAGAAAATTAAGACAGCAATGGCAACGATATAGACTATAACAGAAGATAAACGCAAGTTAAACAAAGCGGTCAACAGTTAAAGAAACTGCTGCTCAATGAAAAAAATCAGCCAATTCAAGAATGTTTGCTGTGGGAACCGACTAGAAGCTGAAACAACCACAACATTATATTCCGCCAATACGTAAAGTAACGGTCAGTGGGCGAGAAAGAATGAAGAAAATGCTGATGTATTTGCAGACCGTTTCGGAAGAGTATTTTAAACCCATCGGAAACTACGGACGAAGAGAACAACAACATTCAAATGCATTTATAATGGCCATTGCAAATGAATCATATAATGACGAAGTTTTCTATCTTTGAAGTAAAAACGGTACAATGGAAGGTTTAACAATACAATGGAAGGTTTAACAAATAATACTGATACCAAAACCAGGCAAGGCTCCAGAAGGAGTAACGTCATACAGACCCATAAGCTTGATAAGAAACTGATTCCGGACCATCAGTTTGGATTTAGACCAGAGCACTCAACAGTTGAACAAGTACATAGAATAGTTCAAGAAATTCAAGATGCTCTGGAAGAAAAAAGATATTGTTCTTCTGTATTCATGGGCATAGTGCAAGCTTTTGATAAAATGTCGCATGTGGGATTACAATACAAAATAAAGCAATTATTTAAAGGACAGCTTTTCATTATAAAACATCAGGCTGTTTATAAAAATGTCGGTCCAATTAAATCTGGTATACCACAGGGTAGCGTGCTTGGCCCGATATTATATCTGCTATATACTGCAGATTTACCTATAAGTAATATTAACAGTATTCAAGTATGGATGAAAAAATGGCGAATTAAATTAATGGTGCTAAGTCTAAACATGTTACCTTCACGATGCGAAGAGGAACATGTTCACCAATACAAATGAATAACCAGAATATACCTCAAACTGATGAAGTAAAATATTTAGGTATTCACCTCGACAAACGTCTAACATGGCGTAAACATATATGGACAAAAAGAAAGCAGTTGGGAATACAACTGTCAAAAATGTATTGGCTCATATGCAGAAAATCAAATTTAACGATTGAAAATAAACTACTGCTTTATAAAATGATAATAAAACTTATCTGGATGTATAATATAGAGCTGTGGAGAACGGCCAGCAACTCAAATTTGGACATTCTTTAGCGATTCCAATCTAAACTTATAATAATCATATAGTAGATGCACCATGGTTCGTGTCAAACGATATAATTCACAGAGACCTCCAGGTTCCAACAATACGGGAAGAAATTAGGAATTCCAGTGCCAGGTATCAATCAAGATTGACAATTCATCCAAACGAACTACTCCACTTAATCTTTAACTTATAAGCAGGGCCAGCGCTTTGATAGGTGCAGATGGTGCAGTATAACCGGGCGCCAAAATAAGGAGGCGCGGCACAGAAATTTCACTAAACAGCATAATTGTAATAATTTTAAAGTTAATATAGAAATTTAATACATAAAATTTAAGACAGTCAATAGGTTGTCTTTTTAATATGTATCTGTGAACCGCAGGAACCTGTAGGCTACTTAAAACAGTTCTGGGACGGCACAACAAGTTATAATCGAAAACATTGCGACAGTTAATATTCAACTGTACCAATATTCAACGTAGGCTCTAGAGTTCTTCGACACTTTTCAAAGTTTATATGTATTTTATGCTAATTCATTTTTTACGTAAACAATTTTTAATAAGAGAAAGTGCAGAGACTTTAACTCACAAGCTTTTATGTGAGAAAAGATGAAACATAGACAAATATTACGTGTAGTTAAACTTGAAAAGTTTCGTTAAGTTAACTATAACTTAAATGTGCTAAAAAACCGATTAGAATTACTAAAATTCCAAGTGTTTAATCGAAATTGCTAATTTTCGTTAATTTAGTTTCGTTAAGTTCGATTTTAATTCATTCTTGTCTAAATGGCACAAATATAAAAACATATTACAATCTTGTTTTGCTGTGCAAGACTTTACTAACCAAACTGCTTGCAATCCATTGAGTTAAAAAGAAAATCATTTGATGTTTCCGAATAATTCAGCATAGTTTGTATGATCTTGGTAAAAATTTTATTCTCAAATTATATTAATTTTAATTAGTCTAATTATTTTAATTTTATATATGCCTGGGCCGTCCAAGTTTAAGATGAAAAACTATTAAGTGAATAAATAATTTTAGTTTACAATCCTTAAATTGTTAGATAAATTATTTGATACATTAAATCACGTTAAAATTAAACATAAAAGTTGTTTCGTTAAGTTTTTCAATGTTTAATTAAAGTATTAAGTTACAATGACATTTCTAATTGCCATTTAAAAACATCACTAGCTTCATAATAATTGGTATGTAAAAAGTGATTCAGATTCGTTAATTTACTTCCAAAAACTCGTAAAATACATTTATAATAGGTTTCGTTAAATATTCGTTATTTGATATAAGTTATTTGAGTAGAATTTAATTAATGTTTATTGATTAGTTTTTGAATAGTGCTATAATCGAAATAAACAAATTATTCGTTGTTTCGTTAAGCTTGAAAAGTTTCGGCAAGTTAACTTAACGAACACAAATTGAATGGTTTATATAAACTACTAATGATATAAATAACCTTTGATTTAACTATGGTTTAAATTGCTATTTTGTTTCAACTGTTAATTTTGCATTTATTTGATATTTGCATATATAAAGCTTTAGTGGAAACGACAAGGACTCATCGACACTCAGGCTGAAGTGTAAGACAATAAAATACTGATTTTCAATATTTACAAAAACACTTTTAATTTGCATAGCTTCGTCTGCTACACTTGACTTAATTATTTTTCAATAATTTAAGAAGTGATTAAGACTTTCAAAGTTTAGTTTCCTGTGCTAAGAACATTGCGCTAAAATTAGATGGTCCATTTACTTTTCCTCTGCTTTAACACTTTGTACTAAATCAAGTAGATTAGTTTAAAGTTGAATTTCATTTTAAAATTCTTAATCATGCTGCTTAATCTATTACAGTGATTTGAACAAATTTTAGAACAACGATCTCGTCGGTTGTTTGAAATTTACGCAATAATAGGTTAGTCAGAGAAACACTTTACTTATTTAAAATGGAAAGTCTGGTATAAGTGGATTAAAATAATTTTTTGAAATTGCCACCAGTTAACTTATTTTTAATTATATTTTAATTTTTAGCTTTACAAGCGTTTGCTAGTTTTAAATTAGTTATGAGGATTCTGTCTTAGTAAAAAACGGGAACCCTCAGTAAAAAACGCATTGAAATCCTATAACCTTCGATGTTAACGTAGGAACGGATTTTGGTTTGAAAATTTGGTTAGCGCCAGCCCTGCTTATAAGTCAAGTTGTTCATGACCACGTACGCCGCCAAAATTTTACACTTTTAAAAATTTAATGCAATTGGCGAATACTTTTATTTTTTATTTACGTTCAGTTTATAATTAGTGTAGTGGTGGGAATGTGTACTAATCTGAAAAAGTTGAAGCGCACATTTGCAGTGTCGCTACAATATACTTTTCCCAGTAAACTCAGTGGGTGCGATAATAATTGCAGAAAACGAGGCTGCGTTTGTTAACTGTGTGACCTCTTCTGGAATTGAGTTGTTTGGTTATATATATATATATATATATATATATATATATATATATATATATATATATATATATATATATATATTTATATATATATATATATATATATATATATATATATATATATATATATATATAAATATATATATATATATATATATATATATATATATATATATATATATATATATATATAACTGTGTGACGAATTAGGACTGATGACTTGGTTGGATGATTCTTAGTTGGTTCAGCCGATGTGCTTTAAATGTCATTTCGAAATGAAGTTATCAGACCTTTTAGTATTAGTGGCATTGATTTTGGCCATTATATTTTTCGGACATGCATGTTATAGTGCTTTTAAGACGTTTGTTTTATGCGTTTGATCAACGCATCAGTCATATATGGTCTCTGCGTGCTTTAATATTCGGAATTAGCCTTCGACCAACGAGTGCAGTGATCGGTCATTGTCAAACAGTACGACTTACCCTTAGACGGTTTGATAAACGTTCGAACATGTCAATGTTTACCTCGGCGAATTGTTGCGGTTGGTCTATTATGGTAAGTTCCGTTTTTGCTTTTGACGTGCTTCATTATCTTACACTTCAGCATGCGTATATACATATTGTGTTTTGCTCGAGAGCGAAAAGCTCTATAGCTCAAATACGGAGATGACAGATGTTGTGGTATATATGCTTCGTAAAACTGTCAACGAAATGACTTAATATATAATAAACGGACGTTGTGTACTGTTTGAAATATATACATAAAATTTCTTTAGCGGCTCCAAAAACTGGGGATTTTTTCGAATTTTACAGACTGCGGTTTGATTACAGTAGTTTTACGAGCTCTAAATCATTCAATTGTTCGTTAGCGATTGATGCATAATCGATAGCGTTTCCTAAAAAGTCTACCGAAATGTTACGTTTATCCGAAGTATATATTACGGGCTATATAGAGGTCTATATGACGGCGTTGTCATGGGCAATGGCTTTTCGTGGTTTTGATGTAGATCATAACGTCATTGATATATGGACGGAGAATAGAATAAATTATCATCCTTCAATAAAATGTTTAAAATGCTTGATGGCCGAATAACCGCAGGTAATAGTTCCCTATATTTATATATATATATATATATATATATATATATATATATATATATATATATATATATATCTGTATCGGGTTTCGGTTAATTCCGTTTAATTTTCTCGAGTATAGAAGAAAAGTGATTGCCATATACAGTTGTTTGATAGTTGTTTAAATTTCGTAAGCTTTATATTTTGCACGTTTCGAACGGCTCGATTAATCCATCGATCCAATTGTTCAAAGAATAAGTCTAGTAATTCCAGCTCCATTTTGTTTTATATAAGTTTGTTTTAAGGCACTAGCTCCAAGGAAGGAGCCATCTGGCCTGATTCATTAATTTAACATTTTTTTTTAAATTACATTTAAAATTTTACAATTTTTAATTTAATTTTTAATTATAATAACTATTATTTTTATTTTTTAATTTTATTTACATTCACCTATCTTTCATTCATGATCCAGAATCATACTGTTATATTATTTATTCTAATAAATTCATAAATATCCTTATATACACTATTACCTATTTGCAGTAACTCTATTAGAGATCTTCTATTCCTGAGTGTATCGAAATCTACTCTATTGTGCCTATATTCAGAGCATGTTAAGAGTAGATGTTCGATGTCCTCTACAACCATATTCACACTGATTCGTTTCACTTAAATGACGTTTATACAAACATGCCTTCCAATTTCCATGATCCAGGGTATTTTCAAGGGAGCACTACACAATTCAAAGTACTTCTTTCCTTTCACTTGAGATTTTTGCATAAATTCATTCTCCCATTTGTTCCACAGATTCACTTGAAACAAACGAAGTACATCTCTTGCATCCATATATTCACATTCTTTTACATCCTCATTCAAACAACCCCTTTTTGCAAGCATATCGGCTCTTTCATTACCCTTGATCTGCAGGTGTGAAGATATCCACTGAAGAACCACCTCACTCCCACATAATCTTAGGTACTCAAACAACATATCCACATACACATTGCCCTGAGAGCCTCCTCCCCTGGTAATTAATTGAAGTGCACTCAAAGAGTCGGAAAGTAACCATACTCTCCTTCTCCCATCACTCATGGCCAACTTGATGCCTTCCATAATCCTAATTAGCTCTGCATTCATTATACAGATGCTGTCATTTATTCTTATTATTTTCTCTTTTTTCATTGCAGGAATGAAAATTCCTACCCCCACTCTGTCACCATTTATACTAGAATCTGTATGCAATTCTACATGTGCAAAGTATTCTACAAACATTCTATTAAATTCACTCTTAACCGATAATTCATTCATACTCGCCTTTGTTGTATCTCCAAATTTCAATTTTACTATGAGATTGTCAGGAGGGCGGCTGAAACCGGCATTTTTGATTTTGGAAAATAAGTTAATATTTTCAAAAATCAATCCAGATCTCTGTGTTTTTTTATATTCCGTACCCGCTTGCAATCTCTCCATTATTTCATTCACCAAAACATTACCTTTTGATATCATTCTCACTGTTTCACGCACGGTGATCCAGTCTCTCTTGTAATTGAGAGGTGAATCACCCATTTCAAACCATAGAGTATGTACTGGGATTGAATTGATCGCACCCAATACCA
Organism: Tipula confusa; assembly: GCA_963556175.1. NCBI lineage: Eukaryota > Metazoa > Arthropoda > Insecta > Diptera > Tipulidae > Tipula > Tipula confusa. The sequence goes on along the minus strand of OY744476.1, from coordinate 198,352,485 downwards.
CTCTAGCACAAGCATTCTCTACTTTTATCAACCTTTCAAAACTTTTGATCCATCTCCATACACACTCGTTATCCATCTCCATACAAGTGCGTTTTATATTTTAATCGTGATCGTCATTTTAACCGCGTTTAAATTATAACGACTGGGTAATTTGAACGGTATTTCTCGATGCGGTTATTGACATTGCATTTCGCTGTGCTTATAGCTCTGATGACTCGTGAGTCTTGAAGATCTCGGTAATAAACGCCTTGGATTTAATTGTATAAATTCCTATGACTATATATATACGGAAGACCTATGGTTATGTTAAATTTGTATAACCATATATATATATATATATATATATATATATATATATATATATATATATATATATATATATATATATATATATATATATATATATATATATATATATATATATATATATATATATATATATATATATATATATATATATATATATATATATATATATATATATATATATATATATATATATATATATATATATATATAGTTGTTAATCTTCGGAGATCTAAGAATCTGATCCCGTAAACATTTAATCATTTGGGGATCAAGGGCAACGATCGCAGATGCACCTATTTAGTATAGTGCCGTTCAAAATTTAATCTGAAAGTGCGGTGATGCGCGCATATACGTATACCCATCTCGTGGTAAGCCATATATAGGTGAATGATTTTTCAGGATATAACCTATAATTTCCTATTGCGCTAACAACCTACGGAAACGACAGTTACATATTTTTTACAAAACCATAATATTAACATTTAATATTGCCGGATGACAGAGTTAAATATACTCTTACCTTTTCACTATATTTTATTCACAAGTATTGACCAGTGTTTTAGCAATAATATTTACGTTTTTTTTTTTTGCTTTAATTTGTGACTTTATAAGTTTCCTTTAAATGAACAAAATGGATGACATCCTTGTTGATAGGTACTCTGCGTTCTAATATACACAAATAATTCTAATTGCATTAAACAATTTTTTTGCTGAAATGACCAGAAAATCGATATATTCGATTATACGTAAATAATTGCCATCAGAAAATTTTCTTATTCATGGCGTTTTCAAATTTCCCAAATAACTTAAAGTTCTGGTTTAGAAAATAAAAGAAACGCTTTCTGTATAGAACAAGTTTAAATACTTTTATAGCAAATATACAATAATGCATTTTACTCTAAAGATTTAAACGACCAAATTCAATAAAAATTCCATTTAAAATATTGCTGCGGGCCAGAAATCTCGCCTATTCCGCTAAAATCGTACATCAAATCTTTTTTTATCCAAGCGGCGTTTGAAAAAAACACCATTTATCTCTTTTTAACATTCCACCAAAATACAAAACTCTCTACTCTCATATCATCTTCCATCTCAGTTTCATCGCGCTCGAAATCATACGATTCCCCTATCAAATAAATTTCTAAACTGATTTCCCCTTTTAAACAACTCGCTTGACTATTTATCTAGTAATAAAAATAAAATATTCTAAAAACACCACCTCTCTTTTACGAACGCGACATTTTTTATTTTTTTTTTTAAACTCAACTACATCGTCCAATAACAATACTAAAAATGGAGGGGATTAACTTTCACAAAAAAAAAAAATATCTATTTGAATTAAATTGTTTTCGAATTTGTAATTTTCCCGCATGCGCAAAATTGTACACGTACAAAAATTGTACACGTACAAAAATTGTACTGTCCACAATAAATCACAATGCGGAAGGGAGATATGCACATGAAACAAAATACATGATATTGCGCAATTCAAGAATTTTGATATGTATTTTCGGTATCACGGCTTGTTGGCCAATAATTACAATTCATCAAATAATTTTTTAAAAAAATGTCAAAACGAGATAAAAATATGTAAATTTGTATCGGTTTAAAACAAGATGGCAATATATGATATAATATTTTTTGTGTTTTTTATTCAATTCGATTGTGGTGTGATAATTATGATGTTGACAATGGATTGAGGCTGCGTAGCGCAATATGTACCATAAAAAAACGAAAAAAACGATCAAATTAAAGACGAGAGTTTTTTGTTTCGTTTTGGTTGTGTGCGATTTTTTATTATATGTTTTATCGTTGGCGAATTAAAAAAACTTGTTTCATTTTTTTTACGATTGGTTTCTCACTTTAATTGGTTTTATTTGTTGTTTTCTTTTTCTTTACTTGATGTCTATTCGTTTTTTTCTGGTTTGTTTCGTTTTACACACAAAAACTTCCTACATTTTTTTTTGTTCAATTTCGATTTGATTGATGTTTTCTTTTAATGTGGTCAAGATAATTTAATAACCGGTTTTATAAATAATTCGGTTTATTTCTTATGTGCTTGATTAGCATAATTTATCGTTGCAGTAAGTTTAAAAAGATTTAAATAAAATGATCTGTTTGCCCAAAATAATTGAGGTGCTCGAAATGAGCTACTGAGATGCAATTTGACATATTATGTGATTTTGTGAGGTGGTCGCATATATTAAATCTTTAGGTTTGCCTGATAACGGTGTTTTTTGTTATACATTTTATTTTAAAGCAGTTATCGTATAAATTAAACTATTTTTAATAACTGACGTTTATTCGGTGACGCTGTGAACAACACATTGGTAGAGTGGTATTTGATAAAAAGTTTAGTTATAGACTTTCTCAGTTTTTTATAAGGAATTGTTGACCATTCTAGGAAAAAAAAGATTAAATATAGCATTTAACATACTTCCCGAGCTATAATGCTTATCGTATTGTTCTAGACAACCCGAAGAAATCGCAAAGTCTTTTTCTATGAGAGATTGCTGCACTATTCGTTTAAGTTAGGCTAGGCATAATAGTTACTCTGACGTTTTTCTTCGTAGATGGCAACACAAATTCATCACAGTATTTGTTTCGTCTTTATCAGGAGTGACTGTACTACAATCTGGCTCTACTGGTTTCGATCTTGAGCCTTTAGAAAACCAGAAGAAGACAAGTCGTTTTCTAAAAATAGGAGCCATTGCCACTGACAGTGGCTTCTGCTCCTGCCCAAATGCCGACGTTCCTATCAGAGATGCTGCATTATCCGTTTAGTAGTGTCAAAATGTGATCGAGTCATCGTACTCACCGTGCTTTTACTTTATGAACTATTATACATCAACAATTTTCACCAAATTCCTGATCTCGCATGGTTAAAGAGAACCTTATATTTGGAGGTTATATCAGTAAACGTAAAACACGCTATACAAAGCATGGTTGTCAGAGCCAAGAAGTGCTTTTGTTTATCCCATTCCAAACAATTATCATAATTTTTAAGGCTCTGAGGTATCGAGAACCCATATCACTCCTTCAAATGTGTGGTTGCCACTACTAAATAAAATCCATTTCGTCTTAGTTTCTATTAAACCTGGGATTATATATTTTTTTAGGATCATTGATTTTTAGACTAATGGAAGCTGGAAATCCAATAATTTTTAACACGGTGGCCAAAAAATGATAAAAAAGGTTGTCCTGAGCTGTTCCACTTTTACGAAAGATAAATTCTATAACAAGAGATTGAAGAGTATCGGGGACAGAGCATCTTTTTGCCAAACACATCAGAGGTAATTGGAAAAATTCTTGATAGTTTCTCATCTTGACATCACGGGATGTTTATACTTATAATATTTAGAAAGACTCGTCCTCAGCGTCTTAGTACATAGCCACCTATTAGTTTTTTGTAAAACTACTGAAGTTATAAGCTTAGATTTACATATTTGACATTAATATTAACGCATCGGTCACCACTTTTAGTCTGTAAATTAATTGTATGTATAGTACAACGGTGTGGTGTACACGGATTATAGTAAACAAATTTCCTCCTATATCCACTTTCCTTCCCCAACCACAATCCCAAGGAACGCAAACTTTACACTCGCACAAACATTGCGTGCGACTTGATTGGAACAAATCGAAAACATTTGAATTGCAGTTATTTAATTCTGTATTAAATTAGTCAGAGCGAGACAAGAATATTGACCGTAAATAAAGAAACGATACGAAGAAAAATGCCGGAAATAACTATTATCACTGTATTGTGTAAATAAACAAATCATTATCTCACCTTTTTGCTTATTATGATTGTATGGCATCCAATATTATGAGTCCAATTAAAATGTGAAACAACTATATATGCTTACTCATTTTATAGTACTGCCTTTGTCTATTTAATATAAGGAGAGTTGTTTCCCTACTCTTATCGCACATTATACGTAATTCCCCAGCATATTCTGGAAAATATATAATTTTGCTTCATTTCCCTCGCTTCTAAACACACAAAACTAATAAAAACAGAAAAAAAGACAAAAGATAAATGAGGGAATACGATTTTAAAAAAGTACTTTCAATTGGTCGAAAATTTTAACCCAATCGGCGTTTTATATGGGGGAAATAAAAGAAAAAGTTTGTAAAGTAAAATGTATTAAAAGACGTTTTGAATTTAATATATGTCTGCTTCTTCGTCTTTTGCTTCTTTCTCTTATTATATCGGTTTTCTTTTTCTTCTTTCGTATGTACTTATCGTATGGAATATATATATATATATATATATATATATATGTACAGTTGTATACTATTTGCTTTGTTTCGAAGCAGCAACAAAAAAAAAATTTATCGTAAGCCAGTCACATTACATTCTTTTGTATAGTTACCCGTCGGTCCCCGCGGTGTTTTTTCGATCGTGTGTTGTTTTTGTTTTTCTTTGTGTATCGTAAATATAGTAGAGGGTTTCAATATTTTTTGTTTTTTATTTTTTTTTTATATAAAAACAGTGCAGTGCATTTTGTTTTTGTAAATATCATATATACGATTATTAAATCATAACGACGTTGATATCGATTCGATTTTATAGAAACGCGATTTTTAGTTAATAATATAAATAGCAATAACATTTTCTAACTGGATGTTGTTGTAATATTGTGTAAGTAAAACAAAACTATTCGTTTTCTATTATATTTTTGAAACCTAAGGGAACACATACATGCATTAATATATACATATTTATAAATATATATTAGAGGAAGTTACAACTAAACCAAAATTGATTCGATGTAGCGTTGAACATGCGTCTTAACCACAAACAATTAAAATTCGCTTAACGGTACAGAAATACAATTTGCAATCTACGCAAGTCAAATGATTTTGCAATTTTTTTTTTACCAACAAATGTTGCGCATGTGTAACGTTAATTCGACGACTATTACACAAAACAAAAAAAAATGTATACAACGAAAAGAAGTAAAAGAAACCCGGTGGCCCTAAAAAAAATGGAATATTCCATTTTATGTATACAAAATTTTGGGGGAAGGCCGCTACACGTTTGTTTAGGTTTTTAAATGTTGTGTCTCATCGTAATCATTGTATTGATGTGTATGCCAAAAAGAGATATTATTTTTCGTATGATGCGCTTAGAATACACAATAGTACGTGCGTTGACGTTGAATTTAAAAAAAAAAATGAATGTTTAAATAGACAATTTTGTATATACATACGATTTAACCCTCGATCCGTTTGGTTGGTGAGATTTTTTGTGTGCTGTATTTCACTAAACTTAATGGCAAATTTGTTTAATAAGTATCAATATCCTATGATCAAGATTAATGTACATATCAGAGCCGTTCTTAACTATTTTGGCGCCTAAAAATGTTAGTCGCTCTAGTAGGAAAAACAACAATTTTTTGTGTATATAGACCCTCTGCTTCTAACTTAGTACACGGTTTTTGGTGTAGTAGGTTTGCCAACTTTCTACAATACGAAAACCTGAGATTTTTTTAGAAAATAATAAAACTCAATTTTTAGAATAAAATTTCGCAAATTCTTATGATTAAGCCGCAAACCGCGTCTCTAAAGAGACTTTTTGAACCACATGTTACGAATTGGCGAACGTCTTAGGGTGGTTATCCCAACGAACGTTTGTCTACACACAATTCGGTTACCAGTACAAGATGTAATTAGTTAATTTATATTTATACATTTTTAGTCAATAGCGACTATCGAACTCGGGACCGTGGCATGTCAAGCGAGTGTCTTAACCATCGCTATACAACCGGTGACCTTTAGCATATATTACATATAAATTAGAATATTATATATTCTTGTAGAAAAACTGCATTTATTTTATATTTTTCTAGGCGATATAAATAATACAAAATTAAGATTTTTTGTTTATTGCACCAAACCCTGTGAAGAAGAACTTCAAACCTGACAAAATGACATCAAACTCTGAGACTCAAGGTCAAAATGATTGAGTTGGAAACCCTATATGGTGTAGGGTCTTCCATATCTCTTTTAGAGCAGTTCTAAAGTATTTATAACCAATTTCTAATGCACTTACGTAATCAAAAGTTGCTGACCAATGTGTTCTTAAGCTTTTAGGAACTTTGCATTCGAAAGATTATTTGATTTTTTTCCTTATTTAAAAAGTCTTTCGAATAAACCAACTACTTAACATATATGAATCATGTGTTTTTCGTTGTGAAAAGTGATCAGAATTTCGACATTATTATATTGGATCGATTTTAAACTTCTTCAAAGAAGACCACTTTATGGTAAGCAAGTATCTTAATAACATTCAACAGAATTTAGTTGAACTTAAGCCGTGACCAGACGAATGAAAATGTCGATAAACGTTGGGCCACTGTGATTTCAAAAATACATTTTCTTCGTTTTTGATAATCAAAACCTGTATCTTTCCAGGAAATTAGCAATAACTTAAGCTCATATAAATCTCCTGGCTATGATCTATTTACAGGAAAAATAGTTAAAGTACTACCCTATAAAGGATTACGGAAGCCTATTTTAAATAATCAATGAAGCGTTCAGACTTAACTATGTTTCACATCAATAGAAACTGGCAGAAGTGATAATAATACCAAAACCAAGTAAAGCACCTAACTACAAAAAATCACATAGGCCTATTTCGTTGCTTTCAATTATTTTTTAAATTATTCGAAAAACTGCTGCTTAAGAGACTCTCATTAATCATACAACGAAGAGATCTTATTCCTTCCCAACAATTCAGTTTCAGAGAAAAACATTCGACTAAATAACAGGTTCACAGAACTACAGATATAATTAAAGATGCGCTGGAAAGCAAAAAAAATAAGTTCAAGTATCTTTTTAGATATTGCACAAGCCTTCGATAAGGTTTGGCACTGAGGACTAGAATAAAAACAGCTTAACATCAACTGCAGAAAAATGTACTGGCTTACAGGTAAGAATTGCAAGCTATCACTACATAATAATCTGCTTCTATATAGGCAAATTCTAAAACCAACATGGACTTACGATCTTCAGCTTTAGGGATGCACCAAGTTCGAATAGTGATGGTTAAGATACTTGCTTACCACGCCGCGGTTTTGGGCAAAAATTTATAAAAATAAATTAAATAATTACATTGTGTACCGGTGACCGATATTGTGTGTCGACAAACTTTCGTTGGGTTAGTCACCTACAACGTTCGCTAATTCGTATAGCAGGTTGTCCAAAAGTTCTCTTTAGAGGCGCGGTATGAGACGTTGACGGCCTAAGAACGAGAACTCTAGAATTAGGACAGCCAGAATACGATAAACTAAATCGGGCCTAACCAATGGATGACATCCCACATAAGTAGAACACCAGATATTAAATACCAATTACTAGATAAATTGTAATTTAGTTGTAAAAAACTATAATAAATAAAAACAATCGTGTGAACAATAAACCAATGATACACCAACGTTGGTTGTGTCTTTTGATCTTTTTATATTAACCGCCTATTGAGCAAATATGTATATCAAAGTTGGGCTCTGTTACTTTGACGTGTATTTGTTATTAGATTTCTGTCTACATGACTCGATTTTGACAAAAAGCCAACGTTGGTCGACATTTTCTATTAGTCTGGCTGCGACTTAAGTATAGCAATTTTAAACAGAATAATTAAAATATATCATTTAAATGAAAAACTGCAGTAGGGACTTAAGGTCGTGTAACTTTTGGGTACACTTTGTCTCCAAGGGATCAACCAAGTGACTATTATTTGAGCAATATTCAGAAATCACTTCCTAAAATACGAATTTAACAACGTTTTTAAATTTAATTCAGCGATTTGCTACTTGCACAAAATGTTGAAGTGTTTGTCTGAATTTGTTGCTGTTCAAGTTGTAGGGCAAAACGTACGTAAAATATAAATATCTAAACAGTTTTACATGATTTTGAATAAAAAGGTATATCATTAGATATTATACTCATTAATAAATTTCTTAATTATCCGAAAGAAAAATATCCTGTAACTACTATCACAATTTACAAATGTCACAACTGCATTGTGACTAAGTTCGCTCGAGTTTAATTAGATTAAATTTATGTCAATTTTACTTTCTATAAACCAACAATAGAATTAGTTAGTTTGGGCAAAGTGTAGGCACAGCTAGCCTTGCACAAGTACTCACAGTATTAAGCGAATTTTCATTATTTTAAAACCTATTTAATTATTCGCTTTAATCGGGTCACGTTTCATTAAATTTGCTGTAATTATGTTGTAAATAATATAAATGGCCATGTAGATTTCACCATGTTGATCAAGCACTATAAAATGTACATTGAGTATACAAAAACAGTGTAACGCTATAATATGTACATACATATACTGTTTTCCCACTTTATTCCGTACGTATTGTATTTAATTACACTGGCCTGATTTTTTTTTTAATGTTGTTCCATTCGTTTCGTTGTTCGTAATTCGTATTATACAGTAAGGTTTTTGATCTCGCATTATTTTTATATTTTGTCGATTTTGCTTTTCGTTTTCATTCGTTCGTTGTTATTGTATTTGCCTTTAATTTTTTTTTTCAATAACGTCTCGTGTTACTTCTATATAGAAAAAAAAACAAACTAGCAAAATGCATTTGCTATGCAATAAAATACCAAAGCAAAAGACAAAGAAAACGAGATAATTATAATTTGGTTTTTAACATGCAGTATATCTGTCTTCGTTTAATTGTTTATGTTTGTAATATGTTTAAATTTTATTACTGTAATTAAAAATAAATTTTCGTAAAATCTAATGTAGGAAAATAGCAAACATAATGCATTTTTACAGTTTCTCATAACATCATATTACGGTGCATTAGACAAGGATGGGAAATGTTAGGTTTTGCGTTTAATTTTGTATATAAATTATCATTTTTTTGTCTCCTTCTTTTTTAGTTGTGCGTTGTTTGAGACGACCAATTCTATACACGTTGTGATAATTAGATTTTAATGTAAAATTAATGATGAGGTATACATTTTCTTATATTAGTATTATAAATATAAGGTTTAAAACTATCTGTACTCTCGAATTATATTTTGTGCGATCGTTTTGAAAAAGAAAATTACATATTTTTAGATTATAAAAATAAAGTTAGGCTATAAATAGTTTACAAATATTTCCTATTGTAGTATTGGTGTTAACATTTAAATGTATATATTTATACATACTATATATATAAAAGAGGCAATAGGATTTTAACATTTATGGGCATATGAAAAACGGAAATTGTAATATGTAAATATAAAGTACTTAAACGTTATCCTTATCGTAAAACGGAAATAGACGAAATTAATTTTATGGCATATTTAAGGAGTAACAAGGGATATAATTTCAATGGTGTATATGACTTTGATTAAATGGCAGCTTTGGGATATTTAATTCGCTTAATGGATATATATATATATATATATATATATATATATATATATATATATATATATATATATATATATATATATATATATATATATATATATATAATATATAGATGTACGATGATAATATTAAAATTTGTTTAAACATAAAAATAAAGAAGCAATCATATTAAGGAGTATAATAGATTATTTTTCAGGTTATTTTCATCAATTAAGTAAACAAGTATAGTTGGCTATTTATAACTGTTTAGACTCTTTCTTATATCTATATTACCACAGTAAATAAATTGTTATTCTGCCCTATAGCATGGTTAGATGGTTCATTCTTCATTCTGGTCCAGTAATAGCCAGTAAAAACCGTTTATTATACTTTCGAATAAACGGCTTTTATTGGCCATTGCTGGACCGTGCCGAATTAACAAACTAACTCCATCGGATTCGGTCCGAAATCCTTTTGAGACCCACGGAAGTTAAAAATTATACAAGTGGATCCAGTAGTTCTTTTAAACCTGTTCGCTGGTTATTCCAATCATATAAAGACGATCTGCATATACAGGAACCTGGTTGGACTGACACCATAAGATGTTGTCCTGCGGTGTTTCACTTTTACGAAAGATAAATTCTAACATTATAGTAAAGGGCATTGGTAACAGAATATCTCTATCGTACATCAGAGCTAATTGCAAAAATACCTGATAGCTTGTTCCTAACTTTAAAACAAAATTGAAACTGTATTACGGTCATTTTACATAAACTCACATATTTTTCTAGGTATTGCTATAAACTTCGCAAATCAAACCATAACCTCCCGATGGCTTGAGTCATACAGGCTTGCTGAAATTCCAATAATACCTGATGTACACCATATTAGCTGTAAAGTAATATTTAGAAAGAATCGACCTCATCAAAAAAAAAAAACTTGAACGTGACTGGACGATTTGGACGAAATGCTCATTTGTATAAGAAAGCTCCAATTCTATTACATATATAAGACAGTTATTTGTAGTAAAACTATTCCGCGATAGTTTTTGCATTTGCAACGATCTCCTCTCTTAATGATAGGGTATAAAGCGGCCACTTTCTATTAATCGAGCATAACTTTCAATCATCAGTCAACACCAAGAGAACGATTTATTTTTATTCTGTGTATGAGCAAAGTTAATTTCTTGTAAGATTGGTTCTCTATACACATCCCTGCAGTCTGTATTTGACAACTTTCAACTACAACATTTGACACATGTTGAACATTAAGTGAATCAAAGAAATTCTCATTCGAAACCAATGATTTTGGGTTTAATTTTTGCCATACCTAAATTTGACTGACCGCGGCACTGCTGACCTAAGTTTTCATTCCCTCAAAATTGTGTATTCACTAATATTTTTTTGATATTGTGTTTTCGTTTATCAGACCTTCTCATAGTTGAAACGTAAGGTTCGTTTTCCTCTGATCCTTCTTTAAAAAAAAAACTGCTATACAGTGACCAATTTCTGATCACTTAGATGACTCCAGACCTTCTCTTAGTATAATAAACATTTATGGTTAATTTGACTTCGAAACGTCTTACTTATTAACATCAGAAAAAATCTAACATAAGATGACGTCAGATGTACCCTGTAATGCAACGTGTAGCCTTGGGACATATGGTCGCTAATTTTTGGCCATCAAGTTATTAGAGGGCAACCAATCCTTAACGATTCTCTTTCATATGGCTGATATAACCAGCAAACGCGCTATTTTTGCTCAGCAACGGTGCACGTTAAAATAAACGGATCCTGGTTAATTTTTGACGGTATCCATTATTCTGCTATTATTTTTGTTAACATGTATAGTTTTTTAATTATTTGAATTATTACACCAGCGATCAAATTTTCGTGCCCCGACCTGAGCAGCCATAAATTATTTTATCTTATACTAAATTATTAAATTATTTTATCTTATAAATGGTTTGGATATTTTGATAAGAATACTAAGAGTGGAACTTGGTTTAACATTACCTGTATCGAACATTATACTTCCAAGAAAGAGGCTTAAAGTAGTTTAAATTAAGTACTTTGGATGAAGGACTTAAATACTTTGGCTATTTCAAAGTGTATATAACATTGCAGAGGTTAAGTTATATGTAACAGATACAATGCTTGTAATATTTAAGTCTGTGACATGGCTTAAGCCATCTTTAAATGGTTTTATTAGATTTATGTGACTTAAGTTTTAAAGGCAGCTTTAAGTTCTATTTTTGTTTACCAACTTAATAATAGAAATAATCTTGATACTCTAGCAGGAATTATACACTTTACCTAATTTCATTTCCGACTTAAGTTAAATTAGTTTATAAAACTAATTTTAGTTATTGTAATTTAATGTATCACAGATATGTTATAGTTTACTCAGCATGTTTTTTATGACGTATGAAAAGTTTAATAAACAATATGACTTAAGCCTACTTTCATTGGTTTAAGTAATTAGAGTTATAAATGGAGCGGAACCTATAGTGCCTTGTGATCTAAATTAGAATTTTGCTTATTATTGTTGAGAATTAGAAAGATTATGACATTCTTCATGACTTAGTATACAGTTTAAGTAGTTTTAATTAATAAATAAAACTTAAGCCGCGTCTTGATGATTTACTTAGGTAAATGGGTATGTTTTTATTTTAACACACATACGTTTTATTTACTAATATTTTTTGTTTTACTTACGATAACGGCACATTCAATTTTTACCGTCGGTAAAATACATTTTTAAAGAGGGTAAAAATTAAACTATGATTTGAAAAAATAAGATATGTATAGGTTAGAAAATTGTTTAAGTATGTATGTGTCTAATGTTAGTAGTGCATATGCATATATTTTGTTCATAGTAGGAAATTTCCTTTAACCATATACGTATCTGAATTATATATCTTACTTAGATTAAATAAACACTCACACGAAGTCACGTGTCAATAATTTTCAAATCACCAATATATACACACCCGACACGTGTCTTTGAAAATTTATTTAAAAAAAAAATTTAACATACACTATTACCATAGAGTTAACCTTCTCTATGCACTTATCATTTATAAGATATTTTTAAGAAATTACCGTCGGTATGCGCAATTACCCGTTATACATTTAACCAAGAAATACAACTGAAAGTTCTAATCTGAGTTGACTTATCAACCAAAATTTCTAGAAATGTTTGTATTTTACTCCGTCGCTTCACGTATATATTAGTAGATTGTATAATGTTCCTACACACATTTTTGTATCATTGATAGTAAATCTATCTTTATATATGTATGATTGTCTACATGCATATTCGAAATAACACAAGATCACCATCACTTTAGTGTATTAAATTAATAATTTTTATATTTTGATCATACACCTTCCCAACGAATAATTCTTATAATACTGGGCTGTGTGTGGTAAATAATAATACGCATGCGTAAAGTAAAAGCTTTTTGTTGTTATGTTTACGTATATTGTTATGATGATTATTATTATAATATGATTGTCATTGTTAATTTCTAACAGTGTGTACAAATTTTAAACTTATAGGGTGACTATTATTAAAACATGCAATGACGTACGTCTAGACTGGTTGCGCATGTATTTGAAAAATGATAAAAATTGTAAAAGTTATATTATTTTTTTTCTAAATCGGTTCACCCTGTTATTGTTACATGAAATATTATTACTTTTTTTCTAAAGTATATCATAGATAAAAGGTGGTAGAGGGTTAGGGTGGTGTTAAAACTAAATCATGCCAAAAACTAGCTATATTTTTTTGTATTATTAATTGCAACTGTAAATAGAACTAATATTGAATGAAGATTACAATTTTTTTTTGTTTTGTTTACTACTTAGTTTCGGTATATGAATGTGTATATTACGTGTGTGTGTTTGTTTATGAATAATGGATATGGGCGGTTATTTGGGGTTTTTTATATTAGAAATTCTAATCTAACGTTGAGACGGCGAGTAGAACTATGGTTCGTACATACATATATAAAAAATTCAATATTGTTGTTGATATTTTAATGCCCTTGGAATGAGGAAGTAAATTTTTATGAATGGAATTTTTTTCATATACATAATGATAATATTGATTGGAGTACTTTGTGTGTGGTATAATATGATGGGTGAGATAGTGCAGTATATTATATTTATTTAATTTGGTGGATTTTTGCTGAATGGAATAAATGATTTGGCAGATTTTCGTATCGAAATCGATTTTAAGTTTTTACACAATTTTATATCGTGAAATTTAAATTCTTAAATTGCGATTGTGTATTTTAGCGCAAGAATATCGTTTGAAACTAGTTGCTTTTCAAGAAACTTGAAGCCAAAAAGTGGAGACTATGTGTCCTAAGCCATACGTTGCTTTGTAGTGGGGATGTCCTTGGCCATCTTGGTGTTTTGTGATGTACATCAGGTGATTTTGGATTACCTGATAGCTTATATGACTCAATCCGTCGTAAAAGCTTTGCGATATCTAAACTAAACAAAGGCTGTAAACGTAAATACTTTGCAATACCTCACATACCGCAAATACTTTACCGACAAACTAAATTTGTACTGGGTGTTAATTAGACCTATAGTCTATTGTGAGTATGAGAGTTGAAGTGGTGGTTAATGACATATAAGTGAAGCGTTAAACTCATGATATATATGATATAATTCTAGAAGTCGTTTATAAATTAAAAGTTCAGTGGATACGCTGGCTATAAATTAAGTTCTCATAGCCGATCCTAATCGGATAGGCAAGTAATCTCTTTTAAGCGATCTCATTTTTTATAGACAATACATTATACCAGGGTATTACTTTATATCCATGGGCACAACTTCTTTTCCGTACTAATCGAATAAAGCTGTAAAGCTTGTTCTACAAAGTATTTCCTCCGAACAAACATAAAGACCTTCGAATTAATTCAATTAGCCCAATAAAAGAACGGTTGTTTAATCTCTGTAGAGCCAGTGTGAATACCTTATAGAAAAGTCCTCAATATATATTGAAAATTGAGTAAATTGGAAAATTGTGTACTTATACCTTAGTTCGGAATGGAAACAGACCTTAAAAACTGGCTTTGCTACCCTTGCAGTGACCAATTAATAATTCATAATATTTAACATTATAAATTTAGCTATTTTGAGCTACTGTACTTTGTAATATTGTTTCTATTAATAGTGTTTCATATATCATACATATTTAAAATCGTTATACTGAATGAAATTATTAACAAAGAATTTAATCATTTGAGGCAAAATACTTTATAGTTTTTGTTGCTCATTAACAAACATCTTGGCAGCCATACTGTTTAAGTAATGTAAATAATAGCCGCTGCCTATTGTGAATTGTGATTCAAAGAAAAACGTAATAAAATTCACGATAATCGGATTATACATTTTCAAAATTCAATTATCTTGTATAAACCGTAATACATTTTTAATAGTGTTAATAGCTCAATTTAAGCTTTCTTCCTAAAAAGCATGTTTTTATTGTTGTTCAGAATGTGATTTTAAAAGTC
The DNA here is from genome assembly GCA_963556175.1 of Tipula confusa. Classification (NCBI taxonomy): domain Eukaryota; kingdom Metazoa; phylum Arthropoda; class Insecta; order Diptera; family Tipulidae; genus Tipula; species Tipula confusa. The sequence goes on along the minus strand of OY744476.1, from coordinate 198,337,270 downwards.
ACAGGCGGCATACTGACATGTATATCTGCTGCAAAAATAGTCAGTTTAGTAAAGAAATTTAGTAGCTCAGTTTCACATTTGTTTCTATAAGTGGTAAATTCAGTATATTTTTAAGTTACATATATTACTAAATATAGTTAAGCAATTGAGGTAAACTATTTTCATCTACTGATTTATGTAGTTTGAGTTGCCAAGTTTAAAAAATATTATTGGAATTTAGATATTTGATCTTTTTTGTTAGTCACATAATATATTGATTTCTACTGCAGTTTCTAATCAGCTGTGGTTATAGTAATTATGTTAGTAGATTTAATTAATATCTCTAGGTGCCTTATTTAATATAATTAGTTTAAGGAGACACAAACTTGTTTAATAAGATTATATTTGTATGGCTCAATTGACTAGAGACTTAAAACTGCAATAAGTTTAAAAATTAAAAATTGTTGTTAATTCGAGTAACTATATTTTACAATTTTTCAATTTTATGTTGCTCAATTAAAAAACCATCGTTTAAATTAATTTTTAATGCGCTTTCGTTAGTGGTTAGTTATCAATAATATATTGGTCTACTTAAGTCAATGCATTATTCACAATAGCAAGCTTATTGTTTTTTACATTGAAATATTGAGCTACTTAAGTGTAAAACGTCAAAGTTGGCTGATTTAACATTTTTTATTTGGTTTATGAAAATATGACTAATTAACATTTAGGACTAACATTTTTAATATGACAATATAGTAAATTCATAAAACTTTGTTTAATTACGGTTTCAACTTTATTTCAATTGTTTCAGTTGGAAAATGTAATTTTTACGAAAATGTGAAATATACGATCGATTTTTTTCGAATCGGATTTACGAATCTATTCTCAAGTTTCAAATCTGTTATAAACTTAAACTCTTGCAATTAGTTTCCTTTGAAGAAGAAATAGAAATTGAGATTTACTGAAATTTTAAAAAGCTAAATTTTTCGCATTTTGGGAGTTGGGTAAAGTTTCAACTGTACAACAAAAATTAAAATTTATTTTCTGAATTTCAACAAAAAACTGTGTTAGCCTCGGCGGCAACCTAAAATATTTGCCATACGTTTACAAAGAACGCGACTAGTGATATCACTTGTAGGTCGTTTGGTTTACAACATTTTGTTCGAGTAATTGTAGTTGCAGTGACGTGAACGCACTTCGTTCGTGTCAGTACAGGATGACTAAAGCTAAAATTACAGTAAGTTACCAAGTTTAACCATATTTACAAGACCTGGAGTAACATCATACAGATTGAATAAATGTTCAATATATATTGGAAGTAGAGGATTTTCTTCCAATACAGGCCGTGATTATGTCTATTGAATGAAATACTTATAGTTATGGTTGAGATAACTTATGATATATATATATATATATATATATATATATATATATATATAAATATATATATATATATATATATATATATATATATATATATATATATATATATATATATATATATACATCTGATTTCTTTGAGAACCGCTTAATTAGCATCTTCTAATTGTCTTAGATGGTATAAAAACCTGATGTGGAAGACGAAAAGGTTGACTTATGGTTGACTTATGGTTATAATTTTTGCTCGAAGTCATGGTATTTTAAATAATTTCCCGATTATTTTTTATGAGTAAACCACTAAAAAACAACTATTGGCACTCAGTTGGAATAAACCTATCGGCTAACATTACACGCTGTTAAGTGTGAGATAAACTTTATTGAGTTGGTTCACCAAAGATTGAGTGTATATGATTAAAATCAAGGACTTTCATTGGACAAGTAAATTAATGATGATTTTGATAAATGGTTATCGGAAGCCAAATTAAAATGTTTGTCGAAACTGAACGAAAATATTTTAAATATATATACACAACCTTTTGGATCTCATGTGATAAATCTTCCCACTAACAAATTATTTATCTATATATACAAAATAACTATCCCCATAATTCGGAAACATTAATCAATATAATCGAACCAAATCCATCACAATTTTATTTATATAAATCTTGTGCTTCCCTGTCTTGGTTTTTATTCGCCCCATTGCCAAATATATTAAACGTATCACAATCAAATTGACAACCAATCAATATTAAAATAAAAAATAACAAGGAATCGACAAAAAATACACTTAAAACTACTACAACAACATCTGCTCTTGAACAATTTACAATAAAACAATTTTTTTCTATATGGCATTTATACGATCCGAGAAGAGCTCCGCACTCAACGTCGAACGATGCGAATTTTATAGAAACAAATATGTATACGCAAACAATTGAATTATTGTCGTTTAAAAACTATCAAATAAATTTGAGGGTGATTTGTACGATTTTGTTAATTTTTTATATGTTTATCCTTAGTCCTCGCATCAAAAAAAATTTAATAGTTTTTTTATACATAAATTGACCGATTATTTTCTTCACACACATATAAACAGGTACTGGAAGAAATCTTGACCCAATTTAAATCTATATCCCTTCTGAACAAAAAAAAAATCTTTATTTGATCTGGTTCGACCCTCATTTTGCTCCCTTTTAAAAATATTTTGTAAATTAATTTATTTAAATATAATGCGAGTGTCATCCCTTAAAAAACATCCCTTAAAAAATTGTGTTATATATTTAATATTTTGTGTGTTCCTCAAGGTTAATTTAATTGACATAAAATACATAAAAAAAGTAGATCGTCTTATATATGGGTACTTATATAATGTGCACGGTGACAACTTAAAACAATTACGCAAAGTGTATATTCATCATACCATTCCTGCGGATCTGTAAATTTTGTGTGGCTTCATTGCGGGTTGTAATGCAATTATTTAAATTTGTTGGTGTCTGTTTTATTTATATATTTACACTGGGTGGGCTAATTGATTATGATGTTTAAACTACCTCATTCTTCCCGGACCACACACATACATAAATAATTGTAAAAACAAATATAATTTATAATCCAGATCCTATTTCCTGGCATTCAAACTCAATTTGGGAATATAAACTTCCTTTTTTGTTCGGTGTTGCTAAAAAAAAAACGACAAACAAACAAAAATGAATTTATCTTCCGCTATTTTGGTCATCCACCATTGTTTTTTATACCCTAACGCACATACCCTTACCATCCAAAATCCATCCAGGATATATTTAAATTTTATCCCGTATGTATATTTGTTTTTCCATTAAATTTAATACATATACGTTTATCATATAGTAAAAGATAACAATCCTTATGCATGTAGATAAATAAACACGAAAATCAGAATACGTATATCCTTTTACATATATCGAGACAAATTAGTTTATTTCTTTAATATCCTCGTCCCGCATCGATATCTCACATTTTAAATTTGAACCCAATCGACCCAACTAAAATATTCGATTTGAATAAATTTCTAAAGTAATTCTATCTACCTTAAGGCGTTCGAAAAATTTGGTTATTGTAGGTTTAACTGTATGCTAGCTTTATGGGTAATATAGAGATATACGTTAATACAGACAACCATCTCTTCCGTTTATGCCAGTAACATACTATCAGATATAAAAAATGCTCTTATAATATAATAGAGTGCCGACGGGGTGATTTAAATCAAATTATATAAAAAAATGGCAATACTATGTGATATCGTATTGTACGAACAGGCTGGTTCACAATGTCGTTTTTATTTTATTAAAGCTTTAATTCTTAGTCGCGTCTTTTTTTTAGATGCCAAGATCTGATAACAAACATATTCACCGATTAAATTCAAAAAAATATCATTAAATGAAACCTAATGACGTTTCGTTCAGTTTCGTTCAGTTTCGTTAAATATGCGTGTGCCTTCGAGGCAGTCTAAAACTATCACTTAAATTAATTGATTAATTGTTTTGTCGCGTTTTTTACAAAATTCGACAGCCAACAGAATAAAAAAAAAATTTTAAAGAATAACCTTCGTTAAATTTTTGAACTATTGATATTAAATCACTTGTCGAATGTAAGTTTCATACACACACGTCGGTTTTTAACTAGTTCGATAGTATTTCACTATAATTATCTTCTATAACTGTAAAATTATAGAAATTAATCAATTATTTTAAAGTAATAAATTATTATTTATAGCTAATAATTGATTAATTTCTATAATTTTCAATCAATAAGAATTTTCGGTCAGTTTTGTTTAATGTTTAAAAAATAGTCACATATTGATACAGTCATAAGTTGAACTGAAGGAAATTAGTAAATTCGAAAAAATTATAGCCTAGATTTATTTTTAAATTCAGTTTCAAATTTTCAAAGCCTATTTTTAGCGGACTTTTCATATTTTCGGAACTTTAATATTATTGATATTGCAGTCTATAATCATTTTAAATATTTCTCGATCACCTAAATATAAACTTAACCATAACAGCTTATTAACTGATCGTAAATTACACAAAACTGAGTTATTAAAAATTTGTAATTGCTTCACTCTGAGATCGTAAATGGTGCTTTTTAATTTGAATATAAGATAATAAGGCAAATAATTTAACCATCTCAATTAAACAGCTATTGATCTATTGATCTTATTTCGATTAGAAAATCGGTTTGATTTTTATACGTTTACTAGTATTATTTGGTTCAAAATTTTAGAAATTTTAAAAATTATTTAAATCAGGAAATATTTTTTTAAATTCGTTTCTTTACTTAAAAATTTGGTTTCAAACTTTGATAATTTCAAATTATCAAGGACACCTTGGAAATTATCAAATTATTCAAAAAAAAATTATCCTTGATAATTCAAATTATCAAGGACAGCAGGGACTCCTACTGATATTTACTAGAACTCAGAGTACTCTTCTTCATATTTTACTCGAAAGTGTCGGTCCTCAATATAGGACTTTATGATCATATAAAACTGCTTTGGTGAATTTATCTGAAGTTTAAACAGCAATCTCTTGTGCTTTATCGAATTCCTGCGCTACATCTAGGAAGACTACCTACTTAATCTCTAATGAATTCTCTACATAGCTTCAGTAATATAATGCACTTGCTCTATTAGAATGTTTCTCTCTAAATCCGAACTGATGTTGCGGCATAAGATTTCTTTGCTCTAAAATTATTTTTAATATTTTAAGTACTAGTGTCTCAAATAATTTTAAAGGTTCCAGAAGAAGTGATATTGGTCGGTATGATTTCCTATGGCTTATCCGCTTTCTGACCATTCTTACTTCTGCTACTTTCCACTGTCTATAGGGCAAATTTTTCCTTAAAGCCGCCTTGATAATATACAGTAATTTGTGTACATATTCAGACAGCTCTTTAACTTCTTACCATATCTTAAAGTTTTTTTGGTTTTTAGATAGTTGATTTTAGATAGTTGATTATAGTTACTAGTTGTTTCAGTGCCACGCATCCTTTATATCACTTCTTCCAGTCATATTGCACACATTTTCATAAGCTCTTTGCCTGCATAAAAGCTGAAAATTTTTTTTCAGGTGTACAGCAAATATATCAGCTTTTCCTTTTGTTTGGATAAATTTGCATTTTAGTCGTTTTATTCCCTTTGCTGCTTTCTCGAGCGACTATTCTTTATATGTACTTAATTACAGTTAGAGTACTAATAATTGGTACTCAATAAAGTACTAATAAATAACTGGCGAATGATCAGTTATAAGATTTTCATCATTTGTAACTATTAGATAATCCTTTCGGTAACGAAAAAATCTATTTGATCTGGTATTTTACCTATTTTGTATCTGCGTTTGTTGTGCTGTTTGGTGTTCCGGCTCTTCCAGCTCTGGAGAGAATTCTGCTTTTACTTTTCTTGTTTCTTTTGTTCGGTATTCGAATCTGTTTGTTGCTCTACGATTTTTTTAGTTAGATTGACAAAAGATTTTGCTAGAAATCATAATTACTTCCACATTGAACTGCAATATCATCGAGAAAAATGATGGAAAGCATCCACGTGAGTAGTGCAGTAATATATGTCATGTGTAATTTTGTAACATATGTGCCATTCATAATTTTCCACCAAACACTATGCTATGCATTTCAAAATTATATGAGCAGTGTGAAAATGTTTAGGGTCACAAAATAAAATTGCTTCCAATGTTAGATGTGGGCTATACTTTTGTATGTAATATCTGGTCCTCCCCGCATAGAATCTGTAAGGTCTTTTTAAAAATGTGATTTCGCTCCAAACAATTACTATTGAGATCCTAGTCATTTCTTCGGCCCATCCAAGCTCGAATGGAGCTTTTCTTTTCATATGTAAGCCCATATATTTTTGATGATGTTCAAATCAGGGCCTTGCCCTGGCCACGGCAATACCATTTGATTCAATTCTTTCAAAAAATCTTTAACGATTTTGCCCTGTTGAAGTACGAATTGCGGACTAATTAATTTGTTACCAGCTATCAATGCTATCTCATTCAGCAATTCCACATACCTTACTTGTGAAACTGTTTATCGCATCATTGTAATTGGTCCTACGCTACTAATAAGCTTATGCATAACTATACCATTATATATTCCCCCCAATAAGTGGCGTGTGGGATCAATAATCATCCTTTTTGCTTTCTCTTTAGAGGTGAAGGAGAAAATACAATTTTCTCCTTCATGATCCATCAAACGAAAAAAATAGATTTAACGGTTCATAATAATATATTCCTCCAAAATATGGTCCCGTGCAAAATTTAAACAAGCTAATTTTTGTTTTTGATATATGGGACTTGTTTTGGGACATATATGGGACTTGTTACCGCAGGATTAATTTTTATAGCTCGTGTAATCAGACATCTTCAAATTTCAGAGATGGAATTCTTTTTCTTCCTTTCCCCCTCGGTACTTTTAAGCACTCCTTTGCTTGTTTTGTTTTGTTATTTGGTATTAAATCGTATTTTGATGACAACCATATTTTTGGCCACGTTAACGGTCAAAATCCCTCAATTATATTCAGCCACAATAGCTGCTCTTGTGTCGACGTTCAGTTTCGATTTTTTCGGCATTTTCGAATTAATTAATGTTTGTAAGAAAACAAAACAAATAATTGTTTTAAACAATTGAGGGTTAAATATAGGAATGATGCTCGATAAAATGAATATATAATGCACAAATAATTTTAAAATATAAAAACTGAGTGCCCAAACCATTTTTAATGAACTTAAAAAAAGTTTTCTTTATGTATGAGTTCCAAAAGTATGTCCTCCTTAACATTGGAAGCTGTTTTATTTTGTGATATTAAACTTTTTCACGCTGCACAAATAATTTTGAAATGCCTAGTAAGTTCTTGCTTTTATTCGAACTCCGACTAATTTAACCAACATATAGAATCTTGTATTATTTTTTAGTAGCCATCATTTAGTTTTGTAAAAATTTGTTTTAAATTATTTATTTAGTGTTATAAGCAAAAAAAAAAAAAAAAACAAATTGGGTGTTATTCTGATTTTCGCTATTGTTATTGTGAAAGATATTGAGAGGGTGAATTATTTACCAAAAATGGGTATATCTTTTATTATTTTTGTGGTTATGAAATTAAAACTAACTACATATTCGAATATTACCTGGACGAATAATCAGGATACATGACTCCTTTTATAGATATGGATTAATGAAAATCTACAAAAAAAATCTAATTTAACTTCCTTTTCAAAATTTCTAAAATATTTTTTTTTTTGCAATACTGATAAAAATATATAAAGCTGTGGGGATTATGTTTTGTTTTTTGTCAAATTTAGTTCATCGCAGACTTAAAATCATTACATTAAAAATGTAATTAAAATAACTATTTTCAAATACGTAAGAGATGAAACAAGTATAATGCATCAGAAGTGCGGAACACTTTATTCTATATTAATACTTACACTAGTCCTTTCTAAAAACAGTATGTTTTAAGGATAATTCGCTTGTATATAGATCATTCGCTTAGTAGTCATTCATCAAAACATATTATTAAAAGTAATTTTCAATTGCCATATGATTATCAAAAAGAAACAGCCATTTTTTCAAATTTCTCAGAAATTCAGTTTTGAATGGATTTGATTTAATAGTTAGAGGCAAACATTTTTAAGTCGAAGATGATATCTATAGAAATCTTAGTCCTCTTATATCCACGTCTACTGTAAAAAATGTTTAGTACCTCATATAAATGCCTAAACGGTAAAATTTGATGTAAAATTTGTTCTTTTATGATAGCAACAGTTTGTGATACACAGTATCGAAAGGCTTCGTCACATCAATAAATATGTCACCCAATTTCCTATTTTAATTCAAATTTGTGTATATTTAATCAAATAATCGTAATAAAGCACCTCCAGTGTTCAAATTTGGTCTAAACCCAAATTGAGAATCACTGAGAAATTTCGATTTTCATAACCTTTTCCAAAATTTTGCAGAATGTGGGTTTAAAATTAGATATATTAGAAGATCCATCTTTTTTTAAATATAAGAAGGACTATGGCTTTTTTCATATGCGTTGGAAAATCTCCGATTAAGAGACTAAGATTGATAGTATATTCTATAAATAGGCAACTATTTTGGGCTCAGAAAGTTGGACATTCGACTCATCTTTCAAGATAAGAGAGTTAATAATTTCCGATTGTTTTTTCGAATTACCAGTAATCACCTTCTGTCTTCAAAAGCAAGTTTAGTTTTTTTCTTTAGTTGAGTATATCTTGTTTTGAGTGAGTTATTGCCAGGATTCTTTTTAAATTTTTTATGTTAATTGTTTTTAAGTCAAACGAGCTTCATGTTTAATCCATGGTGTTAAGGTTTTTTAGCTTACTTGGGAATAATAGTTTTAAAATTCAATACGCGTTTTTAGAATATTTATGAAATTACTGAAAGCTGTGTTCACATCAGGGGTTCCATAGACACTATCCCAATATTCAATAGCCAAGGACTCATTTAATGAAGGATAATCAATTCTATATAGACTTAACCCATAGAAAATCATTAGATTGCGTTATGTAATGATCGATTTATATAATGATAGCTGAATGAACATTGTTATCAAAGTTAATGATTTTGATCATAAACCTGAATATTCTGAAAAAAATTTTTCATTAATGATTTTGCATTCATACTTCATATTTACAAAGACTACGGTCCCACTGGCATGATGCAGACTGTCCCACGCGTACAGTTGGCAAACAAACTGTTTGATGAATATATATATATATATATATATATATATATATATATATATATATATATATATATATATATATATATATATATATATATATACCACTTTGGTGTGGTTTGTAATTCAAATCCAAATTACAGGATGATCCCTTGACTAATTTTAAATAAACAAATATTTGGCAGGAGGTAATTTCAATATTTCTAGCTACAGAGCATAGGTAAAAAGTCCTTCAAAATAATACTTAGAACAGATATTAGTCCTAAATTTTAAAATAATCAACTAAATCAACCAGAAATGGCTTGTCATAAGCATAAATGTTCAATACTTTTGAGCATTATCGTTAATAATGGTCATGTTTTTATTTTAAGGTTATCGCCATTTAAATTAAAAAAAAAAAAAACAGAAGCATATTTAAAACTACAATCTATGTTAAAAATATCATCCAACGGATCAACAAATCTGAATACGAAAAGCAAATCCTTCTTTTTCAAAGGCTCTTGTAATTCCAACGGATGGCTTGTTCCTTCCAATTCAAAGATGTAAGAATTTCTCATTTAAAATATCAGTAACACATCTGCCATAATAATAAGTTATAGTATAAATGCTTTCCTCTATTTGCAACGAGATAATGTTTCAGTAATTTTGACAATTTGTTTTGTAAAAATTCCAAGTACATGGCACTGTTTATAGGTCGAAACAAACAAGTACCGATTAGCTTACCATCAATTACGCTACTCCAAACGTTTACGCTATATCGATATTGAAGGTTGCTGGCTTTTACATTAAAACAAAGGTAATTCTGATCCCTATACATACGGTAAAGTTGGCTGACCACCGACAACGATCGCCAATTGTAAAAAATAGCATGCGAACGATCCTAAATACGTGATTATAGTCGATTTTAAATCTAATCACGAGTCAGCCTGTAAATTTCCACCTGTATTCTGTGTATAAAAAAATGTAAACGAATTAACTACAAAAAACTATTTTTTTCATTAATCCGTTACTAAGTCTCTGTAATTTTGTTTTTGTAATGCTGCGAGAACAAGTAACAAAAGACCAAAATACTTTATAATAGATGGCGCTATAAATATATGCGCATAAAAAATAACAAAGTTATTTACACGTATTATTGTTGGTTTATGTACGTATTTGCTACACCAGAGCCTAGCCTATCTTTAAATTTACTATTTTTTGTATAAAGTAGTAGTTTTTTTAAAATATAGTTTTATTACGCTCGTTTATTCCGCTAACGTGTTGAGTTATTTATGTTGAAATTTGCATATTTTTTGTCTACTCGTGTATATAGATATGAGAGCTGATAGTTTTTTTGTGACCTTTTAAGGTTAGTTCTGTGGTTAAAATAGAATGAATATATATATATATATATATATATATATATATATATATATATATATATATATATATGTATATATATATATATATATATATATATAGATATATATATATATATATATATATATATATATATATATATATATATATATATATATATATATATATATATATGTATATTATATATTGCGGAAGGACGGAAATATAAAACATGAGTAATTTACGTTGTATATATTAATACGAAATGGATGTACGCGCTATTTAGAATTAGAAAGTAAACTTTGTAAATTTATTGCATTTTACGGTTTTGTGTACTAGATCCGGGCTGGGTCGTGTCGATGACTTTTTCCACACATAGTATATACATTAGAGCTATACATAAAAAATCTGAAAACTAAATCAAATTCGTGATAATTTCAGGACTGACAGCATATATATATATATATATATATATATATATATATATATATATATATATATATATATATATATATATATATGTATATATATATATATATATATATATATTTATATATATATTTATATATATATATATATATATATATATATATATATATATATATATATATATATATATATATATATATATAAATATATATATATATATATATATATATATATATATATATATATATATATATATATATATATATATATATATTATATATATATATATATATATATATATATATATATATATATATATATATATATATATATATAAAGGGTTTTCCATTTGGGACTTCCATTTGAAAGGGTTTTCCATTTGACAGTTTTGAACTTTCACTGTGAACGCACTCCTAAATAAATACCTGGCAAAGTCAAAACATTCAGTAAAGACAACATTTTCATCATAGTGAAGTACACGAACGAACAACGTTTACGAATAATTACTACAAAAATTCGGGGTCGGTGACTGCAAGAGCGTTAATTCCAATTTTTGGTCGTAATTATCGTCCCAGTAGACAAGCAATTCATAGTCTAGTGAAGAAATTTGAAGCCTAAATATTCGCTGCTGGATGTTCCCGTGCCAGTGATATAACGAGTTTGTCGAAATGCCAGTCGGTTCCACGGCGTTCTTAAAATTTGTCACACTTTGACAAATTTTGCGAAAGGATCTTGGGTTGCACCCTTATAAAATCAAGTTAACACAAGAACTAAAGCCACTCGATCGTATATGAAGTGGCGTACGTTCTCGGATTGGGCCCTGGAAATGTTGGAAGAACATGACCAATTTCATCGCAAAATCATCTTCGGTGATGAAGCGCATTTGTGGTTAAACGGCTTTGTCAACAAACAGAATATGCGTTATTGGTCAGATGAAAACCCTTATGTGCTTCAAGAAACAAAAATAACAGTATGGTGTGGTTTTCATGCAGGTGGTGGTGTCACTGGATTACTTTTTTCCGTTGACGGAAATGACCGTCAGGTCTATGAATATGAACTTTTTTAAAAAGCAGTTGTCAAGTTCTTATTGGAAAACCCCTTATATATATATATATATATATATATACATATATATATATATATATATATATATATATATATATATATATATATATATATATATATATATATATATATATATATATATTTAAATATATACAAATCTATTATGAACGATTCAAAAATATTTAAGGATTAAACTAAAAAAAAGTTTCCTTTGAACAAAGAAATGTGAACAAAGTGAAAATACGTGTTAGAAACTTTATCTCACCGGATTGAAAAAATTCGAAAATTTTTGTTCATCTTCTTCGAATATATAATTATAACATTTTGTTTAAATTTAAAATCCGTTCGTCCCCCCACCGCTAATATTAAAATAAATACTATAAAAAAAGAGGAAAGGATCTAACTATTTTTCTATGTTTATACTACGAGTAAATTGGAATGAAATCTAACAAATTATATCCTTAGAGATGTGTAAGGCGGTAGAAGCAGATTGTATGTGCTAGATCCAAAACCAAACAATATCAAATTATTACTATTGTTGTTGTACCAAGAGAAGTGTATAATATTAAATATTTAAAAGGATATCATCTCATCCTTGTGCTGGTTGGTTTTGGTTTGTTTGCTTGCTGTCTGTTTGCCCTTTTTTTTGTATTATTATTTTGGTTTGGAGAAGTGTAGTGGATTTTAATCTAATTTTGGTGTTTTGTTCATTAAAATACAAAAAAAAAAATGTGAAAAATATGTTTACTCTTTTAACTCGAGAGTTATTTACGGCATAATTAAGATGTCATGTGAGATTCGGATCGGTAAACTCATAAATTACCTTAGAGCAATGCGAATACGGGAGATTGAGGTTCAAGTGCATATTAGTTGTGTAAGAGATTTTTACATGATATATTTTTGCTGTACTAATTTGTTTGAATATATTAATTAAAGAGTTAGTGTTGGCGAAATGCTTTGGAAAAATTAATTTTGGCTATCGAAAATTTCATCTGAATGGTCTTTAAATAGGTTCCACTATGTAATTATATCTGTTTAGCTTGATTAAAAATTCAAATTTCTGTTGGTAAACTAAGGTGTTGGCTTAGATCCACTGTGGTCTTGAGTTCGATTCCCGCTCCTTACCACAACGCCGTGATCAAATGAGTGATGTTGGGCTGACAATCTACAACGATCACCGATTGTAAAAATTTGGTCTGAAATATCTTGTAAAAGATTTCAGTAAAGAGTCAACCTTGACTCTTAATGCTGTTGATTTTGATTGAACAACTAAGTTTTATTTTTGAAAATTAGGTTCCACACAATTCAACATATTTTATCTACGTAGTTTCGTGAAAATTTCATTAAAAACAAATCCAATTGCAGTTATTTAGCAAATATAGTTTATACTTTACGTTTGGTTCAATTATTTTAGAAATTTTAGGTTCCACATAAAATAGAATTATTATCTTCTACAATTTTAAAGTTTAAAGGGTGATAATCAATTTTATTTTGCTTGTGGGTCCCAACATGTCAGGAAACACAAATCTATTCTTGGCTACGTAACAAGTTCCACAAATTTAGTATACAATTTATTAGTTTTCTATAATAACATCAAGTTAAGAACAATCAACTTGTTAACAATTTCCTTTTAAACACCTAACATATACTAATAGTTAAGTCGATGAAAAGCATGCTGAGCTCCTATGGTGTTGATTAGAAAGATAGTTTAGACTCATGAAATGTTTTCTGACAGTATTCAACTGCAATTTTAACAGCATTTTTTAATGGCAATTATTTAAATTTGTAAATAGATTCCACACATTTGATACTTGTCACAATCTCTTAATTAACTAGTAAGATTTATTTTAATTTTAAATTAAGTTAAAGATTCAGAATTTTCAACTAAATTTTGAATTTTAGAACTTTGAGAACATTAAATTCTGAATTTCCTAATATTTTGAGGTTATATGGAATTAAAAATGAAGTTTAATATTTAAAATTAAACTTTTTAAAGGTAAAATAAAATTTAATCAATTTTAAACATTCAGTGATACAATTACAATTATTTGACGCTCACATCACAATCTAAATAATTGATTTCGACGGAAAAATTAAAACAGTGCGAAAAAATCATCCCGGAAAATTCCCTACACATAAATTGATGATTCTCAAATTTTCTTTTCATTAAAGATTTAATTCTTTTGAACTCGTAGCAGCATCTTTGTCGGATGTCAAAATTTAAATGAAAATAGAATGCAAATTTTTAGATTCGTCTTTGTCGACATGAAAAGAAAATGCTTCATCAAAATAAATATAAGATGAAAATTATTCATCCTTTTATTTTTTATTTTTTGTATTTTTCTGAATAATATTTTCGTTATGCTATCGAATACGCAAAGCGGCTGAGGAAAATTTATTTCGATAGTATTTTTGTTGTTGTAATTTATTTCTTTAATTCATAAAAGTTTTCCATCATAATCATTATCATAATCATCATCATCATCATCATCATCATCACCATATTATACAGATGAAAAACACACTTGAACGAATTTTCAATGATTTGATTTTAAAATTCGAATTGAATGAAATTTTTTTTTATATTTCGATTTTATTTATACATTTTCGTATATACATTTTCAGTCTGTAAAATTAGATTTTGTTTTATTTTTTATGGAAAAACTTTTTCATTTTCTTTTCAAAATTTCGGATGGGAGTATAAAATGTGGTAAAAAAAGTTGCAAAACTACTTTACAAATAGAAAATGAAAGTATATATGAAAAGGTTTAGTATTTTATTTACCTGTAATTTGCACGTGGAAATTAGTTTTTCCTCTCATTTTCTAGTATGTTACTGAATGTTTTTGTGATCACGTGTTATAATCTTCTATTTATAAGTATAGAGTAAATTTTGTACTACCGTGTATCAAACCACTACTGTAAAAAAGCCCAAATAAGATTTTTTACCTGTGTTATTTGATTTTCTTTATACGAATTAGGAATAGGAAATTTTTTTATTTAAATTTTTCATTTGTATATTTTAAATATACTTATGAAGTTTAGTACTTATGTAAAGTAATTCAAATATTTTATTTTTGCGGATATTTTCGGATAGACGAGTATTAGTATTTCTTTTGTATATGTAAAAGTATAAAAAAGTTTATTGATGTTGTGTTTGGTCCCGGTGTGTTTAACTTTGGAAAATGAAGATTTCCAAAAAAAATAAAAAATTTAATTAAAAAAATGAATTGTACAAAATTTGTCATTTAAATGGAAATTGTTTTTTTTTTTTTTTTGGTTGCGACATCGTTAGTTGAAATCCAGGAAATTAATTGAGTTGGATTATTATTATGTACATTGCAAATGAATTTTGGGAATAATAAATTATATTCGTACAGTTGGAAAATGGGAAATTGTATTAAAAAAATAGCTTAATTGTGGGAAAATTATATGCGAATTTGGGAGTAATTTATTATGTTGATTAATTTGAATTTCGTGGTTTGTTCAAAAAAAATATATATAATTTTTCTTATGATTTTTTAAATCTCAATTTTAACTTAAAGTGCACTCCATGGAACCCAATCTAAATTAACTCTTGGTTATTTATTGTCTCAACATTAAAGATTGTCTATTTTTGGTAAAATTTATTTAACTGTTAGTGTTTATTTGTTGATATTTGATTAAACAAGGAACTAAATTTTTTAATTTTCGTATATCTTATTTACAGTGAAACCTAATAATGTTATTTAATATTTCAAATGTCTTAGAAATTGTGCTATAATCTATAGTAACAATGTCACTCTTTAGCAATGTACAATATTGTTACTGGGTCCTTTTATGTATGAGTATTGAGATAAAATTTATTGGAGTGGAACCCATTATACATTTTAAATTTTATCAGTCTCAACATCATAGATCGTTTATTGATGGTAAAAATCAAAAATAAATAAATTCGACGTGGAACCTAATTCCTTTTTAATTTAACTGAATAATATATATATTTCTTCTTTGGGATCCAATTTACAAGTTTTGAGCTAAGGTTTTATTTCTGAAGGAATCCACAACGTTGTAACACCCATGATTCGCCGACAGCTCATTGGATTGCCACATTTTTGTTAGAGTATAGTTCTATTTCACAACCTGTTGTGTGTGCGTAATATTCATATAGCGGCTGATGAACATCATAAAAGTATTCTCCGTTAAAGCACTTACATGTTTCGAAATCATCCACAGTTAAAAAAGATGGCCTGATGCAGACAAATTTATGCTGGTGGATCGTGGGAACTGGTTTACCGTATGGTATAATGCATATCAGGATTCAAAGATTATAGTTTCTTCAGTTTTAGTTGTTCTGACATCGATTATCTTATATATAATTCTCCTATTTCTAACTTGCGACTCGGAACACTGATTAGTTTTAGATTATGTATGGTTTGTTTAATCTGTTCCTTAAGTTGGTTAGTATAATGTCAAAATAAGAAAATCGAGTTTTTCTTGATGAACTTCGGTGATGGTATATCAATTATGGTCGATTGAAATACGCGAAGTCTCACAATTTCCATAAATGCATGAAAAGCCAATTCGGTGAATTCCTCATGAAAAATAATGCTGTTCACTATATGTTATTGCATGTCTGAAGTTGCTTATCGGCCTCCTCATAACTGCATGCTTAATCATATTGATAGTTATGTGCAATATCGATATTTGCTGTTGAAATAATTTTTGGTGGTGTTGTTAGTTTGAATTTAATTGTTCTATGCTTTCCTTGTTGGTCGAGCACACCCATAATAACTCGTTTCGGGACCGAGGCGTGGTAAGCATAATCTGTCACATAATTTTGTTGTATTTATCACATGATTCTGTGATATTCCATGCTATCTACTGTATGTAGAACCTAATTTGTAGTTAAATATATTTAACTTGGTAGCTAACTAGGCCTATAAACTTTTAGTCCTTGGTCTGCCTTTGTTCGTAATTTGAAATTACATGTGTTAAATTTAATGTAAAAAATAAAAGGATGAATAATTTTCATCTTATATTTATTTTCATGAAGCATTTTCTTTTCATGTCGACAAAGACGCATCTAAAAATTTGCATTCTATTTTCATTTAAATTTTGACATCCGACAAAGATGCTGCTACGAGTTCAAAAGAATTAAAACTTTAATGAAAAGAAAATTTGAGAATCATCAATTTATGTATAGGGAATTTTCCGGGATGATTTTTTCGCAGTGTTTTAATTTTTCCGTCGAAATCAATTATTTAGATTGTGATGTGAGTGTCAAATAATTGTAATTGTATCACCGAATATTTAAAATTGATAAAGTTTTTCTTACCTTGCAGTCCACTAGTTGATTGAAATTACTTGAATTCTGAAATTTCAATTAAAAAGTTTGAATTTTAAAATTATGAACTTTATTTTTAATTCTATATAACCTGAAAATATTAGGAAATTCAGAATTTTAAAATTTTAATTATTTATTTATTTTAAAAATGCTTATTACTACAAGTGGAATCTAATGATAAGTATGGAGTCTAATACTTAGTGGAATCTAAAAATTAAGCTTGACATTTTATTTAAAAAAAATCACATCTTAATTTAAGTTATAATGTCTGGCTATAACGATATAAATAATTTTTGCTCATGCAGTTCACAGTTCCCGTTTTCTAGTTTTGGATTTCTTAATTTCTTAATTAATCTGCTTAGGTTTTAATAAAATTTAATTAAATTATAACCAAAACACGGCGCGTTTATCTGATTGAGGAAAAACCAAGTTTTACACGTTTTTAAGTGTATATAGTTAATATAGTTAATAAAGTTAAATCTGTTACAAGTGGAACCTAATTTTTAAAGTCAATATTGATACTTTATCATACGCTTTTTAAATATTTCTACTATAAAATAATAAACGAGGTTTAGGCCCAGCATTTGCCTTTCGCATTACCAATCTGTCTATCGATTTCTATCTACGGGCTTGCTTTGCGAATTTTGAGACAAGTAAAAGAATACAAGTCAATTATGCGCATGTTTCCGTCCAATATCGATCATCTTAGATGTGGATCTACACAAGTTAGGGCCTGGTTGAACTGACGGTTCCATACTTAGTTTTTTTTTACTACATGCAAGCTCTATCCGTCTAAATTCGGACAAAGTGCAAAAGTTTTTCTGAAGTCGATGGAAACCTTTCCTTTAACTTCAAGATTTAATAAGGGTTTAAATAAGGGTTCTCCTTTTATAAGTAGGAGTAAGCGGTTGGAAAAAGTTGGGACCAATAGAGTAATTATTGCGGAGAGTGCATACGTCTATATGTAATACATAGTAGTATTTCGTTTAATTTCTCTGTGGGACATATTTTCGTTATTTCTTTTTATTGTTTATTTAGAGTGTAGCTTTAGAGTGCCATTTATATTTTAACTCTTGCATTTAATTGTTTTGAATGTGTACGAAATATAATTAAGTAATAACCTAATTGCATCGTAAAATTGGAACCGTTACTTCGTTAGCAACCAAAAGTGGAATCTAATTTCAAGAAGTAAAATATTGTAGGATTAAATAGAAAATTAAACTGTATAAATAATCCATACAAGAAAACGTTCTAGTGGAACCTAATTTTTACAAGTTTTTTTTTTCAATTTTAAACATGTATCAATCATGCATGCCTGGCATAGTCGTGCAATAAAAAATATTATGTTTTATGTTTAAAAATTGAAATTACAAAAAAATTTGTCAACTTCGTCTGTCTTCTCCATAATAAACGACCTGGAGCACAACAGAAACATCAAAGTGAACCGTACACATATAAACGTTACGTTTAAAAAAAGAAATTGGATCATGTGTAAATATTTTATTACCACAAAATTGCTTTTCCATTTTATTGATTTTCCAATCTACCTCGTAAATGTCATTTTCACAAAAAAAATTTATTTTTTTATTTTCCATTTTCTGCAATAATAACACAACCCCTTTGCTATAAAATTTTAATTTTTTTTTACGTACTTTCGATTCGAGTTGCTTGTAAAAAAAGTAAAAATACATTTTTTTAAATCAAATCAAATTTCGATGTTTTGTCGAGAATTTTGGTGTATATAGTGCAAAAGATTATGAAGTAGAAGAACGGGGTGAATATTTTATTTATTTTAATTTTAATTTAAGTTTTTTTTTTGTTGTTACAGGTGACTGAGTTGGAGACGTTATTTTTCTGGGATCTTAATTGGTAAGTAATGAGGCTTGTAAACGAAAAAAATCTTATAACCCAACCACGTACACAATATAATTGTTATATTTATATATATAAATATTTTACTCTTTATATGGTTTGAAAATGTCATAAAAGTATATATATATATTGGGGATTGACATAATGGGAGTGTAAATTTTTCTATACATTTTATTCAAGATACTTGAAAAAAGAAAATTTGTAAATTAAGACGTTAAGTACTTTGTTTAATTTATCGAATGTGTATGTTAATGTATATATAGTCGTAGATTGTTTTCAAGTGATTACGCGCATTTATTTGCGGTGGTAACATTAAACGTTCACAACCATCCTAATTTTATTATGAACGACTGCTACGAGTATATCAAATTTCGCATTAAACGCATACCACCATCTTAATCGTAATCATATCAAAGTCAATTCTTTATATAACTTTATTATTCGTGTCTATATGCTCGAACATAATATATAAGTTTTATGCGAACAAAGAAATATATTATAAGAAGGAAATAAGTTAACTTTTTTTTTGCTTACTTCTTCTCAGTCATTATTATTTACTTTTTTATTTCTTATGTCAGACCCCTGGCAGTTTACTTATAAAAAAAAAGAAATTATATTAATTTTGTTGTTGTTGTTTTATATTATTTAAAGTGCTGCTTCATTCGCCTTATACTAGAAATATTCTTATATATTTATATTATACCAACCAAGCCAATGAAGAACACCATCTAGAAACCAAAGAAAAATTTTTTCATCTCGTTCTGTATATAATAACTCGTATATTGTATTATACAAGTATGTAGTTGTAAGAAAATTTCACAATTATATTTTATTAAAAAGTTCGAAAATGTTGTTCTGATTTTGGCAAAAAAAAAAAAAAAATAATAATAATCCAAATGTGTGGAAATGGGTTTGTAATTGTTGCTATACGTTTGGTGGATGAGTGGGTGGTGTGCAATTTACTTGTGTATGTATTATATGTACATATAAATACAGGGTGGAAAATGAATATATACTACCGGATTGAATTAATCAATTAGTTTTGTTTTGTACGCTTCGTTAATTTTAAGGGTAATTTTTATGTTGTTGACAATTTTTTTATATACGTAAATGGGGTGTTAATGTTACAGATTTAGACTGGTTTAATTGGTTATTTTTATATGCCAGCAATAACGTTATTTACTATTTTTAAAGGGGAGCTGGTGTTAAATTGTATGTTTAGATCAAATATAGGTTTAACTTCATATTTTAAATAATTGCAATTTTTTAAAATGTTATTTAAAGTGTATATATATATATATATATATATATATATATATATATATATACATATTTATATATATATATATATATATATATATATATATATATATATATATATATACTTTATGACTTCTATGGTAATTGTTCCATTGAGAATTTCGAACGTTAACCCTTCACTACCATGATGCTATGTAACTCAAATGAGTTGAATGAAGAAGGCTGGTTCGAAGTATATTTTCAATCTAATGTATCTTGGGCTTATGATTGATTTATTGGTCGTTTAAAACAATATATTGATAATAATACTTCTAGACACATGGTCAAAGTAAAGGATAGAATTATTAACACGTTCAAGACTCACCAATTTTTCGGTTTTCAGAAAAGACTCACACATAAGCATTAACATTACACATATACAGGAGAAAATAAAATTGCCTCACTAAAATTTTTTTCGTTAATCTAAAATTATTTGCACGCTATTCGCCATCTAAAGAGTAGTCGGATTTTGACGTCTTATTTCGTAAAATTCGATTCATATCGAATTATTTGAAAGCAAAAAAATTTCGTAATACTAAAATTCGAGAAACGAATTTTTCGAAAACGAATATGTTTCATAATAGACCCCTAGCTCGCCCACTGTGCTAAATTGTTTTCCATTCTGATACACCTGATACGCAACTATTTTCCAGAGGTTCTCTATGGGGTTTAAGTCTGAACTGCATGCAGACCAACACTTTACAAGCTTTGCAGAATGGATAGGTGCATTATCTTGTTGAAAAATAAAATCATCGCCCATCAAATTTGTCGTATGTTCTAGAAGACTATTCCAAAATGTTCAAGTATAGTCCTGTGCCTTCATTATTGTTGAAATCCAAACAAGAGGTATCTTTCCAAAGTATGCAAAACCACCCCAAATTATAACTGTCCCGCCACCATAATGACGACTCATGCATGATTTTCGCAAGTAATACCAAAAAAACTGGGTCAACCAGATTAAATTTCTTTTCATCCCTAAACAGCACATTTTTCCACATCTCAATTTCCCAGGTGATATAATATTTAGCAAGTTCCAACCTAGCCGCGGTGTTTTTTAGTTAGCTTAGGTTTTGATGCTCTTTTCTACCAAACAGTATTAAAATTTGTCGAACTCGTTGAGCAGTAACTGGCAACGGTAAATCAGCCTTCAATTTGTGATGCTGTTCGGTGTTTAATGCGTGCAGTACGTTCAAAGAGCATTGATTTTCCGCCTGATCCCTTATATAGACCATAGGATTCATTCTTTTTCATAAAATTGTTAATAATATGAAACGCAGATATATCACAAGATTAATTGGAAATCAAGGAGAGATTACATGAAGTAGAATAGAAGCCGCTAACTTTATATTTTGTTTTGTTTATACCGTTTGTTATTTCGAAATTTTTCATTCTCTGAGATTTAAATAAGAGACATTTGAAAGATTTGATTTAAGAAATTGTTTTTGATGATAATGTTTAGTATCTGATAAATTTGATTTACCCGAGTTATTTAACAACCATTTCGTACATTCGGTCCTTAATTTAATGCAAACTACCAACGCTACTGATCAAGTTTATTATAATCTTATTTCTAATAATTTAGAAGAAAAATCATGCGTTTTTTGGGAAACCGACACTTTTAAAATTTTAAACTTCATATCGGGCCTCAAACCGACTGGGTCAACTGGTAATAATCAGATTAGTAATTGTTTAGTTAAGAAAATATCACTGTATATATAGTCGATGTTTTATATTATATATATATATATATATATATATATATATATATATATATATATATATATATATATATATATATATATAAATATATATATATATATATATATATATATATATATATATATATATATATATATATATATATATATATATATATATAAATATATATATATATATATATATATATATATATATATATATATATATATATATATATATATATATAAAAATTTCCCTCTTAGATTAAAAGAAGCTGTAGCTATTCCAAAAAGGTTATAAAAATAATATTATCAAGCAATTTTATCGCTCTCAGTATTTGATAAAATAATTGGAAAAATAGCCTATTCCAGAATTACCAATTACGGATTTAAAAGTACGAAAAACGCTTTACTGGAATTTACTAATATTCTATATAAGGGTCTGGACCAGAGAAATTCGAGTGGTTCTATTTTTGTAGATTAAATCAAAGTATTTGATATGGTAAACAATGACGTCTTATTACAAAAATTCTTCCATTTTCGTAGTGATACATTGCAGTGGTTCCAATATTATTTATCTAGGCTGTCACAGGTTGTTAAAATCAATGGTATGCCGGAAGGGTCAGTGTTAGGCCCATTGCTATTTCTAATTTATTTAAACTCTATCTTTCAAATTAATTTTAATTCTAGGTTGGTATCTTTTGCTGACGACCTTGTGTTTCTGTACAATCACCCTAGTCGCAGTATAAATATTTAGAATATAAATATTTATGCTTAGTAAAGAAATGGAAGCTAAAAAACTTCAGCTAAATAACAAAAGTTATGTTTGTTATTTAGCTGAATATGTTTGTTGACAGTAGTGTCATATACTCGTAGATCCTGGCATTCTTTCAAATATCTTGGATTACCTATCGACAATTTCGGAGAGAAACAATATGGAGAACTATTTTGATTCTCTCCGAAATTATCTGACATTAGCGATTAGTAAAATCGTCTTATAATGACTAGTATAGCTGTTAACAAATATTTAAGTTGCGCTTTTGTAGATTGAAAATTGTCATATGGACTTATTATGCAAGAATTTACCCCATGATTACAGCACAAAAACATATTATTAGAACTATTCTTAATGTTCTGCATTTATCTGCATCGTGATTTTTATTTCCGGGTCTAGAGAAACTTCCTTTGAGGCATTTTTATATTTTTAAAACAGTTAAATTTTTTTTTGTTCCAACGTTGGTTGGTTGAATGTCAGTATCGGTGGCAAATTAAGAAATAAACAGTGTATCCGGCTTCAAAAGTATACAACAACCAATTTACAAATTTCACATTTATATTTGGTTCCTAAAATCTTTAATAACCTTCCTGTTGATTTGAAAATTTGTAAAAAACTTAATCCATCCGCACATCTGGATAAAAATAATTTTTGTTCCACGTTTCAAATATGGATGGTTTGGTGCATTTTCAGTGTAGTTAATTTTATCAACATTTTTAATGTTTTTTATATTTTAGAAACATTCTTTTTTGCCTGCCTTAGTACTAATCGACACTGGATTGCAAATATCCACAGATTGTAATATTAATGATAATGATGAATTTTTTTTCAACAGGCCAACATTTTATTATAATTTTTTTATTATTTTGGAGCATCTATTTTGGAGATGACTATGGAATTCACTGAATGATATATGAATTTGAAGTAATAAGAGTGTTTAAATATTACTTTTTTGGTTGACGACATAATTCTTCATTTTAAAACTATTTCTATGATTTTAGTTTCTTTACTAGTGCATATTGCTCTTTTCATGATAGCAGTGAAAGTTTGTTGCATTTCAACTTAGTCAATGACTGGTCTTGTTCTGGACATCAGTAATGTCTTTGACTCCAAATGACTATGTTCTCTGCTCGTTCAAAAACTTAAGTTATTTTATTCACCAACTGCACTAAAACTTTAGCTTCATTTTTGTCGAAAAGAAAATAAAGAGTTTAACTATAATAGTTCAGTATCCAACTATAGGACCGTGCTTTCTGGGGTCCTTTAGCGTAGGATTGTAGGACTCCTACTGTTTAACTTGTTTCTTATAATGACTTGGTGTATAATATTGAATTTAGTAAAATTCATCTTTATGTTGATCACTGCCAATTTTATTATCCGATATTGACACAATTCTATTTGATTCTCAGTCATAAAACCTGATACCCTATAGTTAACAAACGTAAATAATTTGGGATTAACAATTGATGCAAAGTTTATAAAGTTTATGCTCATGTGTTCAAAGTATGCGGAAAAATTAATTCTCCATATAAACTTCATAAATAAATATTCCACGAATCATAAACTATTAATTAAAATCTCTTACTCTTTCCCACATTAATTATTACGCGATCATTTACTCAAACTGTGATACCCGGGCTAAGCAAACATTTTGATCACGTCTCAGTTCCGCCACATCTGTTCTTAGCCATAGTGAGTCCTTATTTAAGCTTTGAAAAAATATTTAAATATTTCCTATAATTTTCCAAAATCTAATTTACTATAATTTCAGCATCAACCAGGTTGGAATGCCGCCTTAAAAAAGTAGTTTGTTCAAAATATAACCATATGTGCATTCAAGCAACGGCAGATGCAGATGCTATTTGTTATACTGTGTAAAAACAACTTTTTCGATCCACTTGTACGATTTTCAGCTTCCATTGGTCTCAAAAACAAAAAGTCCAAAATAAAACATTTGGTCACATGTATTAATTCACAAAGAATATGATCACTTTGCGAAATCTGAAATATTCCCTATAAATTGACAAAAAGTTAAATATAATTTATAATTTGTATTTCAAAATAACATTATAGATTCAAATTTTAAAATTATTTGTTCGAATTATAAACCAACACGAAATCACAGCATATACAAATCCCTGATCCCGATACTTTTTAATGTTATCCACCACCAATCAATCGTTACAAAAAAAAAATAAAACTCCAGTAACCACCAATTTGTTTTCAGCTAACCATCCATCATTTATTTGACCCAAAATTAATAAAAATCCAAACAACACATTACGTACCCCGTGCCCGACCCAAGAAAAAGGTAGAAAATCATGTTTTTATACGAACGATTTTTCTATTCATTGTCCATCACCTCAAGCGTTGAATACCACATATCCATACATATATATATAGTATATATATGTATCACCCTCAATATCCTAAATGACGACTATCCCTTTAATTTAATTTATTGCGTATACATCCAGGCTATACACATACGATTCCTGGCTGTACACAAAACGACCTTAATATTTTTACGAACTCATTAAAAAAAAAATCGAAAAGCTCGAGATTAAGATATCCCCTTTAAATGTCTTTCGAATGAGACGACTATATAGTATATCGCCCTTTAATATTGTTTTTGGAGTTTTCTTTCTTCTTTTGTTTTTCTCATTTTTTTGCCGTTTTATTTTCATCGTAAAAAAGAAAATTCTAGTCAATGTACTCTCGTGCTGCTTATTTTTTTGTTGTTGTTATGTGATTGTAGAATCGTTAGCGTTGTTGTTATACGGGTTTATATATAGCGCCTAAATGTTGTTGTTGCCCTTCTCCGCTCGTGCCTTGTTTCAATATTATTAAAGCTGAGCGTCGTGTAGAGAAAATATTATTTTGGTATTTGTGATTGTAAATGTTCGATATATGATATTTTTACACTTTTCTCTATTCATATGAGAGAGAATATTAGAAAGATTTAAATTTTCTCATAGTTCTTTTAGTATTAGACCAGGATGTAGTTATGGTACCAATACGTTGAAAAAAAATTTGAGCTTTCAATGAAATTGTTTTTTCGTTTTTCTTGAAATTGTTTTCCCTGCATGATTTTTGTTTGACAGCTTTGTGGAAAAATTGAGGTGGAATACAAAATAAAACAATTTTATGATATATTAAAACTGTCTGCCATACAATTTAATGGTGGTTAAACGAATCTAGGTTGAAGGTTTATGTCCGGTAACTGGATAATATATTGTTAGAATAAGGACATATGGTAAAAATTAATACATTTTTCTAAATATGTATCCTTCCAAATTTCTCGAAGCTAACGAATCATTCATCCAACAATTTGGAAGAACATGGAAAAACTTTTTCCATTGCATGTAAATTAAATTATATCGATGTTATTCAGTCAACTCATGTCTTGTCTCTTCAATTTGACGCCTGTTTGCAATTTTCATGTTATGTTTGTCGTATATACATCGACTTCCTTATTTTTTGCTTTATAAAGACTCGAGGGAAATTAGATAGAAAGATAACACAAAAATTGGAAAATATAAAATAATAATATGTAGTAATTTCCATTGATAATAATCATATCGGTTATCATATTTTCCGTCGCAAATGCGTGCGTTGATAAAATAATATCGGAAAAACAAATGACAGGTGAATGTTTTTTTTTTTTTTACAAATGAGTTAAATATATACAATTTTCATCCCGTATGGAATATTCATTATTTAAAAATTTACTAAAAATACAAAACAAAGCACAAGAAAATTGATGTACTGATGAAGGATACGATGAAGACAATTTCCAATTTTTTTTATATAAGGGGCACGCACGGAATATTATATAAAAAAGAAAGTGAAAATGGATTTTCTTTATAAAATAAATTCGTTAAAATTGATTTTGTAATGAAATTACAGAAATGGGAAAAAGTTTTTTTTGGTTGCTATTTTTTAATATGTCGTCCGCAAATTTTTGTTGTGTACATAAGAAAAGATAATTAATTTTATTTTATTTTTAATTAGACTTTTTCCTTATTGCTTTAATATAAATTTTGTTTGATAATGTTTTTATTGAAAAACTTTACGTTTCGTTCAATTAGATATGGTAATTGTTGTTTTCGGTTGAATGGTTATCGGTCGACCATTTATTGAATAGAATATTTCGTATTTTCAATTAATCGCCATTTCTGTCTAGTTTAAACTTGAATCATTACCATAATTAAAATGTTGCAAAGTTGAAAATTTTAGATTATTTAGGAGTTTTAGAAAAGCTGACATTGGCTGAAATATAGAGATAAACAGCACACTTAAACTTTAGCGATAGTTTTCAAAAATTTTCTTGTTATTTTAAAATATTACTTTTTAGTAAACAATTACTAAAAAGTAATATCAAAAACAGTTAGAAAATTACCTCAAAAAAACTTATCGTTTTGGTTCCAAAGTGAAATCAATCATTATTCCAGATTAGTGGGCCAGACTGTTTCAAATCGATAATATTAACTTATGTTTTTTTTAATTAAACATTCAAGAAAGATTGTTCTCCCTAAGCAAATTTTTAACGAAATTAAAGGCTTTTAAAATTTAATGAAAATCGTAATTTAAAAAAATGTTTAAAATTTACAAGGCGATTGACTGTACAAATTTCGTGTTTTTCAGAAGTAACTTCGGTTTTAAAAAATTATCTAAACTACACCAAAAAAATTTAAAATTTAGAAAGCCCATAGAGTCGCCTAAGAGCATCATTTCTTGAACGTATATATAGTTGACAGTTTCAAAGTACGTGATTGACAGATTCATAGCCAGACCCACAATTACGCACGTCGGCGGCAATCACGTCGTTGACGATGTTGGCTCTTAGAAGATAAGGTTTGAAGCAATAGTGATTAGACGCAATTCGCGAAATTGTCATTACTATATAGCCATTTCATTTCCATAGATATCCGTATGAGATGGAAACTACATCAACGAGAAATGACAATATTTTGAGTTTTTAGTCGAATCAGAACGTCCCTATACAATAAATAAGTCGATGATTTGATTTATGCGGTGACTTTGTATTTTTCAGGACCTCAATTGCACTATGGCTATATTCATGACAGTAAGATATTGTTCCGATTGAGACCCCTCTAAACACAAGGCCGCCATATAGATGGCCGTCAGTTCAGCTGTGAAGACTGTGCTTGGTTCGTGCAGCTTGTTATTTATACTGATAGATGGATCACTAAAGATGCCAATTATTTTAGTCAAAGCTGATTTTGTAACCTTCAATACTTAAAAGGCACGCCTGTTTAACCATTATCGCGGTTGCATCAATCTTTCTCGGGATCATAGGTTTCATGCGATGCATGATTTTCCTTACTTGTAGATCATAACCTTATTAGTGTATTTTAAAATCCTCCAATCATCAAATATTATAGAAAAAAGGACTTTACAGGGAGGATCCCTGTGGCAAGCCGTGATATCCAATTCTTGGAAGTTGAAACTGATTATTGTAATAAAAATTTAGCTCTCTTTTCTTAAATAGAGTTGCTAAACAAATTTAACTATCTTGGATAGAGTGCCTAGTGTATCGAGTTCATTATATAAAATATCTGAATATTGTCATAGGCTCCAGATACGTCAAAAAACAGGCTAATACTTGCTCTTTCTGACAAAATGATATGTTTAAAATCTGCTGTCAGAATGGCCAAGCAAAACCTACTTTTTGATTTTTTGAAACCATATTGAGACTTAGATATTATTTTATTCTTTTCAGCCCAATATTCTAACCTACAAAAAAATATTTTCTCTAAAACTTTTTTCACACATGATATAAGACGACTGATTGGCCGATATGAGTCTGACTCATTTGGACTTTTATCAGGGTTAAAAATCAGGACTTTCTTTGTTCTGTACTATTCGGAGGAACGCGCATTTTCTGAAATACATTTATTGTAAATTGCAAATTGAAACAAAGGAATAAATTGGGAACAGGGTCAGCTATGTTCTTCACAAAAGTTGGTATATCCATAACGGGGCTAATTTCCTAGTAGGCTCCACAGCGGTTAAAGCTTTCTTGATACGTTTTCCACACTCTACATACTTCAGTAGATATTGATGGCGGTGATGCGATTCTCGTTGTTGAATCTAACCATCACTATAATACAATAAAATACAACTTCAACCACCGTTGATGGTCGGGTGGTTCCGCAGTTATCAAAAACTGTAAAAACAATTGATTAATTAGGTTAAATGTCAAATATTTGTTTACAAAGCAAAGGTGAGATTCCATGAAATGTACATAAATTAATTAATTTCGAGCGCTTTGCATCGGGAGATTTAATGTCGCTTTATGATTTCAGTTGATATTTTTAATGTGACATCTATAGACATGACTATAAATCCTAGATGCAGATCGACTGCTTTGTTCATCGATCATTTTGCTGCCGTAAATTATTGTCTTTAATGATGACATTTACTTTTTTGTTGTAAATAGGAGATTCATTCAAGTGCAACAGCTTTTATCTAGATAGGGTGGATAATTTAGCATAGAAGTGGTCTTCAGCTGAAAGTTGTAATACTTTTCACAGTACTTTAAATTGTGATTCGTTTAGTTATAGATCAATTTAAAAACTGAATTTAAGCTGGCTGCTATAAAACGTCATAATTCGCCGGTACAAGCTTCAAACCAACATTTTAATTTTGATCTTAACTAATCAACCTCTATGTGTTAAAAATTAAACTGTTTTTTTAAATATTAAAGTCAGTTTAAATTTAAGATCCCTAAAACTAAATTTCAATCAAATTCGATTTGTTTTGATATTCGATAATACGTCCCGCCATAATCCTGATTTTAACAATCAATTATAGTATTTAGTTTTGTCCACATCAAACATTAAGAAAACTAATCAATTCGTTTTTCGTCGACATAATAAATTGAAAAGGATTAGGTAACTATAATCCAAAACTTTACTACACCCTTATATCAAAAAGAGATGAAAATCGGATTAAAATCCTACATAGAATTGCTCATATCATGGTCGAATTAGCACATGAACAATTGTAATAGAAACTATAAAATTCCTTAATATGACATAAAATATATGAAACCTGAAATCTATTCTAATTTAATTACATCATAAACATAATCCTTTTTTTTTTACTTTTTGTTTTGTTCCTTAAATTTCTTAATATTATATCGCTCCATGACTTTCCCCACCCAACGTACATAAATATATTATACCCCACCGGAAAACTTTTCTTTTCGTTTATACATTATCATCATAATAAAAAAAAATATTTTTGTATATTCACAACCCTTAAATAGAATTTTCATTTAAGTTTAAATTTAACATAAAAAAAAAAAATATTTTCCTTTAATTTGTATATCGTCTTCGTTTTCTTATATACACTTCATAGTACATTTACTGGAGGAAAAGTATAGTATAGATAGAAGATGAAAATGTGAAAATTTATAAGAAGACAGCACAACGATTAAAATGACATGTTTGATTTTTCGTTTTATAAATTTTATTTGGGAATCAATTAAGGAAATAGACGATTGTATATAAATGTATTTACGAATAAAATAAATGATAGCAGGAATGAGATTGAAAAATCTATGAAAATGATGAAAAACTTTTGCCGATTTACATAAATATTTTATATATGTGAATTATTATTTGCACCTGTTACTTCTATACGAGTCTATACAGTATAGATACACTTAAGAAAATTGCAATTTTCTCTTTAACTAAACGAACACATACGAGGGGAGTTCGAGTGAGAAAAATTAATAAATCGCCTCGAGCTTTTATATCCTTAAATACATACCCATATAGATTAAAATAATTATTCGACAAATATTCAACTCATTTTTGGGTAATTAAAACCAAATATGTTTCCTTTCATTTGTTTCCGGTTGCTTTTATAATGTTAACTTTTCTAAGACACTTGCTTTTTTATTGGGGGACCATGTTGTCTATGTTGATAAAAATAAACTATGTTGGTCTTTATGTGAAATTGCCCTCGAAAAGACGATGTTCGTTTTAACAAAAAAAAAAAAAAATCCTCATTGTTTCCGAAAAAATTATAAAGATAAGCAAAGAGGAATTTTATTTTTGTTTCTTAAGACAAATATTGCAAAAGCATCATAATAAATAATGTGGGAATTTAGGGGAATGGTTGAGCAGTATCGTTTACTATTTAAAATTTAAATTTGTATAGTTGTTGGTTTCATAATGCGGAAGGTGCTTAGTTTGAGATAAATAAAGGCATAAAAATAACTCTAATATAAATATAGACTAGGTTAAAAATAGTTGAGTCAGATTGCAAACATTTCTAGTTTTTTCGATAGTTATGGTTAAATCTGGAACACGTGACAGTTCTATTTTGTTAAAACATAACCAAAACTAAAATAATCCATTCCAAAATACTGAATAGTCATAATTTAAAAAAAAATTAATTCGGTATACATGAAGGGACTCGAAATTGAGCGATGCAACATCAATTATATTATTTAGCACTTAAAGCCTTCGTTGTTAATTATCAACCGCCAGTGTTTATACAGACTTTCGTCGTTAAATCTGCTTCTAGCAGTTGGAAGTATGTTATAAAATATTGAAGATCATTATATTATTTGTGCTTTTCAGTGACACGCTAAAAAGTATCAAAGTGTCTTTAAATGAAATCACAAGATCATGTGGCTAAATTTTGTAATCTTAAAATGATTTTACGGCTAGTTACACGACTAATAAAACACCCGTTATTACAGCATGTACCTCAATATCCTTATTGAGCAAATATATATAATATTTGTTTGCATTGTCATGTATTGAAATTTGATAATGAACCGCCTGAGTTAAATGTCAAGGACACTCTTAAGGTTACTAAACTGACTATGGATGAATAGCTTCGTATTGTAGTAGAAAACACAAATGACAAGTAACACATTCGTCTAGACTCTAGAAACTTTTGATTTCTAAATATTTATTACTCCCTTGGTCACTATTAATGGATTAATTCAGCATCCGCGAGACTTTCCACAAGTATTCCACACTTCGGTGAGCTTCCGGGTACTGAAGAGTATATAGATGATATATCGATATATGAAGAAAAGGATACAAAACATAATGAAAATTTGGAAAGAGTTCTGAATAAAGCTAGTGAAATAGGGCTTAAATTCAATAAAACAAAATGCAAAAAATTACGGTTAAATATTTAGGGTATATTTTTGATAAAAATGGTATATGAACCAGACATGTGAAAAATAAAAGCAATTAAAGATGTGGCAATTCCGAGCAATATAAAAGAATTGCAACGTTTTCTAGCTATGGTGCGTTATTTAGGTCCAAATTTAACAAAGTATTTTAATAAAATGAAGGATGTTATAACCAAATCTCGTATGTCTCCATTTTGATCATATTATACCTATAGTCTTGTCGGTGGATGCGAGTAATTTCGCAACGGGAGCTGAAAATAGCGAAACATATTCCTGGGGATAAGTTGTATATAGCAGGTACTCAATCGAGATTTCCAATACTAACTGATACTGATTATTATAATGAGTAAGGTAGGAAAGTATAAATTCAAATATACTTGATTTACGAAAATTTATCACTGGCTGAATCAAAGTTAGATAAAATTAAAGAAGTCACTATAGTAAAGACGAGACTATGTAGTCATAAACTAGTCGTAAAATAGACGAGTACTAAATAGTTTTAGGGATTAAAAAAATTAAAAAATTTAAAAAATTAAGTAGTAAAAAATTAAGTCCCAATACATTTTTTTTATCACTTTTAACAGAATATTGTTTCTTATTTTAAGAATATTATTTCTTATTTTAAGAATATTCTTGCTTATTTCAAGAATATTGTTTCTTATTTCAAGAATATTGTTTTTTATGTCAAGAATATTATTTCTTATTTTAAGAATATTATTTCTTATTACAAGAATAATATTTCTTGTTTCAAGAACATTGTTTCTTATTTCAAGAATAATATTTCTTGTTCAATAACATTGTTTCTTATTTCAAGAATATTATTTCTTATTTTAAGAATATTGTTTCTTATTTTAAGAAGATTGTTTCTTATTTTAAGAATATTATTTCTTATTTTAAGAATATTGTTTCTTATTTTAAGAATATTGTTTCTTAGTTTAAAAATATTGTTTCTTAATTTAAGAATATTGTTTCTTATTTTAAGAATATTGTTTCTTATTTTTAGAATATTGTTTCTTATTTTAAGAATATTGTTTCTTTTTTTTAATTTTTTTAAATTTTTAATTTATTTTACTTGGCCGAAGCAGTACTGCTTATATCACCAATTTTAAAGTACATTTAAAATTGGTACCACCTGCGAAGTGCATAGCTCCATGTCACCCTGTATCACGATGACATGGAAGAAGAATCGGTCCATGAGTTCTGCACACCAATAGGGGGTCATAGTTGTGTTTATCAATATCACAGAACGTAATCAGGTGAGAAAAAATCCCTTTTGCATCCTCCTGCCCCTGTTGGGATTCGAACTCGGTGCCTCCTTCTCCAAGTGGCACAGCGCTAACCACTGAGCAAGTCACTCGGTATATTGTTTCTTATTTTAAGATTATTGTTTCTTAGTTCAAGAAGTTTCTTAGTTCTATTGCAAGAATATTATTTCTTATTTTAAGAATATTGTTTCTTATTTCAAGAATATTATTCCTTATTTTAAGAATATTCTTGCTTATTTCAAGAATATTATTTCTTATTTCAAGAATATTAATTCTTATGTTATGAATATTGTTTATTATTTCAAGAGTATTATTTCTTATTTTAAGAAATTTTTTGCTTATTTCAAGAATATTATTTCTTATTTCAAGAATATTTCTTATTTTTTTTAGAATATTATTTCTTATTTTAAGAATATTGTTTCTTATTTCAAGAATATTGTTTCTTATTTTAAGAATATTGTTTCTTATTTCAATAATATCGTTTCTTATTTTAAGAATATTTTTTCTTATTTTAAAATATTGTTTCTTATTTCAAGAATATTATTTCTAATTTTAAGAAGATTGTTTCTTATTTCAAGAATATTATTTCTTATTTTAAGAATATTGTTTCTTATTTTAAGAATAATGTTTCTTATTTTAAGAATATTATTCTTTATTTTAAGAATATCGTTTCTTATTTCAAGAATTTTATTTCTTATTTTTAGAATATTGTTTGTTATTTAAAGAATATTATTCCTTATTTTAAGAATATTATTGCTTATTTCAAGAATAATATTTCTTATTTCAAGAATATTAATTCTTATGTTATGAATATTGTTTATTATTTCAAGAATATTTCTTATTTCAAGAATATTATTTCTTATTTTAAGAATATTGTTTCTTATTTCAAGAATATTGTTTTTTATTTTAAGAATATTATTTCTTGTTTCAAGAACATTGTTTCTTATTTCAAGAATATTATTTCTTATTTCAAGAATATTGTTTTTTATTTTAAGAATATTGTTTCTTATCTTAAGAATATTGCTTCTTATTTCAAGAATATTATTTCTTATTTCAAGAATATTATTTCTAATTTCAAGAATATTTTTTCTTATTTAAAGAATAATATTTCTTATTTCAAGAATATTATTTCTTATTTTAAGAATATTGTTTCTCATTTCAAGAATATTATTTCTTATTTCAGTTATTTTTTTTTCTTAGTTCAAGAATATTATTTCTTATTTTAAGAATATTGTTTCTTATTTTAAGAATATTGTTTCTTATTTTAGGAATATTGTTTCTTATTTTAAGAATATTGTTCAAGAATATTATTTCTTATTTTAAGAATATTGTTTCTATTTCAAGAATATTATTTCTTATTTCTTGGATTTTTATCTTCAGATTTTGTCTTAGGATTTATTCCTTGGATTTTTGTCCTAGGATTTTTATCCTAGAATTTTCGTTCTAGAATTTTTTTTTTGGATTATTATTATAGGATTTTGATCTTAGAATAAAAATCCTAAGATTAAATCCTAAGATAAAAATCTTAGGATAAAAATCCTAGGATAAAATAACTAGATTAAATGAATTATCTGGTTAACTGACAAAATTCGTCATTGTATTTACAAGAAAATCTAATTGGTATATATTTTAATACACACAAAACTCTAAAATTTATAAAAATTACAGATCACAAAAAAATATTTAGCACGAAAATTGAATGAAATAACAGTTCTCTTCGACATTCAAATCATAAATGATTAAAATTTTATGGCGTTCGGTTAAGTATATATAGAGTGGCGTTAAACACTCAAAAAAAAAAACCTAGGTAATTTTTATAAAATAGGGGTAATTTTAAATTTAGAAAATTTTTGTAAATATACAACCAATAAAAATATATTACTATATTTACATATATATATATATATATATATATATATATATATATATATATATATATATATATATATATATATATATATATATATATATATATATATATATATATATATATATATATATATATATATATATATATATATATATATATATATATATATATATATATATATATATATATATATATATTATATTAATATATTAATATAATATATTAATATATTAATTATTTTACAAAAATTGTAAAATTTACAAAAATATTTTACTAAAACTTATAAATTTTATAAATATATTTGTGAGAAAAAAATATTTTAATGTTTTGTTAAAAGTACAAAAAAAAATTTATAAAAGATATAATTTTTTTGCAAATGTAAAAAATTAATTTTTGTCAAAACTAAAAATTTTTGTAAAATTTACAAAATTTAAAAATAATTATTTGTGAACTTAACATAATAATTTGTAAATCAAATAAACATTTTTATAATTTTAAAAATATTTTATTTTAATTTTATAATATAATTTTATAACATTTACAAAGTTTTCAACATAAAATTTATAAAGTTTTACTGGCCTTTTAAAAAGTGTAAAATTTGCAGACTCGTTACCCTTTCTGTAATTAAAATAAATGGTTTCGGTTTATTGATGTAGATAAAATACTTAAAAGAACCTTGAATTGTGAATCTGTTAGTTTTATCTGTTCCATTTTTGTTGATTGCTCATCTTAATGTAGACATCGAAACTTGACGGATTTATTTGAATATTAAAGCAGCTCGACCATCTGAATCTTTTATAGTTATTTTGTAGCTTAAAGTTTTATTTATAACGGGCGACCCTAGCCATCGAATACTTCTTTTTTATATCGAACTCTACCAGTAATTTTAAAATTATGCTTTTATATATGTATTATATAAATATTCACTGTTTTAACTAACCAATCTAACCCTAGACATTTCATATAATGTGGTCATTGGTATATTAGTTTGCTTTTCCGAATAACCTTAAATCCCAAGTACTGCTCAGTAAATTTTTCTGATCAGCTGCTGTTCCGAGCAGCAATATTTCAACATGTTCACCACCTGAACAATTAGATGATTACTATAATTTTATTTTAATATTTATATTGTTTAATGCAAAATATACTCAAAATATAAAATCTTCTTGCAATTTTAGTCAAACTTCAATAAGTTTCTGGATTATTAATAGTAATTCTAATGGCACTATCAATAATTTGTTAAACTGTTTCCAATTACGCTAGAATTTTTTGCGTTCCAGTATTTTTTTTTTAGTTATAATTATTCCGGAAAGGCTTAATTTTGTTAACAACGTTTAATAATATAAAAAAATTGAACCTACCTTCTAGTGCTTAAAAAAATTATAATATATTTATAAAAAAAATTTTTTAAAAATATTATTACAACTTAAGTAGTACATAATTAATTTCGATTAGAACACAAAAATATTTTACTAAAATTACTATTTTAAAAATAACTAAATATTTTCTTTTGTCTAAAATTTTACAAAAATTTGTAATAATTACAATGTTTTTATACATTTAACAAAACTTTTTTATATTCAAATATAGATAATAAAACAATTATAAATTTAAAAAAAAAATAATTTAGATTCAAGTTTTCTTTTCTTTAGTAAAATCAACAAAAAAAGTCTTCTAACTTTTACAAAATAATTGTATATGTAACTAATATATTTGTAATTTATAGAGTATTTTTGATTTAAATTATAAAAATTGCAAGAAATTTTATAATACAATTTACAAAATATTTAATAAAATTCAAATTTTTTTATTTTTTTATCTTTTATTATTTTTTTCTATTGTTTTTATAAATAATTTAAACTTTATATAAAATTATTTAATATTTTTGTTAACTATAAAAAATTCTGATTATAATAATTTATTTTGATTATTTCATATATTTTTATAAAATGTATGATAATTTTTTGTTAGCCATTTTACAAATAATTTTCATAAAAATTACCACTCAAAATTTTTTTGAGTGTAACGTGACTGTCAATTGAAAATCTTATTCTTTTAACATTTGAGTGTAACATTACAAATTTAATCGGCTTTTACAAACATCTTTATACCGTATATACGCTTCAATTCAACACCAATAAAATCAAATACCAAAATTTGGTCAAGTATATTGTAAGTTGGCATGTGACGCCATTTGTGAAAAATGGTTTTATTTTTGGCGTTAATCGTGACTTTAATTTAAAAATTCTACTCTTTTTATCCGCAATTGCAAAAATGTAACTCTTCTATTGTATATTATCTATAAGTAAGTGGCAGTGTTTCTATTTACAGTTATATACAGTAGAAAAACTAATAAAACTTCCTAAACAAAAATTATTTATTATTTTGTGTATAAACATATAAATTTATTTTGGTTGACAGTCATTCTTATATCAAAATATATATACAAAATTTTCTATATCACCTTTGTAGCAATGAAATATCTCTCGCATATACGAAACTACCAACAAATGTTTTCCATTTTCCATAATCACCAACCGTTACATATCCGTCCGTTTTCGTTCATATCATAAAAAATTAATAATAAAGCAAAAAAAAAAAAAATATTTTCGGTTTTTATTTTTTTTTGTCGATGTAAGAAAAAATGTTAAAAGAAAATTTATTAATTGCGAATTTTGGTCCTTTCCTGCATCTTTGCCATAAAAAATAAAAATATAAACTGTATATAGAAATTGATTTTCCGCGCTTTTCCCAAGTTTAGTATTCTCGCACCCTATAGGCTTTATGGATCTTTATATACGAGTTTGTATGTATGTATGTATATATATATATATATATATATATATATATATATATATATATATATATATTTGAAATTGTCCTTTTTTATGTTTTATGTTACACTTGTTATGTAACATTTGTTGTTGTTGTACTAATGTAAACATAGCACAGAAGCTTTTCTTTAAGTCGTTATATATCGTTATGATTATTTTTTATTATTACGATTATTACTATATAGTAGAGTATAGTATATATAGACGAACAACTATTATCACGACTAGACAATTAATTATTCATTATTATGATTGGTGCGATTATGGGGTGTTTATGTATAGGAGCAATAATTTGATAGATAGGAAACATATGAACTCTTGTATTATATGAGGATTTTTTGAAGGGAGATGACTTGAAGGAAATTTTTTTATTAATATATAGAAATTGAAAATTAATTAGATTTATATCAGCTATAGATGTTGTTGTTATAAGATGAGGAAGAAAGTTACGTTTTTAGATGGTCATTGCGTGCGTCTCCCTTATAAGTATTTATCTTTAAGTGTATACTATTAATTTATATATAGTACAAAATTTATCATATAACTAATTGAATTTGTGTTTCGATTTTCAGGATTTATAAAATTTTCAACATCATCATCATCTTCATCGTCATGATGTGAATGGATAATATTTTGGATTTCGTCTATATCCATTATTAATATACATGTAAGTCTTATTTTTGGATTTTTATATATATACCTACACACAGTACGATCTATAGAACATTTAACAAGCGATGTTTTAGATTGGAGATATCTTGTTTTGTTACAAATATTCTATGTTATTTGGATCAAGTAATTAAGATTTTAAATATTTCTTTATACACAACTAACAAGAAGTGTGAAACTTTCAAAAATCTAAAATAGGGATAAGTATATAGCTTTCAGGTATTGCATGAAATCCAAGAGGACCATATTTTTTGCTTTGGATTCATCCTGTTTTTAATAACCTTTTCGACGTTTTTCCAATTAAATTTGATTGGACTTGTCCTTGACTTGTCTTCGCTAAACTGTATGGTAATGTGATTAATTTATTTATTTGGTGTGAATACTTTTAGTGGGTGGCTAGAGAAAGCGATATAGCCTTTTCTAAGTGATCCCTGGTCCAATGACCAGTTGGTTTTCTAATCGAGGTAGTTAATAGCGCTGACCATTCTAGTTTTCTCGTTTTCTTTCCATGGTCAGTAATCCGTTTTTTCTGTTGCTGAGAGCTCGCTGATAGGTAATTCTGAATCCCTAATGCCTCTTCTTCCCTAAAAACTTCTCTAAACGGGTAAATAGCTTTATTTATTTTGCACTTAAGCAATTTAGATTTTTGATGTTGCCATCTCCTTATTATCTAACTGCTTAACTTTCAGTAACAAAATTGAATATTAAGTGACGGACTATTTTTTATTACGGGATCTTTCGTTCTTCGGAGTAGCTTTTTTTGCTGTATTTCCACTAATTATATGGTCAAAGCTTTTTATCGCCTCATAAACATCTCTAGTTGGAGTGGTTCTGCTTTTAAGAAGCCTTAAGTATTATTATTATTGGTGAGTGATCAAATGATAAATAATAACAATCTTCGACCTGAGCATTGGTGCGTGCTCTTTCTCGTGTTACACAGATGTCAATTAAATCAGGATTTTTTTCCAATCCGTAAGCAAATATGTGAGATGTTTAGAAATAATCTAGATTTTTTTTCGCTATTTGCTTCATTCAACTTCTTTTATTTGAGCGGCGTAAATATCGAGCTCCATTGCACATATGCATATAGCGATGTAATCGCCCTGTGCCTGAAATATAATTCTTCCAAGCATATATGTTTTAATCTTCATTTTATTAAAAATGTAGTGTCGCCGTATGGTTTACCATAAGAAAGGTTTCTACTTAAGCTTTATGCTTTGAAAGCCCGTTCTCACTTCATATGGCTAATTTTTAGTATTGTGATTTTTGGTTTTTGACGATAATTTGCTTTAATGTGTTTATATTTTGCACCATCATAATTCTGTAATGGTTATCGTTTATGTATTTCAAACAGTTGATGTCAAATGTTCATGTAGGAATCTTAAAAAAAATATTCACCATCCGTTTTACCTTTAAAAATAAATAAACAATATTTGGAGTCGAGTTATTTTCTTAAAAAAAATTATTGGTAAGTCGGAATTTATATTATTTGATGATAGTGGTAGTAGGTTTCGTAATTTTTTAAAGTATTACCATGTCTAAAGACGGACTTGCCGGTTAATGGATTTTTTTCTATATTTTTGTCAATATATGTCAAATATGGATTGGGCTGGATTACACTGGGAGGTGATTTTCGACCACATTTTTAACTTTTACACATTTATCCTACCCTATACCATACTTTTTCTAGTAAAAAAAATTAGCCTGCTAGAGGGTTAGCTCGCATTTTTAGGTTTTTTGCGCTTCAGGTCCAAATATACTAAGCAACATCAATAATTTGAGCTTTACTGATCGGTAATTTTTCAATTTGTTACACTGTTCAAAAATTGTAAAGTTCTTGTAGTTTATCCAGTTTTTCAAGTTTTTTGGAGAAAATTCATTAGATAACCAGCCTTACGGGGAAAATACGGGGAAAGACATGTACAAGTTACTAAATTAAGTTGTCCTAAGTTCAAGGATTTTATGAAGACTTAAATTTAGAATCTTCCTTTGCATCTCTTCCAGGAAACAAGAAAGTTTATTTTATTAGTATAACAAAACCACAATTTTTTACCAAGAAATTAATATTCTTCCTGGAAGCATTTCATCAAGTTTTATGTATCATTTCTCCGTTGACTGCAACAATGGGCAGGTTTTTTACTCCCAAACTACTATAATTTATGTTACAGAATTATAAAACTAACAACTTCCGAATGAACCAAAGCAATCAAAATCCCTCATGTACGCACGAACGACGCAAATCGTAGTGTTAGTGTATATGCGGGAAAGTTCAAAGGATATTTTAATATGTACTTATATACAAACGAATTGGAAACAAATTTATTTTATAATATATATATATATATATATATATATATATATATATATATATATATATATATATATATATATATATATATATATATATATATTATAAAATTTATTTTATAATATATATATATATATATATATATATATATATATATATATATATATATATATATATATATATATATATATATATATATATATATATATATATATATATATATATATATATATATATATATATATATATATATATATATATATATATATATATATATATATATATTAGCATTCCTTCAGTGTATCCGATAACATACAAGACTACTACAGTACCATGGTAGCAGCTGAGAAATAAATCTTTTTATATAAATACATAGAATAATATTACTAGATAATAAGGAAAATAAATCTTTAACGAATTTTTCCCAATTTTCTCTGTATATATGTAAACTGTTTACTTTTCCATATATATGTATAATATCCAAAAGTATAAAGTATAGATTTTAATTTTAACAAACAATGTAACGAAAAATATGGGAAAATTTGTCATTTTAGAAAATGGGGTTGAATGAAAATCTGCCCTTAAGTGATGATTTAATTTCAAGTTTTTCTCTAATTATACTTGGATTAGAATTATAAATTTGTATTCCTGAAAAATTATGGCTGTATCGATGTTGTTCTTATCGTTCCTAACAGCTCTGTGTTGCTTTAATTTTGCTCCAACTATTTTTCCACTTTAGTGTATTTTAAATTAGTCTGCTAAAATTATGAAACCGCTTCCGAAAAGAAATTTAAAAATATTTATGAGATATAAAGTAATTAAGTTAAAGTTAAACCCCATTCAAACCATTTTAATGCATTCGAAATTTATAGATACGGAAATGGCATTGCTTTCGTTACGGTGTTGTATAAAAAAGCGATCCTCGATTTTCACTTTTACTAGTTTTAAAGTAATTAAAACCGCAGTTACTCATGTCAATTACATTAAATTTTTTGCTTCTAAGCTTTACACTGCAGAGTTTACATAACCAATACACTCGTTGCAGCTTTTGATTTAAGAATTATCGAATTAGTAAATATGACAATTTGGGTTTGGGCAGTGTTAACCTTGATTTTATACAAACTTTATAAAACTGTATAGAATTTCACGAAATCCTTCCATCAATATTTTAGATAATAAATTGATCCTACCTTTGGTGGTTGAAATCGTCTGCAAAAATCGCTGATTGCCAGGCAAAGAGATTAAAAACAAATTGACTCAAAATGGAGTTCTGCAGAACGCCCGATGGAATAACGCCGTTTCTAAAGCTTCACTATGCAGGAATCAATGACTTATTTGAAGTATGTAGATTGAAAAATTCATCCTATATGGAATTTTCAAAGGAATACACCGTGCTAAAATGAATTAAATGCTTTTTCCAATTTTAACGAATTGATGTTGAGCAAAATGTTGACCTGAATTCTAGCTTCTAGTTCTGAAAACAGAACAAGAAGCTAGAAATTTACAACTTTCTACATGGAAAGAATTCTAT
The DNA here is from genome assembly GCA_963556175.1 of Tipula confusa. NCBI lineage: Eukaryota > Metazoa > Arthropoda > Insecta > Diptera > Tipulidae > Tipula > Tipula confusa. The sequence continues at coordinate 198,294,685 of OY744476.1, read as the reverse complement.
AGTGAGAATGATTCATTCAAGGATTTTCTTAAAGTTAAAAATAGGCTCATCAGCCTACCGCTGAACACATGGTTTGGGATAATATTTTTGAGAATTTGTCTCAATTATGGTGGATGAATAACATCGCCGAAAATAATTTTATCTGAGAAAGATTCTATTTCTTTGATTACATTTTGAGCTTGGGACGCGTTTTCTTGGATTACATTTTATTTTAGGGTTTTCTCAATTACATGGGCTAGAAAAAATTTTCGAACTCCACTTTTTTAGAAATTATGGAGCAATGGTTCCATAAGAGGCACTTAAAACTTTTTACATTATCAATCATCATAAAATTGTGGTGATAGCATGTAGGATATAGCGATGTTCATGGCTACTTCCTGCGTTTTTGACGTCTTGATAGAACTGATTAGCTTTTAAATTCCTCAATATTATCCTTTATATTCGTGATCTGCTGTAGTTTCTCTACTTGTCCCTTAAGTTTGAAATATTTCCTGGTGTAAAACCTGGTGTAGTTCAACACCAGGAAACATAAAAATGTTTCCTGGTGTTGAACTAGTCTATTCAGTTGCTGTTGTTGGCCATTCTAGAGGTTTTGTTATTGCTGGATTGCTTTCCAAAAGTTAACAGCTGTAGCTAGTGCTGATATAAGCTGATTGTGCATTTTGGTCACAAACTAAGAATGTAGCATGTAAATGTCACTTAGGTACTTGAGTTTCTTTTCACGTGAAATGCAGCAAATCCCGTGTTGGTGACTCCAAAGTTCATTGATTCTGTCTCAACCTGGTGTAGGTTGATGATCACGGCACTTTCGGGAGTGAACGATTGAAACTGATGCGACAGCCGACCCAGATATTGTGTCAGCTGCTGGTGACAATCTCGATTTTTGACGTCCTTGCCTCATCAACAGGTGCTAAAACTCGATTGTTGATGAACGGCTCTAAGCGTCTGCCGACCAGACTAGTATATTTCGCTTTAGTAAAGTCGATTTTTAGTGGTACTGAAATAGTTAAAAAAGTTATATTGGTATTAAAGTTACAATGTTCGTTTCAGAAAGAATGGAAGCAGGTATTATTATTTTATATAAACACAAGACAAACACTGCTATGATAGTAGAGATTGGGTTCACTTCAATCATAATATCAAAAACAAAATCATTGAATCAAATACGATGTATTGATCAGCAATGACCTATAAAATGTATATTATTTTTAATTGCAAATGAAACAGGACTCTAAATTTAATCTATAAAAAGAAAATAATTTTTCTCAGAATTGAAATATATATCGTATAAGGCCCAAATGCCTTGGTTGAAAAAAAAAATGTATTAGAAAATTCCCAGTAAATTTTAATTATATCTTATATATATATAACAAACAAAAATTCACCAGTTGAGGTTGTCCACTAGACAAAGAAAGTACCAATAACCATAAATTGGTCACACTTTTATGTCCTTCAAAAACGAAAATTTATTTATATCCCGAACGATGTATCCTTATGGAGAATACTTTCTATACATGTAGGTACTCGTATATTGGATATACCAAGTAATAAATTTTTATTGACTCGAAAGCAGTAAAAATAAATTTCACTTCCTTCAGTCATAAATTACTCTCATATATACACGAAATTCGATTTTATTCTGAAAACAAAAAAAATAATTGTTGGTTTTTAAATTAGGCTATATATTGGTATGTGCGGAGAAGTAGGTAACCTAACAAGTCTTAATTGAAGTTAGTTGTATAATAAATTAATTAATTCATACAAATTATGTTGGCTTAGATTTATAAATCTTATCTATAGTAGGTTTGGTATGTAGTGAATTTCCCTTTATAATAAATATATTTTTCATTTTTATGATTTACAATCCTAATTTGCATATTCTGATGGGTTGTGTAAATTTTAATTTTATGTACAGTTTATATAATTTATCCTGTGCAAATATGTAGGCAAAACATATTTTTGTATACAAATATAACGCCATCTCTATTACTTACGCAACGAGTATACAAATTGATTTTCGAAAAAAATGTCATCGCGTAATAACTTTTGCACTGTATGAATAGTGTTCATTGAGTTCTTCATCGCTATTATTTTGTAAAACTATCGCGTATACTGTTCCTCTGCTTTTTTGTGTGCCTCGTTTTATGTACACAATACACTAAATCAACAAAAATAAAAATGTCGCGTGCTTTTTTTTTATTATTTTTTATTTATAAAATAAACATTTAACAACGAAACAACAACAAAGTAACAGAAAATGTTTATTTTGCAAAAAATAAAAAATAAATAAAAAAATATTCGCTGCTGGTGCTTAATGTATACAAGGGTAAAGCGCGCGCGAAACATGTGAAAAGATGGTAAATTGATGGTTTTTCTTTTTGTATTACGTACTCGTATTTATTTTGAGAAACTTTTTTTTGGGGTATATATACATGTTTTTGGAAAAGAAATGAATGAATTGGTTGCGTTTTCCGAATAATCCCCACATAATTTGGTGCGGAAAAAAGAATAATTTGAACAGTAACCAGTAAAAAATGAGGGACAGAGAACGGGGGTTCCCAAAATAATAAAAATATGTACACAAATTTGTGAACTTTGGAAAAGAAGAAAATTTTTTTTTGTATATTATGTAAAATTTGTGTAGTCGTCTAGACAAAAAAATAAATTTTCTATTTTTATTTATTTCCATTTTTGTTTTGTTTTGAGAATACAGCACCATGTATATACATACATACATATTATGTAAATATTTGTGCGTATATGTGGATAGTGATTTTGTTTTAAGATTATTCCAGATTTTCGAAAATATTTACATAACCGATAAAACATTTCTATTTTGAATTGTATACTATACAATTTACAAAATCTTAATTTTTTGGTCTCAAATCATTGCGTATTGTTGAAAGCTTAATAAAAATTCAGTTAGTCTAGGTACATTTTTAAACCACTCACGGTAATACCGCATTGTGGGTTCTGAAGAGCTTAAAGTTTTTTAAAAGATTTATAATGGGGCTGGGTTAGACAAATAAAATGTAAAATTACAAATTTCCGGAAGTTCGTCCCAAACATCGTCAGCTGAAATATTAAAATATTACTCAACAATATTAACAGTAAAAACAGGAATAAATTATATAATTATAAAAATAGTACCAGCATTTATTATTCAATATATAAAAGCTACAGTTCTATAATAGTTAGTATAATTGAAACAAGTCACATCCAAGTATCGAATTGTTAAACTCTAAAATATGTTCGAACTTTCTGAGGTCGTGAGCGTATCGCGTACAATTATTGAACGTTAGGCAAATGCCTTGGGGAACTATCACATTTGTTATAAATGACGTCACAATATGTGATGATAGATAGAACCAAACTTTTAACAAAATAAATTCTTAAGTTAACAGAACAACATTTTTTAATTAGTCAAAGCGAATACAAAATATAATTAACACGCTGACACAGAGAATTCACATGGCCACTCCAAGATAATTTTAATAGTTTTGGCCTTAATTTTAATAGTTTTAGATTTTAAAAAAATTGATTAAACATTGCAAATCAATTGAATTAACCGTTTTATGACTAATATGTCATGTAATCGCCTAAAATCTAATTTATATACACTTTATTTGGCACAAAACTTCAAAATTAATACAAATTAGATTTTAAAAAATTGGGTAAACATTACAAATCAATTGAATTAATCGTTTTATGACAAATACGTCATATAATCGCCAAAAATCTAATTTATATACACTTTATTTGACACAAAACTTTAAAATTAATACAAATTAGATTTTAAAAAATTGATTAAATATTACAAATCAATTGAATTAACCGTTTTATGACCAATACGTCATATAATCGCCAAAAATCTAATTTATATACACTTTATTTGACACAAAACTTTAAAATTAATACAAATTAGATTTTAAAAAAAAGATTAAATATTACAAATCAATTAAATTAACCGTTTTATGACCAATACGTCATATAATCGCCGAAAATATAATTTATATACACTTTATTTGATACAAAGCTTTAAAATTAATACAAATTAGATTTTAAAAAATTGGTTAAACATTACAAATCATTTGAATTAACCGTTTTATGACAAATACTTCATATAATCGCCAAAAATCTAATTTATATACACTTTATTTGACACAAAACTTTAAAATTAATACAAATTAGATTTTAAAAAAAAGATTAAATATTACAAATCAATTAAATTAACCGTTTTATGACCAATACGTCATATAATCGCTGAAAATATAATTTATATACACTTTATTTGATACAAAACTTTAAAATTAATACAAATTAGATTTTAAAAAAATTGATTAAACATTACAAATCAATTTAGTTAACCGTTTTATGATCAATACCCAGCCCAAACCAAGAAGTATCGGAATATACCAATATATATCCATAACGTTAGAAAGAGCTGGAAAAATGATAAATTTTCCTTCCATAAACGGGAAAATAGATTTTGTCACACACTAGTTTATGCGATAAATGTAACTTGTGAAAAGAGAAAAACTATAAATAATTTTAGTACTTGAAATTAATTCCAAATTACATCCAATAGATTTCGATTTAATTTTAAAAATGCCTTTCTTTACCATAAATTCATCGACGCAATTAAATACAAAGGATTTATCTAAAAAGGATCTATTAAAAATTAAAAATTAATAACATTTAAAATTAACAACAATTATCGCGCTGGTAGTGTAGGTAGCTGTGTTATGTGTAGCTGAATATTTAAAAGCCAAACTAACGGTCAATTTCAATTTAAATACATCCAGTTTGGCCGATTTCTGAAAAAGTTTAATTCTATAAATATTTTTTGGGCGTTAGAGATATCAATTACAATTTACTAGGCTCTAGAATTCTAGACAAATAATGTCTTTTAATGTCTTGTAATGACCTAATTTCAGACATTAAAATTTTATTTTATACATTTTTATTTTATATCTGCTTATTTGCTTATTTCTTAAATTTGTTAATAAATGATCAACAAAAAGTTTTCTTTAACTTAAAATTGACTAAGTCCTTAATTAATAAACAACAACAATTTCATAGACAAAATAATTAAAAACAAATTTAAATTTACGTAAATTAAATTGAAATTTTGGTTAACGGAAATGCCATCAATTTTTTCAATTTAGCTAAATTTGTTTTCAATTTATTTTTATGCAACTGTTGTTGTAAATTAAAAAATTTTTTTTTTGTTATGCACTTATTTTAGATATAGGTGTATTTTAAAAATTAAAGTTTTTATTCTTGGTTTTTATTCGTGATGAGCATGAACCGACGTTTAATAGACACGACAAAAATTTAAATTTCCAACAAAAATATATGCATATATTTTACGTCCCTATTTTTAACTCTAATATTAGATCAGTTCTTAAAGAAAGTAAATTAATTATCAAAATATTTCAAAAATCCAATTCTGCAAGTTAGAAAGGCTCTTACGTTTTAAAGATAGTGTAAGAAATGTTTTAAGGATGGATCACATTAATTTCTAACGGTGATTTTAAAATTCCGATAAAATTTTTGAACTTGATTTTTCGATAATTAAAAATTCAAATTTTGACAGTTTATAGCCTTGCATATTTGGAAAAATCTGAGTTATAATTTTCATATTTATTTTGTTGTTAAATGAGTAAAATTCCGTTCATAATGTGTTTAGAGTGAATTTTTGGATTTTTAGGATGATCTAAAAAATACTTAAATTTATCGAAAATTAAAAATGAAAATACTGACCGTCAAATATTGATAGTTATTGAGAATTATAATTTTCAATTTTATCTTAATGTAGAATGAGTGAAATATTGCACCTACCGTTGTAACGGGAGTGGGACCTGCCATCAAGTCTTCCAACTAAACGTTATTTTTATGTCGTTTACTACTTCAGATAATTTCTCCTTGTATTGATTGTTATTGCTTCTTGAAATGTTTGGGTGGCGAAATAGAAGGCTTTTACAGTACTATAGGTGATTGCTTGTAATTGAAATTTTGTAAAATGTGTATCTTGCCAAAGTTGATGTCAGATGTGAATATATATTGTATTTTCGAATTCGGATTAATTTCTCCTCGTATTGATTATTATTGCTTCTTTAAATGTTTGGGTGGCGAAATAGAAGGCTTTTGCAGTACTATAGGTGATGGCTTGTAATTGAAATTTTGTAAAATGTTTACTGCGGGTGTATTTTGCCAACGTTGATGTGAGATGTGAATACTAATTTGTATTTTCGAGTTCGGAATAAAATATCATAAATTCAACGAAGATTGCACACTTAAAAACAAATCTCAAATAACTCAAATACTAAAATAAATCTCCGTTCAGAAAGCATTCGTTGAATTACTACTTGTGGAATGAATCTCTTAACGAATCTATAGAGATGAGTTTAATAATAGTCAACCTTTATATCTTCCGGTACTATATCTATATCCAGTTGTTTGTTTCAATGTGATTTCCACAAAATTCTCGTTGCTGCGTTTGTTAAGGGCAGTTTTGCTTGTTTCGATTTTCCAGAATCTCTTAAGTAGGTTAATTATCTTCTGGATGATTAAACGTGACTGCAGTGAATTGTGTTGGCTAACGTTTGTTTGATCTATCTATACTATCATCCATTCTAATAGCAAGTTTTGCATAAATAAATCCTTGTTTTTCATGAGTATTTTTTACTGATTGAGTATAGTTCATAGAATGTGTCAGTGCCATTCGTAATATCGACTTTCACTCCTTTGTAGAAGTGAGGGTTTGCTAAATCATTATTCTGCAGGAAATTAACATATTGTGAATGTGTCCGGCATATTTGCTTATTATTTGATGCATCAATCACCAGCACCAACGCGGTTGGTAATAGTCCGGTGCCTATTTTTAAATTGATATTGCCCGCACTCATTGAATATGATTGGCGGGATTGAGTATTCGGAAAGTTTACACTGGAAACTATGTTTGTACATAGGTTTATCATAAACCCCATTGCAATTATAAACCTCTTCACTAATATCAATTTGTTGTGTTTCTCGGGGTTTATTGTCCAAGGTTGATCTTCAACATAGGTGTTGTGGTATATTTTTTTACACCCAATTTTGAATGGCTCTGCTGATGTTGTAAACGTCTATGTTATATTTTTGTGGATTCTAGGGCATAAATTCGCTTAATCAAAAAATCAAAAAAATCGTTTGGTTGATGGTAGATTATTTCTGCCAAATTTTAGTGACAAGCTACAACTATCACCAATTGTAAAAAATATATATCTTGTAATAGATCTTAGTGAAGGTTCAACTATGGGCTTTAATACTGTTGATTTTTTCAGTATTAATGTGATAACTTTGCAATATTTGTGTTTAAAATTATTTCTAATATATGACAATATTACGATTAAGTTACTGAAAATACTGAATTTATTACAGCTATCTTGTGGTGGCTTAGAACGCCTGTATATGCTAAGTAAAATTTGAGCGTATCATTTAACTTGTTTAGTGAAAATATTATATTATCGTCTACAAAATCTATTTATATTTATCAACATAATATATTTTAATAAAGAGGGTGATAAGAGTTAATGAAAATGGTGTATCGATAATATATTGTCGTACACATATAAACGACGAAAATATGAAAAAATATTATAATTTTTAATTAAAAATTAATATTAATTGTTCCCTTTATCATACAATATATAGAGAGCAAACATACATATATGTATATATAGTCTGGTTACAATATGACTTGAGAAAATAGTTGTAGTGGTGACAGAAGTAGGTACCTATAATGAGAATATATATTTTGCTATGATTTTACAACAACTATACAGAATAATATATAATCCTGAGCCAAAACCGAAAAATTAATCTTCTTACGTTTTTATGAATTCATCTCAACAAAAACAAAATAAAATATATGAAAAATTAAAATTTAGGAAAACCGCACGGAAATATTATATGTAATATAAAAACAAGTTAGTTAATTAATTTATAACATTTCAATTCCCGCGACACCATTTTAAATACTCAAAAACATTCATACCAAAAAACTTGAGTGAAATATGCGATTCTTTCGTAAAAAATTACAAGATTTAATGGTATAAACGAAGAGGATGCAGAGAGCAAACTTATTGTGTTTAGAAAATTGGAATATAGGCGATTTTTCATTAAAGGAAAAAAGGGGTTTTACATAATTAGAAATATCTTATAGGATTGTAATTTATTGTTTGTAATCCCTTTGTGCCTATTTTATTTTTATTTGTCG